>OZ012669.1:1745267-2945267 GCA_963942505.1 Lordithon lunulatus
ATGCAGGCTTTGGCCGAGCGATAGAGTTTCCGATCCCACGGGAGCTGACGGATCTCCTGTGTGTATATGCGCGCAATCGGGGCCGATTTAAAATCAATCAGAGGATTTGGACAATGTAGTTTGGAAATAATTCAACCAATGAAACGTAATTGAATCAATGAAACGTATATATCAACAAAAATATACATCTATATCCTAATACTTACATAGATACAGTACTATACCGCAAGTCGATAGCCAGTTATAAATTATAACAAATCAAACTAACAAATCTATTACTATACATCTATACATCTGAAATTGAATGGTTGTGTGCGTCTTCTATGTAGAAATTGATTTTCACACTTCTGTGACTTTAAATATCTCAATTATTACTATAATAATATAAATAAAATAAAATATATTATTATTATTAGAATAACTTTCTCAATTGGACAATAGTTGAAGAACTTGATTAGCGTAGTTCATCGAAAATCACCTTTCTCTTTCGCGTATATCTATCTATCTATCTATCTATATATCTATATATCTATATATCTATATATCTATATATCTATATATCTATATATCTATATATCTATATATCTATATATCTATATATCTATATATCTATATATCTATATATCTATATATCTATATATCTATATATCTATATATCTATATATCTATATATCTATATATCTATATATCTATACATCTATACATCTATACATCTATACATCTATACATCTATACATCTATACATCTATATATCTATATATCTATATATCTATATATCTATATATCTATATATCTATATATCTATATATCTATATATCTATATATCTATATATCTATATATCTATATATCTATATATCTATATATCTATACATCTATATATCTATATATCTATATATCTATATATTATTCTCACAGGTTCATATGTTTTAATCTATATAAGATGCTTTCGTTTAGCATGGTATATCATTGCTAGCCGCCCCCTTAGCGTGCAGTATCGCTCAGGGCTTGCGGTCGTGCGCCGCCGGTTGTAGGGCCGAGGTAGAATTATGAGCATTGAAAGTGGCAAATAGAACAAAACACAATGAGTCCGTACCAGCTCAGAGTGATAAACCAAAGGCACTATAGTGCAGTCAATATTTTTGTATTCTTTTTTTCCATCTCATCTATGTATTTATTGCATTTTAAATTGTTTTGTATGTATATTTCTAGGTGTTTATTAATTAAATAATAAAATTATGGAGATATTTGTTATTCAGCGCTTTTGTTACTAAAAAAAGAAATTTGTAATAAAATTGTGGAGATATTTGTTACTAGAAATGTGAATCTAAATCGATTAACATTTCTAGTAACAAATATCTCCACAATTTTATTACAAATTGCTTTTTTAGTAAGAAAAGCGTTGAATTCCTCTCCAAGAAACTCTAAAAATGAAATAGATATCCATCGTCGCTCTCGTGATAACGATCAAAACTTTTTCTTACACACTTCTTCACCCGGTGGAAGAATAATTAAAACTATAAATTTCCCGTTTCGCGTTGCTCGTTAAAATTTTCGATGTTTTTCTAATTGGAAAAATTCAACGTCGGCCCGTTTAATTAAGAATTGAAAAACTTGGCGTCTTGGCATTAAATAAAAAAAAAACTGCACGGGTCGGAGGGGTTGACGCGCTTAACTCGTCCGGGCCTGATTAAAACGGAACCGCGGCGCAACCCCTAAACTCATTACCGCCCGCCGGCGTGTCGTTTTATTAAGTTTTTCCTCTTCGTTTCCCTCCCTTGTACACCTGCTGCTTAAACCGCCAATAAACTCAAAGAAAAAAGGTTGTTATTCAATTTCAAACGGTTTGAATGTGAACAATTATACAGTCGATATTTGTGCACATTCAAACCATTTGAAATTGAATAACAAATCATAATAACAATAACGCAATACGGGACAATCTGATTTTTTAACAAAAGGCCAAAACTGGTTTAAAGGACTTAACCCAAATAAACCTAAAACTTTTTTTATTCAAATTAAATTTTGAAGTAAATGTGTTTTACATTATTGCTCTAAGTTATATTAATCATAATAAAAGTGTTATACTTACGCCAGTTTTTTCATAAAAAGGATTTTCATGTAACTACATTCCCCAGATATTTATTGTTGCTATAACAACGAATACTTATGGGTTCAATAGCTATCGATAGATTTATGGAACTTCGGTGAATACGGTGGAAAATCAATTGATTTCTACTCCTTTTAAATTATAAGTTTAAAAATATAAAAACCGTCCACACTCAAACAGAATTTTGCAATGTTAGCATATACAATAAAAAAACATAGGTGACAGGTTTATCGGCTTCAAAACATTGACTTGGCCCATTATATAAATATATATATTTATATATATATATATATATATATATATATATATATATATATATAATATAATATGTATATATAATCATATATATATATATATATATATATATATATATATATATATATATATATATATATATATGAATTGTGTGAATCGTAGAAAATTATGGAAAACAGTGGAGTTCAGTGGCCATTAACTATTTCAATCTACTTGACCTCTACACTATTATTCGCAATTTTGTATGATGAAATAAATTTCATTAATTAATTTTGGTTTAATACAGAAGACATTCGAGAACAATGTAATGCAGAGTTCAAGTCATTTGAAATAGTGGACGGGCATAGTTTGGTTGGTATGGGCCACCCGCCCACCCCACCTTTGCTTGTTTAGTTTTTCCATAAGATAACACTTTTTTGGAATAGTTTAACAATATAAAACATCTGTATCCATTGAAAAAAGTATGCGAACGTGGGTGGGGTGGGCGGGCGGCCCCTACCAACCAAACTATGCCCGTCCACTATTTCAAATGACTTGAACTATGCACTACATTGGTTCACACATTTTTTTTTATGAATTAGACGTAAATTAACAAATGGAATTAATTGAATAGAATATAAATTAATGGATAACAGTATAGTGCAGAGTTCAAGTCGTTTGAAATGGTGGACGGGTGTAGTTTGGTTGGTATGGGCCACCCGCCCACCCCACCTTCGCCCGCATAGTTTTTTCAAAGGATACAAACGTTTTATATTGTTTAAATCATCCCAAGTAGAGTATCCAATGGAAAAAACTATGCGAGCCAAGTTGGGGTGGGCGGGTGGCCCATACCAACCAAACTACACTCGTCCACTATTTTAAATGACTTGAGCTCTACATTACATCATTTATAAGGTTCATATCTCTACACTACATTATTTTTCGAAATTGTCTATGATATAATCAATTTTATTGATTAATTCTGGCTTGAACTATATAAATCTTGTAAAAAATGATGTAGTGTAGAGCTCAAGTCATTTGAAATAGTCGACGGGTGTAGTTTGGTTAGTATGAGCCGCCCGCCCACCCCACCTTTGCTTGCATAGTTTTTCCATAGGATAACACTCTTTTGGAATAGTTTAAACAATATAAAACATCTGTATCCATAGAAAAAAGTATGCGAACGTGGGTGGGGTGGGCGGGTGGCCCCTACCAACCAAACTATGCCTGTCCACTATTTCAAATGACTTGAACTATACACTACATTCGTTCACACATTTTTTTTATGAATTAGACGTAAATTAACAAATGGAATTAATTGAATAGAATATAAATTAATGGATAACAGTATAGTGCAGAGTTCAAGTCGTTTGAAATAGTGGACGGGTGTAGTTTGGTTGGTAGGGGCCACCCGCCCACCCCACCTTTGCTCGCATAACTATTCCAAAAGAGTGTTATCCTATGGAAAAACTATGCAAGCAAAGGTGGGGTGGGTGGGTGGCCCATACCAACCAAACTACACCCGTCGACTATTTCAAATGACTTGAGCTCTACACTACATCATTTTTTACAAGGTTTATATCACTACACTGCATTGTTTTTCGAAATTGTCTATGATATAATCAATTTTATTGATTAATTCTGGCTTGAATTAAAGAAACCTTGTAAAAAATGGTCTACCTATATCTATTTCAATGTATATAGCGTTGTGTTATTTATTGAAATTATGTAAGCAAGAATCAAAAGTTACTTGTAAATGAACACAACTATTCTAACTTTTAAAAAGTTAAAATAGTAAATGGAAAAATCTGAACACAACTATTTTAACCCTCTAAAAATCAGTCTTTAAATGGTTAGAATAGTTGTGTTCATTTACAAGCAACTTTTGATTCTTGCTTACATAATTTCAATAAATATTACAACGCTATATACATTGATATCTCGCTTCATTGCAAATGTTATAGCTGTAATATCTGCAATAATTCGTCATTAATATTTCCCTGTATAAAACTCCACGTGTGCCAGCCATTTATAATAAAACGAAAGTTCATTTATATGTTTACCCTTTGCCAAGTGGCACAAATGCACTCTCCCAGTTCGGGCAACTCTTGAGAGAACCAGCCACAGCCGTGAATTGTATCGAATGTTCGTGCCACGTGGGCGAAATCTGTGTGGTTTCGTATGGGTGCTTGAGCGAGAATAGCGCGCGTTGCCGACGCCAACACACCGACAATATTCAGCAGAAAAATCGCGAGACGAAAGGAGGTTGGCTTGTTGGGTGCCGTTTTTTGCGCTTCCCATGACCTCGCGCCCTGTGCCTGATAGTGATTGTAAATTAAAAGCCATTCGCTATCGAAAAGCTATATATTCTACAATATTTAAACAGGCTGATTTACGGCGCTAAGATAATAATAATGTTAATGCTTGGTTTATAGATATTTACGATATTAAAAATGATAATATTTTATATGAACAAATACGGGAATAACAAACTATGTAGAGCAAATGAAGAGCATATATATATATATATATATATATATATATATATATATATATATATATATATATATATATATATATATATATATATATATATTATTAGGGTATTGCAGCAATTAAAACGCTATTTTTACTAGAAGTACACTTTACTTCCTTTTGCCAATATTTCGTAGCTTAATTAGCTACTTCATCAGGGCATATTTTATACATATATATATATATATATATATATATATATATATATATATATATATATATATATATCATGCACTTTATATCCTTCTTTTGGGCACTTTGACTGGACTATCTCCCTAACTCCTATGAGTCCGTCTGATATACCTCTAAAATGAATTTCTTATTTTATTCATTACGTCTCACTGTACTCCCTATTTCTTAGGTAATTTCAGCATAATAGTAAATGTAACTATTTGTAAATTATCTAATATGTGTATTATGTAATACCAAAATCTATATCAAACTATTTTCAATTATTAAGTGCCTTAATTAAAGTAATGCAACTTTCTATCTAGAAAGAAAGCTATTTAACTTAACTTAACCACTTCGCCTTTTGTGAATTCATCCTAAATACTTGTGCTACACTGATGAGATCTAAAAAGATCGAAATCTAGATTTGTAGATTGCTAAGAAACGAATTCAGTCTTATAAACTTTTAAAGGATTGTTCATTTTAACCACATTACAATATGGCCACTCTTGATTCGCGTATATAGCATATAAAGAAGGACCTTTATACTAATATCTTTAATAAAATCATGTATTAATATATACTACACCTGTAGTTTTTTGATGGTTTTAAAAAAATAATTTGTTTGAGTTTATTAGTTATTAGCTATTGTTCATTTTAACCACATTACAATATGGCCGCTTTTGATTTGCGTATATGGCATATAAAGAATGACCTTTATACTAATCTCTTTAATAAAATCAAGTATTAAGTTATACTACAACTGTAGTTATCAACAAGTTTTTGCACTATGCTCATATAATATTTATTATTTTATAATTTCCATCGAGCCACACTTATAAACTCGTTAATAACGATAGTTATTATCGGTTGACTCTCTCTCGCTAATTAATTATATTCATTACTAATCATATTATAAAAGCGGGTTGTTAATTGCCACGGCGTGATTATAATTAATTTAGTATTAATTGATTATGGAATTTATTGAGGAAGTTCTAGATAGAAAATTAGTAATGGTTTACTGTAAAACGGAAAATTATACAAGATGCACATAGCATTTCTTCGGCCATCGGTTTATTTCAATGGAAAATATAATATGGAGGATGTTGAATGATGTATAATACTCTGAACACAACCATTTTCTTTGACTTGTATTATGCCTGAATTACAAAATATCATAGGGGTACAGAATTTATAGTAGTTTATTTAAGGGATATAATGTTTCTAGAGTTTGAGTAGTAGTATGTCAGTACATGTTCATTCCTCGTACTATATTAGCTTTTTTAACTTTTGTTTCGTTTTATTTTCCGAATACATCACTGCTGTATAAGAAAGGTATTGTTTTCGCAACAAATTTCAAATTGTTAATGTTGACGTGTCATGACTAATATAGTCGAAATAGACTATTTTTGGAAAATGCCTATGTGTATGTGTATGTATGTCTGTGAGTGTGCCACACGACTTTCCGAATTAGTGAATTAATAAAATCAAAATTTAAAATATTTCAGTTCGAATCACATTTTGGACATATTTGACATTTTTTACTTTTTTTTAGCCTACACCGAAAGGTAAAAGGCAAATAGATATCGCTATTCTTTGCGATTCACTTTACACTTGGCTGCCTTTCTTTCATCCAGCAATCACATCCCTTTTCGTGCATTTTACAAAGTGCATCCGCGATAAAAATCTATTTTTTTGTTACTACCTCCCCCCCCCCCCCACTAAACGTAATAAAAGTCGCTGATGGATGGCAGCGCGAGAGCGAAGGCGGCGAAAAGGTTAATCAAGAAAAATCCCGTTTCTAACGGTGAAAAATCGTCCGCCGCCTCCGGCGAAAAGTGCGAATCGTCGTTCCCCATTTAACGGGAGCGCTGCCGCTAATTTCCATTATCGTTTGTCTTCCGTCGTTTCGAATAAGAAACGTGAAGTCGGAATAGGGGAGGGTGCTAGATGAAGGGTGATGTACGCGAATTTAATACGGGGACTTGGTTGATAAATGGATTTATCTATGAATATAAGTAGTAATATACAGAGTCATTTAAGTCGTAAATTTTGTATAGATATAAACAGTTTCTGATGCCAGTGGCTCACCGTCGTGTTTGTGGTGGCTTTGCCATTCATCTTCGTTTCTGATACTGCTCATTATCAGAAACGAAGATGAATGGCAAAGCCATATATTTTTTGAGGGTCCATTTAAATTAACAGCTTTGTGTTATTAGAGTTTATATTCCAACATACAAATGTTTCTTTTCTATTTTATTTTTTACTTTATCTCGCGTTGTTATTTTTGTGTTTTCCGTTCCCTCTGACTATTCTGAGGCGACTTTAGGCGCTTTCGTTTAGCTTGGTTTATCATCGCCCCCGTGGCGTGCAGTATAGCTCAGGTCTTGCGGTCATGCGCCGCCGGCTGTATGGACCGAGGTAGAATTATGCGCATCTGAAGTGGAGCAAATAGAACAAGAAACCATAAGGGCGTACCAGCCCAGAGTGATAAACGAAAGGCACTGTTATTAGTTCTTTCGGCGGTCTTTTAGGTTTTTAGGCTAGCCTTGCTTAATATATCTCTTTCTTTATCTGAGTTTGGAACCAACAACACTACTCTGGGGCTAGTCTATCTAATAGCCTTGCTAGCCTTGCCTAATATTTCTCTTTCTTTGCTTCTCAGAGCAGTGCAGGCGGTGTTTCCGAAAATTGGATCATCAAAAAGACCAAAAATATCTGAAACTGTAATGAATAACTCTTTAATTTGTGCCGAATGTTTAATAACTACCCTAAATATAAAAAATAATTAACAGTAAACCCTAAATATCTTGCAAAACTCATCAAAACACCATCACTTTCCCCATATATAAATCATTCACGCCACAATTTGACTTCATGGCCAGCCAGCGATCGCCCAATAATTCATTCGGCGCCCGTTTTAAATATTGATGCGACCGACCGACCCGTCGTCGTTGTCGTTGTCGTTGCCGTTGCCGTGACCCCGATGAGATAATTGCGTTATTACCGGCGAAGAAATAAATAATACATGCACCGCGTGGAAGGCATCGCGCGTTAATAATCGATGATCGGCCTCTCCTAGTCTCGAGCTCTTACAAATTAAGATCGGCCGCGATAAGCAAACCCCAGTCGAGCCGAGCCGAGCCGGGCGGACGTAATTAACCCGTCCATTAACGATAAACGCATGCACACACGAGGAGCAGCACCCAGGAGGTGTTTCGCGTGAAGAAAACGCGAGTTTTAGAACAAGGGGGGCTCGTTACGAGAGCTGGAGATTTTCATCTAAATGGGGGCACGTCGATTTATTTCTACTGGAAGAACACAAAGGAGGTTGTTAGCGGGGGTTAATTAACATGTTGGGAATTAATTGAGTTATAAAGTCACGTTTTTTGTTAAGAATAAAATTGCATCACTGTCAGTTACCACAAAGAAATAAGTCTTAAAATTATTGTGTATGATGTATGATGTATGATGTACGATGTAAGTTTTTTGATGTATGATATCTGACGTATAATATATGATGTGTGATATATGATGTATGATATCTGATATATGATACTTGATGGATGATATCTGATGGATGATATCTGATGGATGATATCTGATGTATGATATCTGATGTATGACATCTTATGTATGATATCTTATAAATGATATCTGATAGATGATATCTGATGTATGATATCTGATGTATGATATATGATATGTGATATATGATGTGTGATGTATGATGTGTGATATATGATGTGTGATATATGATGTATGATATCTGATATATGATACTTGATGGATGATATCTGATGGATGATATCTGATGTATGATATCTGATGTATGACATTTTATGTATGATATCTTATGAATGATATTTGATAGATGATATCTGACGTATGATATTTAATGTATGATATCTGATGTATGATATATGATATGTGATGTATGATGTGTGATGTATGATGTGTGATGTATGATGTGTGATATATGATGTGTGATATATGATGTATGATATCTGATATATGATACTTGATGGATGATATCTGATGGATGATATCTGATGTATGATATATGATATGTGATATATGATGTGTGATGTATGATGTGTGATATATGATGTGTGATATATGATGTATGATATCTGATATATGATACTTGATGGATGATATCTGATGGATGATATCTGATGTATGATATCTGATGTATGACATCTTATGTATGATATCTTATGAATGATATCTGATAGATGATATCTGATGTATGATATATGATATGTGATATGTGATGTGTGATGTATGATGTGTGATATATTATGTGTAATATATGATGTATGATATCTGATATATGATACTTGATGGATGATATCTGATGGATGATATCTGATGTATGATATCTGATGTATGACATCTTATGTATGATATCTTATGAATGATATCTGATAGATGATATCTGTTGTATGATATCTGATGTATGATATATGATATGTGATATGTGATGTGTGATGTATGATGTGTGATATATTATGTGTGATATATGATGTATGATATCTGATATATGATACTTGATGGATGATATCTGATGAATGATATCTGATGTATGATATCTGATGTATGATATCTGATGTATGACATCTTATGTATGAGATCATATGAATGATATCTGATAGATGATATCTGATGTATGATATATGATATGTGATATATGATGTGTGATGTATGATGTGTGATGTATGATGTGTGATATATGATGTGTGATGTATGATGTGTGATATATGATGTGTGATATATGATGTATGATATCTGATATATGATACTTGATGGATGATATCTGATGGATGATATCTGATGTATGATATCTGATGTATGACATCTTATGTATGATATCTTTTGAATGATATCTGATAGATGATATCTGTTGTATGATATCTGATGTATGATATATGATATGTGATATGTGATGTGTGATGTATGATGTGTGATATATTATGTGTGATATATGATGTATGATATCTGATATATGATACTTGATGGATGATATCTGATGAATGATATCTGATGAATGATATCTGATGTATGATATCTGATGTATGATATCTGATGTATGACATCTTATGTATGAGATCATATGAATGATATCTGATAGATGATATCTGATGTATGATATATGATATGTGATATATGATGTGTGATGTATGATGTGTGATGTATGATGTGTGATATATGATGTGTGATGTATGATGTGTGATATATGATGTGTGATATATGATGTATGATATCTGATATATGATACTTGATGGATGATATCTGATGGATGATATCTGATGTATGATATCTGATGTATGACATCTTATGAATGATATCTGATAGATGATATCTGATGTATGATATATGATATGTGATATGTGATGTGTGATGTATGATGTGTGATATATGATGTGTAATGTATGATGTATGATATCTGATATATGATACTTGATGGATGATATCTGATGGATGATATGTGATGTATGATATCTGATGTATGACATCTTATGTATGATATCTTATGAATGATATCTGATAGATGATATCTGTTGTATGATATCTGATGTATGATATATGATATGTGATATGTGATGTGTGATGTATGATGTGTGATATATTATGTGTGATATATGATGTATGATATCTGATATATGATACTTGATGGATGATATCTGATGAATGATATCTGATGAATGATATCTGATGTATGATATCTGATGTATGATATCTGATGTATGACATCTTATGTATGAGATCATATGAATGATATCTGATAGATGATATCTGATGTATGATATATGATATGTGATATATGATGTGTGATGTATGATGTATGATGTGTGATGTATGATGTGTGATATATGATGTGTGATGTATGATGTGTGATATATGATGTGTGATATATGATGTATGATATCTGATATATGATACTTGATGGATGATATCTGATGGATGATATCTGATGTATGATATCTGATGTATGACATCTTATGTATGATATCTTATGAATGATATCTGATAGATGATATCTGATGTATGATATATGATATGTGATATGTGATGTGTGATGTATGATGTGTGATATATTATGTGTGATATATGATGTATGATATCTGATATATGATACTTGATGGATGATATCTGATGGATGATATCTGATGTATGATATCTGATGTATGATATCTGATGTATGACATCTTATGTATGATATCTTATGAATGATATCTGATAGATGATATCTGATGTATGATATATGATATGTGATATATGATGTGTGATGTATGATGTATGATGCCTTATATATGATATATGATGTAGTTACAAAGTGTAACTGAAGTGTGATAAAAAAAAACACAGTAAAAAATCGTTTCCAATATTTAAAACGGTTTTAAAAAAATAATACATCAAGAGGGAAAGTTCGGCTAGCTCTAGCCATTTTCATTTTAACTCCTTCGATGACCTTTATCAATATAAATTTAATACAGTAGGTAATTTAAAAAATAAAATAATTTATTAGTCATCTGAAATTGATTCCTTATTACTCCTCCTAATAGCATTGTCATAAAAGGAATATACGGATTTGTCTTGTTTTAAACAGCACTTGAATTCATAGATACTTATTTAAATTCTTGTATAATTGTATAATTATGTGGATATAACTTATTGCATCCAGATGAAAAACAACAATCTCACACCTCAGCCCGAAATTGGGCATTCTCTTTAAATCGAAACTTTATGGCTCGTGCCATTTAGATCGTCTGCAGATTTCGCGCAGATTGGCATCGGTATAATTTCGCAAAGGAAATAACACTACAACCCCCACGCACACCGGCACACCGATTAGTATCGGCGCGGATAAAGTGAATCTGATAACGTTAAGAGTAAAAGGGGGACCGGTCGAGAGACGGCGAGACGCGCTAAATTACGAGAGAACGCACGTGTAAGTTATTATAACCGTCCGGCATCTCCTATTTATTTTCGGCCCCGGCAATATATGTGAAAGTTATGATGGGGATGTCTGCTGCGGCTGTATTATGTAGTATGAGGAATGCGAATTATCGCTTTTGTCTATATATTTACGAGGCGGAATTGTTACGCGTACTAGAGAGAATCCAATTTAATAATAATACTACTATAATTAATTTAACTTCCGATGGATCTATAAATGTTACTTCATAACATTTATAGATCCATCTGTATTATTATTATATATGTCTAAAAATAATGTAAAAAACGTAAGGCGGAAAGACCACTGGCCAATAGCCTAATAAAGATTGTTTTCTCTCTCTGTAAAATACGTTGTTATAGCAACTATATGCGCTTGAGCAAGGTGCAAAAATACAAGCAGAAGGCCAAAAGGTCGAGCCATTTTTTTCCCCCATTTCCCATTCAGCCGGACCGCAATAAATTCCGTAATGAGCTGCATGCTCAAAAGCGCCGCCTCTCACAGGTTTTATTAATGCAGACATTAAATTACGGTGCGCGCATGAAATATTGATGTTGCGTAACTATAGGAGAACGACGTTCGTGCATTAAGTGCGCGTTTAATGCGAAAGAAATACATTTAAAATTGCTACTGAGGTGTAAAGAGACTAATCATTTACATGAGATATACAGTAAACGACATAAGTATAAAATAAATTCATGCAATAACTATCTTCCGTACTACTGTAATCGCAGCCTAGTATGCAACTGATAGTTTAGATATAGTTTGCTAAACATTGTGAAATGAAGTACACATACACAGTTAGACAGACAGACAGAGATTTTTTTTAAGCAAATTAGATTTAGAAATAAGTTTACAAGTATTCATTATTTTTGTAAACATTTCAGAGAACAATTTATACATTTTTGGCTCTATTCCCTTCAAATATAATTGAAAATTATTTGTGTACTTCCTAGAAACGTATGCGGCGAGGTAATAAATTTAATGTTAAGCCCGATTTCCTGTGACGGTGATTTCTTCAACATTCCGTCTTAATTCGCTTTTATAAATAATATTTATTTATAAATTCGGGTACACATATAGTGTTGCTATATATAGAAGCTATAGGTATATAATAAACTGTTGCTACACAATTTCTGCGTAACATATAATATCTCTAACTATATAAATTAGAAACATTCCCGTTGGAAATCCTCCCTTTTTATTAGAAATTAGTAGCCTGTTGCAGCAATTGCTTCAATAAATGAAGTATAAACAGTATTGACACCAAAATCACGTCTTTTTATCAGTTTTTTGTATTTTCCGGGAAAACGATAAGAGATAGTGAAAAACTTCCAATGGGCCGTTTGTCGGGCGTGAAATTCTCTACAACTTTGCAATTTGAATCATCTTTGTAGCATCAAATATAAAAAAGTTATGCCCGAAAAACCTGTAATTGACACCAAAATCACGTCTTTTGGTCAGTTTTTTGTATTTTCCGGGAAAACGATAAGAGATAGTGAAAACTTCCAATGGGCCGTTTGTCGGGCGTGAAATTCTCTACAACTTTGCAATTTGAATCATCCTTGTAGCATCAAATATAAAAAAGTTATGCCAGAAAAACCTGTAATTGACACCAAAATCACGTCTTTTTATCAGTTTTTTGTATTTTCCGGGAAAACGATAAGAGATAGTGAAAAACTTCCAATGGGCCGTTTGTCGGGCGTGAAATTCTCTACAACTTTGCAATTTGAATCATCTTTGTAGCATCAAATATAAAAAAGTTATGCCCGAAAAACCTGTAATTGACACCAAAATCACGTCTTTTTATCAGTTTTTTGTATTTTCCGGGAAAACGATAAGAGATAGCGAAAAACTTCCAATGGGCCGTTTGTCGGGCGTGAAATTCTCTACAACTTTGCAATTTGAATCATCTTTGTAGCATCAAATATAAAAAAGTTATGCTCGAAAAACCTGTAATTTACACCAAAATCACGTCTTTTGGTCAGTTTTTTGTATTTTCCGGGAAAACGATAAGAGATAGCGAAAAACTTCCAATGGGCCGTTTGTCGGGCGTGAAATTCTCTACAACTTTGCAATTTGAATCATCTTTGTAGCATCAAATATAAAAAAGTTATGCTCGAAAACCTGTAATTTACACCAAAATCACGTCTTTTGGTCAGTTTTTTGTATTTTCCGGGAAAACGATAAGAGATAGCGAAAAACTTCCAATGGGCCGTTTGTCGGGCGTGAAATTCTCTACAACTTTGCAATTTGAATCATCTTTGTAGCATCAAATATAAAAAAGTTATGCTCGAAAAACCTGTAATTTACACCAAAATCACGTCTTTTGGTCAGTTTTTTGTATTTTCCGGGAAAACGATAAGAGATAGTGAAAAACTTCCAATGGGCCGTTTGTCGGGCGTGAAATTCTCTACAACTTTGCAATTTGAATCATCTTTGTAGCATCAAATATAAAAAAGTTATGCTCGAAAAACCTGTAATTGACACCAAAATCACGTCTTTTGGTCAGTTTTTTGTATTTTCCGGGAAAACGATAAGAGATAGTAAAAAACTTCCAATGGGCCGTTTGTCGGGCGTGAAATTCTCTACAACTTTGCAATTTGAATCATCTTTGTAGCATCAAATATAAAAAGGTTATGCCCGAAAAACCTGTAATTGACACCAAAATCACGTCTTTTTATCAGTTTTTTGTGCTTTCCGGGAAAACGATAAGAGATAGTGAAAAACTTCCAATGGGCCGTTTGTCGGGCTTGAAATTCTCTACAACTTTGCAATTTGAATCATCCTTGTAGCATCAAATATAAAAAAGTTATGCCGGAAAAACCGATAATTGACACCAAAATCACGTCTTTTGGTCAGTTTTTTGTATTTTCCGGGAAAACGATAAGAGATAGTGAAAAACTTCCAATGGGCCGTTTGTCGGGCGTGAAATTCTCTACAACTTTGCAATTTGAATCATCTTTGTAGCATCAAATATAAAAAAGTTATGCCCGAAAAACCTGTAATTGACACCAAAATCACGTCTTTTTATCAGTTTTTTATATTTTCCGGGAAAACGATACGAGATAATGAAAAACTTCCAATGGGCCGTTTGTCGGGCTTGAAATTCTGTACAACTTTGCAATTTGAATCATCTTTGTAGCATCAAATATAAAAAAGTTATGCCCGAAAAACCTGTAATTGACACCAAAATCACGTGTTTTGGTCAGTTTTTTGTATTTTCCGGGCAAACAATTAGAGATAGGGAAAAACTTCCAATGGGCCGTTTGTCGGGCTTGAAATTCTCTACAACTTTGCAATTTGAATCATCTTTGTAGCATCAAATATAAAAAAGTTATGCTCGAAAAACCTGTAATTTACACCAAAATCACGTCTTTTGGTCAGTTTTTTGTATTTTCCGGGAAAACGATAAGAGATAGTGAAAAACTTCCAATGGGCCGTTTGTCGGGCGTGAAATTCTCTACAACTTTGCAATTTGAATCATCTTTGTAGCATCAAATATAAAAAAGTTATGCCCGAAAAACCTGTAATTGACACCAAAATCACGTCTTTTGATCAGTTTTTTGTATTTTCCGGGAAAACGATAAGAGATAGCGAAAAACTTCCAATGGGCCGTTTGTCGGGCTTGAGATTCTCTACAACTTTGCAATTTGAATCATCTTTGTAGCATCAAATATAAAAAAGTTATGCCCGAAAAACCTGTAATTGACACCAAAATCACGTCTTTTGGTCAGTTTTTTGTATTTTCCGAGAAAACGATAAGAGATAGTGAAAAACTTCCAATGGGCCGTTTGTCGGGCTTGAAATTCTCTACAACTTTGCAATTTGAATCATCTTTGTAGCATCAAATATAAAAAAGTTATGCCCGAAAAACCTGTAATTGACACCAAAATCACGTCTTTTGGTTAGTTTTTTGTATTTTCCGGGAAAACGATAAGAGATAGTGAAAAACTTCCAATGGGCCGTTTGTCGGGCTTGAGATTCTCTACAACTTTGCAATTTGAATCATCTTTGTAGCATCAAATATAAAAAAGTTATGCCCGAAAAACCTGTAATTGACACCAAAATCACGTCTTTTGATCAGTTTTTTGTATTTTCCGGGAAAACGATAAGAGATAGCGAAAAACTTCCAATGGGCCGTTTGTCGGGCTTGAGATTCTCTACAACTTTGCAATTTGAATCATCTTTGTAGCATCAAATATAAAAAAGTTATGCCCGAAAAACCTGTAATTGACACCAAAATCACGTCTTTTGGTCAGTTTTTTGTATTTTCCGAGAAAACGATAAGAGATAGTGAAAAACTTCCAATGGGCCGTTTGTCGGGCTTGAAATTCTCTACAACTTTGCAATTTGAATCATCTTTGTAGCATCAAATATAAAAAAGTTATGCCCGAAAAACCTGTAATTGACACCAAAATCACGTCTTTTGATCAGTTTTTTGTATTTTCCGGGAAAACGATAAGAGATAGTGAAAAACTTCCAATGGGCCGTTTGTCGGGCTTGAAATTCTCTACAACTTTGCAATTTGAATCATCTTTGTAGCATCAAATATAAAAAAGTTATGCCCGAAAAACCTGTAATTGACACCAAAATCACGTCTTTTGGTCAGTTTTTTGTATTTTCCGGGAAAACGATAAGAGATAGTGAAAAACTTCCAATGGGCCGTTTGTCGGGCGTGAAATTCTCTACAACTTTGCAATTTGAATCATCTTTGTAGCATCAAATATAAAAAAGTTATGCCCGAAAAACCTGTAATTGACACCAAAATCACGTCTTTTGATCAGTTTTTTGTATTTTCCGGGAAAACGATAAGAGATAGCGAAAAACTTCCAATGGGCCGTTTGTCGGGCTTGAGATTCTCTACAACTTTGCAATTTGAATCATCTTTGTAGCATCAAATATAAAAAAGTTATGCCCGAAAAACCTGTAATTGACACCAAAATCACGTCTTTTGGTCAGTTTTTTGTATTTTCCGAGAAAACGATAAGAGATAGTGAAAAACTTCCAATGGGCCGTTTGTCGGGCTTGAAATTCTCTACAACTTTGCAATTTGAATCATCTTTGTAGCATCAAATATAAAAAAGTTATGCCCGAAAAACCTGTAATTGACACCAAAATCACGTCTTTTGGTTAGTTTTTTGTATTTTCCGGGAAAACGATAAGAGATAGTGAAAAACTTCCAATGGGCCGTTTGTCGGGCTTGAGATTCTCTACAACTTTGCAATTTGAATCATCTTTGTAGCATCAAATATAAAAAAGTTATGCCCGAAAAACCTGTAATTGACACCAAAATCACGTCTTTTGGTCAGTTTTTTGTATTTTCCGAGAAAACGATAAGAGATAGTGAAAAACTTCCAATGGGCCGTTTGTCGGGCTTGAAATTCTCTACAACTTTGCAATTTGAATCATCTTTGTAGCATCAAATATAAAAAAGTTATGCCCGAAAAACCTGTAATTGACACCAAAATCACGTCTTTTGGTCAGTTTTTTGTATTTTCCGGGAAAACGATAAGAGATAGTGAAAAACTTCCAATGGGCCGTTTGTCGGGCGTGAAATTCTCTACAACTTTGCAATTTGAATCATCTTTGTAGCATCAAATATAAAAAAGTTATGCCCGAAAAACCTGTAATTGACACCAAAATCACGTCTTTTGATCAGTTTTTTGTATTTTCCGGGAAAACGATAAGAGATAGCGAAAAACTTCCAATGGGCCGTTTGTCGGGCTTGAGATTCTCTACAACTTTGCAATTTGAATCATCTTTGTAGCATCAAATATAAAAAAGTTATGCCCGAAAAACCTGTAATTGACACCAAAATCACGTCTTTTGGTCAGTTTTTTGTATTTTCCGAGAAAACGATAAGAGATAGTGAAAAACTTCCAATGGGCCGTTTGTCGGGCTTGAAATTCTCTACAACTTTGCAATTTGAATCATCTTTGTAGCATCAAATATAAAAAAGTTATGCCCGAAAAACCTGTAATTGACACCAAAATCACGTCTTTTGGTTAGTTTTTTGTATTTTCCGGGAAAACGATAAGAGATAGTGAAAAACTTCCAATGGGCCGTTTGTCGGGCTTGAGATTCTCTACAACTTTGCAATTTGAATCATCTTTGTAGCATCAAATATAAAAAAGTTATGCCCGAAAAACCTGTAATTGACACCAAAATCACGTCTTTTGGTCAGTTTTTTGTATTTTCCGAGAAAACGATAAGAGATAGTGAAAAACTTCCAATGGGCCGTTTGTCGGGCTTGAAATTCTCTACAACTTTGCAATTTGAATCATCTTTGTAGCATCAAATATAAAAAAGTTATGCCCGAAAAACCTGTAATTGACACCAAAATCACGTCTTTTGATCAGTTTTTTGTATTTTCCGGGAAAACGATAAGAGATAGTGAAAAACTTCCAATGGGCCGTTTGTCGGGCTTGAAATTCTCTACAACTTTGCAATTTGAATCATCTTTGTAGCATCAAATATAAAAAAGTTATGCCCGAAAAACCTGTAATTGACACCAAAATCACGTCTTTTGGTCAGTTTTTTGTATTTTCCGGGAAAACGATAAGAGATAGTGAAAAACTTCCAATGGGCCGTTTGTCGGGCGTGAAATTCTCTACAACTTTGCAATTTGAATCATCTTTGTAGCATCAAATATAAAAAATGTATACTTCTTTAAACAAATAAAGGCTATCTATTATCTCAAGTAACTCATTTAAGTTTTGGCAGAAATCTGCCCGGAAAAAATTTACCAACAAATATTTCGGTTTTTAAATAAAAAATCTTGTACCGTTTATTGAATCTGGTGCATATTTTTCATTAAATCTTGCATAATTGCGGGGTACACCAGTTGAAGTTGATGGTTGGTTCATCATATTATATATAAGATATATTATATATATATATATATATATATATATATATATATATATATATATATATATATATAATTGTGTTCAGGATAATACTATTTTCGTAAATTTTGAACTACCTTTGAAGAGAGTTAAAACCCACCAGACGAATCCTCCCATAAAAATCACACACATGCATACACGAAAACCGCTTTCCACTAACAGCATCACGTCCCTCGCTCGCTGATTGCACTCAAATCGAATCACCGCGAGTTTGAGCGCGCTCCGAAAAAAACTTATACCGAGATTATTAAATTAGACATCCCGAAATATAATTTAGTTCAGCAATATTTGCTCAGTCTCAAGTGGCACCCGCAGACATTTCCCTGTTTTCTTAGTTAGTTTGTGGCGTTCTTTTGCCGTGCGCCTTTTCAAACAGTTCGTGCGATCGCTTACAAGCGCGGTATTACCGGTGTGAATGGAGGAATTAGGGGCCCTAATCGCCCCAGCTGCCGGAGATCGCAGCTCAATAAGTTCCACTTGTGGCAGAAATAAAGAACGCTGAGGGTTGTTTGCATGACAAGACATGAAGAGAGAGGGAGAAATGAATCAAAAGTTTTTTGATTGTGGGTATTATTTGGGGTTGTAACGAATATTATTGTATAGAACTGTATGCATATTTAGTATCATTAAACTTATTTTAACTAACAATACACCCTGGTATGTGACAAACAACGACTTACATCAATAACAAATTGGGTATTAAACATAAACAGCTTTCAATTCTAAACTATATACAACATTTAATTAGTGTCCTCCAGTTATGATTCACCCTGTATATACGATTAAACTAGTTCTATAATCATAAAAACATAAATTAGATTCCCCAACCATACACAACCAATTTACTTTTGCGCAACAAGATTTATAGCTCCTAATAAATTCGCCATTTAACATCTCATTTGCATTAGATTCAGTTTTTTACAGCCAGTCGTTATTATATATAGATTTAATTTTTTGGTCAGGTCGAAATTCAATCATAATATCGCCCCGCGGCCGTTTTAATTCGATTACTACTATTTACATTCCGTCGCCCGCATTTATTGATTAAGGCCGACCAATTTGTTTCCGTCCGATAACCGTGGGCGACGTTTTTATTTCACTTTATTTATCTCCGGAGCTGTGGTATGAATAAAAAAACGCCAGGAAGCGTTCGTTCATTCATTATTAATGAAAGAGACGTATAAATGCCGATTCGCGTGCCTGGTTGAAGTTTCAATGTTGATTTAAAGAGCTGTGGTGTGCAAAAGAAGATGTTTGGTATAGTTGGGTATGTTTGTGGGGAAATTATGAATTTATTAGTAATCGTAAATGACGTTTAAAATATCGCACCTTGCGATGACAAGTGTTGTAACTTCCAAAATTAATTTTCAGGTTTTGATGATTCTTATATTATATTTTAACACTCCTATAATCCCTAAAAATTCTACACGTCCATACAAGCATGATAAACAGGTATCATTTTATATTTTGTTGCATAAATAAATAGCTATTGTGTTTGTTCTATTTACTTAAATCCAGTTTGAATACGCAAATCACTCAATGCATCCATTAATGGCTTGAAAAGCACGTCCCTGTCTGGAGTAGGAGACTTCTTGTTCTTGATTAGGCAGCGCTTATTTATGATTATGTAAATAGTTCTAATAAGACGCACAAAACGACAGTAATAAGCCGATTGTGCTCGCCCTGTATAAATCCAATAGAGCGACAGACGTGTGAGCGACCGAGTGAAATTCAAGCCGGAAGACGTTTTATTGTGTCAACAGAAATAATAAATTAAATAACATAGCAAGATAAACAAAATACTTGTAATAATAAAAAATACTTAAATTAGTTGTAATGATTAGAGGTGCCATTATTGGCACCACTCGTTCCGAAAGTGAGCTCGTAAAATGATGTGTGAATTGTTCGCATTTACTGGAATGACTGTGACAATTAAACGAATACGTTTCGAACGAGTGGTGTCAGGAATCCGCAACCCTGGTATATTTATTTGGATATATTTTAATAGTGTTTCTTTTTTTTTGCAGGTAAGTTAAACTTCCTTAATACATCTTGGACAGTCGGATTTTTCCAATTTAGGTAAGCATAAATTATATTTATCTGGGGCCTTTATAAAACCGAGCCATGTCGTGGTACACATGATTTTTTGCACACTATTGAATCTTTCTCAGAGCAAAATACGACATATGTATTAATATAATTATTTATTACTTATGTGAATATAATAAGTAATTCCATGACGATGGTCTATACATGTTTATACACTCGCCGATAAAGTCGGCCAGCTAATAGTAATTTGGGAACGCGATGTTCAACACGCGATTATGCAAATCCTGAGGTCCACCAAAGGGGCTAGTCGGGGCTAATCGCGCGCCCCCCGAATTAAATCCATATTAACTGGCCCGATCCGCGCAACGTTTTGAATAATAATGAGTGTGCCCAAAGAAATAGAGCACGGGTTGTTATTAATAATTTAATCCGCTTTCCAACCTCGGAGCACTGCGAAGAAGGGAGTAAATAGTTTTGTAATCTAACGGATTAGCATTAGGAATTAGCATAAGTATTTAATTGGCTGGCTGTCAAAATAGGGAGAGTTGAAAATTAGAAATGGGCGAGAGTGTAGTTGCATTATTTTATGACATTATTATTCGTAGGCTGATTGGGCAGTCTCATTTTGAACTATCGAACATATTCGTGTGTTTATAATTTTTATTGCAATTGCTATTAATTTTCTTCCTGCCCATAACGATTTTCATTAATTAACCGGCCACATCTGTTCATCTTGTTCATCCGGAATTATTGAATATTCATGGCTGCTCGTAAAAAGCAACTTTTAACGACGAGCAACAGGTCGATTATAATCAGGCCCACACGCAAATTTTAATTGTTACACGAAGACTGTGGCTGCATATAAATCAAGCGCTGTTATTTTACTTGCTGCCGCTTTTAATAAGATCACCGTGCTGGCTAACAGGGGGGTGGAGGTGGTGGTGATGGTGGATCTGCTTTCATGTGTGCTGATTAGATTAATTTAAGATAGGGCGCACCCCTAGTGGCCCCTTGATGACGATTCCGCATCAAATCGCCATGAATAGCAATGAAGATGAGTAACAGTGATTGGGGGGCACGCGCAACATGCTAGGGGGTGTGTGTGTACACGCGTATATGTGCGTGCAGGAAATTAAAACGAGGTATAGATTTTTTTTGTCAGTAGAGATATGTATCTATGTCCCTGCGTATTGTATTTCGACAATCACTTTTATTTTTATACAATCAGTGTCAATGAGTTTGTAGGGACATTTTGTGTTAATTATTTATTATGATATTTAAAATTACATACAGATGTTTCTAATTTGCCCAAAGTACACATTTCTAGTATTTCATATTGGAACTAATTTAATGTTGCTGCTCAGCTGGCTGGTCCTTGCCTACATAACCCTCCTGTTCCTCAGCATTGTGGGGCCAGTATGTTGGCCTCTCAGCTGGGTTCTAGTGAGAAGGCATCCCTGTAGTCCTCCATGGTCATCTGATCATATGGAATCAGTGATGTAATGAGTTGTGAAGCTTTTTCATTGTATTAATAACTTTTTGATCATAAAAAGCCTCTCTTTTCTTCTACATCTTTTGTCGGTGCATATAGATATGAAAATGTGTTTTGTTTGCATTTCCCTTCTCCACCATTTTAATAAAAGGGAGAATTTAATAAATAACAGCTCATTTTGAAGCTAATTGAATACGTAATTCAATTGTTTAAAATCCAAAAATTGGATTTATTACAATTTTTTAAACATAAAAATGTGTTTTTTTTACTATTTCTATCACCAGGATTTTAATAAGAGGGCTAAATTAATAAATAATATCTCATTTTGAAGCTAAGTGAATACGCAATTCAATTGTCTAATAATAATAATATCCAAAATCCAAAAATTGGATTTATTACAATTTTTTTAAACATTAAAATGTGTTTTGTTTACATTTTATATCACCACGATTTTAATTAAAGGGAGAAATTAATAAGTAATAGCTCATTTTGAAGCTAAATGAGTACATAATTCAATTGTCTAATAATAATATCCAAAATTCAAAAATTGGATTTATTACAATTTTTTTAAACATTAAAATGTGTTTTGTTTACATTTTCTATCATCACGATTTTAATAAGAGGGTGAAATTAATTAATAATATCTCATTTTGAAGCTAATTAAATACGTAATTCAATTGTCTAATGATAATGTTCAAAATCCAAAAATTGGATTTATTACAATTTTTTAAACATAAAAATGTGTTTTTTTTACTATTTCTATCACCAGGATTTTAATAAGAGGGTTAAATTAATAAATAATATCTCATTTTGAAGCTAAGTGAATACGCAATTCAATTGTCTAATAATAATATCCAAAATCCAAAAATTGGATTTATTACAATTTTTTTAATCATTAAAATGTGTCTTGTTTACATTTTATATCACCACGATTTTAATTAAAGGGAGAAATTAATATGTAATAGCTCATTTTGAAGCTAAATGAGTACATAATTCAATTGTCTAATAATAATATCCAAAATTCAAAAGTTGGATTTATTACAATTTTTTTAAACATTAAAATGTGTTTTGTTTACATTTTCTGTCACCACGATTTTAATTAAAGGGAGAAATTAATAAGTAATAGCTCATTTTGAAGCTAAATGAGTACATAATTCAATTGTCTAATAATAATATCCAAAATTCAAAAATTGGATTTATTACAATTTTTTTAATCATTAAAATGTGTTTTGTTTACATTTTCTATCATCACGATTTTAATAAGAGGGTGAAATTAATTAATAATATTTCATTTTGAAGCTAATTAAATACGTAATTCAATTGTCTAATAATAATATCCAAAATCCAAAAATTGGATTTATTACAATTTTTTTAAACATTAAAATGTGTTTTGTTTACATTTTCTATCATCACGATTTTAATAAGAGGGTGAAATTAATTAATAATATCTCATTTTGAAGCTAATTAAATACGTAATTCAATTGTCTAATAATAATATCCAAAATCCAAAAATTGGATTTATTACAATTTTTTTAAACATTAAAATGTGTTTTGTTTACATTTTCTATAACCACGATTTTAATTAAAGGGAGAAATTAATAAGTAATAGCTCGTTTTGAAGCTAAATGAGTACATAATTCAATTGTCTAATAATAATAATCAAAATCCAAAAATTGGATTTATTACAATTTTTTAAACATAAAAATGTGTTTTGTTTGCATTTTCTATCACCACAATTTTAATAAGAGGACGAAATTCATAAGTAATACTTCATTTTGAAGATAATTGAATTCATAATTCAATTGTCTTATCACAATTTTCAAAATCCAAAAATTGGATTTATTACAATTTTTTAAATATAAAAATGTGTTTTATTTACATTTTCTATCATCACGATTTTAATAAGAGGGTGAAATTAATAAATAATAGCTCATTTTGAAGCTAATAGAATATGTAATTCAATTGTTTAATAATAATATTCAAAATCCAAAAATTGGATTTATTACAATTTTTTTAAACTTCAAAATGTGTTTTGTTTACATTTTCCATCACCACGATTTTAATGAATGGTAGAAATTAATAAATAATAGTTCATTTTGAAGCTAAATGAGTACGCAATTCAATTATCTAATTAGAATATTCAAAATCCAAAAATTGCTTTCTTGCGGACACTGCATATATTTTTTTCTTTTAATCTCGCTACTATATTTCTGATATTGCACTCCAGTCTAGAATACAAAATAATACATATAATTTAATTATTATAATTTCATCATCGTATCGTGTTTTCAAGCATTAATAATATTTCTTTGAAAACAAACAAATAACCCATTAAAATTATCATGGCTATTGCAGTCCATAGCATTGCGGAATTCACTTGGAACGGCCTTCGTATTGTCGCGCGAAATAATAATATTTACAATGCACGTGAATAAATAATGTTTGCGAGATAATTTGAGTCTGAAAAGAGTGTGACAATTACGATGGAATTTGCATGGCTGCATTCGGGAGCGCAGCCGTCTGGCGGTCTTTTCGTTTCGTTCGTGTTCAAATATGAGGCGAAAATAAAAATGCGCGCTTCGTGCACCAAATAGGAGCAATTTGTGTTCCCACGCCAGGCGGATTTAATAAGGTGTTGATGATCGCGATAACTGGCAGATCTCTCGCTCCGCCGCGTTTGGAGTGATGGATCAGGCATTTCCAGTCGTATTTGCATATATCAAACACGCCCCACACTGCCGAAAACGGTGCTGTATGGAATTAATGTAACGAGTTGCATCGCGAATACGGTATTTGAATTATTATTTAGTATGTTAAAACTATCAAAGAATAAAACTATGTAGAACTTGTTAATAACATTGAGCACATGTTGTAATACATAAGTTAAATGATATTAAAAAAATCTTCTGCAGACACAAACAAGATATTTTCAAACTATTTTGCGTGGTAAGACCAACACAACTGAAGAACTTTCCATACTTCCTCGCTAGATATGCTATCAAATGCCTTTTCTAGGAGTATGTAGAACACATCCTTCTTTATTGTATTCTTTCGTGTTTTTTTTTCGCTACTTGTCTCATTGTGAAGATTTGGTCCTGCGCACTATGCCGTGGTCTAAAATCACTTTGTGAATCCTCTAACTTACATTCATTTGTTTTCATTTCTATGATTGTATAATTTTCTAAGTAAAATCACTACTGTTGTAAAATAGTTACAAACTCCACATTTACCCTGAGTAAGCTATACATCAATAGTCGTCCGCAGCTAATAAAGTCGCACTATGTAAACAAGGTGTTAATTTTTGTAATTTTTTTACTTAGAATATGTGTACTGTGTGCACTCACAGAGCTATACACTTGACTCTTTCGCCAATATTTCGTGCCTCAACCAGACACTTCTTCATCTATATATTTCAAACCCCTGCCAATCCCTCCACACCACCATAACCCTCTCAACAATAATTCATATTACTGTTTTTTTTTTGCCTTAAAAATTCAAAGATAAACATTTTCCAATCCCAATTTTGCACATTCAAAGGCCTCGGAATTTGCGTGCGGTTCGCAATTAAAAGGCGCAATCAAAGAAAAGCAATTCGGCGGGAGGCGAAGGAGCCGCAAAAGGCAGCCGCCAGCCAGCGGGGGCCGCGGCGCGCTGCTGCCATTTGAAATCCCGCATCGGCGGATATTGCATTTTTCCTTTGAACTCCCCGGCATAAATGTATCGCGCGCGCGGCTACCCCTAATAAAGTGGCCTTCTGCTACAGCGAACTCAATATAGCTTCCGAATGGTTCGAAATGATAAATAACGCTGTTGCTGGTTATTGAGATGAAATTTAATGCGTTCGCCGGAGCAACGCGAGCTAGAGATGGAAATTGCACGCATGAATGTAAAACATGTTGAGAATCTATTCAAGAGTTATAGGTATAACTTATTGGTAGTATTTTTGTCTGCATGTTTTATATATAATATAGTAGTAGTAGTAATTATATTTGTTAGAATTTGTAACTGTCTATCGAATTTCGAATCCTTCTGCTAATTCTGCTGTGTGTTAGTATAGATGTATGTGAGTAGAACTTAAGGCGTTACACCACCTTGAGATTTTCTGAAAATCGATTTTTTGTTTCTTTAAGTTAAATATATTCTTCATACTTTTAACCCTTCAGCAGTCGCGCGGAAGTTTTTTTTACACTAAGGTTTAAAAATTATACCGTCCAAGGTTGTACAGGATGCGGCCGAAAGAATTCTCACATTTAAAAGGCGAATTAAAAAAGAACAATTCGCCTTTTAAATGTGAGAGTTCTTTCGGTCGCACCCTGTACAACATTGGACGGTATAATTTTTAATCCTTAGTGTAAAAAAAACTTTCTGATAGTTACATTTAAGAAATAAAATGTTTTTGGAGATACCTCCTACCATTCTTTTTCAATCAGCCTTTTAAATATGAGAGTTATTTCAGCCGCATTCTGTATAATATATTTTTTAAGCTAAGTCTATACATGATAATTACCAACTTTCCGAATACAGAAATCTATCATACTTCTCTTATTAAACCTTGAGCATTTTATTTTATTAGTGCCTGTACTCGCGGGACAGTTAATGACGAAATTCCTCCGGCTTTTCTTATACCTCCCCCTAGAACGAACAAGTTGTGAGCGAGAAACACGATTGATGGGATTTCGAGATCGGTTTACCGTACTCCACCCTTGGCGTGCGAAGGGGTTGCGATATCTGTTGAGAGCGAGTAAATAGGCTCTTCGGTCGTGGGGATGAGCCGGCTGTTTGGTCTGCTGATGGACGTCGGAGTGTTTGAGATCTTAATTAAAGTGTCTCGGATGAAAATAATCATAATAATCACGCTATGAATCATCTCTCGGCCTTGTGTACACTGATAATATTATGTGTTTGAGATGAGGGGATCAATCATAAATTTGATTTTGATGTGAAGATTATTATTATTATCCTAATCAGGCTGCTTTTTATTGTTTTATATAAGCATTATATATGCTTCTTTTCGATCTGTTCGGGCCTGAGTTTTATAAAAATCAATTGTGTATTAGATTTGAATAATTTTAAAAATATTTTACATTTTATATTGAAAGTTTCCCTCACAGAAATACCAGAGAACTAATCTAGCCTCAGTCTAGTGCTATAAAAATATGATTATCTCGCAGTTTTACGATTTTTATACTGATGCATGTTGGTGGGCATTAAGCGCCACTAATTGGTGATAATATCTGGTGCATTAGCATTACAAAGGAGCCTGTTAAAAACAAGCCACCGTGTTGTTGAACAAGCTTTATCGCTTATGTAAATTTTTATCTTACCCCCGCGAGCGCGAGCAACGTGTTGGCGGCGGCGGCAGGGGGGCGGCCGTTTATCATAGCACTTCATTACACCCGCGTTACGCGGCTCGCAAGGCCCTATCTTAGGGGGGGGGGGGACGTTAATTAATAACGACCGCACAAAAGCAGCAGCAACTCAAGAGGTACGTAATTAGCGAACCTGCGAGACAGAGACCCCACCGTAGTGAAGAGGTGAAAAAATAAACGACTCGAAATATTACACATATTTTGTGATATTCTAAATAAATTATATATAAATCTAAAATAGAGAAATTCGATTCGATTCGATTAAAATAGAGATTAAATTTAATATAGAAACGTATATCTTTATAGCAAATGGTATACATATCTCGCAAATGTCGAGTTTTCTAAAAAAAAATTTGTGAAAAATGTTGAGTTTTCTAAAAAAAATAGGTCAAAATTTTGGAGTTTTCTAAAATAAATTAGTCAAAAATTTGAAAATGTTGAAAATGTTAAAAAAAAATAGTACATGACCTATTTATTTTTTTAAAATTTCATTTTTAGCAAATGGTATACAGATCTAGCAAATATCGAGTTTAAAAAAAATAGTAAAAAATGTCGAGTTTTCTAAAATAAATTAGTCAAAAATTTGAAAATGTCGAAAATGTTAAAAAAAAATAAATATTACATGACCTATTTAATTTTTTTATCATTTCATTTTTAACATTCGGAAATTCGTGTAAATATTTTTTTTAAATACCAATGTTTAATGTAGCTAACATTGGCATTTAAAAAAATATCTAATGTGGGTACCACACGACTTTCCGAATGTTAAAAAATAAATAAGTCATCTACTATTAATTTTTTTAACATTGTCGACATTTTCAACTTTTAAATTTTTGACTAATTTTTTTTTAGAAAACTCGACATTTTTGACTAATTTTTGACAATTTTTTTTTAAATAGAAAACTCGACATTTGTTATCAATTTTTAACTAATTTTTACAATTTTTTTTTATATAGAAAACTCGACATTTGTTAATAATTTTTAACTAATTTTTGACTAATTTTTTCTTATAGAAAACTTGACATTTGCCTGATCTGTATACCATTTGCTATAAAACTATACTTTTCTATATTCTATATGTAAGTAATAGCATTAACTGAAAAGTTTCTATCAAAACATAACTGTTAAACATGTAGTTTTATCAAAAATATCGATCAATTTTCAAAAAGCGAAAGGTTTTTGACCCATCGGTGGCTTGTTTTTAACAGGCTCCTTTATATTATTTGTAATAATAGCGAATGTTTTTTCATTGCAATATTCCTAGAGAAGAATCAAAAATTGCACCCCTAGAATTTATCCTTACAAAAATCGAATAAGGTAAATATAATCTGTAAAAAAATAATATCCATACACATTACGTTAATATTTCACACAATTTGTGAGCCATAGAAATTTTATTGTCATTTATAATTCATTTTGCATGTCCATTTGGGCAATAATTGTATGAACGTGAGCCCACACATACACACATCTATGCCTGCTGCCAATTTCATTTTAAAATCGCGCCAAATTGATTTGTCATGGGAATCGGATCGCATTTAAAAAGCTCGCGGCGTGTAACCCGCAGATAATTGACATCCCTGCAGCGGGTTTCGCTCGGACAGCATTACGAATTAAAAACCACACGGTGGGGCTATGTGATAAATACTGCAGTATCATGAAAAGTACAATACAATTTAGCTGTGAATATTTCAGCTGTAGTCCAAATTTTAACCAAATTCTGGCGTTAACAACGGTAGATATCATAATGTATAATAATCAAAATATAAACTACATTGCTAATTGATGTGGTGCCGCCAGATGGCGTTTAACTTTCCTCCTAGGGGGTTAGTTGTATCATTTATATATATATATATATATATATATATATATATATATATATAAAAGATATGTATTGTTTATTCTTGTTTTAGCAGTAGTCTACTATAGTAGTAGTGATAGTAAAATAACTTCCTTTGAGGACATTAATTTCAAACTCTTGTAATTACTCGAGTCATTTTCATATTGATGACATCGTTTTAAATGGTCGTGACAATAATTTTATTGTTTTTAAAAACGCGTCTCGTATGTGTATCTGTTGCTGTGGATGCCATAAAGAGCAGCATTAGTCCCCCGATCCGGCCATTCCGTATCTTATTCGGCCGGATAAATTTCATTGCTGCGCCCGTTACGTGCCCGCAATAACAATAACGAAACCTTGTTAACCTTAATGCCCTCTTATTTATAACAATAATGAATCGGATCAGCAGAGAAAAGAAGTTTTCGCGTGAATTGTGGAACGAACAGCAGAATTACCACCCACACACAAATCCAATGAGACCGATATTTTAAAGAAAAGTGACTTTATTTAATTTAATAAAACCTAAATGTGTATGGGGAGTATTTAAAGATATTTATGTTTAATAGTCAGTTCTTTATTCTTCATAAGTTTAAATAATACTGTAATAATAAGCAGCAATAGCACACATATTTTAGAGAGAGACAAAACCTGATTATAAAATATTTATTGGAGTAATTAAAGTGCTCCTGGTTCAAGTAAATAAAATATATAAGCAATAAAACAAAAAATGGATAACTTGTTTGTTGTTGTTTTTTTTTTCATAAATTTAATTTCCTCATTAAACCTGTCTCAGTTTAATGTTCAAATCTTGTCAATTTTGAGTTTACAATGGCTTCTTTGTGATACTTTACTCAGTTTAAATTGTAGGTCATTTAATTGCCTACAACTTTCATTAACTGTTGCTCCTATTAGAGGTCTACATTTTAATATTTAGTTAAAAAAACAACAACAACAAAAACTCGCAATTTTACCACTTTATTGTAATTTGCCACTTTAGCACAACTTATTTCTAGTTACTTTTTCTATATTATCATTTTAGTGATCCTTCCCGATAGTAGTGTGCAATTAAGTTTAAAGTATAGTTTTTGTTATCTTCAAACTCTAATTCGACTGGACCGAATGAGGCTAAATGATATTACAACTATACTGAGGCAAACAAAAAAAACGTCAGAATCATTGAAAACATGAACCAATATATACATAATATTTATTTGATATCTTAATTACTATTTCTAACTACTATTTAGGGTAGAATGTCATTGATCTGGTACATTTATTGTATCCTAAATAGTAATTAGCAATAGTATATAAAGACAATTCGTTATTTTTTCGATACAAACTCAACATTCTTTTCCCATACCGATCATCTGCAGGTCGTTAATCGTCCTTAATGACAGGTATCGAGGCACGTTTTCCGGCTGACCGCAGCAGCAGCGGCGAGGGCTCGTTAGCACTGACAGGTATACACAGAAGACGCCCCCGCCGCCGCTGCTGTCGGATGCATCGCGCCGAAACACCCTCCCTCGGGGCAGAACAAACAAAACAAAAAAACTGGTAAAGGGTGAAAATAATGTTGCGAGGGTGTGTCGGGCAACGAGATTTAAATTATGGTGATTGGATTACGGGATGGGAATCATCTGATAACGACAGGCATAAAAATAGCATCGATGTTTACAATCAGGATGCTATGCGATGGGTTCGCATGGGATGAAGAGTATGAGGGGGAAGTATTAAATCAGAAAAATAAAGGGATGTTTATATAAAACATTTTTTAATGAGTATGTTGATTGCAATCTGAGATTAATAAATATATTTTTATTAGTAGAGCAAAATTAGCATATACAAAACTGTTTACATGGACCAATTGTAACGATTTTTAACTACACTGTGACTTCAGCTAGCACCTGAAAAAAACAGTGGCTTGGAGAGACCCCCCCCCCCCCCCCTCAAGGGAGAAGGGGGGCATTATGCCTCGGGCGCTACTCACAAAGAGGCGCCAAATGGTTATATTATATGGTTTTTGGATGGGAGGGGGGGATAAAAAGGTATTGTGCCCCGGGCGTGAGTTAAGCTCGCTACACGCCACTGTCTGAAATACGTTGTATTTATTAGTTAACAACAATGAAGTATTGGCAAACCAAACAAATATTTAATTATAATGCAACAAAAGGTGCTGTTGGTACTTTCGAACAGCTTCAACAAAAAATTGCAGTCAGCAATAGTAATAAAAAGTGCGAAATTGGCCCCAAAATCAAACAGAATGCCAACTGCGATATGCTAGTATAGGCAGTATTCCTTATACCTGTCATTAAGGACGATTAACGAGCTGCAGATGATCCGAAAGGATGCCCTATGCTCCTACCTTGGAGCTACAAGAGTAGTAATAATAAACTACCAAATTAGAACATATATAAGTGTGAATCCACGATGTGGTGCCGCCAGATGGCGTTAAACTTTCCTCTTAGGGGATTAGTTGTATCATATTGAGCAAATTAGAATTTAGTCTTACATAATAGCAATCTTTATAGCATTTTTATGTGCTCTTTTGAATTAATTTTGCGTGAGTTGTTACGGTCCCACTGTGGGGATAAGTGCGGCCGATAACAACAGTAGTGATAAATTGTACGCCCGCCCCCGCAGACACATGTATTATACCTGTTAACATGTCTCTTGGGGGGGTAGCAGAAGACGGGGAGAAACCGCAAGACGCACATCCCTGAGGGATTGCAACCGCATTTGCTGGGACAGGGAATATTTTAGCAATGAAAAAGACACCTCTGTCTATAGTTAACATAGTATATTCAATATTTAATTTATACTTCTCATGAATAATAATGTATTATTCCACTAGTGTGTTATTGTTTTCAATACTCATCAGAATAAACTAACAAAAAAACACATTTTTATGTTTCATTTAGCTATTATTTATCAATTTCTTTAATTAAAATCGTGGTGATGTGTTTAAAAAAAATGGAAAAAATCCAATTTTTGGATTTTGAAAATTATGATTGGACAATTGAATTACATACTCATTTGGCTTCAAAATGAGCTATTATTAATCAATTTCTCCCTTTCATTAAAATCGTGGTGATGGAAAATGTGAACAAAACACATGTTTATGTTTAAAAAATTGTAATAAACCTATTTTTTGGATTTTGAATATTATGATTAAATAATGCAATTACGTATTCACTTAGCTTCAAAATAAGCTATTATTTATCAATTTCTCCCTGTCATTAAAGTCGAGATGATAGAAAAGGTAAAACAAACACATTTTTCTGTTTAAATTTTTTTAATAAATCCAATTTTTTGATTTTAAATATTATGATTAGACAATTGAATTACATATTCACTCTGCTTCAAAATGAGCTATTATTATTTAATTTCTCCCTTTTATTAAAATCGTGGTGACGGAAAATATAAACAAAACACATTTTTATATTTTAAAAAATTGTAATAAATTCAATTTTTTGATTTTGTATTTTATAAGCAAACAATTAAATTACTTCTTCATTTAGCTTTAAAATGAGCTATTATTTATTAATTTTTTCCTTTTATTAAAATCCTGGTGATGGAATATGAAAACAAAACACATTTTGATGTTTTAAAAAATTGTAATAAATCCAATTTTTTTATTTTGAATATTATGATTAGACAATTGAATTACGTATTTACTTAGCTTCAAAATGAGCTATTATTTATTAATTTCACCCTCTTATTAAAATTGTGGTGATAGAAATAGTAAACAAAACACATTTTTATGTTTAAAAAAATTGTAATAAATCCAATTTTTGGATTTTGAATATCATGATTAAAGAATGCAATTACGTATTCATTTAGCTTCAAAATGAGCTATTATTAATTTCTCCCTTTCATTAAAATCGTGGTGATGGAAAATGTAAACAAAATACATTTTTATGTATTAAAAAATTGTAAAAATCAAATTTTTGGATTTTGAAAATTATGATTAGACAAATGAATTATGTGTTTACTTAGCTTCAAAATGAGCTATTATATATTTATTTCTCCCTTTTGTTAAAATCCTGGTGATAGAAAATGTAAGAAAAACAATTTTTTATGATTTAAAAAAAAATAATAAATCCAATTTTTGGATTTTGAAAATTATGATCAGACAATTGAATTACGTTTTACTTAGCTTCAAAATGTGTTATTATTTATTAATTTCACATTTAAAATTGTGGTAATAGAAATAGTAAACAAAACACATTTTTATGTTTAAAAAAATTGTAATAAATCCAATTTTTGGATTTTGAATAACCTGATTAAAGAATGCAATTACGTATTCATTTAGCTTCAAAATGAGCTATTATTAATCAATTTATCCCTTTCATTAAAATCGTGGTAATAGAAAATGTAAACAAAACACATTTTTATATTTAAATAAATTGTAAAAAATCCAATTTTTGGATTTTGAAAATTATGATTAGACAATTTAATTACGTATTAACTTAGCTTCAAAATGAGCTATTATTTATTAATTTCTCCCGTTCATTATAATCGTGGTGTCATTCTTTCTGCAGCCTGTAGTTGTCGCGCAGAAATATGTTTTTTAAGCATAATTGTGGACACTTTTTTTTCTTGTATTTCTTTTATTTTAAGTTTTCAATTGTGTCTCTGTAGATATTTCCCATTATTGAAGGACTAAAATAACGGGAAATATCTACAGAGACACAATTGAAAACTTAAAATAGTTTTTTTTGCATAAACTGAATTAAGAGAATCTCCTCAGCATCCCAGAAAACTATGTCCATCACTTTTCGTGCGTCTTTATCTTCTTTGATGTTGGAAAGCCTTTATGAACACATTGCATGGGCTTGTTTCGTGGGAGGATCTCGGTGGTTTACCCAGGTCTCATCCCCAGTATATCCTCATGGATATTCCTCAGGCTAGTTTTCTATATAGCAATTTCATAACGATTCTGTGTTCAAATTGCAAATTACTTATAATCACGTCTTTAAGTGATTTGCAATTTGAATACAAAAGCGTTATGAAATTGTTATATAGAAAGCAATAGCCTGAGGAATATCCATAAGGATATACTCGGGATGAGACTTGGATAAACCACCGAGATCCTCCCACAAAACAAGCCAATGAATGCTATGTGTTCATAAAGGCTCTGCAACACCGAAGAAGGTAGATTGATATAAAAAACAGACAGATGTTAAGTGATTGGAATGAAACTTGTAGATGATACTTATAAATTGTCACAAAAACTTGGCATACGATAATTATAGCATATTGTTTTCATGGCTAAAAACTCCCCTCGTAATAATCAGCATGAACTAGTTATTTATTTATTTAATTGTTTATACATCATTTGTACATACAGATGCATGGTGATATCTGTATGTACAAATGATGTATAAACAATTAAATAAATAAATAACTAGTTCATGTTGATTATAAAATTATTTGGGTTTAGTTCCACTTTGTACATTACAATTAAATAATTCAGTAAAAAGGGTAAACACAAAGCGCTCTCGCCGGATTCCTCCTCATCCATCATTGTCCCGCGAGCCGCGTGTAAAACGGCTCGCGTGGGATCTAATCGCGCCATGACGGGCCGGACGGAAGAAAGCGGAACGAAAAGAGAACAAGCGATCGGATAATGAAGTGTAAACGGACGCGCAGCCACCCCATCGACTAAATAATTAAAGCGTCACGCACTGTGATTAATCGGCTGCGTGCTTTCATTATATTATTCGCGAATTCGCATTCAAAAATTAAATTTGAACTAAATATCTATCTCAACATTGGCATCAGTGGACAGGATTTGCTTTACACATCATTTTGGTGTCAGCCAGTGGAATTTTGCACCCTTATATTTGTTGGGAACCCTGGGAATTTCCTCCTTTACACGTCAAAATATATATTTTTTACAAATTCTACAAAGTTATAGTTTCAACAAATGGTGGATGTAGAAATATATTTAAATAAATAATTTAAAAAAAAAATAATTCTTTCTATTCAATATGTAATTAATTTAGAAAGTCGTATGGTAGTTCCACCATACGACTTTCCAAATTAATTAAATATTGAATAAAACTTTTAAAATCTATTTTAAATATTTATTTAAATATATTTCTACGTCCAACATTTGATGAGACTTCAACTTTGTAGAATTTGTAAAAAAATATATATTTTGACACGTAAAGAAGGAAATTAATTCTATGGAATAATATTCCAACAGAGTGCTTGAGATATCAGATATCACAAGGCCAATCTTAGAAAACATGTATAAGTGTAAACCCACTTAGCAATCTACATATCTGGATTTTGATCTTATTAGATCTCATCAGTGTAGCTCAGCTAGTGAGGATGAATTATAAATATTATTATTATTATAACTTTATTAAACAAACAAAATCATTATAAAAATGAGTAAGTTACAGCCAGTATGTTTCGTTACACCATCGGGGAGACGGTGAGGACAATTAGGACGTTAACGCTTTATTAACCGCGGGCGCGCTCAGTTTACCCGCGCACCTGCGACTTAGATTTACGCGGATTACGCTCGGATTACGATTATTTATTTTAATGGCGGGCACGGCGTGAAGAATTTAAATTGATTATGTAAATGCGGCCCGAGTGCCACAAATCACGAGCGGCGGGCAGCTCATGTGAAAGTGTAATGCAAAGCCACTAACTACAGTTGACATTATAGTATGAACAAATTTTGTTTGTTGAGTAGAAACTAGTTGTGTAATTATTATTTTAAACTATAAAAATTTGGTGGTGTCAAGCAAAGTTGTATATTCATAATATAAAGGTCGTTTTAGACAAGACAATTTCTTAGCTCAAAAGTTGTTCAAGAAATGAATTGATATATCCTCCTCCCATACAATTTGTCCTTGACAAATAGAACACGTTATATTTTTCCATTTTATCTACCATCCAATTCAAGATTTCAAATAATTTGCTGTATGATACAAGACAATTTAGATTGTCTCGTATCTTGACTAACTTTTGGGTCAAGAAATTATCTTGTCTAAACCTTTAGTCAAGATGCGAGACAATCTAAACTGTCTCGTATCATACAGAAAATTATTTGAAATATTAAATTGGATAGTAGATCGAATGATCAAGGACAAATTGTGTGGGAGGCGGATATATGAATTCATTACTTGAACAATTTTTGAGCTAAGAAATTGTCTTGTCTAAAACGACCTTAAGTTTGTATGATTGTGAAGGCCACCACCTCATAGTATATGGACTACAAGAACAGTACATTTCACACACAAAACGCCTGAGGGATAGTCGCCATGAAATACGATATTCCGCGCCACCCCCGCTACATCATGCGAAAGCATCCCTCCCTTCTGTGGCAGCTTTAATAGAGTCTTTTCAGTGCGAGCGCGGGCGGACGTCTCCGGGAGATTTACAGGACCCCCCCGGGGCGCGCATAGCCGCACCGTGCAAGTGCCAAAAAGATGTCTGCCCTTTGTGCAACTGCCACCGCGCCCACGTTTGCTTATTTATAAGGGCGCTCCGGGCTTAATGGGCCGTGAAAATCGGTCAATAGATGACACCGATTGAGGCGAGGAATTTACCGGGTGCCCACCAAGATTTGCGACTGAAAATATGCGACTGTATAGGGGGGAAATGTTTATTATGGCAGTTGGAAATGTGCCACGATATGAAAAGTTTGTTTTATGGTCTGAATAATGCGAGGTATGAATATTTTCACCTGCAGTATCAATTCTGATATTAGTTGACATCTTTAACTAATATCAGAATTGATAGATTTATATAACGTTGGTGAATACGGGGGGTGAGACTATTCAGCGTTGAAATGTTTTTCTATCGGCATTTTCCAAATCTGTTATTTTTAATTCTTTAAGTCGATTGCTTGTCCCCCAAAGGGACGGAATTAATCCGATAAAAAAAAGAGGAGACGACGTTAAGACGCAGACAACCCACTTACGCGGGTGGCGGTATTTTTTCAGACCGCCCTTAAATCCTGTTCAGCGGTGTAAATCCGAATACCGACCTGTCGTCAACGTTTCGACCCCGCGGCTCTAGGGCGGATGCGGGCAGGTGTAAAACGTGACAAAGCCGGGATCACGAAAGAAAAACCCATTCCTTTCAACGTCAATTAGCACGTTATAAGGGATGTGGACAATGCGATTAGAGAGATTTTTCTATATGGGTTTATTTTTTTGTTGGGTAGAGTAGGACACTAAATGGCTTAAATGATAGGGCACGAATTCAATTTCTATTCAAGTCTGAAATAATCTGTTTGAAAACACTTAATGCAAATAATGCTCAATTTAACAACAACATTTTTATTTGGGATTAAAGAAAATCGACTGGTGTATTGAATAAGAAAATGCATAGTCTTGTCATAATTTTCAAAAATATCCTTTTCCTTATATACGAGGATTGCCTTTTATATTTCGTGATAAGAAAACAAAAGCAATATCTATCATTCTATTCAAGTTGAAAATACCTGTTTAAAAACACTTAATGTAAATATTCCTCTATTTAACATAAACATTCGTTTTTATTTCGATGGATTTTATCAAAATTGTCATCTGCTGAAAAGAATCGTACTGGCGATACCAGTTTAATTTAATATTACCCATTATTATTATAATAAATATTAGAAACATTAAAAGTAATTTAGTGCACAAAATAGATATACATACATCCACACACACACATACACACACAGACATTTTCCAAAAATAGTCCAATTCGATTATATGGGTCATGAAACGTAAAGAAAATCAAAACTAGCAATTCGTAAATTTTATAACAATACCTTCCTCATACAGGACTACTGTATTCGGAAAGTGAATATTATTATTTATGTGTAGCTTTGTTGTATTAATTTTGACATTCAAATAATTAATTCATATAATTAATTTCCAAACAAAATTTTCCCGAAAACTACAAACTTTCTCCGTATTTAATGTGACACATCGTACTTTACGTGAATAATTTTTGTTGCGTGTTTCAAGGCTCACTCTATTATGCACTCCCCTCCGATGGAGTCCCGTAGGTAGCTCAATCTAATTGGGACTTTTCCAACTTTCCACCGCCCCTCATTACGGGCTTCATTTATTTATGGCGCTTACTAATTATTAACAATAACTTCCGTCGTCACCCGCAAGGACGTTAATTATTAAAAAATCTTGTGGGCGGGCAGCATCGTTTTCATTATTCACCCCTGGCGCGACAGATTACAAGTTTAGGACCAAAGAAAATCGACTGTATTGATTAAGCAAATGTATAGTCCAATCAGTCTAGTTATAGTTTTTAAAAATATCCTTATTCTTAAACAGTATGGTACTTTTTGTTCCTTAACTAATGTCAGAATTGTAATTTATGAGTTTAACAACCCAAAAAGACTACGAATAGATGAGATACACATTTCATACTTTGTAGGGGCTAAATATGACTATTTGTGAATATATTCATAGTAATTTGATCAAATTTTGAAAACTACAAACATAGTTATGGTACTTTTTGTTCCCTAACTAATGTCAGAACTGTATTTTTTGAGTTTAACAACCCAAAATGACTACGAATAGATGTGACACACATTTCATACTTTGTAGCGGCTAAATATCACTATTTGTGAATATATTCATAGTAATTTTATCAAATTTTGAAAACTACAAACATAGTTATGGTACTTCTTGTGCCTTAACTAATGTCAGAATTGTAATTTTGGAGTTTAACACCCCAAAATGACTACGAATAGATAAGATACACATTTCATACTTTGTAGGGGCTAAATATGATTATTTGTGAATATATTCATAGTAATTTTATCAAATTTTGAAAACTACAAACATAGTTATGGTACTTCTTGTGCCTTAACTAATGTCAGAATTGTAATTTTTGAGTTTAAGAACCCAAAAAGACTACGAATAGATGAGATACACATTTCATACTTTGTAGGGGCTAAATATGACTATTTGTGAATATATTCATAGTAATTTTATCAAATTTTGAAAACTACAAACATAGTAATGGTACTTAACTAATGCCAGAATTGTAATTTTTGAGTTTAATACCCCAAAATAACTACGAATAGATGAGATACACAGTTCATACTTTGTAGGGGCTAAATATGACTATATGTGAATATATTCATAGTAATTTTATCAAATTTTGAAAACTACAAACATAGTAATGGTACTTTTTGTCCCTTCACTAATGTCAGAATTGTAATTTTTGAGTTTAACAACCCAAAAAGACTACGAATAGTTGAGATACACATTTCATACTTTGTAGGGGCTAAATATGACTATTTGTGAATATATTCATAGTAATTTTATCAAATTTTGAAAACTACAAACATAGTAATGGTACTTAACTAATGCCAGAATTGTAATTTTTGAGTTTAATACCCCAAAATAACTACGAGTAGATGAGATACACATTTCATACTTTGTAGGGGCTAAATATGACTATATGTGAATATATTCATAGTAATTTTATCAAATTTTGAAAACTACAAACATAGTAATGGTACTTTTTGTCCCTTCACTATGTCAGAATTGTAATTTTTGAGTTTAACAACCCAAAAAGACTACGAATAGTTGAGATACACATTTCATACTTTGTAGGGGCTAAATTTGACTATTTGTGAATATATTTTAGTAATTTTATCAAATTTTAAAAACTACAAACTTAGTTATGGTAGTTTTTGTGCCTTAACTAATGTCAGAATGTAATTTTGGAGTTTAACACCCCAAAATGACTACGAATAGATGAGATACACATTTCATACTTTGTAGGGGCTAAATATTACTATTTGTGAATATATTCATAGTAATTTTAAAAATTTTGAAAACTACAAACATAGATATGGTACTTTTTGTGCCTTAACGAATGACAGAATTGTAATTTTTGAGTTTACAAGCCAAAAAAAAAGACTACGAATAGATGAGATATACATTTCATACTTTGTAGGGGCTAAATATGATTATTTGCGAATATATTCATAGTAATTTTATCAAATTTTGAAAACTACAAACATAGTTATGGTACTTTTTGTCCCTTAACTAATGTCAGAATTGTAATAATTAATATGTACGTTTTTGACCTTCAAACTGAAATATAACAAAATCTGAGATTGCAGCTAGAAAAAGTGACTGTAGTTTGTTTTTTCATGTACCAAATTTCACTAAATTTTCAAAAAATGCTCATAAATAATTATATTTGTTAGATATAAATTTTCGAAATTCTAACTCAACTACTTATATACGTTTTTGACCTTTAAACTCAAATATAACAAAATCTGAGATTGCAGCTACAAAAAGTGACTGTAGTTTGTTTTTTTATATACCAAATTTCACCAAATTTTCATATTATACTCATAAATAATTATATATATATATATAGATATAAATTTTGGAAATTGTAACTTAACTACATATGTATGTTTTTGGCCTTCAAACTCAAATATAACAAAATCTTCAGGTTGCAGCTTCAAAAAGTGATTGTAGTTTGGTTTTTTGTGCACCAAATGTTCATAATATACTCATAAATAATTATATTTATTATATATAAATTTTGGAAATTCGAACTCAACTACTTATGTACGTTTTGGACCTTCAAACTGAAATATAACAAAATCTGAGATTGCAGCTACAAAAGGTGATTATAGTTTATTTTTTTATGTACCAAATTTCACAAAATTTTCATATTATACTCATTATTTATTAGATATAAATTTTGGAAATTGTAACTTAACTACATATGTACGTTTTTGGCCTTCAAACTCAAATATAACAAAATCTTCCGATTGCATCTACAAAAAGTGACTGTAGTTTGTTTTTTTATATACCAAATTTCACCAAATTTTCATATTATACTCATAAATAATTATATTTGTTAGATATAAATTTTGGAAATTATAACTTAGCTACTTATGTACGTTTTTGGCCTTCAAATTCAATTATAACAAAATCTTCAGATTGCAACTACAGAAAGTGATTGTAGTTTGTTTATTTATATACCAAATTTCACCAATTTTTCATATTATACTCATAAATAATTCTATTTATTAGATATAAATTTTGGAAATTGTAACTTAACTAAATATGTACGTTTTTGGCCTTCAAACTAAAATATAACAACATCTTCAAATTGCAGCTATAAAAAATGATTGTAGTTTATTTTTTTATGGACCAAATTTTACAAAATTTTCATAATATACTTATAGATAATTATATTTGTTAGATATAAATTTTGGAAATTGTAACTCAGCTACTTATGTACGTTTTTGGCCTTCAAACTCAATTATAAGAAAATCTTCAGATTGTAACTACAAAAAGTGATTTTTTATATACCAAATTTCACCAAATTATCATATTATATTCATAAATAATTATATATATTAGATATAAATTTTGGAAATTCTAACTTAACTAAATATGTACATTTTTGGCTTTCAAACTCAAATATAATAAAATTTTCAAATTGCAGCTATAAAAAATTATTGTAGGTTATTTTTTTATGTACCAAATTTCACAAATTTTTCATAATATACTTATAAATAATTATATTTGTTACATATAAATTTTGGAAATTTTAACTTAGCTACTTAGTACGTTTTTGGCATTCAAACTCAAAAATGTTTTTTTGGACGTTTATTGCTATTTTTATAACAAATGTTCAAATTGTCGACCTTCTTCGGTCTCGCAATGATGACCCAAACGCTCGCAAATGGAATTTTGAACCATCAAATTTATTTATGTTTGTAAAGGGGATTCCCGTTTAATAAAGTATTTTTATTATTATCAAGCGCATATCCCTAATGATATTGTTGGAAGTACTAGACTATTTAAGAATGTAGTTTTTATGACTAGTGTTTTTTTTCTCTTCACTCATTCAAAACTTATAGCTCTATGTCGGGACTTTTGGGAATACTTTTTAAAGATGAAAATAGTTCACATATTTTTTATTTGCGAATATATTCTTCTTATTTCTCAATAACACTGCAAATAAAGACATTACCAAATACATTGTTTGCATTCATAAAACATTCCATTGCACTATTTAAATAAGACTATATAACGACACTATTGTATTGTCAACTAATAAATTAAATTTAGTCGTTTGCCCTGAAAATTTAACATGCAGGACCACTCCCGCGCTATCATCCCGCCCGTATCGCTGTGAGTAAACCAATTTCCACCGTGCAGGAGGGCCCTCCTCCCCATGTCCTAATGCAATAGAGCGGCGGCGGCGGCCGCTCTTCCTTTTCAATTCCGATATTAAACTTGTTAATCTCAATGCAAACTTTTATGTTGGGGCCGCCGCCGCCGTCCCGGGGGCACGGTTCCCGACGACGTCGACAACGACGACGACCCCCCTACCGTAAATTACATTACTGCCGAGGCGCACAATAAGCCGGCGACATAAAAATGGGTGCGTGTGTGGGTTATACAGAGGGAGGGAGGGTTTTTATTAGTGTATTTTTTGAATATATGAAAAATATTGTATTATAATAATCTATCAAGTTACTATGGTTGATAATTTTGTTTATCAACTAGAATTAATTTCGATGCAATATATTATACATTTTGTGCAATTTGGTATATACAAAAATAAACTACAATTACTTTTTGTAGCTGCAATCTGAAGATTTTGTTATAATTGAGTTTGAGAGTTAATGTTTATAAGTATTCGAATTTTTCCGCCTTTCATATCATGGACAAGTAATTTGTCTACTTTTTTTTAACATTTTTGATATTTTTTTGAATTTTTTTGATTATTTTTTTTGAGAAAACTTGACTTTTTGACATTTTAACATTTTCATTACCTTACTGAATTTAACATGCGATCATGTTCGCAAAATCCCCGCTTGATTTACTTCACGGCATATAACATCACTTGTTGCTGACGCGGCGCGCGTTCCTTTATTATTTTCCATATGCGCAATAGGAAATTGGTATTATCGAGTTTTCTTCTGTGTTGGTGGACCGATTTAACTCAAAGGATCGTCCGAGCGCGAGAAATCGGATGATTTCTAAATTTGGTCGCGATCTGGTGTGCGGTTATCCCGCCACGCGTTGTTCTTTTGTTGCGACCTCGCCCAATTATGCGCATTACATCGTTTTATCGAGTTTTCTTTGCTGTTAGCTGACCGATTTTCCCTGCAACGTCACAGGCGGTGTTCTCAGCTAATTGCCATATTTGGTCGCAATCCGTTGTGTCGGAATTTTGTTCACAGACAGACACACAGACATACATACATACATACATACATACATACATACATACTAACGCACCGACATACATACAAACAGACATACAGACATACATACAGACATACATACAGACATACATACAGACATACATACAGACATACATACAGACATACATACAGACATACATACAGACATACATACAGACATACATACAGACATACATACATACAGACATACATACAGACATACATACAGACAGACATACAGACAGACATACATACAGACATACATACAGACATACATACAGACATACATACAGACATACATACAGACATACATACAGACATACATACAGACATACATACAGACATACATACAGACATACATACAGACATACATACAGACATACATACAGACATACATACAGACATACATACAGACATACATACAGACATACATACAGACATACATACAGACATACATACAGACATACATACAGACATACATACAGACATACATACAGACATACATACAGACATACATACAGACATACATACAGACATACATACATACAGACATACATACAGACATACATACAGACATACATACAGACATACATACAGACATACATACAGACATACATACAGACATACATACAGACATACATACAGACATACATACAGACATACATACAGACATACATACAGACATACATACAGACATACATACAGACATACATACATACAGACATACATACAGACATACATACAGACAGACATACAGACAGACATACATACAGACATACATACAGACATACATACAGACATACATACAGACATACATACAGACATACATACAGACATACATACAGACATACATACAGACATACATACAGACATACATACAGACATACATACAGACATACATACAGACATACATACAGACATACATACAGACATACATACAGACATACATACAGACATACATACAGACATACATACAGACATACATACATACATACATACATACTAACGCACAGACATACATACATACATATTAATGCGCAGACATCGAGGGTGAGCTGTGTACAGTTAGCGGTACCCTCCTTCTCGTACTGAGCATAGATAGCTAGTGGCCGTTTTCTGTTCGGTTTTTATTTCATAGCAATTTTTGCTCTTCCATTCATTCCACGTGGTCTGTTTAGCATCTCCTCCTTGTTCTTGACCATCTCACCGCATCTTGCATTTTGCAGGTATTCTGTATTGTGGGCGAATCACCTTTCATAGTTTTCAGAGGTTTTCTTAGAGTTCAGACAAAAAAGCAGTTAATTAATTACACTTCTCTGAGCGTAAAAACATTGGTTCTAAATCTAATTCGTTCTATAAATAATTATAAATAAATTTTGAGTGTGTCCTTCATTACCATAAAATATTTAAGTTTAAGGACAAAAATAACTGTGTCCCCACATATTATGTTAGGCAAGTTTTTGGGGAGCTTAATAATTTATTGATCTGACCAACCTTGCAGCCATCATATTTTCAAGGGAAATATTTTTCCACGTCTCCCTTTTTTTTTCTTATATACATTTGAATGATTTTTTATTTGAAAAAAATATAACTCACACGTCAATTTTATCGGCGGCGGCCACGTTTCCATTCGGCCGCCCGTCAAATCCGAGGAAATGAGCTGCCGCCACCGCCAAGACATCTCCTGACCGAATAGAATGTGCGCGCAATTCCCCGAGAAATCGGAAACTCTAGCCGGTCGCTCTCTCCTTCTGTTTGATTTAAAGGGGGAGATAAAGCGGGATAATTATTACATCGTTGCGGGAGCCATTGATCTGTGAAATGATCGCCGCTGATTATCGCGACGATTCTGCTATCGGATGGCGCTAAATCAATCCGGTGTCGGAATTAATTAAAAGCGGCCAGTTGAATGAGCGCTGCAAGTTCGATCTACAATTAATTAAAATATAATACTTTATTTGTGTGTGTAATCAATAGTTTAGGGAACCATCCCTAAACTATTGATTACACACCAAACAATCGTTGGTAGCTGCTCGTAGAGGTTCGAGCAGCTACCAACGATTGTCACTGAGCACTAAAAAACACAACCTGGAGAAATTAGCACACTATAACTGCAGGTATCTTAAGGTTGTCACAATTTGTTGTTGCAAATATTGCTGTAGGTTCAGATTGTACCCTCGTCATTATTAACTCATAAAACACAATTATCTTGTAATATTTTTTGTAGAAATTCTCCATTCCTACTATAAACAAGCCAATGTTTTCCACTAGCTAATGTCCTGCTCCAAAAAAAAAGTAATTCCCCGCCACATGAAATTTTAAATTTAATCCCAGCACCTTTCTGTTTTATTTACGAGGTACTCCTCTCTCCTTCGCATGAAGGCCTTGATGAAACTCCTCCCGCAGTGCAATTACCGCCGCTGCGCTGCTGAGGTGAAAAATAGGCGTACGCCGCTTTTTGCATTCCACTCGCGGCAATAATGCGGCCGTAATTATAAGCCCGATTAATCAAATTTATATAATCACAACACCAGCATGGGTGTATTAACATCGCAAATGCGACGAGCGGATGATCTTTCCGTCCCCCGGGGGCGATTCGCGCTACGCAGACGGCGGCGCAAGAGATAAACGGCACGATGCCAGGCGTGTTATTAGAACATACGTTCGACAATAACAGAAATAATTATAACAATAAATATAAGATCAAAGACTTCGTGTCGATAGCTAGTTTAAGGGAAAAAATGCAAATGTGAACTTACAATTTTCATATCAATTTCAGAGAGATATTTTCCATTATATTGTTTATCGTAACATTTTTTTTTTTCAAATATCATAAATATTATTCTTGATAAATACATTTAAGCTAAATTTAAAAAATTCTGTAAATTATAACGAGAATTACAGCACTTTCTATAACGCTACCCTATGTGGAATTTCGTAGATTTGGAATTTAACTTTTCAAAAAATCAGTGAAAATACGATCTGCATAGTTCAAAATTTCACAAATATAATTCTTAATTAATTCAGTTAAGCTAAATATATGAAATTCTGTAAATTATAACGAAAATTACATCACTTTCTGTAACCCTACCATCTGGAATTTCGTAATTTTGGAGTTTTATCTCCAAAAAAAGTCAGGAAATAGTGAGAATACTATAACTTGCTGGCTTTTTGAGAGATTAAACTCCAAAATTACGAAATTCCAGATGGTAGGGTTACAGAAAGTGAAATGAAATAGTTCTTTTTTGCTTTTGGACTAAGAAAATAAGCGAAAAAAAAGATTATTACTTGTTTTCACCTAAGAAATTCAGTAGAATCGTTAATTTTCACAACAACAAAATATATTTTGTTGTATCCCTCATAAAACTTCACGTTTTTATCTAAACCTTTTAGTATAATAGTCTTTGGAAATATAAGCAAGCCTCCATTAACCCAACCCCTCACTACAATCATGCACTTATCGCATGCAAAGAGGTGCCCGATGATCATGTAAATGCGTCGACGAAAAGAGCCCCGGGGGGCGGTAAAACGACACCGCACGACTGCACGGACACTCATGCATATTTAACGCTCTCCCGGTGCACTGTTCGTTCGGTGGGGGTGGAGGCGATTGAAAATTCCCGGGCGACGGGCGGCGACGCTCTCGCGGAAGAGTTTTATTTGCGCCATAAATTCCGCCGCGATGGAAACAAATAAGGTCGTTAAGTGAAATCAGCGAAGAGAGCCATGTATGTGCGCGCGGGGGATGGACGATGGATGCCGTTAAATGGGGCGCAGCGGGCTGAAGTGCGCGATTTATGGGGGGTCGTTAATTAAAATTGTACAATTGGAGAGGAGGAAGTTGTTCGTGTTTGTAGCTACTTTGGGAAATTTAAAGTGATTATATTGTTTTGTGGGATAAATTGCTACCGCTGTAAAAGTGAAGTAATGGAGTTGTAACATTGCGAATGCTATGTATCAAATTAAAAAGATTTTTCCAGTTCAAGATATAGAGTAGTAGATATACTACCTTCTCCCTGTACCATCTTCTTTAGCAAGAAATGTTTAAATACACTATTAAAAATTGACGTTGGAACAGTCCGCGAACTGATAACTTTAAAAGTCATTTAAACCCAGCTCAGTGGCCGAGTGGTTAGAGGCGTCGTCCGTCTCGTACTAAGCATTGAGTTCGATCCCCAGTGGGGCGAATTTTCACGAATCACCTTTCACAGTTTTTCAGAGGTTTTCTGTGAGGTTGAGGTAAATACCGGGTGATTAAACTTCTCCCTTGACCAGTGGAAAAGCCTCACGGCTGATAGCCCTATAAAGATACAAGTTTTTTTTTAGGTGTTTCTCAAACTTTTTGGTCCGTGGCCCTATTTTGCACTTAGGCGAATCTCGAAAGATGAAATAGGGTTCAATGTTGACCTAATCGCGCGGTCTTTTCTAGTCAACATTTTATAATTTTCTGAAAATATGTTTGGATATTTCCCCAGTCTAAGGATGATTTGACGAAAAAGTTAATTTTTTGTCTCGATATAATTGTACAAAATATGCAAAAGTAGTCAATATTTGCATCAGAAAAGTATATATTTACTCCGATTTGTAATCAAAATTCAACAGAAATTCCGCTAAGAGATTGCAGTTTCATATTTCAAGTTTTGATAAATACAATCTGATAATGCTTCAGTACAGTAGTATAGTTTATAGACATCCATGCAATTATCACAAAATGCTTCATTATTGTGAAATATATTTATTTCTCGGTGGTGCACACCTCTCCAGTTTTTCCTGGGGCCACGGTTTTTCACTGCGCAAATAAGTAACATCAGTTCCGTTAGTCTCAGAACGCGTTTTTCGAATATATTTTCAGCTCGAATCCTCGAATGAGATTCGCCTTAATAATTTCAAAAGACACCTTGAACAATGGTTATGTGTACATAAACATCCTCAATGATCTGTAATCAATTTTTCTGCGACCTCCACTTTTTGGGAATCACTACTCTAAAATATATAGCTTTTTTGTGTACGACGTAACACAAATAATAGCCAGAAACGATTATTAATGTTATTAATTAGTATTGAATGAAGCTGATAAGAGTATGGTATAATAAACTTTTTAAACAACATCCTTCATATATTCGTGATGTCCCTTCGAACCGGATTTAATCGATCCACGCTGTGATTATCTCTTCGCTTATCTGCTGGGATGGCATTTACATGTGAGCGCGGCGTAGAGGATGCGCACGTCGCGCTGAATGGGACGATTAAAGCGGGAAGATTGCATGCACAAGAAAAGAAGAGTGGAGAGAGGCCACGAGATGGAGACTTAAATCGTGGCCCGATGCTATCGCCAGCGCCGATCCGTCGTGATTGTAATACAACGTAAATATTCGCTCGCAGCAGCGTGCCGCTAGATAAAGGATGAGATTTGCATTTATTGCCAAGCGCACGGGGACGTAATAAACTCTACAGAAGAACAAATAGTTGGCTAGAGTTTTTAGAAGTTATTTCAACATTATATGCAACGGTAAAGGTCTTAAAAGAGTTAATTATTGTATTTAACCCTCTAATGCCCAATTGTTTTATGGGAAAAATTTAAAGGAAAAATTATTATAGTGCGCTCAAAATAGCGTATTTTGAGCGCACTATAATAATTTTTTCTTTAAATTTTTCCCATAAAACACTTGGGCATTAGAGGGTTAAATACAATAATGATCTAGTTTTCTAAATAGCTATGTACATACATTAGAGTGGGTCAAAAAATCGACTATTTTTTATTACTTGAAAAATTGGTTGCTTGAAATTGGTTGAAAATTCTCTCCAAAATGAGCTCTTCGTATTAACAGGATAGCCCTCATCACAATTAATTTTTACGTCAGTCCCATACAAAAATTCATATCTCGCCATTCATTGAACGTACAGCAAATCTCAACACATATTCTCGTAGGAAATTGAATGTTCTACCAAAAAATTCTCTTACGATTTTTTCGTTTAACTAACCAATTAAAAGTTATTGAAGGTCAAAGTTTGAAGAAAATAAAAAACATTTTTATTTGCTTCTTAATTTAATTCTTAATACTTATTAACTCGCAAAATAGTGGCATCATGGAATGGACAATACATATTTTTGTAGGAAATTAACTGATTTTCAAAAAAAATGATTTGAATTTCGATTACTGTGAACGTTTCGCAGATATTTGTAGAAAAATTTCAGTGCATCCTGATTTTCGAAGTTTTTATTAATTATCCCAGAAATCATAAATACTATCCATTAATATTCAAAAAAATAATTAAATAAATTTGAGTTTCTGTCCATAAAAACTATTTTTCAAGTTTTTAAACTGATGTAAGTTTTGCTATTGTTCAAAGAAAGAACTGTATATCAATTATCGCTTAAAGATAATTATTAATCCATATATAAAAAAAAAACTTCTTATGTTAAATGTTTCATTAAATATATTAACATGAAAGAAAATAATACAATTCTCCATAACAAAGTTTCTTATTTTAATTTAATTATTTACGTGAACATAAATTGCATAAACAAGTATTTTTTTTAAATTTTAGTTATGAAAGACATTTTTCATTGCAGTTAGGATATTTATTGGGATGTTTTTTTTTAACAATTTGCTGCAATAAATAATGCAATTTCTCTTCATTTTTCGTTGAGTATTGGTTGTATTCATTTACTAATGTCGCTCCACGCTCTGCTACATCATTAGATTACATTACATACTTGTAGATATTATTATTGCACAGTGAAATTGCAGTTCACCCCCTTATTGTAACCACATGCAGTGGAAAGATGCGAGATTAGAAGTTTACCGGTTCGGTTCTGCCGTGACACGAACGTGTCCTCCTCCCCGCCGCGTATTTACATACATTAGCGGGGCACAGGTTGTTTGCCGTGTCGACATGGCAGCTCAGAAATGAATTACGTGGGAGTGGAGGCTTTTTTAAAGCGAAATCGACCAACAAATATATGTGTATGAATAAACGCCGGTTACACGCGTTTCTTATATTACACCGCATTTCTCAACCGACAAGTAGAATGTAATAGATACAATGATTGTTACTAAAAAAGAACAAATAATTTATCAGTTGTAGTTATATGTCTACAAGCATTGGCAATAAATAATATCTGGTGTGGGCATCTCACGACTTTTCTAATTACATTGAAAATTTTGATAAAGTTTAGATATTTAGATATTTAGATATTTAGATATTTAGATATTTAGATATTTAGATATTTAGATATTTAGATATTTAGATATTTAGATATTTAGATATTTAGATATTTAGATATTTAGATATTTAGATATTTAGATATTTAGATATTTAGATATTTAGATATTTAGATATTTAGATATTTAGATATTTAGATATTTAGATATTTAGATATTTAGATATTTAGATATTTAGATATTTAGATATTTAGATATTTAGATATTTAGATATTTAGATATTTAGATATTTAGATATTTAGATATTTAGATATTTAGATATTTAGATATTTAGATATTTAGATATTTAGATATTTAGATATTTAGATATTTAGATATTTAGATATTTAGATATTTAGATATTTAGATATTTAGATATTTAGATATTTAGATATTTAGATATTTAGATATTTAGATATTTAGATATTTAGATATTTAGATATTTAGATATTTAGATATTTAGATATTTAGATATTTAGATATTTAGATATTTAGATATTTAGATATTTAGATATTTAGATATTTAGATATTTAGATATTTAGATATTTAGATATTTAGATATTTAGATATTTAGATATTTAGATATTTAGATATTTAGATATTTAGATATTTAGATATTTAGATATTTAGATATTTAGATATTTAGATATTTAGATATTTAGATATTTAGATATTTAGATATTTAGATATTTAGATATTTAGATATTTAGATATTTAGATATTTAGATATTTAGATATTTAGATATTTAGATATTTAGATATTTAGATATTTAGATATTTAGATATTTAGATATTTAGATATTTAGATATTTAGATATTTAGATATTTAGATATTTAGATATTTAGATATTTAGATATTTAGATATTTAGATATTTAGATATTTAGATATTTAGATATTTAGATATTTAGATATTTAGATATTTAGATATTTAGATATTTAGATATTTAGATATTTAGATATTTAGATATTTAGATATTTAGATATTTAGATATTTAGATATTTAGATATTTAGATATTTAGATATTTAGATATTTAGATATTTAGATATTTAGATATTTAGATATTTAGATATTTAGATATTTAGATATTTAGATATTTAGATATTTAGATATTTAGATATTTAGATATTTAGATATTTAGATATTTAGATATTTAGATATTTAGATATTTAGATATTTAGATATTTAGATATTTAGATATTTAGATATTTAGATATTTAGATATTTAGATATTTAGATATTTAGATATTTAGATATTTAGATATTTAGATATTTAGATATTTAGATATTTAGATATTTAGATATTTAGATATTTAGATATTTAGATATTTAGATATTTAGATATTTAGATATTTAGATATTTAGATATTTAGATATTTAGATATTTAGATATTTAGATATTTAGATATTTAGATATTTAGATATTTAGATATTTAGATATTTAGATATTTAGATATTTAGATATTTAGATATTTAGATATTTAGATATTTAGATATTTAGATATTTAGATATTTAGATATTTAGATATTTAGATATTTAGATATTTAGATATTTAGATATTTAGATATTTAGATATTTAGATATTTAGATATTTAGATATTTAGATATTTAGATATTTAGATATTTAGATATTTAGATATTTAGATATTTAGATATTTAGATATTTAGATATTTAGATATTTAGATATTTAGATATTTAGATATTTAGATATTTAGATATTTAGATATTTAGATATTTAGATATTTAGATATTTAGATATTTAGATATTTAGTTATTTAGATATTTTAGATATTTAGATATTTAGATATTTAGATATTTAGATATTTTGATATTTTGATATTTTCATTACCTTACTACATTTAACTGCGACCACCTCGAATTCTCAACCGATTTCCAAATGTTATCACGATCCGTTGAGTCGTTTTACCGCCATTATGTTCACAGACATACAGGCAGACACTCACATACAGACATAAAAGAAAAACGGGTCTATTTCGACTATTTTAGTCATTAAACGTAAAGAAAATTGAAATATTTTCAATATTATTATATACAGTAATTTTTTTCCCCCGGAAAATCAACGTATATTTCAACAATCTTAGTTAGAAAACATGGAGACGTGTATCGTTTTTCTTCCGAATAAGCAGTAACAGGTTTTAACAACTGTCAATATACCATTACGATTTTATCAGATTATACAAATTTTGTCAGATTATAGAAAACATACTGGCTATTAAAATCATACAAAAAAGTGAGAACCTTAAAAAGTTGATAGCAAATAGTCACAGAATTTAAGTTGTTATATCGTTGGTAATAATTATAAATTTAAAAGTTATTGTTGGTATACTAAAACCTCCCAACTATCTTATATTATACTATACTATACTTATATACACAATCCACGCCTCTGGCTCTCATCATTATTATAATCCCATAATGTGTGTGCTATAAAATAATTTCCTATCTCGCACGAGCGCACTCTTTAATTGCTCTTCAAAGAGTGTGTTTGATTGATACCTCACTTTCTTGCTCGTCTGCGCTTCGAGTTCCTGACACGCAACATGCGTCCCGTTTAAAAATACATGTGGAATATGATACGGCCATCAATCTTGCGCCCGGAGGAAAGCCGGGCGGACGGCTGGTGATTAAAACGAACTAACGTTTGTTTTGATATCAACCCAGTCGAATTGCATATGATTTATGCCTTTTTGTTTGTCAGTTACATCATCAACAACATGAAAAATACATTGCTGAAATCTTGAGGTAATCATATAAATGATAAACTTTTTAAACATTTTTGAAATTTTTACATATTTAGACACATTTATGAAACGAAAAAATATAATGTTATTCAAATTGTGAGATCTTTGATTTTCTGCGAAAAATATAATATGTAGTTAATATAAATATATTTTTTATTATAATTAAAAATGTATTTGTATGTTTGTAAAAAAAATGGGGGAATAAACTTATTGTTATTATAATAAAACCGCGCGTCCATAGTGTATTGGCAATCGAAATACTGAAAATACCGTACTGTTGTACTAGAGAATCGCGATTCATGACTTGCTCAAGTTGCCCTCTTATCCGGCTCCCTCTGCGTTTACCGTCGGAGTCGTTGCGAACCTGTTCCTGACTTTTTTTGCGCGTCCAAGTCAAACAAAGGCGTCGTAAAAGTTACGGCCGCATTATCGGCGCGTTTCGTTTTTGCCTTGTTAATTGCAAATTTCACCGAGAGAACAAAGATATATTGGGATTGTAAAAGTGCTATTAATTCTTTTTGTGTATACAGTATGTACACAACCGGATACTATTTTAATTACTACCCTACTATTTCTATTTTTTTAAAGTTGTAGTATTCGGTTTTACAAATCACCTCTAGATTAAACATAAAAATTTTACATACAACCTTTGAAAAAAAAAAATCTAAACAGACAGTATTTATTGGACGATTTTAATGAAATAGCAAAATTAGGTGAAAAATATACTTATATATGTTATTTTTTTAAATTAACAACATAAAAAACTTCAATTTTCATAGAGCTATCAACCGTGAAGCTTTTTCGCCAGTAAACGGACACTTTAGAGGAGTAAAATATCATTTATTTTTCCAACAAAAATTTATAATTACTTAATACATTTTTTTTTGTAGCATGTTGAATTAATATTTTATAAGTATATTTATTAAGGATATTTTTCACCTAATTTTGTTTATTTCATTAAAATCGTCTAATAAATACTTGCTGTTATGATTTTAATATATTTTTCAAAGGTAGTATATAAGATTTTTATATTTAATCTAGAGGTGATTTGTAAAAGCGTGTCGGGACGGGTGGCGGAACTAATTGCTTCGTTCCGTAAACACACACGCGCTCATATAGCTCAAAAGTTGGTCCTGCAAGAGCCGGTTTTAAATCTGGGCGAGAGCGAGAGAGAGTCATTAGCATTTATATTTAGCTGGGAATTAGTAGGGTCTGGAGGAAGTGGATGGCGGTTGTGGTCACTGCCGCACAACACACACCAGCACCCTTAATTGCTTGTTGCGGTTTTCAGCACAGAAGAGACTTTCCTGGGCTGTTGACATATCCAAAATATAAACAGTGCAAGTAAAAACTCTAAACCAAAGAGTGAAATATCATTTAACTTTTGATCGAATGCCTCTTTTTATTTGATCAGTAGCCATTACTGCACTATTATTACTCCTTTCTCTCCCTGTATTAGCAGGAGCTATTACTATGCTTCTTACAGATCGAAATTTAAATACTAGATTCTTTGACCCTGCTGGAGGGGGTGACCCAATTTTATACCAACATTTATTTTGATTTTTCGGCCATCCAAGTTTATATTTTAATTCTCCCTGGATTCGGAATAATCTCTCATATTATTAGTCAAGAAAGTGGTAAAAAGGAAACTTTTGGAGCACTTGGAATAATTTATGCTATAATAGCAATTGATTTATTAGGATCAATATCAATTTCTTTTGTTCCTTTACGCCGCCTTCTCCGCAGTTCTTCTCTAACTAGTTTTTCGGCGAATATGTATATAATAGGGGCTGAAAGACCACGGTCGATGGCCTCTTGTACATGTATGTATATATTGTATGTATGTATGTTACAATAAATATATCTTCTTCTTCTTCTGTATATAATATTCTATATGTGATTTTCAGGAGGAAGATATGTCACTAAAAGTGAAACTAATACAACCCAACCTCTCTCCGAACCTACCTGTAGTCTGCACTGTTATGGGCGTATTTTATAACCACGCATTGTGTCGTTACAACCGCCGCTCGCGCTAATTTGCATACCTCCACCATATTTCCCGCGGACGCTAATTACGAATTAGCGCCTTGTTTATAATAGAGTTCCGGCGCCGTGTCGTAATTCATTTTCGCGTCCGGGAAGGCAAAACAGGCTTGTCGCCAGCAATTAGCACCATTTATGTTCAGAAACCTATTGGTGTGACAGTGTGTGGGAATTTAGGGATGGTATAGCTAAAATAAATGAATAAATGAATAAATGAATAAATGAATAAATGAATAAATGAATAAATGAATAAATGAATAAATGAATAAATGAATAAATGAATAAATGAATAAATGAATAAATGAATAAATGAATAAATGAATAAATGAATAAATGAATAAATGAATAAATGAATAAATGAATAAATGAATAAATGAATAAATGAATAAATGAATAAATGAATAAATGAATAAATGAATAAATGAATAAATGAATAAATGAATAAATGAATAAATGAATAAATGAATAAATGAATAAATGAATAAATGAATAAATGAATAAATGAATAAATGAATAAATGAATAAATGAATAAATGAATAAATGAATAAATGAATAAATGAATAAATGAATAAATGAATAAATGAATAAATGAATAAATGAATAAATGAATAAATGAATAAATGAATAAATGAATAAATGAATAAATGAATAAATGAATAAATGAATAAATGAATAAATGAATAAATGAATAAATGAATAAATGAATAAATGAATAAATGAATAAATGAATAAATGAATAAATGAATAAATGAATAAATGAATAAATGAATAAATGAATAAATGAATAAATGAATAAATGAATAAATGAATAAATGAATAAATGAATAAATGAATAAATGAATAAATGAATAAATGAATAAATGAATAAATGAATAAATGAATAAATGAATAAATGAATAAATGAATAAATGAATAAATGAATAAATGAATAAATGAATAAATGAATAAATGAATAAATGAATAAATGAATAAATGAATAAATGAATAAATGAACAAATGAACAAATGAACAAATGAACAAATGAACAAATGAACAAATGAACAAATGAACAAATGAACAAATGAACAAATGAACAAATGAACAAATGAACAAATGAACAAATGAACAAATGAACAAATGAACAAATGAACAAATGAACAAATGAACAAATGAACAAATGAACAAATGAACAAATGAACAAATGAACAAATGAACAAATGAACAAATGAACAAATGAACAAATGAACAAATGAACAAATGAACAAATGAACAAATGAACAAATGAACAAATGAACAAATGAACAAATGAACAAATGAACAAATGAACAAATGAACAAATGAACAAATGAACAAATGAACAAATGAACAAATGAACAAATGAACAAATGAACAAATGAACAAATGAACAAATGAACAAATGAACAAATGAACAAATGAACAAATGAACAAATGAACAAATGAACAAATGAACGAATGAACAAATGAACAAATGAACAAATGAACAAATGAACAAATGAACAAATGAACGAATGAACGAATTAACGAATGGCATAGTTTTCCCATAGGATAACACTCTTCTTGGAATATTTTAAACAATATAAAACATCTATATCCAATGAAAAAACTATGCGAGAGGGGGTGGGGTGGGCGGTCTCCGCCGCCAAGCAAACTATGTCCGTCCACTATTTCAAACTACTTGAACTATGCATTACATTATTTTTCACATATATCTTTTTAATTAATCTTAAATTAATAAATGACATTAATTTAATCATAGAAAATAACGGATAATAGTGTAGTGCATAGTTCAAGTCGTTTGAAATAGTGGACGGATATAGTCAGGTTGGTAGGGACCGCCCGCCCACCCCACCTTTGTTCGCATAATTTTTCCATAGGATAACACTTTGTTTGGAATAGTTTAAACAATATAAAACATCTATATCCTATGAAAAAACTATGCGAGCGAAGGTGGGGTGGGCGGGTGGTCCCTACCAACCAAACAATACCCGTCCACTATTTCAAATGACTCTGCACTACACTGTTATCCATTACTTGCTATGATTCAATTATTTTCATTTATTAATTTACGCCTAATTAATAAACAAATGTGAAAAACGATGTAGTTCATCGTTCAAGTCGTTTGAAATAGTAGACAGGCATATTTAAGTTAACGACTTGAACTATGCACTACATTGTTTTTCATATTTCTTTATGAATTAGGCGTAAATTAACAAATGGAATTAATTGAATACAATATAAATTAATGGATAACAGTATAGTGCAGAGTTCAAGTCATTTGAACTAGTGGACGGGTATTGTTTGGTTGGTAGGGACCACCCACCCACCCCACCTTCGCTCGCATAGTTTTGTCATAGGATATAGATGTTTTATATTGTTTAAACTATTTCAAAAAAAAGTGTTATCCTATGAAAAAACTATGCGAACGTAGGTGGGGTGGGCGGGTAGCCCCTACCAACCTAACTATACCCGTCCACTATTTCAAACGACTTGAACTATGCACTACACTATTATCCGTTATTTTCTATGATTAAATTAATGTCATTTATTAATTTAAGATTAATTAAAACAATATATTTGAAAAATAATGTAATGCATAGTTCAAGTAGTTTGAAATAATGGACGGGCATAGTTTGGTTGGTAGGGGCCACCCGCCCACCCCACCTTTGCTCGCATAGTTTTTCCATAGGATAACACTCTTCTTAGAATAGTTTCAACAATATAAAACATCTATATCTAATGAAAAAACTGTGCGAGAAGAGGTGGGGTGGGCGGGCGGTCCCCACCAACCAAACTATGCCCGTCCACTATTTCAAACGACTTGAACTATGTATTACATTATTTTTCACATATATTTTTTTAATTAATCTTAAATTAATAAATGACATTAATTTAATCATAGAAAATAACGAATAATAGTGTAGTGAACATAAGAAGAACATAAGAAGAACTTATGAAGAACATATGAAGAATATATGAATAACATATGAAGAATATATGAATAACATATGAAGAATATATGAAGAACATATAAAGAATATATGAAGAACATATGAAGAATATATGAAGAATATATGTGAAGAATATATGTGAAGAATATATGTGAAGAATATTTGTGAAGAATATATGAAGAATATATGAATAACATATGAAGAACATATGAAGAATATATGTGAAGAATATTTGTGAAGAATATATGAAGAATATATGAAAAATATATGAAGAATATATGAAGAATATATGAAGAACATATGAAGAATATTTGAAGAATATATGAAGAATATATGTGAAGAATATATGTGAAGAATATTTGTGAAGAATATATGAAGAATATTATATGAATAACATATGAAGAATATATGAAGAATATATGAAGAACATATGAAGAATATTTGTGAAGAATATATGAAGAATATATGAAAAATATATGAAGAATATATGAAGAACATATGAAGAATATTTGAAGAATATATGAAGAATATATGAAGAATATATGAAGAATATATGAAGAATATATGAAGAATATATGAAGAATATATGAAGAATATATGAAGAACATATGAAGAATATTTGAAGAATATATGAAGAATATATGAAGAACATATGAAGAATATTTGAAGAATATATGAAGAATATATGAAGAACATATGAAGAATATTTGAAGAATATATGAAGAATATATGAAGAATATATGAAGAATATATGAAGAACATATGAAGAATATTTGAAGAATATATGAAGAATATATGAAGAACATATGAAGAATATATGAAGAATATATGAAGAATATATGAGGAATATTTAAAGAATATATAAAGAATATATGAAGAACATATTAAGAATATATGAAGAATATCTGAAGAATAAATGAATAATTAATATTATAAATTTACTATCCAACAGACATAGTCTAATTTAAAATTGCATTTTTTTATTAAAACAAATATATAGATATATAATAATAATAGCTAGACTTGCTAGTAATATTAAATAACTATAACATAATTAATTAAATTATTGTTAATAATTATAACATAATTTGAATTGTATCATCGAATATATTTTTATATAGCTACTATTATTATAATACAATAATTTTATTTCGTTCAAAACAACATGCACGAAAACTAGTTTTTATTATCATCTACGCTCGGTTCCAAATATAACTCAGTTTTTGCACATCCTGGCTCACCTTTGACCCGCGCTATCTCGCTGCGACAGGTGAAACGCGCTTGCAAACGCTGCCAGTGTTGTGAGTGAGTGCGTGTAGTGACCGTGTGCGTTCATTATTCCCCGATGGGTTTAATTAAGTTTTACGTTGTTCTCGTGGTGCGTGACGGTGTTTTCAAAGATGCGGGGGTGTTGCAGACGGGCTGTTAATTAAATTACGGCCTTGATGGTGCAACCGATTAATAATTACTGCCGCGGCATTGTAATTGGCGAGGACATGGGCGATTCATCGTAAATGCAAGGTAAAAAGATAACACAGGTTGAATCGTAATAATTAGTTATTTGATTATATTAGTTGTTTTGTATTTGTATACAATTCTGGAACTGTCTATCAACCTTCAGGCCCTTCTGGTGTGTGTTATATTCATTAAATAATAATTTGATTATGGGTGATTCATCTCAAATGCAAGGCAAATTCTTGTAAGATAACTAATTGATTGAAGAGCTTTAATCGGGAATTATTAGTTATTTGATTATATTAGTTGTTTTGTATTTGTTTATAATTCCTGAACTGGCTATCAACCTTCAGGCTCTTCTGGTGTGTGTTATTACATGCACAGATATATACTTTAATATAATGCTAATTATTTAATAAATAATATAATAATAATTATAATAATAATTATTATAATATATATAATATATATATTATAATAATAATTATATATGTATTAATTAATTACCGTGATTACGTGAATTTAAAAAAAATATATAATAATAATTATAATAATAATCAGCTTTATTTACCCAACATAGTAATACTCCAATTACAGGGCAATAACAGATATTACAGATACAGAAATTTAAAAATATAAACAAAGTTATATAATGCTGATTTTTTATACTTTTAAATTTCTGTATCTGTATTATTTGTTGTTGCCCTGTTATAAAATACTGATAACAAAATAATAATAACAATTCTGGACCCATAAAATTCTATTCCAGTTTACGTATTAAAAACCAAACATACTAATGAAAAAACTAATAATATAGAATTATCGTGAATTGATAAATATTGAATTGATGGATTAATAAAATAATGACGTTAATCCGGATTAATATTGAAGCAAATACTTGTATGTCTAATATATTGTATGTACCATGTTATATTTTCTTCTTATTTTGTATGTTGTTCTGCAAATGTCTTCTGCCAGTACTAGAAATGACAGTATTATTGACCATGTAAGGTGCCTTTAATAATCTTAAAAGTCTGGTTATAAATATACGTTTTTTTTACTGCAATATTCACCGAATATTTTATGCTGATAAATATAACTAGTCAAACTCAAATTAAATCAATACCTACAAATTTTTAGTTGTCCTGTTTATTTATACTCGATTCCATTTTGTCGACGCCGGTTTATCGATGTTACATAAATCAGTGAAGCCACAAAAAGTGTATACCAGTTTTTTTTTTAACATTCTATTCGCTCCCCAATGTTTGCTTTATTGGCCGCAATTTTCCGTGAATTATGGCACGAATTTATCTACGACTTCCTGCCACATATACACGAGAACACATAAAAAAACACAAATGTAGTTGCAATGCAGTCGCTGCGATGTGGGAGAGCGAACAAAAAGTTTTCAACGAAGAAGAAAATAATGCATAACTGCATGCATTATTTGAATTCGTTAAAAACTTTTTGTTTGAGGGTTGTATAATACATTACAGATTGTGATTGAGTGGGATAATTTGTTCTTCGTTGTTGTTTTGTGTTGCTATTAATTGGGTTTCTTGTATTAAAATTTGTATTGAGTGTCTCCATTAGGGGATATCTGTATTTTTCTTTTAAATTTGTGTTTACCGTCCGATGCTGTAATATAGCAAGATATTTGTTTGTCTGTTGTAGAGGCAAATAATTCGATTTTTTTGTTGTTTGTTGTTAAATAGGAATTTTATTCTCGTAAACTTTTCCACTTTAAACATGTTCCCATTGTACCTGAAACTGATTAAATGCGTGAACGATCGGTGAAATTTAATTACACCCTCCGAAGCAGCGTGCACTGGCGCGTTAATGAAATACAGCGAAGGGTGGGTGGGATAACAACAGTTCTGTATTTGGGGGGTTGCAACAGTGATAACCGACCGTCCTATACGCGAGCGACTACCGCCGTCGAGTTATTATTTAATTGAACCTCTAACTTTAGAATAGCAACAATTTTTAGTATTCCAAAAATAGCGAATAATAATATTCATTATTAAATAATAATGTTCATTATCGAATAATAATATTAATAAATAAATAAATTTAAAATTAAATGAATTATAAATAAATACAAAAATAAATTTTATTGCCCAGCAAGTATTCAGTTACAGGGCAATATTTATAATGTTAACATGGAAATTATAACAATATAAATAACTAATAATAATAATAACTATAATTTCCAGTTTCTATGCTCATTAACTCTGCATTGTAAGTTAACACCACATTTTTCTATACTATGTTCAATTAATTATAAGCACGTTGTACTATTGTAGATTATCCTGATGATGCTCGAAATTAAACGAGCGAAATATTGATATATTATAACTGCCCTTTTTGTTTCCCAAAAATAACTTATACATACAATATAAATAACAATATATGGTAGGTTACATTATATTAGCAACTAACAAAATTATAAATTTCTTCACTAGTGCCCTGATATTTTAGTTGTTTCAATTCTAGATTTCCTTAAGGTATTACTACTTGAATGCTTTTTAGAAAAAAATATTAGTAAGAGCCTACTGGACGTAGTAAATTGATTTTATATCAAAGGGTGGCCTACAACGTTGTCAATATTGGTTTTGAAAAGGGGGCGGCGGAGGATAGCGGCGGCAGGGCGGAATCGTTTCTAGAAACTTGGGTCATTTATATTCAGAGTAAACCGTTGCCGAATTGAACCGGACGCCCGATGCCCCCACATTGAAAATTTATCGCCCGTCTTCCTGCCCTGCCCCTCTTACGAACTTGCATTTCTTTGAGTCCATACAAAGCAACTTATATTACGTAACATACTTTTTAAAAGGATAAACAGAACTATACAAGTTTAATAGCAGTGATGGCTCGTGATTAGTATTGCATATATTTCTCAAGTGTTTATGCAGAACAAATTAAATAATAGTAAGTAAGTCGTGTAAAAAAACCTACATAAGTGTATATACGTCAATGATGACTTGTAAATGATAAAGATTAAAATTTCTCTATTAAAAGAATTTAAATAATACATCGACAAGTTAAACCGCGACAATTGTAATTAAATAAATTACTGGATAAATAAAACGATTTGTTACTTTGTTTTTTATCACACTTCCGGTACACTTTGCAACTAGTTTCGGCTAAGCTCTAGCCATTTTCGAGCTCCTCATCCTTTAAAATGAATTTTTACAAAGTAGACGCCTTAAGAATCCAATATTTAAATAAATTACTGTTTTTTTTGTAAATATATATAACATAATTGTAACAAAACTATTTCTAGTATATTTTTACGAAAAAACAATCCCCCCCGTGTACACAAGTGCATTTTTGTTGGTACTTTATCACACAAGACTTGATCTTTACCTAATACTTATTTGGTTTTGATGGGATTTATATTTATATATATATATATATATATATATATATATATATATATATATATATATATATAAATATACAACTAGTTTTGCAGAATCTGAGAAACATATATCAGATTTCTTTGATTGGAGCTAATTTAGACGTTTTGAGTCGTTTTGTTGTAGTCGGCTTCTCATCAAATCGTCAAGAATTTGTAATAAATCTAATTTTGACATTGTAATCTTGGATTTGTTGCAAGGAAGTGTTTTGTCTAAAATGACCTTAAATTAAATATTGTATTACCAAGTGATTTTATAATTAAATTTATATAATTTTCTTTTTGTTACAGGTACGTACCTCCAATATCACCTTCTCGTTTTCGTATTTCAATTGTCGGTAGAATGGGGGTAAGTTTGCGGATGTTTCAATTCCTCCACCGCTCGCGCGCGCGCCTCGTAAATCATAAATCACGCGCGCCCTTATCGCGGCCGCCACGGACGAGCGCCGCAAAACAGGCTCTCACTCCCGCCAGAAGTGAATTTTAACCGGATTCTAGCTCGCTCGGGCGTGAATAGTTTCGCGTTTATATTCAGAACGCAAGAAAATTATAAATCGCCCTCCCCCAGAGCGGCGCAAGAGATAAGACTAGTAGAGCTCTGCGAGATTTCAATAAGAATATCTCATAGAAATTCCTATGAGCGCGCACAGATTTTCGCGTTGAAGAATTATAGCCTACTAGCAGAGTGAATCAATATAAACCCTTAAAAATTATAGTTACCACCAGTCTACAAAACATAAGAATCGTCATTTATTAACAAACTCGTGATATGTCATATCTCCAAAATTATTTAAAAATGTTATGTCGTTTTTGCATAAAACATAACCTTCTATATATTTAAAGCCTTAGAATATTAGAACATAGTATAAAATTAAATAGTAGGAATTATGTTACGTAATATTATAAATATTACTCTTATTATATAAGTCAAGTCGCCCTACATTTCTGAAATCCCTTCCAGTTAAATAATTCGTAAAAAAATCGTACTAAGAATATTAATATTTTTGAGGGAATTATTATATTTGGTGTTAATCATGCGTTGTAAGAAGATATTCTGTTGTCATTTTCTACAAAAACTAAAGTCCCAATGCCAAAAAATTCTAGTTGCGTTACATTTCTGACATGCCTTCCGTTAAATAATTCGTAAAAAAAATCCTACTAACGAATATTAATATTTTTGAGATTGTTATTACATTTAGCATTAATTATTCTTTAAAACAAGATATTTGGTGATTATTTTCTCCAACAAATAAAAATTTCATGCTAAAAAGTTCAAGCCACGTTACATTTGTGATATGCTTTCAAGTTCAAAAATTTCTAAAAATTCGTGCTATCGGATATAAATATTTTTGAGAAAATTATTTAATTTGGTGTTAATTATGCTTTAAAACAAGATATTCTGTTGTTATTTTCTACAAAAATTAAAGTCTCAATGCGAAAAAGTTCTAGTCGTGTTACATTTCTGAAATGCCTTCCAGGTAATAATTCGTAAAAAAATTGTATTAGAAAATAATAATATATTTGAGAGTATTATTATATTTGGCATTAATTATGCTTTAAAATAAGATGTTGTATGATTATTTTCTCCAAAAAATAAAAATTTCATGCTAAAAAGTTCAAGCCACGTTACATTTCTGATATGATTTCGAGTTTAAAAATTTCTAAAAAAAATCTTGCTATAGGATATTAATATTTTTAAGAAAATTATTTAATTTGGTGTTAATTATTCTTTAAAACCAGATATTCTGTTGTTATTTTCTACAAAAACTAAAGTCTCAATGCGAAAAAGTTCTAGTCGTGTTACATTTCTGAAATGCCTTCCAATTAAATAATTCGTAAAAAAAATCGTAGTAGAAAATATTAATATATTTGAGAGTATTATTATATTTGGCATTAATTATGCTTTAAAACAAGATATTATCTGATTATTTTCTCCAAAAAATAAAAATTTCATGCTAAAAAGTTCAAGCCACGTTACATTTCTGATATGATTTCGAGTTTAAAAATTTCTAAAAAAAATCGTGCTATAGGATATTAATATTTTTAAGAAAATTATTTAATTTGGTGTTAATTATTCTTTAAAACAAGATATTCTGTTGTTATTTTCTACAAAAACTGAAGTCACAATGCGAAAAAGTTCTAGTCGTGGTACATTTCTGAAATGCCTTCCAGGTAATAATTCGTAAAAAAATCGTAGAGAAAATAATAATATATTTGAGAGTATTATTATATGTGACATTAATTATGCTTTAAAAGAAAATATTTTATGATTATTTTCTCCAAAAAATAAAAATTTCTTGCTAAAAAGTTCAAGCCACGTTACATTTCTGATATGATTTCGAGTTTAAAAATTTCCAAAAAAAATCGTGCTATAGGATATTAATATTTTTAAGAAAATTATTTAATTTGGTGTTAATTATTCTTTAAAACAAGATATTCTGTTGTTATTTTCTACAAAAACTAAAGTCTCAATGCGAAAAAGTTCTAGTCGTGTTACATTTCTGAAATGCCTTCTAGGTAATAATTCGTAAAAAAATTCGTAGTAGAAAATATTAATATATTTGAGAGTATTATTACATTTGGCATTAATTATGCTTTAAAACAAGATATTTTATGATTATTTTCTCCAAAAAATAAAAATTTCTTGCTAAAAAGTTCAAGCCACGTTACATTTCTGATATGCTTTCAAGTACAAACATTTCTAAAAAATCGTGCTATAGGATATTAATATTTTTGAGAAAATTATTTAATTTCATGTTAATTATGCTTTAAAACAAAATATTCTGTTGTTATTTTCTACAAAAACTAAAGTCCCAATGCGAAAAAGTTCTAGTCGTGTTACATTTCTTCAAATGCCTTCCAGGTAATAATTCGTAAAAAAAATCGTAGTAGCAAATATTAATATATTTGAGAGTATTATTATATTTGGCATTAATTATGCTTTAAAAAAAGATAGTGTATGATTATTTTCTCCAAAAAATAAAAATTTCATGCTAAAAAGTTCAAGCCACGTTAGATTTCTGATATGCTTTCAAGTACAAACATTTCTAAAAAAATCGTGCTATAGGATATTAATATTTTTAAGAAAATTATTTAATGTGGTGTTAATTATTCTTTAAAACAAGATATTCTGTTGTTATTTTCTACAAAAACTAAAGTCTCAATACGAAAAAATTCTAGTCGTGTTACATTTCTGAAATGCCTTCCAGTTAAATAATTCGTAAAAAAATTGTATTAAAAAATAATATATTTGAGAGTATTATTATATTTGGCTTTAATTATGCTTTAAAACAAGATATTGTGTGATTATTTTCTCTAAAAAATAAAAATTTCATGCTAAAAATCACGTTACATTTCTGATTGGTGTCCTTAAAGTATGGAATAAATACGATAATACACGTCGATTTTAAATTGCCAATTTTCAATGAAAGTGTCATATTTTTTTCGACCATTTTTTAACGTACTGTATGAAAGACATATTTTTATTATAATATTTTTATAATATATAATTTTAATAAACTCTGAAAATGAGAAGTTAATAATAATAATAATAAAGCGTCAGGATTTGATTAGATGCGGGTATTCTGGTTTTACTGCAGGCGTCGCGTGAAAACATGGGTCTTTTATTGTCGCTCGCAGGAGAGAAACATGTAACATTGGTTTTATTATGCCATCCAGTTTCAGCTGACTAATTCAAACCGGGTAGCTCCGCTCTATTCGTCTTTATTCAGCCAGTCAAAATAAAGGGCGACGCTCGTAAAAGCGCAATCGTAATCATAACAATAATAATCGTGGGGTCGATTCACTGAAATATATAAAATAGACTGAGGAAAATAATACGATAGTAAAGATGGATTTTATTTAATATTTACAACAAGTAAATTATTTTGGGTTTTAAAATTAATGAACTTACGATTTCTTATAATTTAGTAAGGTTCACCGACACTAATCCTTACTAAATCATCTGAAAATAGATGATTTAGTAAGGAGTAGTGTCGGTGAACCTTACTAAATCCGTTATGTCGTAAATGGTGGAGGTGCTGGGTTACAAAATGAATTATTTATAATAATCAAGATGATGGTAGCATAGCGCCAACTTTTATTTAGCATTTTTACTAAAGTTCAATAGTAGAATAGGTAGAATATTTTAGTAAAAACTACTCAATGAAATAGGATAAAATGTATGTAACTTAATAATAAAAAAAAACATTTTGTTTGTTCTATTTTTCAACAATGTATCATAATCGAATCGGTTTGAAGAAGGGAATTAATTCAAAAATCATGATATTTGAAGAAAATTTATAGCTAGATTTTCTACATGAATCAATTTTAAAGATTAACAACATTATTATTTAGGTTTAGTAACGCAATAAATCGATCCTCTGAGTCTTAGTGAGGGAGGATCGATTATCAATACCAAAGGTACAAAATTAAACTAAAATATCAACCAAACTATACCCGTACACTATTTCAAACGACTTAAGCTATGCACTACATAGTTTCTCACATTCTTCTACGAATCGGGCGTAAATTAATAAATGAAACTAAAATTAAATCATAGAAAGTAGCGAATAACAATGTAGTGCATAGTTCAAGTCATTTGAAATAGTGGATGGGCATAGTCTGCTTGGTAGGGACCACCCACCCACCCCACCTATGCTCGAATAGTATTTTCAATGGATACAGTCGTTTTATATTGTTTAAAATATTCGTAGAAGAGTGTTATCCTATGGAAAAACTATGCGAGCAAAGGTGGGGTGGGCGGGCGGCCCCTACCAACCAAACTATGCCCGTCCACTATTTCAAACGACTTGAACTATGCACTACACTATTATCCGTTATTTTATATGATTAAATTAATGTCCTTTATTAATTTAAGACTAATTAAAAAGATATACGTGAATAATAATGTAATGCATAGTTCAAGTCGTTTGAAATAATGGACGGGCATAGTCTGGTTGGTAGGGAACACCCGCCCACCCCAATTTTGCTCGTATAGTTTTTTTCACAGGATAACACTGTTCCTGAAATGGTTTCAAAAATATAAAACGTCTATATTCATTTATTAATTTAAGACTAATTATAAAAATATATGTGAAAAATAGTGTAATGCATAGTTCAAGTCGTTTGAAATAGTGGACGGGCATAGTTTGGTTGATAGGGGCCTCCCGCCCACCCCACCTTCGGTCGGATAGTTTTTTCAATGGATACATACATTTTATATTGTTTTTACCATTTCAGGAAGAGTGTTATCCTGTGAAAAAAAATTTGCGAGCAAAGGTGGGGCGGGCGGGTGGCCCCTACCAACCTAACTATACCCGTCCACTATTTCAAATGACTTGAACTATACACTACACTATTATCCGTTACTTTCTATGGTTAAATTAATGTCATTTATTAATTTAAGACTAATTAAAAAGATATATGTGAAAAATCATGTAATGTGTAGTTCAAGTCGTTTGAAATAGTGGATGGGCATAGTTTGGTTGATAGGGGCCTCCCGCCCACCCCAACTTCGCTCGGATAGTTTTTTTCAATGGATACATACATTTTATATTGTTTTTACCATTTCAGGAAGAGTGTTATCCTGTGAAAAGAAATATGCGAGCAAAGGTGGGGCGGGCGGGTGGCCCCTACCAACCAAACTATGCCCGTCCACTATTTCAAACGACTTGAACTATGCACTACACTATTATCCGTTATTTTATGATTAAATTAATGTCATTTATTAATTTAAGACTAATTAAAAAGATATATGTGAAAAATAATGTAATGCATAGTTCAAGTCGATTGAAATAGTGAACGGGCATAGTCTGGTTGGTAGGGACCACCCACCCACCCCACCTTCGCTAGAATACTTTTTCTAATGGATAGAGACGTTTTATATTGTTTAAACTATTCCTAGAAAAGTGTTATCCTAGGGAAAAACTATGCGAACAAAGGTGGGGTGGGCGGGCGGCCCCTGCCAACCTGACTATACCCGTCCACTATTTCAAATGACTTGAACTATGCACTACACTATTATCCGTTATTTTTTATGATTAAATTAATGTCATTTATTAATTTAAGACTAATTAAAAAGATATATGTGAAAAATCATGTAATGTGTAGTCGTTTGAAATAGTGGACGGGCATAGTGTGGTTGGTAGGGACCACCCACCCACCCCACCTTTCTTCGCATAGTTTTTCCATAGGATAACACTCTTCTAGGAATAGTTTAAACAATATAAAACGTCTGTATTCATTGAAAAACCTATTCGAGCGATGATGGGGTGGGTGGTTGTTCCTTACCAACCAGACTATACCCGTCCACTACTAATACTCACCATATTCCGTGACTCTTATCCACCTCCAGATGTGCAAAGCACGTGAAGGTGTCGCGGGGTAAAATCATGAATACAGTTACGTGTGCAATTCACACTGCGTCAGTCTTTTCTAAACGTCACGTACGTTTTCAATTCGGGCACAGAAGGACCGATGGCAGAAAGCACCCACAGGAATAAATCGGGCGGCAGTCATTTACACGCCGGCACCCTCCTGAGTCCTCGTTCTGACAAACTTGATCTCTGATCAATTCGCTACTCTATTTCTTGCAGTATTCGATTCCCGCAACAGAAAAGTTTGCATATGCGCATCCCGATGGTTATTTATAGGGTCCTCGGGGATGTGCTTGTATGTCCGCAGGGGCTGCAATTACGTGCGATCGCTACAATTCCCACAGTGACCATTTTACAGATTAAATCGTAAAGGGACTAATATAATAATTCTTGAAATTACATATCATTTGTATCTAGGGTGAAAATAGCACAGCCGAAATACCGACCTTTTAAAAAAATATTATGTCAGGGAGAATGTGTTTTATTTTGCGTACCTTCTGTAATGCAAATATTCGATTCTAGTGCCAGAGTAATAACTAATATCGCACTAAATTTCTTGTATAAAGTAGGTAACTCTCGAGTTAATTTTCAATCCGTTAATTCCCAAACCTCCTTTTGATAATTTTGATATATACTTAATAAATATTATTATACGAGTCTGGCTCTTGAAAATACAACATATATATACATATATATATATATATATATATATATATATATATATATATATATATATAAATATAAGGGGTTCGTCATTTGAAATAGTGGACAGGTATAGTCTCGTTGGTAGGGAATGCCCACCCACCCCACCTTCGCTTGAATAGTTTTTTCAATGGATACAGACGTTTTATATTGTTTAAACGATTCCTAAAAGAGTGTTATCCTATGGAAAAACTATGCGAGCAAAGGTGGGGTGGGCGGGCGGCCCCTACCAACCAGACTATGCCCGTCCACTATTGCAAAAGACTTGAATTATGCACTACACTATTATCCCTTATTTTATATGATTAAATTAGTGTCCTTTATTAATTTAAGACTAATTAAAAAGATATATGTGAAAAATAATGTAATACATAGTTTAAGTCGTTTGAAATAGTGGACGGGTATAGTTTGGTTGGTGGGGGCCGCCCACCCACCCCACCTTCGCTCGCATAGTTTTTCCATAGGATAACACTCTTCTAGGAATCGTTTAAACAATATAAAACGTCTGTATCCATTGAAAAAACTATTCAAGCGAAGGTGGGGTGGGTGGTTGTTCCCTACCACCTAGACTGTGCTCGTCCACTATTTCAAGCGACTTGAACTATGTATTACATTATTTTTCACATATATCTTTTTAATTAGTCTTAAAAGAATAAAGGCCATTAATTTAATCATAGAAAATAACGGATAATAGTGTAGTGCATAGTTCAAGTCGTTTGAAATAGTGAACGGGCATAGTTTGGTTGTTAGGGCCCCCCACCCACCTTTGCTCGCATAGTTTTTCCATAGGATAACACTCTTCTAGGAATCGTTTAAACAATATAAAACGTCTGTATCCATTGAAAAAAAGTATTCCAGCGAAGGTGGGGTGGGTAGTTGTTCCCTACCATCTAGACTGTGCTCGTCCACTATTTCAAACGACTTGAACTATGTATTACATTATTTTTTACATATATCTTTTTAATTAGTCTTAAATGAATAAAGGCCATTAATTTAATCATAAAAAATAACGGATAATAGTGTAGTGCATAGTTCAAGTCGTTTGAAATAGTGATTGGGCATAGTCTGGTTGGTAGGGATATATATATATATATATATATATATATATATATATATATATATATATATATATATATATATATATTCCGACGTTTTCTGCACATTTCCGACTCTATAATTTTCTAATAGTACTGAGAATGTCGGAGAGTTATGTCTCTATACATAATTATCAACGATTCATTAGTTAATTATGTATATAAACATAACTCTCTTTTCTTTGGAAAAACAACGATTAATTAGTTTTTTAAAGAAAAGAAAACAACGATAAATAAGTTTTCTTTCTTTCTTAATCTCTCAACATTTAAATTACAATGAAATAAAATATGAATATAACTTTCTTTAATTCACAATCTCCACTTATCCAGTTGTCAGCTACTATAATATTATTTTAATTAATAACCTCGACAGTCGATTAATTACGCAGCCTTATAATGAATGCAGGCGCCCCCCTCTACTGCCTGTATGCGTCGCCATCGTCGGCGCCGCGACGCTGCTACAGAAGGGGGGCATAAAATATTAAAGGGCGTTTCGCTGACCGGGCGTTCTCCGTAAAGTCGCTTTTATGTCTGAACGGTAATGTTATTATTATTCATAAATGCGGCCTGGGAAAAATGCATTTGCGGGATTGACTTCGTTTATGGGACGATTTCGGTTCGGATTATACAAAACTCGATAATTTTGTCTATAAACTTTGTGAATATTTCGTTATGTGAGGAAGTATTTTCTAGAGAAAAAATGGTGTGATTCAAACGATAATGGTTTTCTTCAAACTCTGCACTACATTTGCACTACATTTGCACTACATTTGCACTACATTTACACTACATTTCCACTACATTTGCACTACATTTGCACCACTTTTGCACCACATTTGCGCTACATTTTCACTACATTTGCACTACATTTGCACTACATTTGCACTACATTTATACTACATTTGCACCACATTTGCACTACATTTGCACTACATTTGCACTACATTTGCACTACATTTATACTACATTTGCACCACATTTGCACTACATTTGCACTACATTTGCACTACATTTGCACTATATTTGCACTACATTTGCACTATATTTGCACTACATTTGCACTACATTTATTCTACATTTGCACTACATTTGCACTACATTTGCACTACATTTGCACTACATTTATACTACATTTGCACTACATTTGCACTATATTTGCACTACATTTGCACTACATTTGCACTACATTTGCACTACATTTGCACTACATTTACACTACATTTACACTACATTTGCACTACATTTGCACCACTTTTGCACCACATTTGCGCTACATTTGCACTACATTTGCACTACATTTGCACTACATTTGAACTACATTATTATCCATAACTTTCTAAGATTCAATTAATTTCATTGATTTACTTAGGCATAATTTGTTAAAAAAAGCGAGGCATTGTTTTCTCATTTTTTTAACAAATTATGCAGTGCAGAGCATAATTTGTTAAAAAAAAATGTGAGAAACAATGTCCTGCTTTATATGCTTTATATATATATATATATATATATATATATATATATGGATCTAATTCTCATTCTGTATGGTTCTCTCAGTTCTAGTCAGGTAAACTAAAATCTCACCGCACAACAGTTATATTATTCTTTTATCAAACTGAATAATCTCTCCAAAGGGCCCTGTTAACGTGTCGCTGATGTCGCAGCGTATTTATATTAAATTACTTCCTCAACGTCGTACGTTTGCTGGCATGCGGTCTGCTTGTAAGACAAACGCGTGACCACAAAGCCGACCGACCCCCCCTTTTGTAATGTGATTCTTTATTGGCTCGGAATCCTCGTGTAAGCAACATCTGCGGCCCCGGGGTGAGAGCAGTTCGTGAAAACCGCCGGGCACTGATTTTATCGTCCATTAATTCGAACGTATAAAATGAAAGTGATATCTTTTAGTTTTCTTTTTAATGAATGGCAGATTGACTAAATTTATTAACTACCACATTGATGAATTCCCATCAAATGTTTGTATTCATCATTTTGATTCAACTATCAACCGTTTTGAAGTATAAGCAATGTTTTAAGTAAACCCACTCATGACTGGAATCGTGTAATTATAAATATTTTTTAAAATTTAATCGGTGGATAAATGATACCTATATCATTTATTTAGAATCTTTAAGGCTCAGTTTTATAAAGGCTAGGCAACTATAACCCGTGATTATATTGTTAGATGTTGTATAAATTGTTTTTAACTTTACATTTTATAGCAGACGCCTACACCTTATGGTAGAAGGCATATGATTAAATAAATAAAATTTCATCATGCATCATGTACTGTTTATATATGGCAACGTAGCATTATGTGTCAAAGTTGGCAAAAGTGAGGTTACAATCACGGATGCCAAATTAACACGAGTTATCTGCTTTATACAACCGAACCTAAATCTCTTTAACGAGCTAACACGTTTACGTTTAACACGTTGCTATTAGTATTCCTAAAAAAATAAGGAGAAATACTACACGTAGAGTGACTTATGATAGAAGCCTGAGTTTACAATTCTTTTCCAACTTTGATTAATTATATTCCAGTATATCTGATACATTTAAAACTATATTGCAATGACATAAAGTACTAAAAAAAAGTTTAAAAAAATACGCAAAATTCTCTCTTTAAAAGTTGATTCAGTACAATGGGCGCCACCCCGCCCGGGTAGCACACAGGGTGAATCACGCGAGCCGGGATTACATAATGCGGCGAAACGACGGGGGCGGTGGGTACGGGCGCATATGTTTAATGGTGTTGCATGTGGGGGTGGCAGGGGGTTCCTCTTGTCGCAGTCGTTGCATGCGGAGCAGTGTGATGAATGGACGCAGTGGGACTCGGACGGTGGTGGGTGACTCACAAAGATATCGAGATGTAATTTAATAGAAAACAGTATATTACATGAAAAAAAAATGCAAATATTATATTTTTATTATTACAATACAGTGCTGCCAGAATTTTTTGAATACCTTAAAATGTTCATAATAGAATGTAAATGAAAGTATTTTTGAACACAACTTTTGAATCAAGAAATTGTCTTGTGTAAAGCGATCTTTAGTAGTGCTAAAATTTTATGATGCCAGTGGCGTGTTCAAGTTGTAAGTCGTAAGCATCTTCCAATCTTTATAAGAAAGATAAGAAATTTTAATGAATCAAGCTTTCTTCTAAAGCTAAATAAATGGATTACTCGATGAAATTTGTACAATATTCAAAATTCAAAAAATTGATTTTTTTACATTTTTTGTATCGAGTAAAGTGACTTTATATAAACTTTTATGTACTACGACGTTAATAATTAAGGAAAATTAATAGATCAAGCTTTTTGGTAAAGCTAAATAAATGGACAACACGATGAAATTTACATATTTTTCAAAATGGAAAATTTTAATTTTTTTTTACAACATTTGTATTGCGAATAATGACTTTATATACATTTTTATGCCCTACGACGTTAATAAATAAGGCAAATTAATCAATGAAACTTCTTTTGAAAGCTAAATAAATGAAAAATGTATAATTTTCAAAAATAATTTTTTACATTTTTTATGTTGCTTACGGCATCTTCCAATCTTTATATATATATATATATATATATATATATATATATATATAAAGATTGGAAGATGCTTACGACTTACAACTTGAACACACCTCTGGCATCATACAATTTTAGCACTACTAAAGATCGCTTTACATATATGTATATACATAATATACCAATAATTATAAATATTTCAAACTAAAGACGTTAGGAATCACAGAATATGGGAGTCAGTTACTACAGATTACACGATCATCAGTAATAAGTCAAAAGTCAATATTATAGAACAATGACAGTGTAAGTTGCCCTTAACTTTAAAGAATACGGGCACTGGAGAAAAACTATTGTGTTCTGACCAGTTTTATCTTAATACCCAATACACTAGTCAGTCTGTATCCACATAAATAGTCAATTCAACTTCTTCAGTTATGTGGCATGTGAAAAATTGCAATGGTATTTTTTTTTCACTGGTAGAACTTTTCAATGAGTTTAACTCGCGCGTCGGCATGCGAACGCGTGATGAATGAGGGACGCGCATGATAAACCGTACGGGGTGCAATAACTCTAGGAATTTATATATATATTTTTTTTCTCTCTAACTTTGTGTGCCGCACGCCACATTTGCATCGCGCACATGCTGGCAAAGTATTCAAAATTTACAACCGCAAACGCCTCCGCGGCTATCGCATCAGATATTTTCCGCATTAACCTCAATTGCTTAAGCGCAAACTAAGTTGGGGTTAAAAATGTTCAGTTGATGTAGTTGTTGATAATTATACGGAGGGCGTGAATAGTCCAAAGCAATTTATAAACAAATATTTGCATAAAGTATTCTTTATGTATCGTTAACTGTTTAAGAGTTAATTTCATAACTCCCGAGTTAATTTCTAATCCGAGATTCAACAAAAGAGCCTTCAAGTCATAAGAACCTGATTTTTGATTTATTACCATTAATGTATAATGTAAATATTTAACAATATTCACATGTAGGATTGAAATGGAACTGTATAGGTACCGAATTTGTAAAAAACATATTTTCAATTGTTTCGATAAACACATTTTTAACTGTTGATCATCCTGTGAATCTTTTTATTTACCAATTACTTTGTTTATTGAAACACATTTTAGACTGGGTTGTATATAAGCTGATTAATTTTACTACGTGATTCAAATTCCTGATTCTAATCCGTGATTCAAATTCAATTTGTACAAAATGCTATTTTTTTCATTAGAATTTTAAAAAAAATTAAAATTTAAAAATAAAATTTAAAAACTCTAAAAAAAATTTAAATTGAAAAAAAAATCGATTAGGCTAAATAAGGGGTCGATTTGGTAAAAATAAAAAACACATTTAAAATTTGAATCAAAATCAATTTAATTTAACAAATTCGAACAGTATATTATTTATGGATATTCAACTGCACCTTGGGAAAATCTAGATTCAGAAAGGCGTCGAGACGAAAATCAGTTTAGAAACCATTTGTCTAAAGACATATTAATTAGGTAGAGTCTCAATCAATAGCTGAATGTTGGAAATCAAATCCCAATATAGACAGAAAGAGATAAAAGAAATAATCAATTTTTATTAAGACTATCTGTAGGCAAACAATTTTAATGTATATTTGATTAATCCTCATTATAGCTTAATAATTTATTAATAAGACTTTTACCTTTTATAGTTGCGAGTATATTAAAAAAATGATTCTAAAATAAACCGTCTTGATTTATAATCCTGTCAACCTTTTTATTTACCAATTAATTTCGTTTATTGATTGAATTACGTGCGTACATAACAAAATTTACGACCGAAGCCGCGAGTGACCTTCCTCTGCTCCCATCCACGCGACGAATTATACCAATACCAATAAAACATCCGCCAATAATAATAATCAGGTGGAGTGCATTTCGACCCACCATACTCAGCACTTACGTCTTCTCTCGGTATCGACTTGAAAGCTTTATTATTGCCCCACGCCACAACAATTCAATCACCTCTAATGGAACTCGCTCCTCCCCGCGACATTAATTAACCCCCGGCACGGCACGCAAATTCCAATGTCGGCGCTGCAGTTGAATGAATAAATCATATGCATGTGATGCATGAAGACTCCATTTTTGGGCAGCGGCGAGTTATTAAATACTTGTCGTGCGGGATCGCCTTTTTTATTTCACTTTTCGGCGACCTCCCAACATGGAATTGTCGTGTGTATATATATTTCGTGCATTCCTGCGGGTTTGATAAGGGTTTAGACTACTACCTGTCTACCTGCACTTTAAACCACATACAGATAATGAGAACAAAGTGATGTCTTTATATAAATGATTTTTTTTTGTTATTGTTAGTGCGTGTTTTATCACACAACACGCACTATATACACGTATATAAACTGTTGACTGATAGACAGGGCTGTAACTACGTAGGGGCAATAGGGCCCAAATGGTGGGGGTCATAGAAAGGCCAAAGAAATTCGAAATAATATTTGAAAAAAATCTGTACGCCTTTCAACCACTTTGCAAGAGTACAATTAAGGCGCTTTCGTTTAGCATGGTTTAACATTACTAGTCGACCCCGTGGCGTGCAGTATCGCTCAGGTCTTGCGGTCGTGCGCCGCCGGGCTGTAAGGGCCGAGGTAGAATTATGCGCATCGGATGCGGCAAATAGAACAAGAAACAATAAGCCCTTACCAGCCCAGAGTGATAAACGAAAGGCACTTAGGATACATTTTAAGTTTAAAAACAATTAAATATTATACGTTATTAGAACAATTAAAAACAAATACAATAATAAATATTAAAACTATTTTTTTATACACGTTTATTACGTGTATTTGAAACGATATAAAATATATGATTAATATAACTATTAATCATATATTTTATACCTTTTCAATTAGATAGTTAATCTGAAGTAGTTAAAATCAGTAACCCAATAGGCCACGTGACACGCCCTCCCCCGTCTAAAAAAAACAAATACATTCTTTCTAAAGCTAAATAAATGTGTATAATTTTCAAAATTCAAAATTTTTATTTTTTACAATTTTTTATATCGCGAATAAATAAATTTTTCGTATTGCGAATAGTGACTTTATATAAACTTGTATGCGCTACGACGTTAATAATTATGGCAAATGATTAAATCAAGCTTTTTTGTAAAGTTAAATAAATGGGCAAGACGATGAATTATGTATAATTTTCAAAATTCAAAAATTTGATTTTTTACAATTTTTCGTAATGCAAATAGTGACTTTATATAAACTTTTATACGCTACTGCGTTAATAATTAAGGCAAATTAATAAATCGAGCTTCCTTCTAAAGCTAAATAAATGGGCAACACGATGAAATATGTATAATTTTCAAAATTCAAAACTTTTAGTTTTTACAATTTTTTGTATTGCGAATAGGGATTTTATATAAACTTATATGCGCTACGACCTTATTAATTAAGGCAAATTAATAAATCAAGCTTCCTTCTAAAACTAAATAAATGGGCAACACGATGATATATGTATTTTTTTCAAAATTCGAAAATTTGATTTTTTACAATTTTTCGTATTGCGAATAGTGATTTTATATAAACTTGTATGCGTTACGACGTTAATAATTAAGGAATTTTAATGATTCAAGCTTTCTTCTAAAGCTAAATAAATGGATTACTCGATGAAATTTGTATAATATTCAAAATTCAAAAATTTGATTTTTTTACATTTTTTGTATCGAGTAAAGTGACTATATAAACTTTTATGCACTACGACGTTAATAATTAAGGAAAATTAATAGATCAAGCTTTTTGGTAAAGCTAAATAAATGGATAACACGATGAAATTTATATATTTTTCAAAATTGAAAATTTTGTATTGCGAATAATGACTTTATATACATTTTTATGCCCTACGACGTTAATAAATAAGGCAAATTAATCAATGAAACTTCTTTTGAAAGCTAAATAAATGGACCATATGATGAAAAATGTATAATTTTCAAAAATTAAAAATTTAATTTTTTACAATTTTTTGTATTGCGAATAGGGACTTTATATAAACTTTTATGCGCTACGACCTTAATAATTAAGGCAAATTAATAAATCAAGCTTCCTTCTAAAACTAAATAAATGGGTAACGCGATGATATATGTATTTTTTTCAAAATTCGAAAATATGATTATTTACAATTTTTCGTATCAGGAATAGTGATTTTATATAAACTTTTATGCAGCTTTTTTGTGAAGCTAAATAAATAGGCAACTCGATGAAATTTCTATAATTTTCAAAATTCAAAAACTTGATTATTTACAATTTTTTGTATTGCGAATAGTGACTTTATATAAACTTTTATGCACTACGAAGTTAATAATTAAGGCAAATTAATAAATTAAGCTATTTTCTAAAGCTAAATAAATGGGCAACATGATAAAATTTGTATAATTTTCAAAATTCAAAAATTTGATTTTTTAAATTTTTTTGTATTGCGAATAGTGACTTTATCTAAACTTTTATGCGCTACGGCGTTAATAATTATTGAAAGTTAATGAATCCAGCTGTCTACTGTAGCTATATAAATAGACAATACAATCAAATTTGTATAATTTTCCAATTTCAAAAATTTTATTTTTTACAATATTTTTTATTGCGAATAGTGATTTTATATAAACTTTTATGCGCTACGACGTTAATAATTAAGGCAAATTTATGAATCTAGCTTCCTTTTAAAGCTAAATAAATGGGCAACATGATGGAATTTATATAATTTTCAAAATTTTATTTTTTTTACAATTTTTTGTATTGCGATTAGTGGCTTAATATAAACTTTTATGCACTACGACGTTAATAATTAAGGCAAATTAATAAATCGATCTTCCTTCTAAAGCTAAATAAATGGATGAAATTTGCATATTTTTCAAAATTGAAAAATTTGATTTTTTTATAATATTTTGTATTGCGAATAGTGATTTTATATACACTTTTATGCACGACGACGTTAATAATTAAAGGAAATTCATGAGTCTAGCTTCCTACTAAAGCTACATAAATGGACAACACGATGAAATTTGTATAATTTTCAAAATACATATATTTTATTTTTGACAATTTTTTTTATCGCGAATAGTGACTTTATCTAAACTTTTATGCGCTACGGCGTTAATAATTACGGAAAATTAATGAATCCAGCTTCTTACTAAAGCTATATAAATGGACAACACGAAGATATTTGTATAATTTTCAAATTTCAAAATTTTGATTTTTTACAATTTTTTGTATTGCGAATAGTGACTTTATATAAACTTTTATGCCCTACGACGTTAATAATTACGGAATATTAATGAATCCAGCTTCTTACTAAAGCTATATAAATCAACAACACGATGAAATTTGTATAATTTTCAAAATTCAAAAATTTGATTTTTTACAATTTTTTGTATTGCGAATAGTGACTTTATATAAACTTTTATGCGCTACGACGTTAATAATTAAGGCAAATTAATGAATCTAGCTTTCTTCTAAAGCTAAATTAATGGGCAACACGATGATATATGTATAATTTTCAAAATTCTTAAATTAGATTTTTTTTTTAAATTGTATTGCGAATAGTAGCTTTATATAAACGTTTATGCACTACGGCGTTAATAATTAAGGAAAATTAATAAATCAAACTTTTTTCTAATACTAAATAAATGAAATGCATGATGAAATTGCATATTTTTTTAATATAATATGTAGCTTTGTTTAATTCATATAATTTATTGTAGGGGACTCAGTGATGAGGTTTGACTTTAAAAACTCAGTTTAGATTGAATGTTAATAGAGGTAGAAAAATAAAGTACTTTGCACAAACTAATGATGATTTGTATGATGGTTATGGTTATGACTATGCCTGTGACTATCACTCTGACTACTATAATGCTTCACTCAACTTCTGCCAATCGAAAAATAAAAACTATAACTTTACATATGGAGAAAACTTGATGTTTGAAACTTTGACTTAACTGTAATTTGATTGCGATTTGATTTAACATTGGGCTAGCCATGGTGTTTCCTAGTCGATGCCCTGAAGTTGGTATTTCGTATATCTCTAAATTGCATCTACATATGGAGGAAAACTAATGTTTTAAACTTTTGACTTAACTGTGATTTAATTGCGATTTGATTTATTTCTCATCTCGCAAATTGGTTTAAGAGTGACTGCCTTACTTGTGATTGTTATTATGACCTGATTATAGACTGATAGCGATTTGCTACCCTGCATATGATGCAAATAATACGCAATAGTTCAATATAATGAATTCTGTCCATTAAAAAAATGAGGTCATTAGAAACATTTAATAGCATTCATTATTTTTTGTGTGTCACTCTTGAAATGTATCTCCGCGTGAGTTCCCGGGTCTCGTCTCTCCCCTACATTTCGAAACTAATCGAAAACCACCTGTTTGTTTACGTGTGGCGCGAGCATATGTAAAGTGATACCGAAACCGGAGTAAATGTACAGGAACATAACGGATACAGATCGTGTTGCAGGGTTGAAGAACACACACACCTCCGCCGCGCGCGATCCGCTCCAAATTGACCCCAGATTTATGTGCGAACACACGTATATTATATACATACGTGGGACCCGATTTTAACGAACGGCAAACAAATTACGCGTGGGCAGAGCCGAAGCACACACGCTAATGATTTTTGAAGTGTACAGCCGACCGTATTTGGCGCACTCACTGCTGCCGTTCGTGATTTAATGATGGGAGAATGCAAAAAACGCAGTTACAAACGACCACACGCAGTAATTTGATTGTAATGGGAAAGATTTAACTCGGATACAGACTATTGTTCATTGTCAATACATCACAAATTAAATGTTGTAGAAAAGTACTTTCAAGAATAATATTAAATAATTAAAGTCTAGTCAATAAATATATTGTGGAGTGCATGAAATATGCAAGAGTTTTTGACTTCAGGGCTTCGTTAGTAGTTAAACATACTAAAAGTCCACGTGTGCATAAGGTGGGAGAAGATCCCATATTTGGGTTTTTCGATTATATCTCGGAAATATATGTTGTAAATAAAAATTAAAGCTAATTCAATTTCTTATACTCTTCTACTAAGGATCAAAAAGGACAAAAATCTTGAAAATATAGTATTCATTTAGTTTGATCAGTATTGAAAGCCATGTCTATTAATATAGCTCGTAAAAGCAGCCCGCCACACAACATTCCAACTTTTGAATATTTTAAAGCGCTCGATTTTATTACGGGCGCGTTAAAATATTTATAAAATATTTTCATATATTGCTCGATAAACTTTACGAGGAATAATCTTTTCTCGGCGCAGCGGGCGTAACGCGAGCTGGTATCGCCTTATGGATGGCCCGCGGACACGCAAGTGGCCATATAGAGAGGCCATCGGGCCGGCCGGTATCTCCGGAATGTTCGGACGTAAAGGACGATATTGCTTTTCTAAGATAGGGCACTATTACAAAGTGGGCAACTGTATCACAACGACTTGTAACACGAAACATATTTTTTTTTTAATGAGAGCACGTTTTTGAATTTAAACGATGAAAAATAATATTCTTCGTCTAAAACAGTATTAACGACTAAAATTGGGTTTATACAGATATAGAATAAGAAATAATAATTAAGAAATTAAGAAACAAGACAGAGTATCAAGAGCAAGATAATAAATATTTTGCCTGATGTTAATATTTTAATTTTTTTTTTGTTGACAATATTTCAATGTATGATATATAATGTAATGTAATGTATTGTATATGTATTGTATGCATCTGAAATAAATTTCTATTCTATTCTATTCTATTCTATTCTATTCTATTCTATTCTATTCTATTCTATTCTATTCTATTCTATTCTATTCTATTCTATTCTATTCTATTCTATTCTATTCTATTCTATTCTATTCTATTCTATTCTATTCTATTCTATTCTATTCTATTCTATTCTATTCTATTCTATTCTATTCTATTCTATTCTATTCTATTCTATTCTATTCTATTCTATTCTAATATACGAGGGTTATAAAGAAAGTAGTGGCAAATGGGTTAACATTAATAAATAATTATGGTATTGATAAGAAAAATAATATATAATAACAATTTTATATAATTATATATAAAATAGTTATTATATATTATTTTTCTTATCGATACCATAATTATTTATTAATGTTAACCCATTTTACATATATTTTTCAAGTATTTACAACAATAAAATCTTTAATAGGCCCTCGGTTTTCGTGATAATATTCGGAAATTTGACTATTATTATTATTTAATTTGGGCCTGAAAGGGTTAACAATTTATCAAACATGATTACTAAATGCGGCTTGATTAATATAAATAAATTTCATCCTATATTCTCTTTAACATTTCCGTGACTTTTGCGACATACTTTTATCCAATTATCCTCCCCGTTTTTTTTTTCTTTGGCTAACTATTTCAACCTTTGCAGTCGACGTTTCCACACAATGGCCCCCCAATAAAAAAATGTACTTCCTAACACAAATTGTCGCTCCATAACTGGGACCCTAATAGACCCGTAATAATGGGCCCCTTTGTGTCCCTCTCACAAGAGGCAATCCTCGCTCGTAATCGCCGGCAATAACAATCCCGGCGATTATCTCTCTCTCATCCCGGACATTGTCTCGCCGGGCCATCTTCTTATAATAATGGACCCACCCATGTCGAATGTAGAATGAAACAAAAAAAAAATCATGTTTGTGTACACATATATAAGAACAACACGAGCTGACGACGGTGTCAACCCTTTACGTGCGCTGACGGGCGCGCGTAAATCAACTTTGGGTTGCCGCCGGGGCGGTTTTCGGTCGTAAAGTATATGGTAACGAGACATGGGCGAAATAATCGTTTTAATTGCGGGGCTGCACGATTGAAAATCTGAAAGAAAGGGGCCGCAGACTGGTTTTAATCGATATTTAGTCGAGAGTTCATTAAAAAAAACAGACAGATATTTCATATGTATTTTCAAAACTTATTTTTTTCTTATAATTATACATAGTGATTCTGAATTTATTTTTATGTTGTTGACAAGTGATTTACTAACTCCTGTATTCACCGACGTTCCATAAATCTATCAATAGCTATTGAAGTATTCGTTGTTATAGTAACAATAAATACATTATCTATTGAATGTAGTTACTTTAGATTCTCTCTATTGGAAACACTGAATAATAAAACAAAAGTTGTTATCAAAGCTCCAATCGCAAGCGCTATTAGAGGTGTTTGACATTTGTTTTGGCATATTCTGTCACAATGACGTTGTCAGTTTATCCATTCAATAGCTTATGGGACCTATAAATTTTATGGGATGTTGGTGAATATACGACCATAAGGGCCGGATCTACAATTGACTTTTAACTGGAGAATAAGGTTATTCGTGGAATAAGTTTGACATATTGGCGTTAATATCTCATACATATTCCCCGAATAATTTTATTTTTTGGTTAAATGTCAATTGTAGAACCGGTTCTTAGAGATAATAATAATAATGATTTTTCGACTCTTAAAAATTCTTTTCAACTCGCCTAAGCTCATTCAAATACACTCGGGATTTTCTCAGACCTTCTTAATTCCTATCAGTCTCTTTTAGACAACTATTAAGTATTATTCAGAGTAATAAAGTAATAAATAAATCAAAAATAAATAAAAAACCATTTCAATATACATTAGAGAGTGATACTATTCTCCCTCCCATAGTATAATATTAAAAGTATTGTATTAACTCATACTTAATACAATACTTTTAATATTATACTATTAGAGGGAGAATAGTATCAGTTTCTCTTTTTTTGGCTTGAGATTATTTTTAGAGTGCACACGTTGCATACAAACTCGCACCGCTTACTTTTTTTCTCAATTGCCAACTTAATAATTCAGTCAAATTTACTAATTATGTCTCATTTTGTAGCTGATTAAGTAGCCAATTCAATCATCCAATCACAATTAGTATTATCCATTAATTGGATTTATTACCATTTTTAGAGTGCACACGTTGCATGCAAACTCGCACCGCTTACGTTTTTTCTCAATTGCCAACTTAATAATTGACTCAAATTAACTAATTATGTCTCATTTTGTAGCTGATCAAGTAGCCAATTCAATCATCTAATCACAATTAGTATTATCCATTAATTGGATTTATTACCATTTATCTTCAAAGACGCCCGGGAGGTCAATAAGACATTCTCCCCAGGGAAGTTCTGGATTCCGACCCGTCCAGGGCCGACCTACCAGCTAAACCTCACCTCGATTCTGAAACCAATATATTCCTACATATGGAATCAACATTTCTGTATTACCTCATATATAGGTGGCTGTACATTTTATTTTTCATTCTCAATTCTAGTTTTTTAATTTTTTTATATCCATACCATTTTTATAAATTATTTGTATATATTTTTAAAATAATAATAATTTTAAAAAAATGAATTAATATATATATATATATATATATATATATATATATATATATATATGTAAATATAGATATTCTCATATATTTTGCAAGACTAAATAATAATAAAACAGGTATCATTTTGACTCTACGTCTATATCAATAAACGAGCACTTTTATTAGGCGCTGAATGATGTTAAATTGGAAAGGCGTCGCCGATATGGCAGCGCGAGCGTGTCGTATAAAAGAAACAATGCGTTCGTTACGTCGTTATTAATATCTTTTTCGCTTCGTCTCGTTCGTCTGTTGTAATAGAACGAGCGCGCCTGTTTTTTTTATTTTTTATTTATGCGATCAGAGACGAAAGGACTTTGTGCGCCCTGTGTGCACCTCCGCAGCAATTATTTATTCAAGTTCTGTCGATTTTTGTTCTGAAACGCTTCAGGACCGAACGGCGCAGTCATGCATGAAAATTCCACACAGATACTGCACACAGCAGAGAGAATGAAAGAGTAGAGTGAGGAAAATAAACGACTGATGGTTCAAAGAATTATTTTTATGTAATTATTATTATGTAAAATATATATGGTAAAAAAGATTAATGATGGCACTAAGAAATAAATTCTACCATCAAACGACTTGAACTATGCATTACATTATTTTTCACATATATCTTTTTAATTAGTCTTAAATTAATAAATGACATTAATTTAATCAAAGAAAATAACGGATAATAGTGTAATGCATAGTTCAAGTCGTTTGAAATAGTGGACAGGCATAGTTTGATTGGTAGGAGACAAAAGTATTAATGTATGAATTAAGGCTATCCGTTATTAAAACGTAATATACTAGAAACATTAGATGTCGCTTTTAGAGTAGAATACCATTTTATGACAGCAATATATGTCAATCGGCCAGCTGTTTTCGTATTTCGTTGTAACACTTCAGCCGTCTAATATCATGTAATAGCTATGCTAATTGAGTCATTAACACCTCTTTGCACGTGTGGTTAGCTGTATTAAGTGCTGGAGAGTATGTTCTAAAATTATTGTCCTCCTTTCAAGACGCAAGCAATTAGGCCTGCGGTGCTCGTCGCGCAGGAAATTGAATAACCCGCGACCGTCTTAAGGGCAATCAAAGAAAACCTCTACGCGAATCGAATTGAGGGTGCGGGAAGCAGACGCGAGAGAGTGCCTCTACCAGACAGTGCAAAGTGCTGTCCTAATTATTTGAAAGAAGTACATACGCAAATTAGCAGCACTAATATATTTTCGAAAAGTATAAAACTATTAGGATTTTGAATTAGTTAAGGCATTTACTTTGTGATAATTCATTTTAAAAAATCAAATCGAATAAATGCAAAAAATTAAAAATAGAAAAACTTAGAGCCTGAAATGATTGAAACTCTGTAAATAATATTGATTAGATGTTGTATAATATATTTACAACGAATGAATTCACCTGAAAACGAATGTTCATTGTTTATCAGTAAGCGATGAAACGAATTTCTGAAAATAAAAAAACTCTTTATGATACAGTTTTATATAGTCTGAGTAGTCGATAATTATGAAAAACATTTAGGCCAGTAGGATATTTTTTTGAGATAAAACAAAGTAAAAATCATTCTATTCATCCCTTATTAGGATTTTATTTACAGATCATATTACTACTACTTCCCCGTCCCTTTAAGTTTGCTTTTCTAAAGAGGGGTGCATGTGTATGTTGGGGACATATATCGATTACGAGTGTCATCCGAGTTGATATTGGCCGCATACATCACTGTCACCGAGGGTGTCCGCTCGGCGTGGGTGATTAAAAACAGGGGCTGCTGCTCATTTCGCTATAAGGCAATCGCCAAATAGGGAAAGTTTCATGCGTTAAATAATCTAGTAATGCAACGCCAAAGAGGGGCCCCGAGTGGAAGACCTAACACTGCATTGCGATGGTAATGAAAAGGAAACAAGCACAGATTGATGTTGATGTTTGTTATTGGCGCACAGTTTTATAAACTCTTAATTCAACTTTTATATTTTGTGCTCAAGTTATATAGATATACTATACACAGGCGTAGTCATAGCAATGGTATGATACTCAAACTAAGTCATTTGATGGGAAATATAATCTAGATGGCGGGAAAAATGATGAGGTTGTTTCAAATTGAACCTGAAAAGGCCTTAACAAATTTTTGAAATTTTGTAAATTTTATTACATGATAAAAAGTGGATGTTGGTCTTAGAGTAGGTATTTAATTCCCAAAGAAAAACCCCCAAAAAAATTGTGTTATAAAAATTGTACCGTTTTGGCGGTAAGGTCGAAGAAGTGAAGAAAATAAAATAAAAATTATCCAATCAAGATGAGATTTAGCCTGTTGGATAGACAATTTTGAACCAAATGAAAAATCTTAATACATTTTTTCTCTAAGATAAAACCCGTCATATGATAAAATATAAAAATGATAAAAATCAGAATCCCAGAAGTGACACAGCCCTTTGATGGAAAATATAGTCTAGATGGCCATGAAAATGTCGAAATTGTTTCAAATTGAACCTGAAAAGCTACAGGGGTTGGCAGTTTTTGAAACTTTATTTTTTTTTATTATAGCGTAATTCATCAGACATATTATTTACTGCATGAACATTGTTCAGGGCGCATTTCAAAATATCTGAATTTATTTATACATTTTTAATCCATTCTTATTTTCTGATCTAATCTCCCAGTCTGGATGAATTCGCGCGAACTAATTATCCCATTGTTAATTTCAATTAAACTTTGGCGGAGGCGCCGGTTTACACCTAGTGCGTCTGAACGCGTCGCTGTCGCCGCCCCCCGCGGCAATAAATCAGCCCTTTCAGGTTGCAAGACGCGCGGCGGTTTCAAAAGGAGCGCTGTGGCGCGTACAGAATGGGAGAAAACTTAATTAACTTGTTAAGACACGAGTTTTCGGGATTAACAGAGCGGTGGGGAGTTTGAATAAAGTGCTTTAATTGCATCAAAAAGTTCCCGCAAATCAGTAAAAGGTACAACAATCAAATATTTTTAATCTCTACCACTTATAGTTCGAAATCGAATTAACTGGAGGGGTTTCGAAGACTTAAAAAAGACGTATTTTTACTGCTTTGGTTTTAATATATCAATTGAAATATTTTCTTTTAACAATTCAGCATATCAAAGATACATATTTAGCAAGTACTTTTTGGAGCTCAGTGGGATGTGTCCGATCTAGAGGGAAATAATTCATACAGCGACTAAATATTGTCGTTAGTTTAAAATATTGGTTTTAAGTGACATAAAAAAATAACTGAAAGTAAAACAATAATAATATGAATTAAAATTTAAGATTAATATTATTTAATTTGATAAATCTGGTGATTATTCTTTTAGATAGCGAAATCAATCCGACTCTAAATTATGTATGTATATGCACACAAAAAACTATAAACACGTTCCTCAGGCCTATTTCATTTCCTCCAATTTCACTGTTCCCAACACTCAGTAATTCATTTGCCCGACGAGCGACCCAAAAACTATTATAAATTTTCCCGATAATTGCGTTATTTGCTCCGAGGCACACGGAGGGGGGGCACAAGATTAATCGGCCAAACTTTCCCTGCCGAAAGCTTCTTAATTAATTCAATCAAAAATTTTAATCCCACATTAATTACCAATTAGCCGAACTCAATGAACATTCCAGCGGGTGAAAATTGAATGAGTCAACAGCAGAATTCTGCAGTATAAAAACTGTTAATATAAAACAAATATTGTAAAAAAAATTTAAAAAAAACTAAACTGCTGACAAATTTTAAAACTAGTCAAGAAAAAACAAAAATGTTAAACATTTGATTTTATAATTCTACTGTTCGTGCCCGTTTTTCTCATAAGTGCCTACTTTGAAACAATGCTAAATGAGGAACATAGACAAGAAAAAGAGGTCGAGATGAGAATTATGATCGAAGTTACTTTTTCAAACAGACCATTACTAACATCACATATTCTAAGCACACACAGCAAGCTTAGAATTTCACCTGAAATGGTATACTCCTGCTTATATTTTCTAAATCAAAATAACCCAGTATAATTATTTATTTATTTTAAATTCAATTGGTTTGAGCATAAAAAATATATCTGCCCAAAACTAGTATCCGAATTTTAAAAGTTGCTAGCATAGAAACTAAATTGGCTTTAAATGAGAGGATGCACACCACAAAAAAAAATATTCCATACCTAAATATGGATTCAAAATTTGCATGATGATAAACTGTTAACATCATATTTGATGTTAACAGTTAAACAAATGATAAATTTGTTTCATTTAAAATTCAATTTTTTTACGAATTTTTAAACTTTTTAATCCAAATATTACCAATGTACTTGATTCAAGTCGCTATAACTGAAGTTATAATCATAAAAAATTTACAAAATATTTAAAATTTTACTTAAAAACAATCATTATAAAATATGATAAATTTTTTTCATTTATTATTCTATTTTTTACGAATTTTTAAACTTTTTAATCCAAATAATACCAATGTATCTTGACTTAAGTCGCTATAACTCAGGTTATAATCATCAAAATTTCTCAAAATATTTAACATTTTACTTAAAAACAATTGAAGCATCGTTATAAAAAATGATCAATTTTTTTAATTTAAAATTCTATTTTTTACGAATTTTTAAACTTTTTAATCCAAATATTACCAATGTATTTTGACTCATGTCGCTATAACTCAAGTTATAATCATAAAAAATTTACAAAATATTTAACATTTTACTTAGAAACAATTGAAGGATCGTTATAAAAAATTATCATTTATTATCATTTAAAATTCTATTTTTTACGAATTTTTAAATTTTTTAATCCAAATATTACCAATGTATGTTGACTCAAGTCGCTATAACTCAAGTTATAATCATCAAAATTTCACAAAATATTTAACATTTTACTTGAAAACAATTGAAGGATCGTTAAAAAAAATGATCAACATTTTTCATTAAAAATTCAATTTTTTTCGAATTTTTAAACTTTTTAATCCAAATATTATCAATGTATCTTGATTCAAGTCACTATAACTCAAGTTATAATCATCAAAATTTCACAAAATATTTAACATTTTGCTTAAAAACAATTGAAGGATCGTTAAAAAAATGATCAACATTTTTCATTAAAAATTCAATTTTTTTTCGAATTTTTAAACTTTTTAATCCAAATATTACCAATGTATCTTGATTCAAGTCGTTATAACTCAAGTTATAATCATCAAAATTTTACAAAATATTTAACATTTTGCTTAAAAGCAATTGATGCATCGTTATAAAAAACGATCACTTTTTTAAATTTAAATTTCTATTTTTTACGAATTTTTAAAACTTTTTAATCCAAATATTACCAATGTATCTTGACTCAAGTCGCTATAACTCAAGTTATAATCATCAGAATTTCACAAAATATTTAAAATTTTACTTAAAAACAATTGAAGGATCGTTAAAAAAAATGATCAACATTTTTCATTAAAAATTCAATTTTTTTTCGAATTTTTAAACTTTTTAATCCAAATATTACCAATGTATCTTGATTCAAGTCGTTATAACTCAAGTTATAATCATCAGAATTTCACAAAATATTTAAAATTTTACTTAAAAACAATTGAAGGATCGTTAAAAAAAATGATCAACATTTTTCATTAAAAATTCAATTTGTTTTCGAATTTTTAAACTTTTTAATCCAAATATTACCAATGTATCTTGATTCAAGTCGTTATAACTCAAGTTATAATCATCAAAATTTTACAAAATATTTAACATTTTGCTTAAAAGCAATTGATGCATCGTTATAAAAAACGATCACTTTTTTAAATTTAAAATTCTATTTTTTACGAATTTTTAAAACTTTTTAATCCAAATATTACCAATGTATCTTGACTCAAGTCGCTATAACTCAAGTTATAATCATCAAAATTTCACAAAATATTTAACATTTTACTTGAAAACAATTGAAGGATCGTTAAAAAAAATGATCAACATTTTTCATTAAAAATTCAATTTTTTTTCGAATTTTTAAACTTTTTAATCCAAATATTACCAATGTATCTTGATTCAAGTCGTTATAACTCAAGTTATAATCATCAAAATTTTACAAAATATTTAACATTTTGCTTAAAAGCAATTGATGCATCGTTATAATAAACGATCACTTTTTTAAATTTAAAATTCTATTTTTTACGAATTTTTAAAACTTTTTAATCCAAATATTACCAATGTATCTTGACTCAAGTCGCTATAACTCAAGTTATAATCATCAGAATTTCACAAAATATTTAAAATTTTACTTAAAAACAATTGAAGGATCGTTAAAAAAAATGATCAACATTTTTCATTAAAAATTCAATTTTTTTTCGAATTTTTAAACTTTTTAATCCAAATATTACCAATGTATCTTGATTCAAGTCGTTATAACTCAAGTTATAATCATCAAAATTTTACAAAATATTTAACATTTTGCTTAAAAGCAATTGATGCATCGTTATAAAAAACGATCACTTTTTTAAATTTAAAATTCTATTTTTTACGAATTTTTAAAACTTTTTAATCCAAATATTACCAATGTATCTTGACTCAAGTCGCTATAACTCAAGTTATAATCATCAAAATTTCACAAAATATTTAACATTTCACTTAAAAACAATTGAAGGATTGTTAAAAAAAATGATCAACATTTTTCATTAAAAATTCAATTTTTTTCGAATTTTTAAACTTTTTAATCCAAATATTACTAATGTATCTTGATTAAAGTCGCTATAACTGAAGTTATAATCATAAAAAATTCACAAAATATTTAACATTTTACTTAAAAACAATTGAAGAATCGTTAAAAAAAATGATCAATATTTTTCATTAACAATTCAATTTTTTTCGAATTTTTAAACTTTTTAATCCATATATTACCAATGTATCTTGATTCAAGTCGCTATAACTGAAGTTATAATCATAGAAAATTCACAAAATATTTAATAGTTTACTTAAAAACAATTGATGCATCGTTATAAAAAACGATCAATTTTTTAAATTTAATATTCTATTTTTTACGAATTTTTAAAACTTTTTAATCCAAATATTACCAATATATCTTGATTCAAGTCGCTATAACTCAAGTTATAATCATCAAAATTTCACAAAATATTTAAAATTTTACTTAGAAACAAATCGATATATATATATATATATATATATATATATATATATATATATATATTGTAAACTAAATTAAATAAAGCGATTAATTCCCATGCAGTTTATTGACTTGAAAATGAACTCCCCATCAGCTTTAAGTAGATAAATTTCTCGATGCACGTAATTAATCACAGCGACGGAGGTTTTTTTTTGGTTCTGTAACGCAAAACTTGTACGTTTTCCGTTGTAAAAAACTGCGGCGGCGATCCATTAATTCTACCAACGAGTGACAGGGATTTTATCGTCGGCGCGCGGCCTTTAAATGTCACTTGTCGTAAAATTGCGCGTTTTATGCGTCTGCGATCCGCGCTCCTGGGGGCCGCCGCCGCCGCCATTGACACGAAATTGAGTTTCAAGACTACACAATTTCAATATCCAATAAATTTGCTAGTTATATTGCCAGGTTTTTCAATTAATTTTGTTACAAGGCGAGTTCTATTTCCTACAGTGGACTAAATTCTCTATTTAATAGTTTAATGAATATTGCATCTATGGAATAACTTTTCATTCTCGCAGTTCCATAACACTATATATAGTTATTATTATGGGCGATAGCCTTGCTAATTTGGAAAATTCTCACACTAGATTTGGTGGAATTAGATGATACTTTAGTCAGTTATATTTTGATATAGTAGCATTAATTATTAACCATCTAGGTTCATAAACTATGTGGCCCTCTGTTCAGCTCAAACAATTCACACTTGCACTCGCACTCGCAATGATCTGTTACAAGTTGAAATTTGTGTGTCTAATTCGAAAATATAAGTACCTACTCACTACAGCTTTTTTTTTTTCATACAACAGATGAAACATACTATTCTTTGTTTTCTTAACTTTATCATTAATTTTATTCAGTTCCCTTTCAATTCTACAAGTGTTATGATTATGTTAGTCAAAAATCAGGACCACCTACGCTAGAACTAAATTTCGAATTTAATTTTTGTTCATCTCTCTTTAGTGTAGTAGTTGCAAATAAATGAGAGCGAGCGTATCTGTTATTGAAATCTTGTACTAATGCCATTTTAATGCGGACAATTTCAGCACTCAATTGCAAAATAACCGTTAACCGGGCGCCCGTTACGTTTCGAATTAATATCTACCCGTTTATTTAATGCGGACGTAATTTTCATACAATGCTAGTGGCCCATTATTCCCCCGCGCGCTGCCCAACAATGGCCCTATAAATATTTAAAGCAACAAATTACGGACCGCATTAGCGTCATACATGTTTTAGTGCTGTTATTATTATTATTATCGGCCTCATTACTAGTCGGTTGCGCCATGTACACATCAAATTGGTGGGGCCATTGAAATGGGCGATGAATCGATGTTATCGGTTTATCATGTTTATATATTTATATCATTTCTTTCAGTTTAATTTTAGTTACGATTAAAAAAAAAATGAAAATAGCAAAGTGTGGGGAAGATAATCACAAAATTAAAAATTGCTATAACCCAAGTACCTGCTATACATGTTCACATAGAGCAGATAGTAGGGCTTGTAAATAATATAGACATTTGATAAATGATATTAAAAAAAATTCTAAAAATAATAATAATGGAAATAATTCAAACGAATTTAAATAAATCAAAAGCAGCCAATAAATAGACTATTAGAACAATATAGCTTAGAGGAAAATATTGATATTTTAATAATTTCTGAACCAAATAAAAATTTAGTTAATATAGACTTATGGTACACTGATTTAGATGTGGCAATAAAAATATGCAAATTCAATGAAGAAACAAATGTTATTAAATGGGGAAGTATAAAACGGTTTAATATGGATAGATTTAAAATTTATAAAAATTATAGGTGGCTATATTTCTCCAAATATAACAATAAATATCTTTAATATCTTTACTTCAACCCTTGAAACCATTATTATAAACAGTTCCAAAAATTGTATTATAGGGGGCGATTTTAATGCCAAGTCAAAATTATGGGGTTCAAATGTAACTGATGTCAAAGGTAATATTTTAGAAGAAATTATCAATTGCAATAAATTATTAGTAGGTAATACAGATACTACCCCAACTTTTCAAAAAAGAGCTCAAGAATCAATTTTGGATATACCATTATTTGAAGAAAATTTAACAAACAAAATTAAAACTAGTTGTTTCAAACAATTAAACAAGTGGTAAAAAACATAGTAGTTTTATTCATATCCTTTATTGAAAATGTATTATCAGGTAGTAGACGTCTAAACCATTCAATTTCTGAGATATAGTTTCTTCTTACTATATGAACTATAATAATATTTGGTGTTCATATAGCTGTCACTCATGGTAAATCAGTGTTCTCTTTGTGTGCTGTGAATGAATGGTGTGTTGCATTCGTTTTGCGGGTAGGAAACCTCCCGTTCATTTCGATCCGCGCGCTCTCGCGTAATTGCCAGAGAGGAAGGGTGACGGCGCGCGTATGTTTTATGCATGCGAAATGAATATGAATGAGTGGCGCTTCTGTTGCGACAACATATTTCATATACAACACTTGCGCCCGCCGCCAGAACGAGGAACGAGCCCACCCCCGCATACGTGTGGGCGCGCGTGTGTTTTGACACCAACACATTGCTCTTAACAAAACTTTAACCAGGAAGAGTCTGTCTATCTACAAATGTTGTAGACCAAGCTGACTTCATGTGAACAGATCAACATAAATTTTTAGATTGTATTCAGAGTTAGTTGCTAGAAAAATTTAGAAAGTAATGGATAACAATGTAGTGTAGAGTTCAAGTCATTTGAAATAGTGGACGGACATAGTTTGGTTAGTAGGGGCCGCCCACCCACCCCACCTTTGTTCGCATAGTTTTTCCTTAGGATAACACTCTTCTTTGGAATAGTTTAAACAATATAAAACATCTATACCCAATGAAAAAACTATGCGAGCGAAGGTGGGGTGGTCGGGTGGCCCCTACCAATCAAACTATGCCCGTCCACTATTTCAAATGACTTGAACTATGCACTATATTGTTCCTCACAATTCTTTTATGAATCAGACGTAAATTAATAAATAAAATTAATTGAATTATAGAAACTAATGGATAACAATGTAGTGTAGAGTTCAAGCCATTTGAAATAGTGGACGGGTATAGTTTGATTGGTAGGGGCCGCCCTCCCACCCCACCTTTGTTCGTATAGTTTTTCCATAGGATAACACTCTTTTTAGAATAGTTTAAACAATATAAAACATCTATATCCAATAAAAAAAACTATGCGAACGAAGGTGGGGTGGGCGGGAGGCCCCTACCAACCAAACTATGCCCGTCCACTATTTCAAATGACTTGAACTCTACACTACATTGTTATCCAGTACATTCTATAATTCAATTAATTTCATTTATTAATTTACGTCTGATTCATAAAAAAATTATGAGAAACAATGTAGTGCATAGTTCAAGTTATTTGAAATAGTAGACGGGCATAGTTTGGTTGGTAGGGGCCAGCGGATATATATATATATATATATATATATATATATATATATATATATATATATATATATATATATATATCCTCTGGCCTTTTCTACCACAGTGTGGTGAAAAGGTTTTAATTTTCCTCTATTCTTTTATAATTTTTTTCCATTCTCTTCTATTAAATGTAAAAGTAAATTCCAAAATATCTCACAATCCTTATAATATTTCTATATTCTATAGGATTGAAAGCGATCCTACATGTGAATATAGTAACACTATAGGTATAGTGAGATATAGAATTTACTTTTATATCTTGTTGTATCAAATCGTGTTAATTTCTTAAAACCTTCCAAGAACAGCTAACTCTAATTAAAACCTAAATTGTATTGTTGCGGGCAACACGTAATTTATATCGCGGTTTCGAAGCAAAACGGGCGTGTAAACGGAAACGGGACCGAATTAAGCGTCGCGGGCAATTTAACGCGAACCGAATTACTCCTCACAGCGGGCAGCAGCACACGGTATCCCCTGTTTCATTTATATATCATTTCTACGCCGTTGCGTCTTTATTATTTCAAGGTGCAATTCCGGTGGGCGCGCAGGGGGTGATTGAGTGCACGATACCGCGCGCCGACAGCCCGCCTTATTAAACCACCCTTCCGCACGTCCGCCCATCCATCCGCCGAATTTGCCCTGACATTCCGATGCGTTTCCCCAAAACCAGATTCTATGAATATCATTTTAGAATGAAATATATGCAGACAGACAAGGTGATGAGAAAATCCAAAATTACAATTTTTATGTAAATATTTACTAAATATAGTAAATTTGCTTGAAGTTTATTTTCGAAACTGTAACCGACAAAATTGATCGCATAGTTTTTTCAATGGATATAGATGTTTTATATTGTTTAAACTATTCCAAGATATGTTGTATTTTATTGTATTTTCAAGGGTTAGACCCGTTTAATAAAGATTATTATTATTAAGAAGAGTGTTATCCTATGGAAAAACTATGCGAACAAAGGTGGGGTGGGTGGGTGGCCCCTACCAACCAAACTATGCCCGTCCACTATTTCAAATAGCTTGAACTCTACACTACATTGTTATCCATTACTTTCTATAATTCAATTAATTTCCTTTATTAATTTACGTTTGATTCATAAAAGAATCGTGAGAAACAATGTAGTGCATAGTTCAAGTCATTTGAAATAGTGGACGGGCATAGTTTGGTTGGTAGGGGCCACCCACCCACCCAACCTTTGCTTGCATAGTTTTTTTCAAAAAAACACTCTTCCTGAAATGGTTTAAACAATATAAAACGTCTGTATCCATTGAAAAAACTATGCTAGCGAAGGTGAAGATTTAATCATGAATCTTGAATAATAAGTCAAAATTTAGTAGAATTAGACATGAACCATACAGAAAAAGTAAAAATTTAGTAGAATTAGACATAAAACGTAAAGAAAAAGTCAAAATTTAGTCGAATTAGACATGAAACGTAAATAATATGTCAAAATTTAGTCGAATTGGTCTTGAAACGTAAAGAAAATGTCTAAATTACCAATACGAACTTTTTCGCGATACCTTCCTTATACAGCAGTCGACTAAATTTTGACTTTTCTTTACGTTTCATGTCTAATTCAACTAAATTTGACTTTTTCTGTATGTTTCATGACTAATTCGACTAAATTTTGACATATTACTTAAGATTCATGGCTAATTCGACTAAATTTTTACTTTCTCTTTACGTTTCATGACTATCATATTCCCGTCAAGGGTGAACCTTTATATTTCTACAAAACCCGCTTTTGTTTATCGATCTGTTCCGAGCTGTTCTAAGCCAGCTAAGAGCAGCCCAGAACGATAAACGAAAACGGCTTAAATAGCACTAATACAAGCAAAACTACAAATAAAAATATCAAGTTCATTTAAATAGATTCTTCCTTGAGACGTACTGTTAATAGCCCGCGCATCGTTTTCCATCTTTTAGTTCTGCTCGACGGCCGGACGTAAATGATGCGCGTTTTAAAATGTTTAAGCTTTCACTATGAATTATCGTGCAATTTGCGGTGGCGATGCTAATGGCCGGCCCGCGGGGAGGCCAGCCCGCGATTTATTAGTCCACTCGTACTCGCAATTTGCACACCGCGCCGCTGCTACTAATTAAAATCATGCTACGCATTGTCTTCTCACAAATTACCACTAGAGTCCATTCATCATGGCAGTGCACTTCATTTTAAGACGTCACAAATTTGAGAAATGTGTGTTGTAATGGAATATTTTAATTTAGAGAAACTATTAATTATTTTTTACAAATTTTTATTTAAATAAATTGTCAAAATATTATACCGAGCGACGAAATATACTTTTTTTTACATCCAATTGAGTAAAATTTGCTATATTTATATTTTTTGAAAACTGCAGGGTTATTTGTAATAATAATAATATACGAAATATTGAAATTTTATAACCACGTATAACTCTTGGAAAATGGCTACCCTTCATTCACAAATATATAATATTACATATAATTTTCAATATACTGTATTAAATTCTTGTAGTATTCAGTAATATATAGTTTCCCCCCCAAGTAAAAAAAAACAATAGAATCAATAATAAATTTAGTAATTTTCCATCAACATTGCTAAATTTGCAAATGAACGAAGAAGTAAATGATTTTGTTTTCACAGAAGTAAATGATTTTTTTACAGAACTAAATGAATTTTTTTTACAAGTAAATGATTTTTTTTTTCATTGAAGTAAATGATTTTTTTTACACAGAAGTAAATAATTTTTTTCACAGATTTAAATGATTTTTTTAACAGAAGTAAATTTAAAAAAAAAAATAGAATCAATACTAAATTCTGGATAAAAAAAAATAATTATTTACATCATTCATTTGCAAATTTAGTAGCATAGATGAGTCGGTGTCTTACCGGTCGGCTCCATTAATTACAACGCCGCGGTGTTCTTATTTAATTAATTACCGTACGTTCGGATTTTATTGGGCTCGCCCGTCAATTAGCCGGAATTAAAGACGAGCCGGCGCGTTTAACTCACATTAATATGCGCTCGCCGCTGTTCCTTGGGAAACGAGAGAGGAACGAGTAAACGCAAACGTGCAGTTGGTTTTTATTACAATCGTCGCTTTTAATTAATCCGAATGATAATTAGATAATTGCTAATTAATTGATCGTATAAATCCACTTTATAGTGTTTTAATAAAGTTTTAAAGTAATAAATAAACCGTAAGAGTATCAGTAAATTAATTGTATTTGATGTTAATCAATGTTAATAGTTACGGTTGTGATATTTCTTATTACATGAATTCTATTATTGTATTGAACTTTTAGTAAAAACTAGGAAATAAAATATAATTTAATAAAAAGATACAGGGCCGGATTAACCAATTTTAAGGGCCAGGTGTTCAAATACCTTCACTATACTAGATAATACAGAAGGGTTCTGAATCTTACAAGATATATGCATTTTTTCATAATATGAAATTGTTAGTCAAACAAAATTTGATTTTATGTTGCTATAATTTGAAAACTAATGTTCATATGGCAATGTACATAGCAAATTATGTTTCATCACTCAATTTTACTTTGGCAATCTATAAGTATCTTCAAATATCTTTATTATTCTGGAAAATACAGAAGGTTTTTCACGGTGAGAATGGTTAAAAATCAAATACTTGACTAATGAAGCTATAAACTGAAAACTGGTCACTATATTAAACTTTTGAAGGAAAATTTAGTTTTTCCAATCAATTTATCTTCAGAAAAATGTATCAGTCTTCAAATCTCGTCAGAATCTTAAAAGATATATAAGGTTTTTCTAAAATGAAATTGTTAGTCATACAAAATTTGATTTTATGTCGCTGTAATTTAAAAACTAGCATTTCTATAGCAATCTATATAGCAAATTATGTTTTTTTCACTCAATTTTGCTTTACAAATCCATAAATATCTTCAACTATCTTTACTATTCTGGAAAATACAGAAGGATTTTCACGGTGGGAATGGTTACAATTCAAATGCTTGACTAATGATGCTATAAACTGAAAACTAGTCACTATATTAAACTTTTGAAGAAAAATGTAGCTTTTCTAATCAATTTAACTTCAAAAAATGTATCAGTCTTCAAATCTCTTCAGAATATTAAAAGATATATAAGGTTTTTCTAATATGAAACAGTTAGTTATATAAAATTTGATTTTATGCAGCTATAATTTGAAAACCAGCTTATCTATAGCAATGTACATAACAAATTATGTTTCTTCACTCAATTTTCCTATGGAAATCGATAAATATCTTCAAATATCTTCACTATTCTAGAAAATACAGAAGGTTTTTCACGGTTAGAATTGTTAAAAATCAAATGCTTGACTAATGAAGCTATAAACTGAAAACTAGTAACTATAGTAAACTTTTAAAGGAAAATTTAGCTTTTCCAATTAATTTAATTTCAGAAAATTGTATCAGTCTTCAAATCTCTTCAGAATCTTAAAAGATATATAAGGTTTTTCTAATATGAAACAGTTAGTTATATAAAATTTGATTTTATGCAGCTATAATTTGAAAACTAGCTTATCTATAGCAATGTACATATCAAATTATGTTTTTTCACTCAATTTTCCTATGGAAATCAATAAATATCTTCAAATATCTTCACTATTCTAGAAAATACAGAAGGTTTTTCACGGTGAGAATTGTTAAAAATCAAATGCTGGACTAATGAAGCTATAAACTGAAAACTAGTAACTATATTGAACTTCTAATGGAAAATTTTCAAGCATTTTCAATCAATTTAACGAAAAAAAAATTGATCAGTCTTCAAATATCTGCAGAATCTTAAAAGATTTATAAGGTGTTTCTAAAATGAAATTGTTAGTCATACAAAATTTGATTTTATGTTGCTGTAATTTAAAAACTAGCATTTCTATAGCAATCTATATAGCAAATTATGTTTTTTTCACTCAATTTTGCTTTACAAATCCATAAATATCTTCAACTATCTTTACTATTCTGGAAAATACAGAAGGATTTTCACGGTGGGAATGGTTACAATTCAAATGCTTGACTAATGATGCTATAAACTGAAAACTAGTCACTATATTAAACTTTTGAAAAAAAATTTAGCTTTTCTAAGCAATTTAACTTCAAAAAAAATATCAGTCTTCAAATCTCTTCAGAATATTAAAAGATATATAAGGTTTTTCTAATATGAAACAGTTAGTTATATAAAATTTGATTTATGCAGCTATAATTTGAAAAATAGCTTATCTATAGCAATGTACATAGCAAATTATGTTTCTTCACTCAATTTTCCTATGGAAATCAATAAATATCTTCAAATATCTTCACTATGCTGGAAAATACAGAAGGTTTTTCACGGTGAGAATTGTTAAAAATCAAATTCTTGACTAATGAAGCTATAAACTGAAAACTAGTAACTATATTAAACTTTTAAAGGAAAATTTAGCTTTTCCAATTAATTTAATTTCAGAAAATTGTATCAGTCTTCAAATCTCTTCAGAATCTTAAAAGATATATAAGGTTTTTCTAATATGAAACAGTTAGTTATATAAAATTTGATTTTATGCAGCTATAATTTGAAAACTAGCTTATCTATAGCAATGTACATATCAAATTCTGTTTTTTCACTCAATTTTCCTATGGAAATCAATAAATATCTTCAAATATCTTCACTATTCTAGAAAATACAGAAGGTTTTTCACGGTGAGAATTGTTAAAAATCAAATGCTGGACTAATGAAGCTATAAACTCAAAACTAGTAACTATATTGAACTTCTAATGGAAAATTTTCAAGCATTTTCAATCAATTTAACGAAAAAAAAATTGATCAGTCTTCAAATATCTGCAGAATCTTAAAAGATTTATAAGGTGTTTCTAAAATGAAATTGTTAGTCATACAATATTTGATTTTATGTTGCTGTAATTTGAAAACTAGCATTTCTATAGCAATCTATATAGCAAATTATGTTTCTTCACTCAATTTTACTTAGCAAATCCATAAGTATCTTCAAATATCTTTATTATTCTGGAAAATACAGAAGGTTTTTCACGGTGGGAATGGTTAAAATACAAATGCTTGACTAATGATGCTATAAACTGAAAACTAGTCACTATATTAAACTTTTGAAGAAAAATTTAGCTTTTCTAATCAATTTAACTTCAAAAAAATTATCAGTCTTCAAATCTCTTCAGAATATTAAAAGATATATAAGGTTTTTCTAATATGAAACAGTTAGTTATATAAAATTTGATTTTATGCAGCTATAATTTGAAAACCAGCTTATCTATAGCAATGTACATAACAAATTCTGTTTCTTCACTCAATTTTCCTATGGAAATCGATAAATATCTTCAAATATCTTCACTATGCTGGAAAATACAGAAGGTTTTTCACGGTGAGAATTGTTAAAAATCAAATTCTTGACTAATGAAGCTATAAACTGAAAACTAGTCACTATATTAAATTTTTTAAGAAAAATTTAGCTTTTCCAATTAATTTAACTTGAGAAAAATGTATTAGTCTTCAAATTTCTTCAGAATCTTAAAAGATATATCAGGTTTTTCTAATATGAAATAGTTAGTTATATAAAATTTGATTTTATGCAGCTATAATTAGAAAACCAGTTATAAGCCCAGAGCAACACACAGTGATAAACGAAAACTGCTTATGACTAGTAGCGATTTTAAATTTTTCCGTTAGGTTGCTTGTTTTATGTTATATTAATATCACTGCTAAATAAACACGAATAAACCGAGTTTCTTACTAAATAATCTTAGAAGATTATTTCAAAAAATATAAAATTTAAAAAAAATCATTTGTTGTTGCTGTCATGAGTGTTGTTTATTGGGGAAATTTTGTATTGTGGAGGGGTTATGCCAAATAAAGGTATTTTTATAAAAAAAAATACATTTACATGTATATCAGATATTGTCGTGTCAGGAGATACAAATGACGACCTCCCGGTGCCTAAAGGATTACGCTGGGTGCCTCCGGCACGTCCCGGCCATAAGTCAGGGCGACGCGTTGACGAATGCCGCGCATCCATCACCACCACGTCGGGCCCCCCGAAACCTCCGCTCCTGACTGATGGCGACGCCTGCCAATGCCACCGTAAAGGACGGGATTAACGCGGATTTATTGCCGCGTGTCTGTGTCAGGAGTCGGGAGGGCTCTCCGAAAGCAAAAAGGCTGCATGCAGAAATTTTTTCGCGTGCTAATAAGATACGTGACTGGCTGCCGGCATACGCGACGCTGCCGTCCCATTCATTCAATATGCTGCGAGGGAATAATTATGTCTGCAATTTCGTGTCTGCTGCAGCATGCGCCCGGCGCGCGCTTTTCATGATTTCATTACGTTCATATTAAAAATTGGAAACGGATTTAACAAAGCAATCGAAGCGAGTTTTATGAAATTTTTTCATATTGCAGTTACATAAATACTGTTGAATATAGAGGAAAATAACTTGGACGAGAGGAGAGTGCTACTAAGCATTCATAGTATTTCATAAAAATTATTTTATGAAAACTGAATCTAAATGCAAGAGCAAGAGATTATTTAAGAAATAAACAAACGCTAAATGAATCTTCTTCTTATGTACTTTCAGAATGTTGTTTGTAACCAACATTCTGAAAGTACATAAGAAGAAGATACGAAAGATAGTTGTTATTTATCAACAGCAACTCTAAAAAGTGTGCATGAGTTGATTTTGTACTAGTGGCGTAGATTTATCAGCCACGACGTTTTTCTCTCACTTACTAGTGATGGTCCAAGAACTTGTTACTTTCCAGTACTATACTATAACTAAAAAAAATAGTTCTAAATATATATTAACCCAGATACTTGTTTACCTACTCAGCACACGTATTCTGCGCAATAAAAATCATGAGTTATGCGTCCTTAATTGAATTAGTTGCGGTTTTGATTGCATCGGTCGAAACGGGCCTGAACTCGCACGCTCGATAATACGGGCCACGTCACGTATTTGCAGGAAACGTAATATAAATGCGCTCGAATTTAGATTTATCGGGCAATCAATATAACCCGAGCCACAATTGCGGTGGGCGGACGTGTGCGGCCTAGCGCTCGCGATATTGCGGGGGCGGCCCACCGAAGGCACGCGCGCGACAATCATAATAATAATAATGCGGTTCTTCAGTTACTATAAATCTAAATTTCAAAGTGCAATTATTCATTTCTGATACTGTCTCATCGGTTTCAAAAGTGATCAGAATTTATATAAATAAATTTATATAAAAACAAAACTTCTATCTATATAGGGCTATCGCCGTGAGGCTTTTCCGCCGGTCAAGGGAGAAGCTCAGAGGAGTTTAATCACCCGGTATTTACCTTAACTTCACAGAAAACCTCTGAAAAACTGTGAAAGGTGATTCGCGAAAATTCGTTCCCCGCTGGGGATCGAACTCAAGCTCCCCAATGCTCAGTACGAGACGGACAACGCCTCTAACCACTCGGCCACTGAGCTAGGTAAATTTATATATATATATATATATATATATATATATATATATATATATATATATATATATATATATATATAAAGGTGTTCATGTTATTTCTGTTGTGCTGTGACCAAATTAAATTTTTGGTCATAACGCAATATTCTGTGCAACATGATAGACAAATTATTAATTTCTCTCTTCACAAATCACAAATTTACAAGAGTGCAAGTGTTATTTCAAAAATCTAAAAAAAAATATCTCTAACTCAATTTTTTTTAGATTTTTGACTTGGGCCACTTTCATAATCACCAGCACATATAAGAAATGATTTTGTTATATGTGCTGGTCTGCTGCATGTATTGGTATATCGTGACCATCACCCATTAGTCTCGCACCCCCATGTGTTTATGTTAATTCAACTCTTATCTCACGCAACGATTAATTTTAGTTTTTTTGGTTGATTTTTGTTTGTAACCGTGGACATGCCATCACTGAAATGATTTTAGGATTCCTGTTTGGATGTCCAAGCGAATAATGGGCAGGGTTGTGATTTTAAATAGCTCGGATTACACGCGTGCGAACATTAATCTCCATATTCAATTGTGGCATTGTTCATTAATTACTGCGGAATTCTATTATGTGGCCGCATTAGCGCGACATTAGCACGGGGGACAAGTGTAGCTCTCGTTAATTATTGCCCCCAAAAATTATTATTTATTAACGCGAAATCGAGTAATTATTCATGTAATAACTGTTTTTGACTGGGGGGGTATTATATAATCTATTGTGAATTACATATTGACTCAGAGTTATGAACGTGGTTTACGTTTCAACGATTAATATTAGAGAATCTAACGCCCGGTTTCTTCAATGAATCTTAAGCTTAAATATGTTTTAAATAAAAATGAGAGCTAATTTAATTTCCTATAAAATTGTTCTTATACATATTTGTTGAAACAACGGTTTTCGAGATATAATATTTAGGTTTCATATTTATTTAGAACATATTTTTCTACAGTCGACTGTTTTCGAGATATAATCGAAAAACCCAAAAATGGGATCTTATCCTTCCCTTCCCACCTGCCTGTCCTGAAGTCAATAACTCTCGCAATTTCATGTATTCTACACCCCTTTCTAGCACTCATTGATTGGACTATTGGGCAAATAATCTTTCTATGACTAATATGTAAAACAAATGTATTATAAGTTGCCTAATATAAAAGTACATTTTGATAATGAGCGCATACGCCCGTATGAGAATTTAAAATTGAGCCCGGCGCATCCGCCATAGTTATCGGGTGGGAAATACATTTCGAAAACTTTTTTATTAAAACGCATTGGTTTGACCAATATCCACTAGAATAAGATATTTGGTGTCTAAAAATTCTCGAATTGGGGTAAAATCGGTATCGGATTCTAATCGGTTTCTAAATTTCATACTCGTTAAAAGCTGTAAATACCAAAAATAAATATCATGGACACATTTAGTTGCCCTGTAATTATAGAACAGCTAAGGGACAAAATGGGCTCCATTGCATTGGATTACCGGATGCTAGGGGACGGTTAGGGGGTATCATTGGAAGGTGTCATCCTTCTAGACGCTGGGGCGTGTGGCGTCGGTGGGAAAAGCGGTGGAAACATGGAAAGCCGGAAAAGCGGGAAACATTAAATTGATTGTAGAGAAAAATTTCAACTGTCAGTTTGTGCGCGATAAAGAGGCAAGTAAAGATCAGAGAAAAAAATATTAGAAAATGTCAATCAGTAGGCGTGTACTGCCGGAAAAGTGCAAAAATAAAAATGAAAATTTTCCGATAAAAACGAGTTAATGCTTATTGGATAGGAAATCGAAAACTGACCGATGAAGATAAAATTATTATTGCTATAAATTTACCGACAAAGCTACAACAAGCAAAAATGCAAAATTTCAAAAAAAATTCCGTAAGGTCACAAAACTATCCTCCGTTACGTCAAAGCAGGGGTCGTCCTAACGGTGACAAGTAGCTGAAACTAAGTTTATTAGATTAGAAATATAGTCTAGATGGCGGAAAAAAGATTGTTGCAAGTTGAAGAGGAAAAGCTACAGGGCTTGGCAAATTTTCCGAAATTGGAAAATTTTATTTCATGACAGAAAGCTGTGGTAGATCTCCGTTTGTAGGTCTTTTAATTCCAAAGAAAAATAAGAAAAGATATTGTTATAAAAGGTGTACCGTTTTCGTGGTAAAGCCGAATAAGCGAAGAAAATAAAAATAAAAATTGTCCAATCAAACTCGACTTTAGCTTATTAGATAAACAATTTTGAATCGAATAAACAATCTTGCTAAAATTTTTCCCTAAAACAAAAGATATTTTCCATTGACTAAACACTCTTCCTGGATTGGTTTAAACAATATAAAACGTCTGTATCCATTGAAAAAACTATGCGAGCGAAGGTGGGGTGGACGGGCGGCCCCTACCAACCAAACTATACCCGTCCACTATTTCAAATGACTTGAACTATGCACTACATTGTTTCTCACATATTTTTACAAATCAGATGTCAATTAATAAATGAAATTAATTGAATCATAGAAAGTAATGGATAACAGTGTAGTCTAGAGTTCTAGTCATTTGATATAGTGGACGGGCATAGTCAGGTTGGTAGGGGACGCCCACCCACCCCACCTATGTAGTATAGTTCTTCCAAAGGATAACACTCTAATTGGAATAGTTTAAACAATATAAAACATTTATATCCAATGAAAAAACTATGCGAGCGAAGGTGGGGTTGGTGGGCGGCCCCCACTAACCAAACTATACCCGTCCACTATTTCAAACGATTTGAACTATGCATTACATTCTTTTCACAATTATTTTATGAATCAGACATAAATTAATAAATGAAATTCATTGAATTATAGAAAGTAATGGATAAAAATGTAGTGTAGAGTTCAAGTCATTTGAAATAGTGGACGGGTATAGTTTGATTAGTGGGGGACGCCCGCCCACCCCACCTTCGCTCGCATAGTTTTTTCATTGGATATAAATGTTTTATATTGTTTAAACTATTCCAATTAGAGTGTTATCCTATGGAAGAACTATACGGACATAGGTGGGGTGGGTGGGCGGCCCCTACCAACCTGACTATGCCCGTCCACTATATCAAATGACTAGAACTCTAGACTACACTGTTATCCGTTACTTTCTATGATTCAATTAATTTCATTTATTAATTTACATCTGATTTGTAAAAATATGTGAGAAACAATGTAGTGCATAGTTCAAGTCATTTGAGATAGTGGATGGGCATAGTCAGGTTGGTAGGGAATACCTGTCACGAATTTAATTTGAAAAGTGATAAAAATCGGTAAAATTGCCAAAACCATCTGCGTCAAAGCGGGGGTCGTAATAGCAGTGATATGACACTGAAACTAAGTAATTTGATTGGAAATATAGTCTGGATGGCGGGAAAATGTCGAGATTGTTTCAAATAGAACCGGTAAAGCTATATTTTCCAACAAAAAAAATAAGAAAAAATATTGTTATAAAAATTGTACCGTTTTAGCGGTAAGAAAATAAAAATGAAAATGGTCGAATCAAGATTAACTTTAACCCATTGGATAGACAATTTTCAACCAAATCAAAAATCTGAGTACGATTTTTCTCTAAAAGAAAAGATAAACCCGTTATGAATTAATTTAAAAAGTGATAAAAATTGCCAAAAATATTTTCCTTAAAGAAAAAGATAAAAATATTATTATGAAAAATATTCCCTTTTGGCGGTAAAGTCGATAGTGATGAAAAATGAAATAAAATGTGTCCAATCAAGATGAACTTTAGGCTATTGGATAGAAAATTTTGAACCAAAGGAAAATCTTAATAATAGTTTTTCGTTTTTTAGTATAGTATTGGTTTCCTAAAATAAAAAACAAACCCATCAAATGATAAATTATAAAAATGATAAGAATCTATATCTATGGGGCTGTCCCAGAAATGGCTTGGCACTAAATCTCATGTCGATTGATTGGAAATATGGTCTAGATGGCGAGAAAAATATCAAGATTGTTTGAAATTGAAAAGCTACAGGGCTTGGTAAAATAATAACTATGAAAATTTTATTTCATGATATAAAGTTGTGTTTTGCCTAATTTTTTAGGTCTTTCAATTTCAATGAAGATTCCACAAAAATGTTGTTTTTATTATAAAAATTATACCGTATTGGCGGTAAAGCCGAAGAAGTGAAGAAAATAAAAATGAAAATGGTCGAATCAAGATCAACTTTATCCCATTGGATAGACAATTTTCAACTAAATCAAAAATATTAGTACGATTTTTCTCTAAAAAAAAAGATAAACCCGTAATGAATTAATTTGAAAAGTGATCAATTTATTGCCACAATCCTCCCCTTTGCATTTATACCTAACCACTCACCGATTTAGTTTATCAGAACAATTACATTTATTTGGGACAACGGAAAAATCCTGATGAAGAAAATTGCCATTTAGTAAACAGCCTGTATATATAAACAATATATTAAAATTTGATAAAAAAAAATCTGCAGTAGAGTATAAAACAACATCAAACATCTGTAGTTAATTTCTACTAAATCATAATTTATATACCATTGCGTTTCTATAACAATTTAAATGCGCACCAGTGAGTAAGCCTACACAAACATTTTATTATTGTTCACTAAAAATAAATCCGATATTCTGATTGGTGAAAATACATGTCATCATTTTTTTTTGGCGATTTTACGAGCTCGTTTATCAGTCCGAGTGCATGAATCATGCGACCGGTCGCGACCAGTTGAGTGCGCGTCTGCAGTGGGACCACTACGCGTTTTACGGACAGTACAAAGAAATATGCAAAATGTGTTTTAAACAGTGCTAGTTACAATTAAATTAGTGTTTGTGATGAGGTGTACTCGAGGGCCCATGATGGGATACGTCGCGCAGCGGATATAATTATGTAAGCAGTTTTATTTTGGATTAAAAATATAATCATGGTGACGTTTTTATTGATAATGCGTTCATCTTACTTTTTTGATTTTTAACATATTATACCCGTGTTGGTTGTCGCGAGTTTATAATGAATTTATTTAAGGAATGAGGATTGAATTATAGTATGGTTTGATTAGCGAGCGATTTATCTACAATGTGGCGGATTATATAATTAATAATAATAATAATAAAAGCTTTTTTGTCCTACGGAAAGAAAAATCCAATTACAATAATTGTATATTATTATATATATTATTATATATATTATTATATATATTATTATATATATTATTATATATATTATTATATATATTATTATATATATTATTATATATATTATTATATATATTATTATACATATTATTATAATTATAATAATTGTATATTATTACAAATTATTTGATAAAACTATTACCAATAGCTGCATGACACTGTACAAAGAAAATACTTCTGATATTATTCTAAACAAAACAAAATTAAACGCCTATAATATTCTCAGGTATTAATCTTACATGACAAATATTATTTAAATCACATGACTAAAGGCATGTATATGACTCATGTAATAGCCGCGAACATTTATAGATCTACAGCTGAAGCCGTATCGTTTTTTAATCGAATTTTTGTAAATCTGTCGAGTTTTCTTTCATCGTATTGTTCGTCATAGTGCCGTCTTCGATCGCAGATTGGCGACCATCTTCACAATTATAATCTTGTTTACTGCTGCTTTGAATATCTCATTAGATATGAGCAGTTGAACCATTTGAAAAAAGTGCAGCATTGCGGCGGTAAAGCCGAAGAAGTCATGAAAAATTAAATTAAAATTGTACAATCGATATCCTATTACTTGAGTTGGATAGACAATTTCGAATCAAATAAAAATCTTTATAAAATTTTACCCTCAAATGTAAAACATTTATACTTTTTTTTAAATTTAAAGTGATGTATAATATATCTTCACCCACTTTTTTTAGATAATATGATGAACTAACAATCAACTTTTACTGGTGTATCCCGCAATTATGCAAGATTTAATGAAAAATATGCACCAGATTCAATAAACGGTATAAGAATTGTTTCTTTAAAAACCGGAATATTCGTTTGTACATTTTTTCAGGGCAGACTTCTATCAAAATTTTAATGAGTTACTTAAGATAATAGGTAGCCTTTATTTGATTAAAGAAGTATAAATATACTATTTATACTTCTTTTATTGCAGCAATTGTTGCAACGGGCCATATATATATATATATATATATATATATATATATATATATATATATATATATATATATTATATATTATTTCAATGGTTACAAACGTTTTATATTGTTTAAACTATGCCAAGGAGAGTGTTATCCCATGGAAAAAACTATGCTAACTAAGGTGGGGTGGGTGGGCGTCCCCTACCAACCAAATTATGCCCGTCCACTATTTCAAATGACTTGAACTATGCACTACACTATTATCCTTTATTTTTTATGATTAAATAAATGTCATTTATTAATTCAAGACTAATTAAAAAAATATATGTGAAAAATAATGTACTGCATAGTTCGTTTGAAATAGTGGACAGGCATAGTTTGGTTGGTAGGGGCCGCCCGCCCACCCCACCTTTGTTCGCATTGTTTTTTCAATGAATACAGACGTTTTGTATTGTTTAAACTATACCAAGGAGAGTGTTATCCTATGGAAAAACTATGCGAACAAAGGTGGGGTGGGTGGGTGGCCCCTACCAACCTGACTATACCCGTCCACTATTTCAAACGACTTGAACTATGCATTACATTATTTTTCACATATATTTTTTTAATTAGTCTTAAATTAATAAATGATATTCATTCATTTAATCATAGAAAATAACGGATAATAGTGTAATGCATAGTTCAAGTCGTTTGAAAAAGTGGACGGGTATAGTCAGGTTGGTAGGGGCCGCCCACCCACCCCACCTTTGTTCGCATAGTTTTTTCATTAGATATAGATGTTTTATATTGTTTAAACTATGCCACGGAGAGTGTTATCCCATGGAAAAACAATGCTAACTAAGGTGGGGTGGGTGGGTGGCGCCTACCAACCTGACTATACTTATCCACTATTTCAAACGACTTGAACTATGCATTACATTATTTTACACATATATTTTTTTAATTAGTCTTACATTAATAAATGGCATTAATTTAATCAAAGAAAATAACGAATAATAGTGTAGTGCATAGTCATTTGAAATAGTGGACCGGCATAGTTTGGTTGGTAGGGGACACCCGCCCACCCCACCTTTGTTAGCATAATTTTTCCATGGGATAACACTCTTCTTGGCACTGTTTAAAACAATATAAAACGCCTGTATTCATTAAAAAAAAATTGCGAACGAAGTTGGGGTGGGCGGGTGTCCCCCACCAACCAAATAATCCCCGTCCACTATTTCAAATGACTGAAACTCTACACTATACTGTTATCCGTGACTTTCTATAATTCAATTAATTTCATATATTATTTTACACCTAATTCGTAAAAAACATGTGAGAAACAATGTAGTGCAGAGTTCAAGTCATTTGTAATAGTGGACGGGGATTGCTTGGTTGGTCGGGGCCACCCGCCCACCCCACCTTCGCTCGCATAGTTTTTTCAATGGATACAGACGTTTTGTATTGTTTAAACTATGTCAAAGACAGTGTTATCCTATGGAAAAACTATGCGAACAAAGGTGGGGTGGGTGGGCGATCCCTACCAACCTGACTATACCCGTCCACTTTTTCAAACGACTTGAACTATGTATTACACTATTATCCGTTATTTTCTATAATTAAATGAATGTCATTTATTAATTTCAGACTAATTAAAAAATATATGTGAAAAATACTGTAATGCATAGTTCAAGTCGTTTGAAATAGTGGACGGGTATAGTCAGGTTGGTAGGGGCCGCCCACCCACCCCACCTTTGTTCACATAGTTTTTCCATAGGATAACACTGTCTTTGACATAGTTTAAACAATACAAAACGTCTGTATCCATTGAAAAAACAATGCGAGCAAAGGTGGGGTGGGTGGGTGTCCCCCACCAATCAAACAATCCCCGTCCACTATTTCAAATGATTTGAATTCTGCACTATATTGTTTCTAATATTTGTACGGACTTGACTTGACAAAGACTTGACTTTGGAATATATATATATATATATATATATATATATATATATATATATATATATATTTATATATATGATGTGGATGACGGGTATACTGAAAACCAAGGGCTAGGTGCAAGAATTATAGCCAAGATTTTGTGTGGTTCCGGTGTAATATGTTACGTGCCAATCTTCTTGCTATATATATATATATATATATATATATATATATATATATATATATATATATATAGATATATATATATATATAAATAATTTCCTAGACGCAAGTTACATAGTTTTAGACAAAAATGTGGCATGAGATTGTGCTATGAATAAATAATAATGAAGTGTGTTAAAGTCAAAATATTTTACAGCAAACAAATGTTATTCTTCTCCTCAAAATGAGTCCCCAACAAAAAGGTTTAGAACCCGTAAAACTCTTCATTAATGCATAAAGAACGCGCCCTCGCCCGCCCATAAAAAGAGCGTTAACCTTCCCCCGGTGGGGGTTGAAAAAGTTGGATTAATCGCCGCCCTTCATCTTGCGGCGGTGTATATTGAAGGATTAAAAAATAATAAGCGAGTTTATGTGAGTCGCAGGGATTACACGCGTTCGTTCTGTCTGTAATTAAATGCTTCCCCATCATATTTTTAACGATGCAATGAAAAAAATAAAGTTAGTTGAATTTAATTTTAATAATATTATCTTTTTAAGAGAAAAAAAAGTGATGTCTCTTCTGTATATAATAACTTGATTTATTAAGATTTACAGTCTTTCTAAGATATTTATGTTTCTTCAATATTTCGGCCAGATTGTGCCCTAGTAGAAGATATATTTATTGTAACATACATACATACAAGATATACATACATATAAGATATACATACATACAAGATAAACATACATACAAGATATACATACATACAAGATAAACATACATACAAGATAAACATACATACATACATATAAGATATACCATACATACAAGATATACATACATGTACAAGAGGCCATCGACCGTGGGTGGTCTTTCAATTGCCTAAGGCAAACATGAAGGCGCGTTATGAAAAATTGAATATGAATAATTACACAAAATTGTGCCCTATTTTCCCGAATTTAAACAAACTAAATAAATAAATAAACATTTTAACATTTTTTTTAAATTTTTTTTTTCTTTTGTCTATACATATACAGTATAATCCTAATTATATAAAAATTTAAAATATGTAAAAATTAAAATAAATTGCATTTTTAGAAAAAAAAAAGAGAAGAAATAAATTTTTCTTCCCTCGGTCCTCGCCGCGAGGTTTGTGGTGGTGATACCTCCTCGAGCTGTGGGTATTGAGGGTATTTAGAAACTAAAATAAAACTACATACATTAAAATACAATAAATATTAAAAAAATAACTGATACGAAATTGGGTTTAGGCTGAAATAAAATAATAAATTACAGACATTAAATCTAATTACAGAGAAGAGAAAAGGAAATAAAGAATTGTTACATAATAATACATACAAAATAAAATCTAAATTATGATTGATACGCTTAATAATAATAATAATTAATAGTGTGTGTACATCTAATATACTCAAAGTATATACAATAGGAAGAAAAGCTAAAGTAGACAGAGTTTTAAGTTCTTTAAAAAGTTATTTTTATTACAAAACAGATCAACTCCATGGCTAGTACTTACCCGAAACTAGTTGCAAAGTGTAACTAAAGTGTGATAAAAAAAACGAAAGTAAAAGTCTTTTTATTTATTTAATTTAAAATTAAAATCAATTGTGATAAAGTTGAACCCTTAACAATTTGAAATATATTTATTTTAAATTATGCCAATAGCATCGTGTATATTTATGAGCTTATTATAAACATGTTATTACGAAATGATAATTCTGCTCAGTATAGAGAACGATATTTCCATCTAATTTCGATGTAAAACAGTTGCGAAACTTAGGGGGCATGCAGGATTTCACATGGAAATGTAGACAGCGGGGACGCGGCGCGTGTACGGTTTTCCCGAGATGTTACACATCCCGGCTTCGTTTTGTAACGTCGCAGAATACATAAATGTATGACAACGACAGCAAGGTGCACCATTTTACGTGTAGAATTTTAAAAATACTAGATAAATTGTTCATTAGTATTTAGATTAGTCAATTTTGTTTTTGTAAAACAGGCCAATGAAAATATTTGTTTTTTAATTCACGCACATAAGGGTTGTATAAACGGAAATGAACGAGTTGAACGAGTTAACCATTTTCCTCGAGAAAAAAGAAATCTTTTATTAAAATATTAACGTGTTCGTACAGAGCTATGACTTTTGAATAAAAACCTTCAATTAATATTGTTGCAAACGCTTACTCATTTGACATACAAAGTATACAAACTCGAATGTCATTCGAGTTTACATACTTTAATCTAATTCGGGTTTACAAACTCGAATCTAATTTGAATTTACAAACTCGAATCTCATTAAAGTTTACAAACTCGAATCTTATTCGAGTTTACAAACTCGAATCTAATTCGAGTTTACATACTCGAATCTTATTCGTGTTTACAAACTCGAATGAGAGTAAGCGTCAATTTCTGCTGATTAACACACTGACAAGAGAAGATGTTTACGAATTAATTCATAAATACACTAATATATGGATAAATACAATCTCATATAAAAAAAAAGTTTAGCAGAAACATTTTATATATATATATATATATATATATATATATATATATATATATATATATATATATATTTTAAATTAAATTCAATCTCGCAATTTTAATTGAAGTGTAAGTGTAGTGCTTGCAGTCCCCTATTATTATTTTTTTTTACTGCAACGCGTAACTTTCATTAAACGCACCATCAATTTACTACGGGGGACACAATTGCAATTTCTGCATGACCCCACACACATACGCCTGTAATTATATTTATTAGATTCCGGCGCTTGTGTGGTGCGTGAAACCCTCGCGTTTTAAAACCCAACACTGAGGGGGATCTGGGGGACACGCGCCGAAGCCGCCACACGTGCACGCGTCACAACAAATCTCGATTAAGTGATCAAAATTGTGTGTATAAAAAACGTGCGACGGATGGCGGAGTAATTACTGTAATTTCTATATAAAGTTAGAAAGTAGTTGCGGACTAATAACTCAATTATATAACACGAGATTATTTTGATAGAGTTTTCTCAAAGATCTATAACAACAATCTGATGTGGGCGCCAATAAAACTTTTCCTATTACATTACAGATATTTTGAGTGTCCATCTGATTTGTAATAGCATGAATATGTTGTGGGATTTATCATATCGACGGTGTAGCGCAAGAAGGGCCATTATTTATTTTTTTAATTAACTGATTTAAAGGACTTTTTAAGTAAATTATATAATGGCCCTTCTTGACTTTTAGTTTTGTTTATTAACAGATTTAAAGGACTTAATAAACAAAACTAAAAGGCCCAATTTACAAGACCCAATCTGCGGCCTCCTTCTTCATTTTGTTAAAAGTTCGGTTCCGATGGTAGTGTTACACCACTATTCTTGACCCCCAGTCTATATATGTATATATATATATATATATATATATATATATATATATATATATATATATATATTCCAAAGTCAAGTCCGTACAAATGTTAGAAACAATGATGTAGTGCAGAATTCAAGTCATTTGAAATAGTGGACGGGGATTGTTTGGTTGGTGGGGGCCACCCGCCCACCCCACCTTCGCTCGCATGGTTTTTTCAATAGATACAGACGTTTTGTATTGTTTAAACTATGCCAAGGAGAGTGTTATCCTATGGAAAAACTATGCGAACAAAGGTGGGGTGGGTGGGTGTCCCCTACCAACCTGACTATACCCGTCCACTATTTCAAACGACTTGAACTATGCATTACATTATTTTTCACATATATTTTTTTAATTAGTCTTGAATTAATAAATGACATTTATTTAATCATAAAAAATAAAGGATAATAGTGTAGTGCATAGTTCCAGTCATTTGAAATAGAGGACGGTGATAGTTTGGTTGGTGGGGACCACCCGCCCACCCCACCTTTGTTCGCATAGTTTTCTTAATAGATACACACGTTTTATATTGTTTAAACCATTCCGAGAAGGGTGTTATCCAATGGAAAATACTATTCGAGCAGAGGTGGGGTGGGTGGGTGCCCCCTACAGATAACTCTCGAGTTAATTTTTAATCCGTGATTACTTTCGACAACTCTGACACATAATGCGACGTTGCCATATATATATATATATTTATAGGGCAACGTCGCATTATGTGTCAGAGTTGTCGAAAGTATTCACGGATTAAAAATTAACTCGAGAGTTATCTGTATCTTGTATTATTATATTTGTACAATCGAGCATAAATTTAAAAAATCTTAATAGTTTGTTGTTGTAAGTAAATGTAAGGTTTTTCACCCGATTGCATTGTTTTCGACTGTAAGACTTCTTATACACTTCGTATTTTGTCGCAAGCCAGTCCGTTCTCATTCTACATGCTAAACACGCGAGCCCCCCGTTGCTATCGGCATTTAAAACGCGTCGTCTGCAGGCATTTATGATTGGCGTACGCCAACTTTTCCGTTTAACTTTTGTTTCGCAAACAAGTGTAAATCGGAATCGCAGACGCCGCCGCCGCTACTGGATTTGACGGACGTCGTCTGCGCTCTGCCAACCCAAAACTGACCCAGTTTCTCGAATGAGATAAGATATGTTTAATGGTTTCTAACATTTCTTTGTAGACATGGGGTGATTTTGAACTTATATACGTGATGTTCTGCATATCAATACTACTATAATATGAGTGACAAATCATAAGAATGTTAATTGGATGTGTAATTAATAATTGTTTTTGGTTTCAATTTAATGGGGATTGGGAAGTTTAGCAATATACAGTGCGATTAATTTTATTTTTAAATTTTACACCCAGACTAATATTAGTCTGTCTGTAAAATAAAATTAATCGCTCTGTATATTGAAATATCTCATTATTTTCAAATTTTACACACTAAATATTGGTCTGCCATACAGAGGGATTAATTTTATTTTAAAATTTTATAGACAGACTAGTATTATTGTCTGTAAAATTTTAAAATAATGAGATATTTTAATATACAGAGCGTTTAATTTAAAATTTTACTCGACAATTTCTTGACTCAAAAGTTAGTCAAGGTACGAAACAATCTAAATTGTCTTGTATCATACAGCAAATTATTTGAAATATTGAATTGGATGGTAGATGAAATGGAAAAATATAACGCGTTCTATTTGTCAAGAACAAATTGTATGGAAGGAGGATATATGAATTCATTTCTTGAACAACTTTTGAGCTAAGAAATTGTCTGGTCTAAAACGACCTTTAGTATTTGAAAATAACATTAATCGCTCTGTATACTGAAATATCTCATTATTTTCAAATTTTACAGACAGACCGATATTTAGTCTATAAAATTTTAAAATAATGAGATATTTCAATACACCGAGCGATTAATTTTATTTTAAAATTGTACAGACAGACCAATATTTAGTCTATAACATTTGAAAATAATGAGATATTCCAATATACACAGTGATTAATTTTATTTTAAAATTGTACACAGACAGACCAATATTTAATCTGTACAAAATCAATCGCACTGTATATTGCTGAAGTTCCCCATTAAATTGAAACCAAAAACAATTATTAATTACACATCCAATTAACGTTCTTATGATTTGTCAGTCGTGAAGGCACCTACCCCACCCACCAATTAATCCGCACAAACATCCCCAGCGTCCGTTCAATTATTAAATTTTAATTAAACCTCCCTTGCGTCCGGTACTGATCGCTTTGTAGTTAATTGTATTAATTACGCATGCCGCGACGCATTCTCCTGGACGGATTGTTTCAAACAAATTTATAAATCGTTTAATCGAATTACAACTTATTCAGAATAAAATAAAATAATACAAAAACTCGATTCAATGAAAATTCGAACCCGCGACCTCCACTTTTAAACTGACAGCACAAAATACATAAATGACAGGTCGGTCGGCTTCAAATCATTGTGTTTGTTTTTATATTATAGGGATTAATGGTGTGAATAAATACAATTTAAAAAAAATGATTTATGATATTGTATATGATTTAAAGTACATGTATAGCCTGTCAATCCGCTCTAATAAAAAAAAAACTATAATTACAAATGTCCCACCTCAATTTTTATTCATTGTGACATATTTTTGCGTTCGCAATTAAAACTCGAACCGGGAGCGCATTGTGTCTCGTCGAGTTGCAATACGCGCGTTAATTGAGTAACCGTGTATGCGAAAAAAAAATCCAATTTTTACGACTGGCTAGTGTATTATTTTAATGACGGTATTATAAAAAAAATAACCGAATTTTATGACTCTGAATGAGACGACGTGGTTATGTTTTAAAATTTTAATTGCTGACATTTTCTTGCGCAAATCACACGGTGTAAAAGTCTAAAGGTCCTTCAGGATTTAAATTGTATAAATATACAAATCTGTTTTGATATGATATTAGCCTGTACAATAATCTAGGGAAAAAAAAGACCTTTATTGGCATTTTCCTCACTGCCCTTCCACATCACAAACCACAACAAAAATATACAAAAATAAAAATGAAAATACAAATAATACAAAAATCTAGTAAACAAAATTTATTTCATATCAAAATTGATTTATTTGTACAGTTTATACCTATAATTTTTTGTCAATATTTCAAAAATACACGATGACGCTTTGCTAATCAATTAGTAAATTCAAAAATGTAATAACCAACAATTATGGAGTTGCTAGTTTTTCTACAATTTCTTATCAAAACAGATTTTTATATTTATACAGTTTATATCCTGAAGGACCTTCAAGTTCAAAATGGGGTCGTAGATAAAAAAGTTTGAGAAACACAGATCTAAACAATGTGAATGAAAATTATCGCATTTTCAAAATTTAGTTTAGAATTTTATAAAAAGTTTATAATTTAATTACTCGCAATTTTAATTTAAATATTAGGAGATTAGGTTACCTCTATATCGCCCTTTCTCCGTGTTGTTTTTGATAATAATAAAGCTGTGTATTATTAAATTCTTGGAAAATAAAGTTTGTTATTATTGTTATTAATTAAGTAATTAATTTGGAAAGTCTAGTATGGTGCCCACAGCAGATTTAAAGTTGTTGTCTAGTCCTAAAAAATAAAAATTATTGTATGCAATAAAATCTCATATATCATTTTAGTTAGTTAGTGCATTGTGCTTGCACATAAATATACTGCACCGTATTAAACCAAGCTTACCGTCGCTGTAGCAAATATAAATCGGACTTAAAAATATAATATCTCTCTCAGTGTAGCGCACGTGTAAGTGGATTAGGCGTTCTCATTTTTTTTTGTGTTGGTGTTTTCATATTTTTATGTCTTTTTCTGCATCGTGCACACACGCAATCTGGACGTAAATCTGTGCGCGGAACGTATCGCGCGCGTAATCCTGCCGGATTTAATTCCTGCGGCGTGTCGGGCGCGCCGTTCGTAATCACTTTATCTCTCGTTAATTGGTCCCCAGTCCGAATATACGCTTCCCCCGACGGTGCCGCTTATAATTACATAACTGTCTGCTAAATGGCTCTCTATGTTGCTTATTATTGCTCTCGTCTCGCGTGGCCAGACGCAGTTTACTATTATTTTATTAGTACAATACATTTTTTTATTTATCATTTTTACTACACAAACAGTACATCAAACCTACTACTGGTTTAATATACTTTTTATATAAGCATTATAAGAATTAAACATCAAACTATATTATATATTTAACATAAAAAGAAAATAAATAAAAATAAATCCCAACTAAGTCTGATTTTGCTAAAAATCAACTATATTCTATATTTAACATAAAATTAAAAATAAATAAATATAATTTTATACATTAATATACTTTTTATATAAGCATTATAGGAATTAAACATCAAACTATATTATATATTTAACATAAAAAAAAATTCAAAAAATAAATAAAAATAAATCCCAACTAAGTCTGATTTTGCCAAAAATCAACTATATTATATATTTAACATAAAATTAAAAATAAATAAATATAATTTTATACATTGATATACTTTTTATATAAGCATTATAGGAATTAAACATCAAACTATATTATATATTTAATATAAAATGAAAAAAATTAAATAAATAAATAAAAGTAAATCCCAACTAAGTCTGATTTTGCTAAAAATCAACTATATTCTATATTTAACATAAAATTAAAAATAAATAAATATAATTTTATACATTAATATACTTTTTATATAAGCATTATAGGAATTAAACATCAAACTATATTATATATTTAACATAAAAAAAAAATTCAAAAAATAAATAAAAATAAATCCCAACTAAGTCTGATTTTGCCAAAAATCAACTATATTATATATTTAACATAAAATAAAAAATAAATAAAAAAATAAATAAATAAATCCCAACTAAGTCAGATTTTGCTAAAATAAAACGAATTAGTACCTTGACGTTGGTGAGCAGTCTTAATTACATGTACAATTATAATTTCGTTTATTAATTTTATTGAACAATTAATATATTTTTGAGTATTCAATAATATATATTGAGTTAATTTTTATATAAGTTATTTGGCAGAAAATGAAGGTTGTTTTTTTTATAGATTTTATACAATTGATATAAATCAAAATTGATTTTTATGTTTTTACAGATTTTACATACAATTTTTTGTCAGTCCCTCGATGAATATTTTTAACACTTTGCTATTCAATTAGCAATACCTTAGGCTATTTAAAAATCTAATAACCAAAAATTACGGGATTACTAGTTTTTCTGCAATACCATATCAAAATTGATTTTTATGTTTATATCAGTTTATACGTACCATTTTTTGTGAATATTTCAAAAATCCCTCGATGAATATGTTTGACACTTTGCTAATGAATTAGCAATACCTTATTCTATTCATAAATGCAATAATCAAAAATTACGGAATTGCTAGTTTTTCTGCAATTTCATATCTAAACTATTTTCATGTTTATACAGTTTATAATATAATTACATTTTTTTTGTCAATATTTCAAAAATCCCTTAATGGATATTTTCGACATTTTGCTAATCAAATAGCAATACCGTAACCTATTAAAAAATCTAATAATCAAAAATGACGGTGTTGCTAGTTTTTCTGCAATTTCATTTCAAAACTGAACTTATGATTATACAGTTTATACGTACAATTTTTTCTCAATATTACAAAAATCCCTCGATGAATATTTTTAACATTTTGCTATTCAATTAGCAATACTTTAGCCTATTCAAAAATATAATAACCAAAAATGACGGGGCTGCTAGTTTTTCTGCAATTTCATATGAAAATTGATTTTTATGTTTAACAGTTTATACCTACAAGTTATTGTCAATATTTCAAAAATCCCTCAGTGGATATTTTTGATACTTTGCTAATTATTTACCAATACCTTTGCCTATTCAAAAATGTAATAATCAAAAATTACATGGTTGCTAGTTTTTCTGCAATTTCATATCAAAACTGAATTTTATGTTTATACAGTTTATACGTACAATTTTCTGTCAATATTTCAAAAATTCCTTGATTAATATTTTTGACATTTTGCTATTCAATTAGCAATACTTTAGCCTATTTAAAAATGTAATAACCAAATATTAGGGGGTTGCTATTTTTCTACAATTTCATATGAATAATGATTTTTATGTTGTAACAGTTTATACCTACAATTTTTTGTCAATATTTCAAAAATCCCTCGATGGATATTTTTGATATTTTGCTAATCAATTAGCAATACCTTAGCCTGTTCGAAAATGTAATAAACAAAAATTACGGGGTCGCCAGTTTTTCAGTAATTTCATATCAAAACTGATTTTTATATTTATACAGTTTATACGTACAATTTTTTGTCAATATTTCAAAAATCCTTCGATGGATATTTTTGACACTTTGCTATTCAATTATCAATACATTAACCTTTTCAAAAATGCAATAATCAAAAATTACAGGGTTGCTAGTTTTGCTGCAATTGCATATCAAAGCTGAATTTAAATTTATACAGTTTTACGTTCAATTTTTTGTTCAAAAATCCCTTAATAGATAGTTTTGACACTTTGCTAATCAATTAGCAATATCTTAGTCTATTCAAAAATATAATAATCAAAAATTACGTGGTTGCTAGTTTTTCTACAATTTCATATCAAAACTTAATTTTATGTTTATACAGTTTATACGTCAATTTTTTGGTCAATATTTCAAAAATCCCTTGATTGATATTTTTTACATTTTGATAATCAATTAGCAATACTTTAGTCTATTCAAAAATGTAATAACCAAAAATTACGGGGTTACTAGTTTTTCTGCAATTTTATATCAAAATTGATTTTTATGTTTATACACACAATTTTTCTCAAAATTTTAAAATAGTTTGATGGATATTTTTAACACTTTGCTATTCAATTAGCAATACTTTGGTCTATATTCAAAAATGTAATAATCAAAAATACGGGGTTGCTAGTTTTTCTGTAGTTTCATATGAAAATTGATTTTTAGATTTATACAGTGTATACATACACATTTTTGTCAATATTTCAAAAATCCCTCGATGGATATTTTTGAAATTTTGCTAATCAATTAACAATACCTTAGCCTGTTTAAAAATGTAATAAACAAAAAATACGGGGTCGCTAGTTTTTCGGCAATTTAATATCAAAATTGATTTTTATATTTATATCGTTTATACCTACAATTTTTTGACAATATTTCAAAAAACCCACGATGAATATTTTTGACACTTTGCTAATCAATTAGCAATACCTTAGTCTATTCAAAAATATAATTATCAAAAATTACGGAATTGCTACTTTTTCTGCAATTTCATATGAAAATTGATTTTTATGTTTAACAGTTTATACCTAAAATTTTTTATCAATATTTCAAAAATCCCTCGATGGATATTTTTAAAATTTTGGTAATTAATTAACAATACCTTAGCCTGTTCAAAAATGTAATAAACAAAAATTACGGGGTCGCTAGTTTTTCGGCAATTTCATATCAAAATTGATTTTTATATTTATATCGTTTATACCTACAATTTTTTGACAATAGTTCAAAACACCCACGATGAATATTTTTGACACTTTGCTAATCAATTAGCAATACCTTAGTCTATTCAAAAATATATTAATAAAAAATTACGGGGTCGCTAGTTTTTCTGCAATTTCATATCAAAACTGATTTTTATGTTTATGCAGTTTATACGTACAATTTTTCTCAATATTTCAAAAATCCCTCGATGGATATTTTTAACACTTTGCTAATCAATAAGCAATAGATTAGCCTATTTAAAAATGTAATAACCAGAAATTACGGAATTGCTAGTTTTTCCACAATTTCATATCAAAACTAAGTTTTATTTTTATACAGTTTATACATACAAATTTTGTCAATATTTCATAAAATCCTCGGTGGATATGTTTGACACTTTGCTAATCAATTAGCAATACCTTAGGCTATTCAAAAATGTAAAAACCAAAAATTATAGGGTTGCTAGTTTTTCTACAATATCATATCAAAACAAATTTTTATATTTATACACTTTATACATACAATTTTTTGTCAATATTTCAAAAATCCCTCGATGGATATTTTTGATATTTTGCTAATCAATTAGCAATACTTGAGTATATTCAAAATTATAATAAACAAAAATTACGGGGTCGCTAGTTTTTCTATAATTTCATATCAAAACTGATTTTTATATTTATACAGTTGATACATACAATGTGTTGTCAATATTTCAAAAATCCCTTGATGGATATTTTTGACACTTTGCTAATCAATTAACAATACCTTGGGCTATTCAAAAACGTAATAATCAAAAATTACGGGGTTGCTAGTTTTTCTGCAATTTCATATCAAAACTGATTATTAGTTTTATACAGTTTATACATCAAATTTTTGTCAATATTTCAAAAAATCCTCGGTGGATATTTTTGACACTTTGCTTATAAATTAGAAATACTTTAACCATTCAAAAATGTAATAACCAAAAATTACGGGGTTGCCAGTTTTTCTACAATTTCATATCAAAACAGATTTTTATATTTATACAGTTGATACATACAATGTTTTGTCAATATTTCAAAAATCCCTTGATGGATATTTTTGATATTTTGCTAATCAATTAGCAATACCTTAGCCTGTTCAAAAATGTAATAAACAAAAATTACGAGGTCGCTAGTTTTTCGGAAATTTTATATCAAAATTGATTTTTATATTTACATCTTTTATACCTACAAGTTTTTGTCAATATTTCAAAAAACCCACGATGGATATTTTTAACACTTTGATAATCAATTAACAATAGCTTAGCCTGTTCAAAAATGTAATAATCAAAAATTACGAGGTTGCTAGTTTTTCTACAATTTCATATCAAAACTGATTTTTATTTTTATACAGTTTATACATCCAAATTTTGTCAATATTTCATAAAATCCTCGGTGGATATTTTTGACATTTTGCTAATCAATTAGCAATACCTTAGTCTATTCAAAAATGTAATAATCAAAAATTAAGTGGTTGCTAGTTTTTTTGCAATTTCATATCAGAACTGATTTTTATAATTATACAGTTTATACATACAATTCTTGTCAATATTTAAAAAAAATCGCTATGGATATTTTTGACACTTTGCTAATCAATTAGCAATACCTTAGTATATTCAAAAATGAAATAATCAAAAATTACAGGGTTGCTAGTTTTTCTGTAATTTTATATCAAAACTGAATTTTATGTTTAGAACATTTTATACGTACAATTTTTTGTCAAATTTCAAAAATCTCTTGATGGATATTTTTGACTTTTTGCTAATCAATGAATAATACTTTAGCCTATTCAAAAATGTAATAAACAAAAATTACGGGGTCGCTAGTTTTTCTGCAATTTCATATCAAAATTGATTTTTATATTTATACAGTCTATAAATATATAACTATAAATACATACTTATAAATACATACTTATTATTCATGTTTTAATATTAATGTTGATATTCGTCAAAAATTACAGGTAAAAATGGAAATTATTGATAAAAATTGTACGTATATTTTTATCAATATTTTCCATTTTTACCTGTAATTTTTGACGAATGTCAACATTAATATTAAAACATGAATAGTAAGTATGTATTTATAAGTATGTATTTATAGGTATGTATTTATAAGTATGTATTTATAAGTATGTATTTATAAGTATGTATCGCAATATAAATATCTTGCAACTTCTTATCACCACTCTATAAAACTATTCATAGAAACTGCTCTTTACTTATGCTACTTTTCCTCTCTTCATCCTGTTTACACTGAAATAGCAAATTCCCCGCGCTGTAAATTCCATTCCGATGGAAATGACTTCCCTTTCGCCTCCCGGACGTTAATTTAAAGTTCAATTCCCCAGCGAAGGGATGAGGGTGGATTTAAAACGCCGCCGGCCGACACGGATCTGCATAATTCGCGGACCTTAATCAATTGACAATTGTCAGCGCGCTGTCTATCCCGCTTCCGCACCACCCCTGACAGCTAATTCGCGATAAGTGAATTGTTCCATTTAAAGCAAGAGCCCTTCGCATTTTTTTTTCTGTGAAATTGCGTCGTCTGCACGTATATCAGCGACAGTGGGGCCTTTTAAAATCTTTATTAAAGACTTTTGTGATTTTATAGTAGCACTTTGGGATAATACAGTAGCGGCTATAGAAAAAAAAATCATCAGAGAGATGCAATCTGTATTTAGTTTACATATAACGTATTCAAAATTTTGTAGTTAATGTTATATCATATTTTCAGAAGTCACATGTAGGAACATATAAATACATCAAAAATATAATCATGAAAAAGAAAATAATTATTTCAAAATTTTCAAAATTTCTAAATTTTTAAATTTCTAAATTTCTAAATTTCTAAATTTCTAAATTTCTAAATTTCTAAATTTCTAAATTTCTAAATTTCTAAATTTCTAAATTTCTAAATTTCTAAATTTCTAAATTTCTAAATTTCTAAATTTCTAAATTTCTAAATTTCTAAATTTCTAAATTTCTAAATTTCTAAATTTCTAAATTTCTAAATTTCTAAATTTCTAAATTTCTAAATTTCTAAATTTCTAAATTTCTAAATTTCTAAATTTCTAAATTTCTAAATTTCTAAATTTCTAAATTTCTAAATTTCTAAATTTCTAAATTTCTAAATTTCTAAATTTCTAAATTTCTAAATTTCTAAATTTCTAAATTTCTAAATTTCTAAATTTCTAAATTTCTAAATTTCTAAATTTCTAAATTTCTAAATTTCAAAATTGTATTTGATGTTATACTTATTTTCATTAGGGCCATTCGCGGAATAAGTTTAACATATTGGCGTTAATTTATTCCACGAATAGCCTTATTCTCCAGTTAAATATCAATTGTAGAACCGGCCCTAAGGGATTTATTAATCAATAGAAATATAATCAATAGAAAATGTATTTTTGGGATAAAGGCGAAACCTATGAATAAACCTATACGTACCCTGTATCCCTATCTTTTAATAATTTTAATTAATTTAAAACATAGGGGGAAATTTATTAACTATATGTCTGATAAAATAAAAAGCAGTATTATCCATATTTAATAATATAAACAAAAAACTATGGGTTTATTTTATGTTGTCCAAGTCAATTCAATTTTCTTTGCACCTTTTTTTTATAATTTAGGTGTAATATGCCATCAACTACATACAATGTAAATATTATTGTAATTTTTGTTTTTTGTGATGCAACACGCTGTGAATTATATCGCTGCGGCGGGGGTGATGGACGGGCGCGAAAAAAAAAGTGGAGAGAACACGTTTCCGATGCAAATGTTGCCGAACACAATGCGCGTGTTGCGTGATTCGGAATGATTTCCACGTTTTCGACAAAACAAAGGGGCCATAAATGAAGTTGATGGACAGGCGGCACCGGCCGTAACCTTCTTGTCACTCGAATTTATTTTTATTGTTATAACCAAAATATGTTATCTATCGATTTGTTAAGATGGGTTTATACTGACATAAAATAATCTCAATAGACTCAAATCAAAAATTCATTTTATGCTACCAATCAATACTCATTAGGGTAGTAATTAAAAATCCGAAAACCGTTTTTGTGTCACAAGCCTTCATAGTTTATAAAAACTGCTTGAAATTATTTTTTCAGAAACGCTCGTTTCGAGCTGTATCTCGGTTAATGTGTGTCGTACCGACTTCTAGTTTGTGTTTTTGGATTCAGAGGGTGGCTTTCCATATGAGAACAGTATTATCCCCAATCTACCTCTATTACTTTTAACGGAACTCGCGAGAAACCGAGAAATGATCCTAGGGGTAGAGGTGAATTTTTTTCAATAAAAATCTGAAATTTAAAAATTCATTTTATGCTACCAATCAATACTCCTTAGGGTACTAATTAAAAATCCGAAAACCATTTGTGGATATCACTTTCCGTTTTCTCTTCACAACCCATCTAAAGTCGTAAAAAATGGTTTGACATTGCCATTTCAAAAACGCCCTTTTCGAGCTGTATCTCAGTAAGTATTGGTCGTACCGACTTCTAGTTTTGATTTTTGCATTCAGGGGGTAATTTTCCATACGAGAACAGTATTATCCGCAATCTACCACTATTACTTTTAACGGGAATCGCGATAAACCGAGAAATGATCCTAGGGATTATTTGTTTGAATAAAAATTAAATTTAAAAATTCTTTTTATGCTACCAATCAATCAATACTCCCTGGGGTACTAATTAAAAATCCGAAAACCGTTTGTGGATATCTCTTTCCGTTTTTGCGTCACAACCCTTCAAAGTTCGTAAAAATTTCTTGAAATTACTATTTCAAAAACGTACTTTTCGTGCTGTATCCTAGTAAGTGTTGGTCCTACCGATTTCTAGTTTGTGTTTTTTGATTCAGGGGGTGGTTTTCCATACGAGAATTTTAATGTCTCCAAACTCCCTCCATTACTTTTAACGTGACATGCGAAAACACGAGAAATGATCAAATTTTGTCAATAAAAATATAATTTACAATATTTTTAACGGTAATAAATTACATTATACATGTACATTTATTTTATAATATAGTAATTCGTTCTCATTTTACCATAAACATTTCTGTTTTATTTCCATAGCTGATCTACATCGTAATTACGTTTTTCATTACGTGACCCCACTAATGAATTTCTGTTTATTATTCAAACACAATGAGTGTGGGAAAGTGATTGAAACGGTGCGACAAAGAAATCCGTTTTGATGAATGCGCCGCCGCGTTATCGCGTCGAGCTCGCCGAAAGTGGAATGCTAATTCCAGTCGGTCATGCAAAGGTTTTTTGAGCGATTCGTGGCCGGCGCACGCACAAAAGGTAGTTGTAAAAACGGGCTGGATTGAAATATATATAATGACTTAATTAATTCGAAAAGTCGTATTGTGTCCACACCAGATATTTTGTTGTCTATTTATAACACATTATATATACATTACTCTCGATGTCATAATAATAATAATAATAATAATAATAATGTATAGCATTGTGGCTCGCGATCAGGTATTGTGTCCGCGGTGTTTTGTTTGCCTGATTGTGGGGCATTGTGCGGGTTCTCGTGGAGAAGCCCCCGGTCTCGTAAAAGGGTCGACAAACTCGCGGCCCGCTGTAGAAGTAGAATGCGAAGAACAAGAAGAAGACGCGAACTCTGAACTTGCCAGGTTTCCGTAAATATGTCATCGCTCGAGCGCGGACGTGAAATTACATGTTGTTGGCGGTGCGACCCCGGGAGAGAAAGCCAGATTGCAGGTTGTCGATTGTTTGATGGATTTATTAGTGAGATTAGCTGGCTGGCTGGCCCACGAGCGAAGATGATAACTGCTAATTATATTGGTGGAGAGTATTTCATCGTTTTGATGGATGATCGAATTGATATGCCTGCTAGCGGCACCTATATATGTGTTAAAAACACAATGTATATATTAAATGAAATTTTAAAAGTATTATTCAATAAGAAAATAGTTTATTTCGACTAGAAAAATCATGAAACGTAGTGAGAATTTTTAATATGTAATGAGAGTAGATATGCTATAGGGGTCCTGCGAAAATTCCTCCATGTTAAACCTATGGTGTGCCTAAAATCACTTTTACACCAACTTAGATTTCGATAGAGAGGTGCCTAAAATTTTTACAAGTCGCGAGTGACTAAAATTAAGTCCTGCAGCTAATTTTACAATATGTAGTGCAATAACACACAAAAAACAGGTTTTTTTAGTAGTATAATTTTTTTTCGAAGGCATGCTATATATATATATATATATACATACTATAAAAAACACACTCCAACAATATTAATTTGAAAAGAGTTAACGCTGGTATATTACAATCAGCAATAATGCGCCCTGCGTAATTTATCAAACTTAAACGAACGGGCAATTGCGTTTAATTACGGTTATTAAAGCGTTTAATTGAGTTAAGTGCTCGGGATTGAATTCTTTATGAAATTCCTGCTGCCCGGAGGACAGTCTCTATCTCTCGCGGCCGCGCGCAATTGAAGGAATTACGGGCGGCGCGCAATTGATTTATGGAGATAAATCAATTACCGGATGATAATTTCTCTAACGGCGCCCACATACGAGGACGACCGATGCACTGCTATTAGAAATATGACAATTATTACGGTGTGACACGATCAATTACACGCGTTGCTCATTTTGATAGGTTTATCAACGGAATTTGAGTGGCGATGTCCATTTATTTATAGGCAGTGATAGTCATTCCCTAAATCAGTATCGATTGTGAGAGTCGTCATATATATCCGTTTGGCTACTACTAGTGACTAGTAGTCACACATGCTGACATCACACACAAACCAATAGTACAGCGTGATTTCAGCATGTGTCACTACTAGTCACTAGTAGTAACCAAACGGACAGGGCTATTGGTTTAATTTTAATTATGTTTGATTCTGCAAATATTACCGTTTTAGGTGCCTTCAATATTTCATGGTGATTATATTTTGATTTATATGTCGAATAATTAATTTCAAACTGATTTTAAATGATTTTTTGTATAAATTTGTATGATTTCTGTGACTTGGTCTACCTTGTACCAGAACCATACATGTAGATACATTCAATTTTTTTTTAAATAATTTTCTCTATAAAACATATACAAGTGTGAATCCACCTCTTAGCAATCTACATATCTAGATTTCGATCTTATTAGATCTCATCAGTGTAGCTCAGCTAGTGAGGATGAATTCACACAATATCTCGAATGATTATATACAAAAATAATACAACTAACCACCTAGGAGGAAAGTTAAATGCCATCTGGCGGCACCACATCAATTAGCAATGTACACCCATATGGTAATAACCGTCAATATGCTCATGCCATCAGGATCACCGAGTAGTGCCCTCTATAGAATAATACTCCAACCGAGTGCTTGAGATATCAGCACAAAGTCAATCTTATAAAACATATACAAATGTGAATGATATCTCAAGCACTTGTTTGTTAAACAAGTGGTAAAAAAGACGTAGTAGTTTTATTCATCTCCTTCATTGAAAATGAATTACCACGTAGTAGACGCCACAACCATCAAATTTTCCATACGTTTGTTAAAAAAAAATTGGTGCACTAGAAGATATTTGCATGCAACGCTCGCGTGATTTGTTTTTAATTAAATCGACATGAGGGGCTGCTGTTGGAAACGATGAGCCGGTGGGGGAATCTATATAAAGTGTGTGCGCGGTTGATTACGCGAACTAACACCGCATTGAGTAAATGTAATCGAATTTGCGGGTTGGGGGTTGCAGCGGTGGCGGCGGCGACGCGACTAGAATATCAACACGGCGGCGGCGGTAGCGGTGGCGGCGGAGATTCCAGGTCGATTATTTGGTCGGGTGAATTCAATTAATTGCAGCCACGCAAACAAATTACCCAACTATTAATTTTCATCAAGAAAATCCAACAACAAAAAAATACAACTTACGTATTGTCTATTATTATCTAAACTATATATATGGCTAGAAGAAGTTTAGTATTGTACAAGGATTGTGAACAATAAATGTGAACAATAAATAGTATACTATATTAAATAAATATACGCACGAAAGACAATATAGACAGATTATGAAAATATAGACAGATTATGAAAATATAGACAGATTATGAAAATATAGACAGATTATGAAAATATAAAAGTTTGTCTTAGTGCAGTCGTTCCGGACCTATAGTGTGGTCGGTTGTAGCAGATAACTCTCGAGTTAATTTCAAATTCGTGGTTTCAACCTCACTTTTGACAACTTTGACAGATAATGCGACGTTGCCATATATAAACAGAGGTACATGAGACTTTGAAATGGAAAGTTAACAACAATTTATATCTAACAATATAATCACGGGTTATAGTTTTATCACATTTATAAAACAGAGCCTATAAAAGTATTTTTGTAATTAGAAATCGTCCACGTCGAACGGCGGGCAATTTCATCCAGTACTCAATATCCCTTGATACTTTATTTTTCATCTTGATTTCAGTCTTTTTGATTATCTATTTTTAAAATAGTTTTGAAATTGTGGTATATATAATTTTTTTTTTAATAATATATGTTTTTAATTTACGCATTTATAGTGCCAGTGGAAAATATTCCTAATTTATTCATCACCGATAAATATTTCTTTGTTTCTTTCTCTCTATTTCTTTTTCTTATATTACTAGCGAAGGAATATTTAGATTTATTTTATTTTTTTATTTTATATTTATATTTTATTTTAATTTATTTTATATTTTTGTTGTTGCAGGGACTTGCAGGGAAACAACATCACAGTTATCTTCGATACCGATCTACAAGATTTAGCAAAACTCCGAATACTGTAAGTTTCAACAAATATTAGCCATAACTTAAAAAATAAATATTAAAGGATAAATAAAACGGTTTTTTACTTTGTTTTTTATCACACTTCAGTTACACTTTGCAACTAGTTTCGGCTAAGCTCTAGCCATTTTCGAGCTCCTCCGATGACTCCGATGAAAAACAAAGTAAAAAAATCGTTTTATTTATCCTTTAAAATGAATTATCACAAAGTAGACGCCTTAACAATCCAATAAATAAATATTACTTCGATAGCCAAATAAAGATTGATTATATATATATATATATATATATATATATATATATATATATATATATATATATATATTACTATTTTTTTTACAGACAATTAACAGACAACCAAATCCATACGATCGAACGAGAAGCATTTCAAGATCTAGTCACCTTAGAACGACTGTGAGTAATAAAATAACAAATGAATACAATTGATAATGTTAATTAAATACAAATATTTCGTTTTGGTTTTGGTTGCAGTCGATTAAATGGCAACAGCATCCGACACATTCCGGACAACACGTTCACGACGATGGCGAACCTGCTGCGGTTGTAAGTAGCTTTAAATAAAACCCAACAAACTAAAAATAAAAATAAAAAACAAGCAGTTTGCCCGTTTCGGGCAATTAATCCAGCTCATTATACAAATTACACTGCAGTGTAATATTCAGATCACATACTAATGAGCTGGACACGTTTCTGAATGAGTAGACACTTATAATCAAAATATATAATTCGAATTAATTTCGAAATAAAAAGAAGTGTTGTCATTGTAAGAAGGTTAATTTGAATTAGAGTAGGATTATTTTTGAAATTAAAGTGAATTAAAGTTTTGGCTTACACACAAATTCGTAGGTGACAGTAGGTTTTATAATAACATAAATAGTTCCTTGTTCTTGGTAATTTTTTTACATTTATTTAAGTTTGCATTTTGAGTGTTTGCTTGACAGTGACAGTGACAGTGACAGTGACAGTGACAGTGACAGTGACAGTGACAGTAAACAGTAAACAGTAAACAGTAAACAGTAAACAGTAAACAGTAAACAGTAAACAGTAAACAGTAAACAGTAAACAGTAAACAGTAAACAGTAAACAGTAAACAGTAAACAGTAAACAGTAAACAGTAAACAGTAAACAGTAAACAGTAAACAGTAAACAGTAAACAGTAAACAGTAAACAGTAAACAGTAAACAGTAAACAGTAAACAGTAAACAGTAAACAGTAAACAGTAAACAGTAAACAGTAAACAGTAAACAGTAAACAGTAAACAGTAAACAGTAAACAGTAAACAGTAAACAGTAAACAGTAAACAGTAAACAGTAAACAGTAAACAGTAAACAGTAAACAGTAAACAGTAAACAGTAAACAGTAAACAGTAAACAGTAAACAGTAAACAGTAAACAGTAAACAGTAAACAGTAAACAGTAAACAGTAAACAGTAAACAGTAAACAGTAAACAGTAAACAGTAAACAGTAAACAGTAAACAGTAAACAGTAAACAGTAAACAGTAAACAGTAAACAGTAAACAGTAAACAGTAAACAGTAAACAGTAAACAGTAAACAGTAAACAGTAAACAGTAAACAGTAAACAGTAAACAGTAAACAGTAAACTCTGACCTATCCTCTTCACATATTTTAACCAATCAAACTAAGCCAAATTATTATTTCAAGCGGCTTGAAGTATACAGTACACTATTTTCCACTATTTTTTATGTATCAAGTTTGAATTCATCAATAATATTGATTGAATTACAAAAACTTATGGGAAATAGTGTAGTGCAGAGTTCAAGTCGTTCGAAATAGTGTACGGGCATAGTTTGATTGGTATGGACCCCCCGCCCACCCCACTTTCGTTCGCATAGTTTTTTTCAATGGATACAGATGTTTTATATTGTTTAAACAATTCCAGGAAGAATTTTATCCCGTGGAAAAACTATGCGAGCAGAGGTGAGGTGGGTGGGCGTCCCCTGCCGTGGGGTGGGTGGGCGTCCCCTGCCAACTTAACTATGCCTGTACACTATTTCAAATAGCTTGAACTCTGCACTACATTGTTTCCTACAATTTTCTACGAATGAATCTTACATTAATCAAGGAAATTAATTAAATCATAAAAAATAATGATAACAGTTTTGTACAGAGTTCAAGCCGCAACTCTGAACTATCCTCTTCAAATATTTTAACCAATCAAACTAAGCCAAATTACTATTTCAAGCGGCTTGAAGTATACAGTACACTATTTTCTATTATATTTTTTTATGAATCAAGTTTGAATTCATTAATAATATTGATTGAATTACAAGAACTTGTGGGAAATAGTGTAGTTAATAGTTCAAGCTATTTGAAATAGTGTACGGACATAGTTTGGTTGGTAGGGGCCGCCCACCCACCCCACCTCTGCTCGCATAGTTTTTCCACGGGATAAAATTCTTCCTGGAATTGTTTAAACAATATAAAACATGTGTATCCATTGAAAAAAAACTATGCGAACGAAGGTGGGGTGGGCGGGGGGCCCCTACCAACCAAACAATGCTCGTCCACTATTTCGAACGACTTAAACTATGCATTACACTATTATCCGTTATTTTCTTTGATTAAATTAATGTCATTTATTAATTTAAGACTAATTAAAAAAATATATGTGAAAAATAATGTAATGCATAGTTCAAGTCGTTTGAAATAGTGTATGGGCATAGTTTGATTGGTATGGGCCCCCCGCCCACCCCACCTTCGTTCGCATAGTTTTTTTCAATGGATACACATGTTTTATATTGTTTAAACAATTCCAAGAAGAATTTTATCCCGTGGTAAAACTATGCGAGCAGAGGTGGGGTGGGTGGGCGTCCCCTACCAACCAAACTATGTCCGTACACTATTTCAAATAGCTTGAACTTTGCACTACATTGTTTCCCACAATTTTATACGAATTAATCTTACATTAATTAAATCATAAAAAATTAATGATATCAGTGTTGTGCAGAGTTCAAGCTGCAACTCTGAACTATCCTCTTCAAATATTTTAACCAATCAAACTAAGCCAAATTACTATTTCAAGCGGCTTGAAGTTAGAATATATTATTTTTCACTATTTTTTATGTATCAAGTTTGAATTTATCAATAATATTGATTAAATTACAAAATCTTGTGGGAAATAGTGTAGTGCAGAGTTCAAGTCGTTTGAAATAGTGGATGGGCATAGTTTGATTGGTAGGGGCCCCCCGCCCACCCCACATTTGCTCGCATAGTTTTTTCAATGGATACATACGTTTTATATTGTTTAAACTATTCCAGGAACAGTGTTATCCTATGGAAAAAACTATGCGAGCGTAGGTGGGGTGGGCGGGGGGGCCCTACCAACCAAACTATGCCCGTCCACTATTTCAAACGACTTGAACTATGCACTATATTATTATCCGTTATTTTCTATAATTAAATTAGTGTCATTTATTAATTTAAGACTAATTAAAAAGATATATGTGAAAAATAATGTAATGCATAGTTCAAGTCGTTTGGAATAGTGGACGGGCATAGTTTGATTGGTAGGGCCCCCCCGCCCACCCCACCTACGCTCGCATAGTTTTTTCCATAGGATAACACTGTTCCTGGAATAGTTTAAACAATATAAAACGTATGTATCCATTGAAAAAACTATGCGAGCAAAGTTGGGGTGGGCGGGTGTTCCCCACCAAACTGACTATACCCGTTCACCACTTCAAACAACTTGAATTACGCACTACATTATTTCTAAAAAAAATTGTACGAATTAGGCGTAAATTAATAATTGAAATAAATTGAATCGTAACGGATAACAGTGTAGTGCAGAGTTCAAGTCATTTGAAATAGTGGATGGGCATAATTTGATTGGTTGGGGCCTTCCGTCCACCCCACCCTTGTTCGCATAGTTTTTTTCAATGAATGCAGACGTTTTATATTGTTTAAACAATTCGAAAACGTGTGTTATCTCCTGGAAAAAACTATGAGAGCTAGAGTGGGGTGTATGGGTGGCCACTATATTCTGTATATGTGAAAATAAAAATTATTTTATAAACTGAATGGCTGTATCAATATTATTTTTAGTTCTATACCAATTTTCCCTTTGCGCCAATAATTACTCACAAATAAATCTGGGTAACCTAATATAATATTTTTAATGGTTATACCACCATAAAAATATTAGGTTACCTAGATTTATTTATGATTAATAAGTCTCTAATATTAAAAACAATTTTAAATTAAATTAATTTAGACATAATTTCTCTTTTTATATTAGGGACTTGAGTCACAACATGATCGGAGTAATCGGCAAGAAAACCCTGCGCGGCATTCCCGCCATCAAACAACTGTAAGTTTACATATGAATTACACAAATAACTTTTATTATAAATTTTCAAACTTTTCCAGTTGTACGTTAATTATATTCTTGTTTCGCAGGCAGCTCGATAACAACCGTATCACGTGCATCGACGACCAGGCTCTGCGAAGTTTTAAAGACTTGGAAACTCTGTAAGTGCATGATTTAAAGCCGCGCGCTCGCGTTTCGTGTTGCTTTTTTTTTCTTTCTTCTGCTGCTTTATTCGCCTTCCTGCGCGTCCGCCCAGTGCCATGCTTTATGGGACTTGATATTGCCGCCCGGTTCTTCCTAATGCAGTTACTGGCGGGAAGTTTTGCCCGAGTTCTCGAGCCCCCCACATAAATCTATTCTTTTACAACAAAAAAAATGAGAGAGGAGCATACGTTTGTAGTTATTTCTGAACTGATAATAGGGTGGAGGAGTTGTATGCATGCGAGTTTAAAGTATTTCATGGATAAGATAAAACGTGTTTTATTATATTAACTAGGTTAAATACCCGTCGTATTATGGGGCATGATAAATGATCTTGCCAATTCTTGTGGCTCATCAGACAGACAGTGCGGGGGTTTATAGAAAGAACACAACCATTAGAACAGAATATTATTTTGTGTGTAACTATGAAGGAGACTCATACAAAACATATTTGTATTACTTATTAAATTAGGTATTGGAATACCTATTTAAAAGAGTCCTTAAAAATTGGGAACCTATAGTTGACAATTTGTAGCAATATTCAATAGCTACAACTTGAGTTATAGCTGTTTTAATAATAAGTGTTTGCAAATAAATGTGATTGAAACTTAAAAAAATCGCCAAAAATTCAATTTTTTGTTTAAAAATTTCAACTTGTATTTGGTGATTCTCCAATATGTTTTCACTATAGCTGCCAATTTGTAGTAATATTCAACAGCTACAACTCGAGTTATAGCTGTTTTAATAAAAAGTGTTTGCAAATAAATGCGATTGAAATTTAAAAAATTCACCAAAAATTCAATTTTTTGTTTAAAAATTTCAACCTGTATTTGATGATTCATCAACATGTTTTCACTATATCTGTCAATTTGTAGCAATATTCAACAGCTACAACTCGAGTTATGGCTGTTTTAATAAAAAGTGTTTGTAAATAAATGTGATTGAAATTTTAAAAATTCGTCAAAAATTCAATTTTTTGTTTAACAATTACAACTTGTATTTGGTGATTCATCAACATGTTTTCACTATATCTGACAATTTGTAGCAATATTCAACAGCTACAACTCGAGTTATGGCTGTTTCAATAAAAAGTGTTTACAAATAAATGAGATTGAAATTTTAAAAATTCGTCAAAAATTCAATTTTTTGTTTAAAAATTTCATCTTTTATTTGGTGATTTATTAACATGTTTTCACTATAGCTATCAATTTGTAGTAATATCCAACAGCTATAACTCGAGTTATAGCTGTATTAATAAAAAGTGTTTGCAAATAAATGAGATTGAAATTTAAAAAATTCGTTAAAAATTCAATTTTTTGTTTAACAATTTCAACTTGTATTTGCTGATTCATTAACATGTTTTCACTATAGCTGACAATTTGTAGCAATATTCAATAGCTACAACTCGAGTTATAGCTGTTTTAATAAAATTTGTTTGCAAATAAATGAGATTGAAATTTTAAAAATTCGCCAAAAATTCAATTTTTTGTTTAAAAATTTCAACTTGTACTTGATGATTCAATAACATGTTTTCACTATATCTGTCAATTTGTAGCAATATTCAACGGCTACAACTCGAGTTATGGCTGTTTTAATAAAAAGTGTTTGTAAATAAATGAGATTGAAATTTTAAAAATTCGCCAAAAATTCATTTTTTTGTTTAACAATTTCAACTTGTATTTGCTGATTCATAAATATGTTTTCACTATATCTGTCAATTTGTAACAATATTCAATAGCTACAACTCGAGTTATAGCTGTTTTAATAAAATGTGTTTGCAAATAAATGATTAAAATTTTAAAAATTCGTCAAAAATTCAATTTTTTGCATAAAAATATCAACTTTCATTTGGTGATTCATCAACATGTTTTCACTATAGCTGTCAATTTGTAGCAATATTCAACAACTACAACTTGAGTTATATCTGTTTTACTAAAAAGTGTTTGCAAATAAGTGAGATTGAAATTTTAAAAATTCGCCAAAAAATCATTTTTTTGTTTAACAATTTCAACTTGTATTTGGTGATTCATCAACATGTTTTCACTATATCTGTCAATTTGTAGCAATATTCAACAGCTACAACTCGAGTTATGACTGTTTTAATAAAAAGTGTTTGCAAATAAATGAGATTGAAATTTTAAAAATTCGTCAAAAATTCAATTTTTTGTTTAAAAAGTTCAACTTGTATTTGGTGATTCAGCAACATGTTTTCTCTATAGCTGTCAATTTGTAGCAATATTAAACAGCTACAACTCGAGTTATAGCGGATTTAATAAAATGTGTTTGCAAATAAATGTGATTGAAATTTTTAAAATTCGCCAAAAATTCATTTTTTTGTTTAACAAATTCAACTTGTATTTGGTGATTCACCAATATGTTTTCACTATAGCTGTCAATTTGTAGCAATATTCTACAGCTACTACATCGACAACTAAATTAATTCACCAAAAAAAAAAAAACGTATTCTCCTCACTATAAACTCCATTTCGTGTACAATTCTTGTGCGAGATTCTGGCGATAAAGCTCCTTGCACAGGAATTCGTTTTACAAATCCAAGTACGTGCCACACGATTAGTTTATGGAAATGAGCGCGGCGATACTATCGGGGGGGGCTCGAGTTTTTTTCTTCCCTATGTGTGTGTATGTGTGAAGCTTAATGAAGTGCTTTGCAGGACGCTCAATAACAACAACCTCACGTGGATTGGCAAGGACATGTTTAGCAACATGTTCCGGCTGCGGACGTTGCGCCTGGGGGAGAACCTGCTGCACTGCGACTGCCAGCTCTCGTGGCTGGCGCGGTATTTGAGGCACTCGCCGCGGCTGGCGCAGTACACCAGGTGCCACAGTCCAGGGCATTTGAAGGGGCAGAATGTCGCCGATTTGCAGGAGCAAGAGTTTAAATGTTCAGGTAGGAATTTGAAACTGTCAGTGGTGTACTGAGAGATGTTTTATTTACTGCAGAACTGCGGTAATTTTGGAAATTAAAATAATTTTGAATTAAAATCTCAGGAATTGTACTCCTGGGGACCTTATAAAAAAAATCCCCAGGAGTACAATACCTGAGACTAGTCGTTTTGAACATATTCGTTTAACTGTCGTTAGACAAAAAGTTGTAACAAAAAATTCTTAGTTCATTATTTCTGCCGAGTTTCACAGTCCTGTGCTAATGAGGCATGTTTTGTTTGTCTCCTGACGCATAATACTAATATGTTCCAAAAATAGTACAACTTACCCTCGAAGAGGGAAGTTAAACGCCATCTGGCGGCACCAAATCAATTAGCAATGCACACCCATATGATGTTCACACTTATATATGTTTAATATGTTCCAGATTTGTTCGTGATTTTCAGCGAAACCTAAAATCAATTTTTAAAAGCTAAATATTAGGGTAAAATGTATTAGTCTGAGGATCTAGGTATAAACAAAATTTCAATACAGTATGGCATATTTTGTATGCAAACTTTTTTGTTCATTTATATTTTTTATTATAATTAAATTTTATTCAAAAATATAAATAACAGCTCAGTAGCCGAGTGGTTACAGGCGTCGTCCGCTTCGTACTGAGCATTGGGAAGCCTGAGTTCGATCCCCAGCGGGGAGCGAATTTTCGCGAATCACCTTTCACAGTTTTTCAGAGGGTTTCTGCGAAGTTAAGGTAAATACCGGGTGATTAAATTGCTCTGAGCTTCTCCCTTAGCCGGCGGAAAAACCTCACGACTGAATTTTTTTATAAAAAAAACAAAAAAGTTTGTATACAAAATATGTCGTTCTGTATTGAATATTTGTTTATACCTACATACCTTGAAAATAAAATTAACCCTAATGTTTAGATTTAAAAAAATTATTTTTGTTGTATAAAAAAATTAATAATAAAATAACAAACAATTTTTGTTTATACCTACCTATTAATTCTTAATAGAACAAAACAAAAAAATAGAAAAAATAGAAAATATAAAGTAGTTTTTGAGTAAATTACTTGTAATGCAAAAATGTCCAGACAATAGCAGTCTTAATTTTGTTTTGCAGGATTGGTGGAACGCGCTCTTAATGGCGAGTGCATCAGCGAGCCCCAGTGTCCTCATCCATGTAGGTGTGCTGATGGAATTGTCGACTGCAGAGAGAAGGCCATGGCAAAAGTTCCCGATCATCTACCAGAGGGTACAACAGAGTTGTAAGTAAATTCAATTGTATTACGACAGAGCTGAGAATTTCTCAATTGTTTTTACCAGTGGTCGGCAACCTAAGGCAGGGAATGGCACGCGAGTCATTTCTAAATGGCATGCCAAAAATTCTTCAAAGAAATCAAAAATCTTTACAGCACATCAACCATTTTGCTTTGATTTTGCCATTTATTATTTATATTATTAAAATTATTAGCTTAGAACAGCCCGGAATAGTTACTATAAACGAAAGCGGCTTTTTATATATATATATATATATATATATATATATATATATATATATATATATATGTGTGTGTGTGTGTGTGTGTGTGTGTGTGTGTGTGTGTGTGTGTGTGTGTGTGTGTGTGTGTGTGTGTATATGTGTGTGTGTGTGTATATATGTGTGTGTGTGTGTGTGTGTGTGTGTGTGTGTGTGTGTGTGTGTAAATTTAGACCGGGTACTTTAGCTCCGGTGGGAAAAGCTGTGGAAACGTGAAAATCCGGGAAACGCGAGACATGGAATTGATCGTAGCAGAAAAATTCAACTGTCAGTTTGTGCGCGCTAAAAAAGCAAAGAAAGATCGGGGAAAAAATATTAGTAAATGTCAACCAGTAGGCGTGTACTGTCGGAAAAGTGCAAAAATCAAAAACGATTTATTTCCCAAAAAAAATCGAGTTTGGGATCATTGGATAGATAATACAAAACTGACTAATCAAACTTAAATTATAATTGCTCTAAAGTTGCAGATAAACCTGCAAAAAGTGAAAATGTAAAATTTCAAAAAATGTCCGCAATGTTACAAAATTATGCGTTGCGTCAAAATTGGGGTCGTCCCATAAGTGGCATCCCGCAGAAACTTATTTCGTTTATTTGGAAATATAATCTAGATGGCGGGAAAAATGTCGAGATAGTTTTAAATTAAACCGGTAAAGCTACAGGGCTTGGCAAATTTTGGAAACTTTGTAATTTTTATTTCATGATGGAAAGTTGTTTTTGGACTTATTTTGCAGGTCTTTCATATCCAAACATAAAAACGTAAAAATATTGTTATAAAAAGGGTACTGGTTTGGTGGTAAAGTCGAAGAAGGGAAGAAAAATAAAATAAAAATTGTCCAATCAAGATGATCTTTACACTATTAGATAGACAATTTTATACCAAATGAAAAATCTTTATAGATTTTTTCCCTAAAACAAAGCAAACCCGTCACATGATAATTTATAAAAGTGCTAAAAATCGGTGAAAATGCCAAAACTATGCTTCGTTGCGTCAAAATTTGGGCCGTTCCAAAAAATAGCCTTGCACTAAAACATATGTAGTTGGATTCGAAATATAGTCTAGATGGCGATAAAAATGTCGAGATTGTTTCAAATAGAACCTACAAAGCTACAGGGCTTGGCAAATTTTGGAAACTTTGAAAATTTTATTTCATGATAGAAAGTTGTTTTTGTTCTTATTTTGTAGGTCTTTCATTTCCAAACATAAAAACATAAACATTATTTTTATAAAAAGTGTACCGGTTTGGTGGTAAAGTCGAAGAAGTGAAGACAAATAAAATAAAAATTGTCCAATCAATATGAGTTTTAGCCAGTTGGATAGACAATTTTGAACCAAATGAAAAATCTTAATACATTTTTTGCCTAAAACAAAAGACAAACCCGTTACATGATGAAATATAAAAGTGATAAAAAATCGCAAAAAATGCAAAAACTACCGTTCGTCCGTTTAAATTTGGGGCCGTCCCAGAAGTGGTATGGCCCTGAAACTTATGTCGTTTGATTGTAAATATAGTCTAGATGTCGGGAAAAAATTTCGAAATTGTTTCAAATTGAACCTGTTTAGCAAATTTTTGAAACTATAAATTTTATTTTATGACAGAAAGTTGCTTTTGGTCTTATTTTGTAGGTCTTTCATTTCCAAACATAAAAACGTAAAAATATTGTTATAAAAAGTGTACCGGTTTGGTGGTAATGTCGAAGAAGTGAAGAAAAATAAAATAAAAATTGTCCAATTAAGATGAACTTGGCCAGTTGGATAGATAATTTTGAAACAAATGAAAAATCTTTATACATTTTTTCGCTAAAACAAAACGCAAATCCATCACATGATAAAATATAAAAATTGGAAAAAATGCAAAAACTACCGTCCGTCCGTTCAAAATTGGGGTTGACCCAGAAGTGGTATGGCCCTGAAACTTATGTCGTTTGATTGGGAATGTATTCTAGATGGCGGGAAAAATGTCGAGATTGTTTCAAATTAAAACTGTAAAGCTACAAGGCTTGGCAAATTTTGGAAACTTTGAAAATTTTAGTTCTTAATAGAAAGTGGTTTTTGGTACTATTTTGTAGATATTTCATTTCCAAAGAGGAAACCAGAAAAATATTGTTATAAAATATGTACCGTTTTGGCGGTAAAGTCGAAGAAGTGAAGCAAAATAAAATGAAAATTGTCCAATCAAGATCAGATTTGGCCTGTTGGATAGACAATTTTGAACCAAATGAAAAGTCTTAATACATTTATTTTCTAAAACAAAAGACAAACCCGTTACATAATAAAATATAAAAGTGATAAAAATTGGTAAAAGCGCCAAAACTACCTACCGTCCGTTCAAAATTGGGGCCGTCCCAGAAGTGGCATGGCCATGAAACTTATGGGAAACTTATTGGAAATATAGTCTAGATGGCGGGAAAAATGCAAAATGAACCTGAACAGATACAGGGTTTGGCAAATTTTTGATACATTGAAAATTGTATATAATGGTAGAAAGTGGTTTTTGGTACTATTTTGTAGATATTTCATGTCCAAAGAGGAAAACAGAAAAATATTGTTATAAAATATGTACCGTTTTGATGGTAAAGCCGAAGAAATGAAGAATATAAAAATAAATTATGTCCAATTGAAATCGACTTTAGCCTATTGGATAGGCAATTTTGAACTAAATAAAAAATCTTAGTACAATTTTTCCCTAAAACAAAAGTTAAACCCGTCATAAATTTAATTTTAAAAATGATAAAAATGGGTAAAATTCTACCTTAAGTGCGTTCAAAATTGAGGCCGTCCCAGAAGTGGTATAGCCCTAAAGCTTATGTCATTTAATTGGAAATATAGTCTAAATGACGGGAAGAATGACAGGATTGTTTCAAATGGAACCTGAAAAGCTATAGAGCTTGGCAAATTTTTGAAACTTTTTAATTTTTTTTTTCATGATAGAAAATGGATTTTGCTCTTATATTGTAGGTATTCAATTTCTAAATAGAAAAATCGAAAAATATTGTTATAAAAATTGTACACATTTTGGCGGTAAAGCCGAAGAAGTGAAGAAAAACAAAATAAAAATTGTCCAATCAAGATATAGTTCATGGGATTGCACTGTTTCTGGAATTGTTTAAAGAATGTTAAACATCTGTATCCATTGAAAAAAACTACGCGAACAAACGTGGGGTGGGCGGGTGGCCCATACCAACCAAACTTCACCCGCCCACTATTTCAAATGACTTGAACTCCGCACTACATTGTTTTTCGAAATTTTCTATGATATAATCAATTTTGTTCATTTATTCTGGCTTGAATTATATAAACCTTGTAAAAAATGGTGTAGTGTAGAGCTCAAGTCATTTGAAATAATGGACGGGCATAGTTTGGTTGCTATGGAACACCCGCCCACCCCACCTTTGTTCGCATAGTTTTTTACATGGGATTACACTGTTCTGAAGTTGTTCAAACAATGTAAAACATATGTATCCATATGTAGACTGTGTTACAAGGATTACAAACAGTGTTATAAATTTTGATTTGTTTGTAACACAGTCCACATTTTGTATCAATGTTCATTTCTTTCTTATTATTATTAATAATATTATTATCATTAGTAATAATATTATTATTATTATTACTATTATTAATATTATATTTTATTAAGATTATTAATTTTATTAAGATTATTAAGATTATTAATAATATTAATATTATTAATATTATTGTTAATATTTTTATTATTATTATTATTAGTATTAAATAATATTATTACAAAAATTACAAAAAACGTAAATAAGAAAAAATCAAACATGGATATCAAGTTAATTTATTGATATTTCATCGCCTAGATTTTATTAAAGCTTCAATATCATTTCATAATTCTCGTCACAAGAAAATAATATACGCGATCCCACAATTAACACAGATATTAATTAGTGGTCTTTAGCTGTATGCAACTGATATTGCATATGTGTAACAATAGCAGTATTGATTTTGAAGTTGTAATACAACTTGTAGGATGGCGCTGCTCTTTCGTCTCTTATGTAATATTTGACTGTTCTGACTATAAAAGGAGAATGTTGGGTCATCTCTATAAAAAGGGTGCTTGCCCCTCATGGCACGTGAGTCCATTGGGCTCGTGGGGTATGGCAATCAAGACATACCCAGCACACAATTTTTGTCACCTTGGGGCTGTTTCTTGCCATTGTGCAGAGGCGCCCCCTAATTATAAATCCAAATACATTTTGATTAATTAAGGAAAGATAGCATTTTTTTAAACAATATGAAATATAGTACAATTTATATTTAGAACATTTTGAATTAATTAAAAACGTTTTATTTGTTTTTTTTTCAGACGACTTGAACAAAATGACATCACTGAAATTCCAACGAAAGCGTTTTCAGCACACAAAAGACTACAACGAATGTAAGTTTGTATGTTCTTGAAATATAATTTTTTTGGGGACTAATTATGGATTATTTTGTTTACAGCGATTTGAGCAATAACAAAATTTCGAAAATATCGCACGATGCATTCGGTGGCCTGAAATCTTTAACATCCCTGTAAGTATAATACATATTACATAGTTTTGACATATAATAACTAAATAATTATAGTTGATATGTATTCTAGATACTGTTGACTATATACTAATAATAACTATAAAAGTATGTATATTATTTATTTATTTTATTATATTCTATATATTTTATATTAGACATTGCTTATTACTCAGATATTATTATACATAATATGTTTAAAGAGGAAAGCTTCAATTTTTTTTTATTCCATCATTATGGAATAAAAAATAAAATAAAATAACAAAAAATAGCATAACAAGAAATAACATAACAAAAAAATAACATAACAAAAAAATAACATAACAAAAAATAACATAACATAAAATAACATAGAATAACATAAAATTAAATTAAATTAAAAAATAATATAAAATAAAATAAAATAAAATAAAATAAAATAAAATAAAATAAAATAAAATAAAGTAAAGTAAAGTAAAGTAAAGTAAAGTAAAGTAAAGTAAAGTAAAGTAAAGTAAAGTAAAGTAAAGTAAAGTAAAGTAAAGTAAAGTAAAGTAAAGTAAAGTAAAGTAAAGTAAAGTAAAATAAAATAAAATAAAATGACACATTTGTCGATTTATTTATTGATTATGAAGTAATTATTCGTTTTTATTATAGTGTGTTGTATGGGAACAAAATTAAAGATCTACCTGCTGGAATTTTTCAAGGACTGGTGTCATTGCAACTACTGTAAGTGCATACACTAATATTTTTCATACATATATAAATCTATTTATTGGCAAAAATAGATTTCTTGAATATATTTTACTCTTTCAGATTATTAAATGCTAATGAAATTTCGTGCATACGTAAGGACACATTCAACGATCTACACTCATTGAATCTGCTGTGAGTTTTAATAATTCTATAAAATTGCTGCTAATTCTATATAGAAATTAATTTTTTACAGCTCCCTTTACGACAATAACATACAATCGTTGGCAAATGGAAGTTTCAATTCATTGCGCAGCATTCAAACTCTGTAAGTATTAAAAATGTGAAGTGCAATTAATGGGTGGTGTGGAATTCAGCTCTTAGAGAGCCATGCCCACTAAAACCTAATCCTTGCTCTATCATTATAGCCTTCATGCAACCCCTTACTGTCTATATTAACTTTCTCAACCTGTTTCTTTCTAGTCACTTGGCACGAAATCCTTTCATATGTGACTGCAATCTGCGATGGCTAGCCGAGTATTTACACCGCAATCCTATTGAAACATCAGGAGCTCGCTGTGACACACCTAAACGCATGCAACGACGCCGCATTGAGAGCCTAAAAGACGAGAAATTCAAATGTAAGGGTAAGCACCTCCACCTGATTTGTTGTCAGTGGTAATGGTGTTCATTTTCATTCGCATTACTTATTTCATTTTTACGCTTACTTATTTCATCGCAAAAATTATGTCATAACATTCATAATATGCAGAATTTAATATTATTTAAACAATTATTAATTAAAATTTAAATTCTGAGAATTTTATACATTTTACATCTACCATTAAAATCATCGTCTTATCTGTGTTTGTTTGTATTAAATGTTCTGTTATGGGTCTGTTAATGGTTATTTTTAGGTCAGGAAGAGTTTAGAACACGGTACGCTGGTGAATGTCTGATAGACAGTGCTTGTCCATCTGGATGTGCTTGTGATGGTACTATTGTTGATTGCTCTGGCAGAGGACTGAAAGAAATACCTAGAGATATTCCTTTATACACAACAGTTTTGTAAGTGCAAATAATATTATTAATTAACTAACTAATGATAAGAAAAGTTATCCAATATATTAACGATTTAATTAAATTATAATAGATTACTCCATGATAATGAGTTGGGTCGCATAAATTCTGATGGACTTTTCGGCCGTCTACCGAATTTAATTAAACTGGACTTGCGAAGAAATTTAATCACCGGTATAGAGGAGAATTCGTTTGAAGGGGCTTCACGCATATCAGAATTGTAACTATAAATAAATATTTTTTTGTATTCATTTTTATATGATCATACATTTTACAGGTTACTCTCTGAAAATAAACTGCTGGAAGTGCACAATAAAATGTTTCTAGGTCTGCACAGTCTTAAAGTGCTTTCTCTGAATGGAAATCAAATTACTTGTGTAATGCCGGGCTCTTTTGATTTTCTTGCGTCTTTACATACACTGTGAGTTTTTAATAGAAGTAAATATTATATATTTTTAAACATTAATTTTTTTATTTTAGAAACTTGGTGCAGAATCCTTTTATTTGTAATTGCCATTTAGCGTGGTTTTCTGAATGGTTGAAAAGTAAAGGATTGAGTGGTTCGGCTCCCAAGTGCATGATGCCCCCTCAAGTCAGGGATGTTCTCATTAAAGATCTACCTCAAAATGACTTCAAATGTACAAGTATGTATAAAATCTCACTTTCTCAGCGGATTTTCAAATTTGGTCGCGATCCGTTGGGCTGTTTTCTCGGAATTTTGTTCACAGACATACATTTCAAAAACGGGTCTATTTCTACTATCTACGGCCCAAATTTGCTAATTGACTGAGAAAACGGTTAGGAGTGGTCGCGTTAAAACGTGAAAAAGTTAAAACGTGAAAATTTTAAAACGTAAAAATTTTAAAACATGAAAATTTTAAGACGTGAAAATTTTAAAACGTGAAAATGTGAAACGAATTGAAATATCATAATATTTTTTGACCCATCCTAGCCCACAGCAAATATTTTATATTTATGTGTATCATATTTATATTTTTATTATCTTATAAATTATACACAATGAAATATATTTTTACTTCTACTACCTTTTGCACTAAATTCAAACAAAAATTTATTAGTTGAAGTCGGTTGTTTTCGAGAATTATGAATGTTGAATTTTATGAGTGATTTTGATTGTAAATTATATTTGTACCTATTGTATTTGATTAAGGTGATAATGATCAGGGATGTCTTGGAGAAAACTACTGTCCCCCAATGTGCTCATGTACAGGCACTGTCGTCAGATGTTCACGCGCTAAACTTACCGAAATTCCTAGAGGAATTCCACCAGAAACATCCGAATTGTAAGTTAATACCTTACAGCACCCTAAAATTTATTAACTTCACGATTTTTGTTTTTTTTTTTTATCAGATATTTAGATGTAAACGAAATCAAAAGCATTCAAGCGGACCGTATTAGTCACCTAAAATCTTTAACACGACTGTAAGTTATAATATTTATTAATAATAATTTCAAAGTTTTATACGTTTTATTAAATTTGCAGGGATTTGAGTAACAACCAAATAGGAATTTTATCAAACAACACATTTGCAAATCTTTCCAAGCTATCTACGTTAATAATTAGCTACAATAAACTACAATGTGTTCAGCGGGAGTCTTTATCCGGTTTAGCATCGCTACGAATAATGTAAGTATTAAAAAAGTAAAATTTCTACAATCTTCAAATGTTCGGTATGGGGCCCGTGAAGCCCGTGTGGGCAAAATTTCTCCGAATCTCCTTTCACAGTTTTCAGAGGTTTTCAGTAATATTAAATATTGGGTGCTTAAACTACTCTGAGCTTCTCCCTTCCGGTTAAGGAAGAAGCTCAGAGTAGTTTAAGCCTGATAGCCCGATTCTTATCTTATCTATATTATTATAGTTTTCTAATAACTAAAAACTACTATTCTTATAGAAGTTTTTAGTTTTTAGAAAACTTATTTATGTCACTGAGAACTTATTAGCATTATTCTTGGCAATCGTTTACTTTGCAAAACAAAATTGTGTTTGTGAATTTCATTAAATATTATTCAATGTTTTTGGCATTAAAGAATAATATTCTATTACTTCTTACAGCTCATTACATGGTAATCAAATTTCAATGATTCCTGAAGGCACTTTTGCGAATTTAAAGTCAATAACACATATGTGAGTATTACTAATATTTATATTACGGCATATAAAATAACATACATTTATTTTTGTAGCGCATTAGGTGCAAACCCGCTATATTGTGATTGCAATCTCCGTTGGCTTGCTGATTGGGTGAAGGTGGACTATGTAGAACCAGGCATTGCACGATGCGCAGAGCCCTTGAGTATGAAAGAAAAGTCTATTTTATCAACACCATCATCAGCGTTTCAATGTAAAGGTAAATCATATCCTGATGAAATTACATAGAAAACGAGGCCAATAATTCATTTCAAATCTTTCAGGCAAAGTGAGTCATGAAATTCTTGCGAAATGCGATGCCTGTTTCACATTCCCTTGCCAAAATGATGGCAAGTGTGTGGGATTGCCCGAACGTGAGTATGAGTGTAGGTGTGCACCGGGCTACCACGGTAAAAACTGCGAATTTATGATTGATGCTTGTTATGGAAATCCCTGTAGAAATAATGGATCATGTAAAGTGCTTGAAGAAGGTCGTTTCAGGTAAATTTATCTTTCTTGCAAAATTTAAATCTCTCTATAAATACTTTATTTTCAGTTGTGAATGTTTACCAGGCTACACCGGTTTGCGTTGTGAAACCAATATTGATGACTGTGAGAGCAATAAATGCCAAAACAATGCAACATGTATTGATCAAGTTGAAGGATATCGTTGCAAGTGCCAACAAGGTTTCATGGGTAAATATTTTTTTTTTACATAATTTGTGCAAGTACTAATATTTGTATTTCCAACCACAGGTGAATTTTGTGAAACAAAAATTCCATTCTGCACGACCGAGTTCAATCCTTGCAAGAACAAAGCGCGGTGCGTCGATCATGACACTTACTACACATGTGAGTGTCTTCCAGGATTCAAAGGAGACAACTGCACAATAAATATTGATGATTGCGAGAATCACATGTGTCAGGTAAGTCTATGTAAAAATATAATGTACATTTTGATATATAAATCATCCCCCTAGCTGTAGAAATAGAAACGCTACCGAATTTAAACCGAAAAAATAGGTGAAATTTCATTATTTTCAAATTTGCTGGCCATTATAGCTCGAAAACGGTAAGAGCTAGAGAAAAGTGCCTAAGCCTCAATTTGTAGCCCCTAAAATAATGTACATTTTGATATATAATTCATCCCCCTAGCTGTAAAAATAAAAACGCTACCGAGTTTAAACCGAAAAAATAGGTGAAATTTCATCATTTTCAAATCTGTTGGCCTTTATAGCGCGAAAACGGTAAGAGCTAGAGAAAAGTGCCTAAGCCTCAATTTGTAGCCGCTAAAATAATGTACATTTTGATATATAAATCATCCCCCTAGCTGTAGAAATAAAAACGCTACCGAGTTTAAACCGAAAAAATAGGTGAAATTTCATCATTTTCAAATCTGCTGGCCTTTATAGCGCCAAAACGGTAAGAGCTAGAGAAAAGTGCCTAAGCCTCAATTTGTAGCCGCTAAAATAATGTACATTTTGATATATAAATCATCCCCCTAGCTGTAGAAATAAAAACGCTACCGAGTTTAAACCGAAAAAATAGGTGAAATTTCATCATTTTCAAATCTGCTGGCCTTTATAGCGCCAAAACGGTAAGAGCTAGAGAAAAGTGCCTAAGCCTCAATTTGTAGCCGCTAAAATAATGTACATTTTGATATATAAATCATCCCCCTAGCTGTAGAAATAAAAACGCTACCGAGTTTAAACCGAAAAAATAGGTGAAATTTCATCATTTTCAAATCTGCTGGCCTTTATAGCGCGAAAACGGTAAGAGTTAGAGAAAAGTGCCTAAGCCTCAATTTGTAGCCGTTAAAATAATGTACATTTTGATATATAAATCATCCCCCTAGCTGTAGAAATAAAAACGCTACCGAGTTTAAACCGAAAAAATAGGTGAAATTTCATCATTTTCAAATCTGCTGGCCTTTATAGCGCGAAAACGGTAAGAGCTAGAGAAAAGTGCCTAAGCCTCAATTTGTAACCACTAAAATAATGTACATTTTGATATATAAATCATCCCCCTAGCCATTGAAATAAAAACGCTACCGAGTTTAAACCGAAAAAATAGGTGAAATTTCATCATTTTCAAATCTGCTGGCCTTTATAGCGCCAAAACGGTAAGAGCTAGAGAAAAGTGCCTAAGCCTCAATTTGTAGCCGCTAAAATAATGTACATTTTGATATATAAATCATCCCCCTAGCTGTAGAAATAAAAACGCTACCGAGTTTAAACCGAAAAAATAGGTGAAATTTCATCATTTTCAAATCTGCTGGCCTTTATAGCGCCAAAACGGTAAGAGCTAGAGAAAAGTGCCTAAGCCTCAATTTGTAGCCGCTAAAATAATGTACATTTTGATATATAAATCATCCCCCTAGCTGTAGAAATAAAAACGCTACCGAGTTTAAACCGAAAAAATAGGTGAAATTTCATCATTTTCAAATCTGCTGGCCTTTATAGCGCGAAAACGGTAAGAGTTAGAGAAAAGTGCCTAAGCCTCAATTTGTAGCCGTTAAAATAATGTACATTTTGATATATAAATCATCCCCCTAGCTGTAGAAATAAAAACGCTACCGAGTTTAAACCGAAAAAATAGGTGAAATTTCATCATTTTCAAATCTGCTGGCCTTTATAGCGCGAAAACGGTAAGAGCTAGAGAAAAGTGCCTAAGCCTCAATTTGTAACCACTAAAATAATGTACATTTTGATATATAAATCATCCCCCTAGCCATTGAAATAAAAACGCTACCGAGTTTAAACCGAAAAAATAGGTGAAATTTCATCATTTTCAAATCTGCTGGCCTTTATAGCGCGAAAACGGTCAGAGCTAGAGAAAAGTGCCTAAGCCTCAATTTGTAGCCGCTAAAATAATGTACATTTTGATATATAAATCATCCCCCTAGCTGTAGAAATAAAAACGCTACCGAGTTTAAACCGAAAAAATAGGTGAAATTTCATCATTTTCAAATATTTTGGCCTTTATAGCACGAAAACGGTAAGAGCTAGAGAAAAGTGCCTAAGCCTCAATTTGTAACCACTAAAATAATGTACATTTTGATATATAAATCATCCCCCTAGCCATTGAAATAAAAACGCTACCGAGTTTAAACCGAAAAAATAGGTGAAATTTCATCATTTTCAAATCTGCTGGCCTTTATAGCGCGAAAACGGTAAGAGTTAGAGAAAAGTGCCTAAGCCTCAATTTGTAGCCGTTAAAATAATGTACATTTTGATATATAAATCATCCCCCTAGCTGTAGAAATAAAAACGCTACCGAGTTTAAACCGAAAAAATAGGTGAAATTTCATCATTTTCAAATCTGCTGGTCTTTATAGCGCGAAAACGGTAAGAGCTAGAGAAAAGTGCCTAAGCCTCATTTGTAGCCCCTAAAATAATGTACATTTTGATATATAAATCATCCCCCTATCTGTAGAAATAAAAACGCTACAGAGTTTAAACCGAAAAAATAGGTGAAATTTCATCATTTTCAAATCTACTGGCCTTTATAGCACGAGAACGGTAAAAGCTAGAGAAAAGTGCCTAAGCCTCAATTTGTAGCCGTTAAAATAATGTACATTTTGATATATAAATCATCCCTCTAGCTGTAGAAATAAAAACGCTACCGAGTTTAAACCGAAAAAATAGGTGAAATTTCATCATTTTCAAATCTGCTGGTCTTTATAGCGCGAAAACGGTAAGAGCTAGAGAAAAGTGCCTAAGCCTCATTTGTAGCCCCTAAAATAATGTACATTTTGATATATAAATCATCCCCCTAGCTGTAGAAATAAAAACGCTACCGAGTTTAAACCGAAAAAATAGGTGACATTTCATCATTTTCAAATTTGCTGGCCTTTATAGCGCGAAAACGGTAAGAGCTAGAGAAAAGTGCCTAAGCCTCAATTTGTAGCCGTTAAAATAATGTACATTTTGATATATAAATCATCCCTCTAGCTGTAGAAATAAAAACGCTACAGAGTTTAAACCGAAAAAATAGGTGAAATTTCATCATTTTCAAATCTACTGGCCTTTATAGCACGAGAACGGTAAAAGCTAGAGAAAAGTGCCTAAGCCTCAATTTGTAGCCGTTAAAATAATGTACATTTTGATATATAAATCATCCCTCTAGCTGTAGAAATAAAAACGCTACCGAGTTTAAACCGAAAAAATAGGTGAAATTTCATCATTTTCAAATCTGCTGGTCTTTATAGCGCGAAAACGGTAAGAGCTAGAGAAAAGTGCCTAAGCCTCATTTGTAGCCCCTAAAATAATGTACATTTTGATATATAAATCATCCCCCTAGCTGTAGAAATAAAAACGCTACCGAGTTTAAACCGAAAAAATAGGTGAAATTTCATCATTTTCAAATCTGCTGGTCTTTATAGCGCGAAAACGGTAAGAGCTAGAGAAAAGTGCCTAAGCCTCATTTGTAGCCCCTAAAATAATGTACATTTTGATATATAAATCATCCCCCTATCTGTAGAAATAAAAACGCTACAGAGTTTAAACCGAAAAAATAGGTGAAATTTCATCATTTTCAAATCTACTGGCCTTTATAGCACGAGAACGGTAAAAGCTAGAGAAAAGTGCCTAAGCCTCATTTGTAGCCCCTAAAATAATGTACATTTTGATATATAAATCATCCCCCTAGCTGTAGAAATAAAAACGCTACCGAGTTTAAACCGAAAAAATAGGTGAAATTTCATCATTTTCAAATCTGCTGGTCTTTATAGCGCGAAAACGGTAAGAGCTAGAGAAAAGTGCCTAAGCCTCATTTGTAGCCCCTAAAATAATGTACATTTTGATATATAAATCATCCCCCTAGCTGTAGAAATAAAAACGCTACCGTGTTTAAACCGAAAAAATACGTGAAATTTCATCATTTTCAAATCTGCTGGCCTTTATAGCGCGAAAACGGTAAGAGCTAGAGAAAAGTGCCTAAGCCTCAATTTGTAGCCGTTAAAATAATGTACATTTTGATATATAAATCATCCCTCTAGCTGTAGAAATAAAAACGCTACAGAGTTTAAACCGAAAAAATAGGTGAAATTTCATCATTTTCAAATCTACTGGCCTTTATAGCACGAGAACGGTAAAAGCTAGAGAAAAGTGCCTAAGCCTCAATTTGTAGCCGTTAAAATAATGTACATTTTGATATATAAATCATCCCTCTAGCTGTAGAAATAAAAACGCTACCGAGTTTAAACCGAAAAAATAGGTGAAATTTCATCATTTTCAAATCTGCTGGTCTTTATAGCGCGAAAACGGTAAGAGCTAGAGAAAAGTGCCTAAGCCTCATTTGTAGCCCCTAAAATAATGTACATTTTGATATATAAATCATCCCCCTAGCTGTAGAAATAAAAACGCTACCGAGTTTAAACCGAAAAAATAGGTGAAATTTCATCATTTTCAAATCTGCTGGTCTTTATAGCGCGAAAACGGTAAGAGCTAGAGAAAAGTGCCTAAGCCTCATTTGTAGCCCCTAAAATAATGTACATTTTGATATATAAATCATCCCCCTATCTGTAGAAATAAAAACGCTACAGAGTTTAAACCGAAAAAATAGGTGAAATTTCATCATTTTCAAATCTACTGGCCTTTATAGCACGAGAACGGTAAAAGCTAGAGAAAAGTGCCTAAGCCTCATTTGTAGCCCCTAAAATAATGTACATTTTGATATATAAATCATCCCCCTAGCTGTAGAAATAAAAACGCTACCGAGTTTAAACCGAAAAAATAGGTGAAATTTCATCATTTTCAAATCTGCTGGTCTTTATAGCGCGAAAACGGTAAGAGCTAGAGAAAAGTGCCTAAGCCTCATTTGTAGCCCCTAAAATAATGTACATTTTGATATATAAATCATCCCCCTAGCTGTAGAAATAAAAACGCTACCGTGTTTAAACCGAAAAAATACGTGAAATTTCATCATTTTCAAATCTGCTGGCCTTTATAGCGCGAAAACGGTAAGAGCTAGAGAAAAGTGCCTAAGCCTCAATTTGTAGCCGTTAAAATAATGTACATTTTGATATATAAATCATCCCTCTAGCTGTAGAAATAAAAACGCTACAGAGTTTAAACCGAAAAAATAGGTGAAATTTCATCATTTTCAAATCTACTGGCCTTTATAGCACGAGAACGGTAAAAGCTAGAGAAAAGTGCCTAAGCCTCAATTTGTAGCCGTTAAAATAATGTACATTTTGATATATAAATCATCCCTCTAGCTGTAGAAATAAAAACGCTACCGAGTTTAAACCGAAAAAATAGGTGAAATTTCATCATTTTCAAATCTGCTGGTCTTTATAGCGCGAAAACGGTAAGAGCTAGAGAAAAGTGCCTAAGCCTCATTTGTAGCCCCTAAAATAATGTACATTTTGATATATAAATCATCCCCCTAGCTGTAGAAATAAAAACGCTACCGAGTTTAAACCGAAAAAATAGGTGAAATTTCATCATTTTCAAATCTGCTGGTCTTTATAGCGCGAAAACGGTAAGAGCTAGAGAAAAGTGCCTAAGCCTCATTTGTAGCCCCTAAAATAATGTACATTTTGATATATAAATCATCCCCCTATCTGTAGAAATAAAAACGCTACAGAGTTTAAACCGAAAAAATAGGTGAAATTTCATCATTTTCAAATCTACTGGCCTTTATAGCACGAGAACGGTAAAAGCTAGAGAAAAGTGCCTAAGCCTCATTTGTAGCCCCTAAAATAATGTACATTTTGATATATAAATCATCCCCCTAGCTGTAGAAATAAAAACGCTACCGAGTTTAAACCGAAAAAATAGGTGAAATTTCATCATTTTCAAATCTGCTGGTCTTTATAGCGCGAAAACGGTAAGAGCTAGAGAAAAGTGCCTAAGCCTCATTTGTAGCCCCTAAAATAATGTACATTTTGATATATAAATCATCCCCCTAGCTGTAGAAATAAAAACGCTACCGTGTTTAAACCGAAAAAATACGTGAAATTTCATCATTTTCAAATCTGCTGGCCTTTATAGCGCGAAAACGGTAAGAGCTAGAGAAAAGTGCCTAAGCCTCAATTTGTAGCCGTTAAAATAATGTACATTTTGATATATAAATCATCCCTCTAGCTGTAGAAATAAAAACGCTACCGAGTTTAAACCGAAAAAATAGGTGAAATTTCATCATTTTCAAATCTACTGGCCTTTATAGCACGAGAACGGTAAAAGCTAGAGAAAAGTGCCTAAGCCTCATTTGTAGCCCCTAAAATAATGTACATTTTGATATATAAATCATCCCCCTAGCTGTAGAAATAAAAACGCTACCGAGTTTAAACCGAAAAAATAGGTGAAATTTCATCATTTTCAAATCTGCTGGTCTTTATAGCTACCGAGTTTAAACCGAAAAAATACGTGAAATTTCATCATTTTCAAATCTGCTGGCCTTTATAGCGCGAAAACGGTCAGAGCTAGAGAAAAGTGCCTAAGCCTCAATTTGTAGCCACTAAAATAATGTACATTTTGATATATAAATCATCCCCCTATGTGTAGAAATAAAAACGCTACCGAGTTTAAACCGAAAAAATAGGTGAAATTTCATCATTTTCAAATTTGCTGGCCTTTATAGCGCGAAAACGGTAAGAGCTAGAGAAAAGTGCCTAAGCCTCAATTTGTAGCCCCTAAAATAATGTACATTTTGATATATAAATCATCCCCCTAGCTGTAGAAATAAAAACGCTACCGAGTTTAAACCGAAAAAATAGGTGAAATTTCATCATTTTCAAATCTGCTGGTCTTTATAGCTACCGAGTTTAAACCGAAAAAATACGTGAAATTTCATCATTTTCAAATCTGCTGGCCTTTATAGCGCGAAAACGGTCAGAGCTAGAGAAAAGTGCCTAAGCCTCAATTTGTAGCCACTAAAATAATGTACATTTTGATATATAAATCATCCCCCTATGTGTAGAAATAAAAACGCTACCGAGTTTAAACCGAAAAAATAGGTGAAATTTCATCATTTTCAAATTTGCTGGCCTTTATAGCGCGAAAACGGTAAGAGCTAGAGAAAAGTGCCTAAGCCTCAATTTGTAGCCCCTAAAATAATGTACATTTTGATATATAAATCATCCCCCTAGCTGTAGAAATAAAAACGCTACCGAGTTTAAACCGAAAAAATAGGTGAAATTTCATCATTTTCAAATCTGCTGGTCTTTATAGCGCGAAAACGGTAAGAGCTAGAGAAAAGTGCCTAAGCCTCATTTGTAGCCCCTAAAATAATGTACATTTTGATATATAAATCATCCCCCTAGCTGTAGAAATAAAAACGCTACCGAGTTTAAACCGAAAAAATAGGTGAAATTTCATCATTTTCAAATCTGCTGGTCTTTATAGCGCGAAAACGGTAAGAGCTAGAGAAAAGTGCCTAAGCCTCAATTTGTAGCCACTAAAATAATGTACATTTTGATATATAAATCATCCCCCTAGCTGTAGAAATAAAAACGCTACCGAGTTTAAACCGAAAAAATACGTGAAATTTCATCATTTTCAAATCTGCTGGTCTTTATAGCGCCAAAACGGTAAGAGCTAGAGAAAAGTGCCTAAGCCTCAATTTGTAGCCCCTAAAATAATGTACATTTTGGTATATAATTCATCCCTCTAGCTGTTGAAATAAAAACGCTACCGAGTTTAAACCGAAAAAATACGTGAAATTTCATCATTTTCAAATTTGCTGGCCTTTATAGCGCGAAAACGGTCAGAGCTAGAGAAAAGTGCCTAAGCCTCAATTTGTAGCCACTAAAATAATGTACATTTTGATATATAAATCATCCCCCTAGCTGTAGAAATAAAAACGCTACCGAGTTTAAACCGAAAAAATACGTGAAATTTCATCATTTTCAAATCTGCTGGTCTTTATAGCGCCAAAACGGTAAGAGCTAGAGAAAAGTGCCTAAGCCTCAATTTGTAGCCCCTAAAATAATGTACATTTTGATATATAAATCATCCCTCTAGCTGTTGAAATAAAAACGCTACCGAGTTTAAACCGAAAAAATACGTGAAATTTCATCATTTTCAAATCTGCTGGCCTTTATAGCGCGAAAACGGTCAGAGCTAGAGAAAAGTGCCTAAGCCTCAATTTGTAGCCACTAAAATAATGTACATTTTGATATATAAATCATCCCCCTAGCTGTAGAAATAAAAACGCTACCGAGTTTAAACCGAAAAAATACGTGAAATTTCATCATTTTCAAATCTGCTGGTCTTTATAGCGCCAAAACGGTAAGAGCTAGAGAAAAGTGCCTAAGCCTCAATTTGTAGCCCCTAAAATAATGTACATTATGATATATAAATCATCCCTCTAGCTGTTGAAATAAAAACGCTACCGAGTTTAAACCGAAAAAATACGTGAAATTTCATCATTTTCAAATCTGCTGGCCTTTATAGCGCGAAAACGGTCAGAGCTAGAGAAAAGTGCCTAAGCCTCAATTTGTAGCCACTAAAATAATGTACATTTTGATATATAAATCATTCCCCTAGCTGTAGAAATAAAAACGCTACCGAGTTTAAACCGAAAAAATAGGTGAAATTTCATCATTTTCAAATCTGCTGGCCTTTATAGCGCGAAAACGGTAAGAGCTAGAGAAAAGTGCCTAAGCCTCAATTTGTAGCTACTAAAATAATGTACATTTTGATATATAAATCATCCCCCTACCTGTACAAATAAAAACGCTACCGAGTTTAAACCGAAAAAATAGGTGAAATTTCATCATTTTCAAATTTGCTGGCCTTTATAGCGCGAAAACGGTAAGAGCTAGAGAAAAGTGCCTAAGCCTCAATTTGTAGCTACTAAAATAATGTACATTTTGATATATAAATCATCCCCCTACCTGTACAAATAAAAACGCTACCGAGTTTAAACCAAAAAAATACGTGAAATTTCATCATTTTCAAATCTGCTGGCCTTTATAGCGCGAAAACGGTAAGAGCTAGAGAAAAGTGCCTAAGCCTCAATTTGTAGCTACTAAAATAATGTACATTTTGATATATAAATCATCCCCCTACCTGTACAAATAAAAACGCTACCGAGTTTAAACCGAAAAAATAGGTGAAATTTCATCATTTTCAAATCTGCTGGCCTTTATAGCGCGAAAACGGTAAGAGCTAGAGAAAAGTGCCTAAGCCTCAATTTGTAGCCACTAAAATAATGTACATTTTGATATATAAATCATCCCCCTAGCTGTAGAAATAAAAACGCTACCGAGTTTAAACCGAAAAAATAGGTGAAATTTCATCATTTTCAAATTTGCTAGCCATTATAGCTCGAAAACGGTAAGAGCTAGAGAAAAGTGCCTAAGCCTCAATTTGTAGCCCCTAAAATAATGTACATTTTGATATATAAATCATCCCCCTAGCTGTAGAAATAAAAACGCTACCGAGTTTAAACCGAAAAAATACGTGAAATTTCATCATTTACAAATCTGCTGGCCTTTATAGCGCGAAAACGGTAAGAGCTAGAGAAAAGTGCCTAAGCCTCAATTTGTAGCCACTAAAATAATGTACATTTTGATATATAAATCATCCCCCTAGCTGTTGAAATAAAAACGCTACCGAGTTTAAACCGAAAAAAGATGTGAAATTTCATCATTTTCAAATCTGCTGGCCTTTATAGCGCGAAAACGGTAAGAGCTAGAGAAAAGTGCCTAAGCCTCAATTTGTAGCCACTAAAATAATGTACATTTTGATATATAAATCATCCCCCTAGCTGTAGAAATAAAAACGCTACCGAGTTTAAACCGAAAAAATAGGTGAAATTTCATCATTTTCAAATTTGCTAGCCATTATAGCTCGAAAACGGTAAGAGCTAGAGAAAAGTGCCTAAGCCTCAATTTGTAGCCCCTAAAATAATGTACATTTTGATATATAAATCATCCCCCTAGCTGTAGAAATAAAAACGCTACCGAGTTTAAACCGAAAAAATACGTGAAATTTCATCATTTTCAAATCTGCTGGCCTTTATAGCGCGAAAGCGGTAAGAGCTAGAGAAAAGTGCCTCAGCCTCAATTTGTAGCCCCTAAAATAATGTACATTTTGATATATAAATCATCCCCCTAGCTGTAGAAATAAAAACGCTACCGAGTTTAAACCGAAAAAATAGGTGAAATTTCATCATTTTCAAATCTGCTGGCCTTTATAGCGCGAAAACGGTAAGAGCTAGAGAAAAGTGCCTAAGCCTCAATTTGTAGCCACTAAAATAATGTACATTTTGATATATAAATCATCCCCCTAGCTGTAGAAATAAAAACGCTACCGAGTTTAAACCGAAAAAATAGGTGAAATTTCATCATTTTCAAATTTGCTAGCCATTATAGCTCGAAAACGGTAAGAGCTAGAGAAAAGTGCCTAAGCCTCAATTTGTAGCCCCTAAAATAATGTACATTTTGATATATAAATCATCCCCCTAGCTGTTTAAATAAAAACGCTACCGAGTTTAAACCGAAAAAATACGTGAAATTTCATTATTTTCAAATCTGCTGGCCTTTATAGCGCGAAAACGGTAAGAGCTAGAGAAAAGTGCCTAAGCCTCAATTTGTAGCCACTAAAATAATGTACATTTTGATATATAATTCATCCCTCTAGCTGTTGAAATAAAAACGCTACCGAGTTTAAACCAAAAAAATACGTGAAATTTCATCATTTTCAAATTTGCTGGCCTTTGTAGCGCGAAAACGGTAAGAGCTAGAGAAAAGTGCCTAAGCCTCAATTTGTAGCTACTAAAATAATGTACATTTTGATATATAAATCATCCCTCTAGCTGTAGAAATAAAAACGCTACCGAGTTTAAACTGAAAAAATGGGTGAAATTTCATCATTTTCAAATCTGCTGGCCTGTATAGCACGAAAACGGTAAGAGCTAGAGAAAAGTGCCTAAGCCTCAATTTGTAGCCACTAAAATAATGTACATTTTGATATATAATTCATCCCTCTAGCTGTTGAAATAAAAACGCTACCGAGTTTAAACCAAAAAAATTCGTGAAATTTCATCATTTTCAAATCTGCTGGCCTTTATAGCGCGAAAACGGTAAGAGCTAGAGAAAAGTGCCTAAGCCTCAATTTGTAGCCACTAAAATAATGTACATTTTGATATATAATTCATCCCTCTAGCTGTTGAAATAAAAACGCTACCGAGTTTAAACCAAAAAAATACGTGAAATTTCATCATTTTCAAATTTGCTGGCCTTTGTAGCGCGAAAACGGTAAGAGCTAGAGAAAAGTGCCTAAGCCTCAATTTGTAGCTACTAAAATAATGTACATTTTGATATATAAATCATCCCCCTAGCTGTAGAAATAAAAACGCTACCGAGTTTAAACCGAAAAAATACGTGAAATTTCATCATTTACAAATCTGCTGGCCTTTATAGCGCGAAAACGGTAAGAGCTAGAGAAAAGTGCCTAAGCCCTTTGTAGCCCCTAAAATAATGTACATTTTGATATATAAACCATCCCCCTAGCTGTACAAATAAAAACGCTACCGAGTTTAAACCGAAAAAATAGGTGAAATTTCATCATTTTCAAATTTGCTAGCCATTATAGCTCGAAAACGGTAAGAGCTAGAGAAAAGTGCCTAAGCCTCAATTTGTAGCCCCTAAAATAATGTACATTTTGATATATAAATCATCCCCCTAGCTGTTTAAATAAAAACGCTACCGAGTTTAAACCGAAAAAATACGTGAAATTTCATTATTTTCAAATCTGCTGGCCTTTATAGCGCGAAAACGGTAAGATCTAGAGAAAAGTGCCTAAGCCTCAATTTGTAGCCGCTAAAATAATGTACATTTTGATATATAAATCATCCCTCTAGCTGTTGAAATAAAAACGCTACCGAGTTTAAACCAAAAAAATACGTGAAATTTCATCATTTTCAAATCTGCTGGCCTTTATAGCGCGAAAACGGTAAGAGCTAGAGAAAAGTGCCTAAGCCTCAATTTGTAGCTACTAAAATAATGTACATTTTGATATATAAATCATCCCTCTAGCTGTAGAAATAAAAACGCTACCGAGTTTAAACCGAAAAAATGGGTGAAATTTCATCATTTTCAAATCTGCTGCCCTGTATAGCACGAAAACGGTAAGAGCTAGAGAAAAGTGCCTAAGCCTCAATTTGTAGCCACTAAAATAATGTACATTTTGATATATAATTCATCCCTCTAGCTGTTGAAATAAAAACGCTACCGAGTTTAAACCAAAAAAATACGTGAAATTTCATCATTTTCAAATTTGCTGGCCTTTGTAGCGCGAAAACGGTAAGAGCTAGAGAAAAGTGCCTAAGCCTCAATTTGTAGCCACTAAAATAATGTACATTTTGATATATAATTCATCCCTCTAGCTGTTGAAATAAAAACGCTACCGAGTTTAAACCAAAAAAATACGTGAAATTTCATCATTTTCAAATTTGCTGGCCTTTGTAGCGCGAAAACGGTAAGAGCTAGAGAAAAGTGCCTAAGCCTCAATTTGTAGCTACTAAAATAATGTACATTTTGATATATAAATCATCCCTCTAGCTGTAGAAATAAAAACGCTACCGAGTTTAAACCGAAAAAATAGGTGAAATTTCATCATTTTCAAATTTGCTGGCCTTTATAGCGCGAAAACGGTAAGAGCTAGAGAAAAGTGCCTAAGCCTCAATTTGTAGCCACTAAAATAATGTACATTTTGATATATAAATCATCCCCCTAGCTGTTGAAATAAAAACGCTACCGAGTTTAAACCGAAAAAATACGTGAAATTTCATCATTTTCAAATCTGCTGGCCTTTATAGCGCGAAAACGGTAAGAGCTAGAGAAAAGTGCCTAAGCCTCAATTTGTAGCCACTAAAATAATGTACATTTTGATATATAAATCATCCCCCTACCTGTACAAATAAAAACGCTACCGAGTTTAAACCAAAAAAATACGTGAAATTTCATCATTTTCAAATTTGCTGGCCTTTGTAGCGCGAAAACGGTAAGAGCTAGAGAAAAGTGCCTAAGCCTCAATTTGTAGCTACTAAAATAATGTACATTTTGATATATAAATCATCCCTCTAGCTGTAGAAATAAAAACGCTACCGAGTTTAAACCGAAAAAATGGGTGAAATTTCATCATTTTCAAATCTGCTGGCCTGTATAGCACGAAAACGGTAAGAGCTAGAGAAAAGTGCCTAAGCCTCAATTTGTAGCCACTAAAATAATGTACATTTTGATATATAATTCATCCCTCTAGCTGTTGAAATAAAAACGCTACCGAGTTTAAACCAAAAAAATACGTGAAATTTCATCATTTTCAAATCTGCTGGCCTTTATAGCGCGAAAACGGTAAGAGCTAGAGAAAAGTGCCTAAGCCTCAATTTGTAGCCACTAAAATAATGTACATTTTGATATATAAATCATCCCCCTAGCTGTTGAAATAAAAACGCTACCGAGTTTAAACCGAAAAAATAGGTGAAATTTCATCATTTTCAAATCTGCTGGCCTGTATAGCACGAAAACGGTAAGAGCTAGAGAAAAGTGCCTAAGCCTCAATTTGTAGCCACTAAAATAATGTACATTTTGATATATAAATCATCCCCCTAGCTGTAGAAATAAAAACGCTACCGAGTTTAAACCGAAAAAATAGGTGAAATTTCATCATTTTCAAATCTGCTGGCCATTATAGCGCGAAAACGGTAAGAGCTAGAGAAAAGTGCCTAAGCCTCAATTTGTAGCCACTAAAATAATGTACATTTTGATATAAATCATCCCCCTAGCTGTAGAAATAAAAACGCTACCGAGTTTAAACCGAAAAAATAGGTGAAATTTCATCATTTTCAAATCTGCTGGCCTTTATAGCGCGAAAACGGTAAGAGCTAGAGAAAAGTGCCTAAGCCTCAATTTGTAGCCCCTAAAATAATGTACATGTTGATATATAAATCATCCCCCTAGCTGTTGAAATAGAAACGCTACCGAGTTTAAACCGAAAAAATAGGTGAAATTTCATCATTTTCAAATCTGCTGGCCGTTCTAGCGCGAAAACGGTAAGAGCTAGAGAAAAGTGCCTAAGCCTCAATTTGTAGCCACTAAAATAATGTACATTTTGATATATAAATCATCCCCCTAGCTGTAGAAATAAAAACGCTACCGAGTTTAAACCGAAAAAATAGGTGAAATTTCATCATTTTCAAATCTGCTGGCCTTTATAGCGCGAAAACGGTAAGAGCTAGAGAAAAGTGCCTAAGCCTCAATTTGTAGCCCCTAAAATAATGTACATGTTGATATATAAATCATCCCCCTAGCTGTTGAAATAGAAACGCTACCGAGTTTAAACCGAAAAAATAGGTGAAATTTCATCATTTTCAAATCTGCTGGCCGTTCTAGCGCGAAAACGGTAAGAGCTAGAGAAAAGTGCCTAAGCCTCAATTTGTAGCCACTAAAATAATGTACATTTTGATATATAAGTCATCCCCCTAGCTAAAGAAATAAAAACGCTACCGAGTTTAAACCGAAAAAATAGGTGAAATTTCATCATTTTCAAATCTGCTGGCCTTTATAGCGCGAAAACGGTAAGAGCTAGAGAAAAGTGCCTAAGCCTCAATTTGTAGCCACTAAAATAATGTACATTTTGATATATAAATCATCCCCCTAGCTGTAGAAATAAAAACGCTACCGAGTTTAAACCGAAAAAATAGGTGAAATTTCATCATTTTCAAATCTGCTGGCCTTTATAGCGCGAAAACGGTAAGAGCTAGAGAAAAGTGGCTAAGCCTCAATTTGTAGCCGTTAGAATAATGTACATTTTGATATATAAATCATCCCTCTAGCTGTAGAAATAAAAACGCTACCGAGTTTAAACCGAAAAAATAGGTGAAATTTCATCATTTTCAAATCTGCTGGCCGTTCTAGCGCGAAAACGGTAAGAGCTAGAGAAAAGTGCCTAAGCCTCAATTTGTAGCCACTAAAATAATGTACATTTTGATATATAAATCATCCCCCTAGCTAAAGAAATAAAAACGCTACCGAGTTTAAACCGAAAAAATAGGTGAAATTTCATCATTTTCAAATCTGCTGGCCTTTATAGCGCGAAAACGGTAAGAGCTAGAGAAAAGTGCCTAAGCCTCAATTTGTAGCCACTAAAATAATGTACATTTTGATATATAAATCATCCCCCTAGCTGTAGAAATAAAAACGCTACCGAGTTTAAACCGAAAAAATAGGTGAAATTTCATCATTTTCAAATCTGCTGGCCTTTATAGCGCGAAAACGGTAAGAGCTAGAGAAAAGTGGCTAAGCCTCAATTTGTAGCCGTTAGAATAATGTACATTTTGATATATAAATCATCCCTCTAGCTGTAGAAATAAAAACGCTACCGAGTTTAAACCGAAAAAATAGGTGAAATTTCATCATTTTCAAATCTGCTGGCCGTTCTAGCGCGAAAACGGTAAGAGCTAGAGAAAAGTGCCTAAGCCTCAATTTGTAGCCACTAAAATAATGTACATTTTGATATATAAATCATCCCCCTAGCTGTAGAAATAAAAACGCTACCGAGTTTAAACCGAAAAAATAGGTGAAATTTCATCATTTTCAAATCTGCTGGCCTTTATAGCGCGAAAACGGTAAGAGCTAGAGAAAAGTGCCTAAGCCTCAATTTGTAGCCGTTAAAATAATGTACATTTTGATATATAAATCATCCCCCTAGCTGTAGAAAAAATAGGTGAAATTTCATCATTTTCAAATCTGCTGGCCTTTATAGCGCGAAAACGGTAAGAGCTAGAGAAAAGTGCCTAAGCCTCAATTTGTAGCCGTTAAAATAATGTACATTTTGATATATAAATCATCTCCCTAGCTGTAGAAATAAAAACGCTACCGAGTTTAAACCGAAAAAATAGATGAAATTTCATCATTTTCAAATTTGCTGGCCTTTGTAGCGCGAACACGGTAAGAGCTAGAGAAAAGTGCCTAAGCCTCAATTTGTAGCCACTAAAATAATGTACATTTTGATATATAAATCATCCCCCTAGCTGTAGAAATAAAAACGCTACCGAGTTTAAACCGAAAAAATAGGTGAAATTTCATCATTTTCAAATCTGCTGGCCATTATAGCGCGAAAACGGTAAGAGCTAGAGAAAAGTGCCTAAGCCTCAATTTGTAGCCACTAAAATAATGTACATTTTGATATAAATCATCCCCCTAGCTGTAGAAATAAAAACGCTACCGAGTTTAAACCGAAAAAATAGGTGAAATTTCATCATTTTCAAATCTGCTGGCCATTATAGCGCGAAAACGGTAAGAGCTAGAGAAAAGTGCCTAAGCCTCAATTTGTAGCCACTAAAATAATGTACATTTTGATATAAATCATCCCCCTAGCTGTAGAAATAAAAACGCTACCGAGTTTAAACCGAAAAAATAGGTGAAATTTCATCATTTTCAAATCTGCTGGCCTTTATAGCGCGAAAACGGTAAGAGCTAGAGAAAAGTGCCTAAGCCTCAATTTGTAGCCCCTAAAATAATGTACATGTTGATATATAAATCATCCCCCTAGCTGTTGAAATAGAAACGCTACCGAGTTTAAACCGAAAAAATAGGTGAAATTTCATCATTTTCAAATTTGCTGGCCGTTCTAGCGCGAAAACGGTAAGAGCTAGAGAAAAGTGCCTAAGCCTCAATTTGTAGCCACTAAAATAATGTACATTTTGATATATAAATCATCCCCCTAGCTGTAGAAATAAAAACGCTACCGAGTTTAAACCGAAAAAATAGGTGAAATTTCATCATTTTCAAATCTGCTGGCCTTTATAGCGCGAAAACGGTAAGAGCTAGAGAAAAGTGCCTAAGCCTCAATTTGTAGCCCCTAAAATAATGTACATGTTGATATATAAATCATCCCCCTAGCTGTTGAAATAGAAACGCTACCGAGTTTAAACCGAAAAAATAGGTGAAATTTCATCATTTTCAAATCTGCTGGCCGTTCTAGCGCGAAAACGGTAAGAGCTAGAGAAAAGTGCCTAAGCCTCAATTTGTAGCCACTAAAATAATGTACATTTTGATATATAAATCATCCCCCTAGCTAAAGAAATAAAAACGCTACCGAGTTTAAACCGAAAAAATAGGTGAAATTTCATCATTTTCAAATCTGCTGGCCTTTATAGCGCGAAAACGGTAAGAGCTAGAGAAAAGTGCCTAAGCCTCAATTTGTAGCCACTAAAATAATGTACATTTTGATATATAAATCATCCCCCTAGCTGTAGAAATAAAAACGCTACCGAGTTTAAACCGAAAAAATAGGTGAAATTTCATCATTTTCAAATCTGCTGGCCTTTATAGCGCGAAAACGGTAAGAGCTAGAGAAAAGTGGCTAAGCCTCAATTTGTAGCCGTTAGAATAATGTACATTTTGATATATAAATCATCCCTCTAGCTGTAGAAATAAAAACGCTACCGAGTTTAAACCGAAAAAATAGGTGAAATTTCATCATTTTCAAATCTGCTGGCCGTTCTAGCGCGAAAACGGTAAGAGCTAGAGAAAAGTGCCTAAGCCTCAATTTGTAGCCACTAAAATAATGTACATTTTGATATATAAATCATCCCCCTAGCTAAAGAAATAAAAACGCTACCGAGTTTAAACCGAAAAAATAGGTGAAATTTCATCATTTTCAAATCTGCTGGCCTTTATAGCGCGAAAACGGTAAGAGCTAGAGAAAAGTGCCTAAGCCTCAATTTGTAGCCACTAAAATAATGTACATTTTGATATATAAATCATCCCCCTAGCTGTAGAAATAAAAACGCTACCGAGTTTAAACCGAAAAAATAGGTGAAATTTCATCATTTTCAAATCTGCTGGCCTTTATAGCGCGAAAACGGTAAGAGCTAGAGAAAAGTAGCTAAGCCTCAATTTGTAGCCGTTAGAATAATGTACATTTTGATATATAAATCATCCCTCTAGCTGTAGAAATAAAAACGCTACCGAGTTTAAACCGAAAAAATAGGTGAAATTTCATCATTTTCAAATCTGCTGGCCGTTCTAGCGCGAAAACGGTAAGAGCTAGAGAAAAGTGCCTAAGCCTCAATTTGTAGCCACTAAAATAATGTACATTTTGATATATAAATCATCCCCCTAGCTGTAGAAATAAAAACGCTACCGAGTTTAAACCGAAAAAATAGGTGAAATTTCATCATTTTCAAATCTGCTGGCCTTTATAGCGCGAAAACGGTAAGAGCTAGAGAAAAGTGGCTAAGCCTCAATTTGTAGCCGTTAGAATAATGTACATTTTGATATATAAATCATCCCTCTAGCTGTAGAAATAAAAACGCTACCGAGTTTAAACCGAAAAAATAGGTGAAATTTCATCATTTTCAAATCTGCTGGCCGTTCTAGCGCGAAAACGGTAAGAGCTAGAGAAAAGTGCCTAAGCCTCAATTTGTAGCCACTAAAATAATGTACATTTTGATATATAAATCATCCCCCTAGCTGTAGAAATAAAAACGCTACCGAGTTTAAACCGAAAAAATAGGTGAAATTTCATCATTTTCAAATCTGCTGGCCTTTATAGCGCGAAAACGGTAAGAGCTAGAGAAAAGTGCCTAAGCCTCAATTTGTAGCCGTTAAAATAATGTACATTTTGATATATAAATCATCCCCCTAGCTGTAGAAAAAATAGGTGAAATTTCATCATTTTCAAATCTGCTGGCCTTTATAGCGCGAAAACGGTAAGAGCTAGAGAAAAGTGCCTAAGCCTCAATTTGTAGCCGTTAAAATAATGTACATTTTGATATATAAATCATCTCCCTAGCTGTAGAAATAAAAACGCTACCGAGTTTAAACCGAAAAAATAGATGAAATTTCATCATTTTCAAATTTGCTGGCCTTTGTAGCGCGAACACGGTAAGAGCTAGAGAAAAGTGCCTAAGCCTCAATTTGTAGCCGTTAAAATAATGTACATTTTGATATATAAATCGTCCCCCTAGCTGTAGAAATAAAAACGCTACCGAGTTTAAACCGAAAAAATAGGTGAAATTTCATCATTTTCAAATCTGCTGGCCTTTATAGCGCGAAAACGGTAAGAGCTAGAGAAAAGTGCCTAAGCCTCAATTTGTAGCCGTTAAAATAATGTACATTTTGATATATAAATCATCCCTCTAGCTGTAGAAATAAAAACGCTACCGAGTTTAAACCGAAAAAATACGTGAAATTTCATCATTTTCAAATCTGCTGGCCTTTATAGCGCGAAAACGGTAAGAGCTAGAGAAAAGTGCCTAAGCCTCAATTTGTAGCCGTTAAAATAATGTACATTTTGATATATAAATCATCCCCCTAGCTGTAGAAATAAAAACGCTACCGAGTTTAAACCGAAAAAATAGGTGAAATTTCATCATTTTCAAATCTGCTGGCCGTTCTAGCGCGAAAACGGTAAGAGCTAGAGAAAAGTGCCTAAGCCTCAATTTGTAGCCACTAAAATAATGTACATTTTGATATATAAATCATCCCCCTAGCTGTAGAAATAAAAACGCTACCGAGTTTAAACCGAAAAAATAGGTGAAATTTCATCATTTTCAAATCTGCTGGCCTTTATAGCGCGAAAACGGTAAGAGCTAGAGAAAAGTGCCTAAGCCTCAATTTGTAGCCGTTAAAATAATGTACATTTTGATATATAAATCATCTCCCTAGCTGTAGAAATAAAAACGCTACCGAGTTTAAACCGAAAAAATAGGTGAAATTTCATCATTTTCAAATCTGCTGGCCGTTCTAGCGCGAAAACGGTAAGAGCTAGAGAAAAGTGCCTAAGCCTCAATTTGTAGCCACTAAAATAATGTACATTTTGATATATAAATCATCCCCCTAGCTGTAGAAATAAAAACGCTACCGAGTTTAAACCGAAAAAATAGGTGAAATTTCATCATTTTCAAATCTGCTGGCCTTTATAGCGCGAAAACGGTAAGAGCTAGAGAAAAGTGCCTAAGCCTCAATTTGTAGCCGTTAAAATAATGTACATTTTGATATATAAATCATCTCCCTAGCTGTAGAAATAAAAACGCTACCGAGTTTAAACCGAAAAAAATAGGTGAAATTTCATCATTTTCAAATCTGCTGGCCTTTATAGCGCGAAAACGGTAAGAGCTAGTGAAAAGTGCCTAAGCCTCAATTTGTAGCCACTAAAATAATGTACATTTTGATATATAAATCATCCCCCTAGCTGTAGAAATAAAAACGCTACCGAGTTTAAACCGAAAAAATAGGTGAAATTTCATCATTTTCAAATCTGCTGGCCGTTCTAGCGCGAAAACAGTAAGAGCTAGAGAAAAGTGCCTAAGCCTCAATTTGTAGCCACTAAAATAATGTACATTTTGATATATAAATCATCCCCCTAGCTGTAGAAATAAAAACGCTACCGAGTTTAAACCGAAAAAATAGGTGAAATTTCATCATTTTCAAATCTGCTGGCCTTTATAGCGCGAAAACGGTAAGAGCTAGAGAAAAGTGCCTAAGCCTCAATTTGTAGCCGTTAAAATAATGTACATTTTGATATATAAATCATCTCCCTAGCTGTAGAAATAAAAACGCTACCGAGTTTAAACCGAAAAAATAGATGAAATTTCATCATTTTCAAATTTGCTGGCCTTTGTAGCGCGAACACGGTAAGAGCTAGAGAAAAGTGCCTAAGCCTCAATTTGTAGCCGTTAAAATAATGTACATTTTGATATATAAATCATCTCCCTAGCTGTAGAAATAAAAACGCTACCGAGTTTAAACCGAAAAAAATAGGTGAAATTTCATCATTTTCAAATCTGCTGGCCTTTATAGCGCGAAAACGGTAAGAGCTAGTGAAAAGTGCCTAAGCCTCAATTTGTAGCCACTAAAATAATGTACATTTTGATATATAAATCATCCCCCTAGCTGTAGAAATAAAAACGCTACCGAGTTTAAACCGAAAAAATAGGTGAAATTTCATCATTTTCAAATCTGCTGGCCTTTATAGCGCGAAAACGGTAAGAGCTAGAGAAAAGTGTCTAAGCCTCAATTTGTAGCCCCTAAAATAATGTACATTTTGATATATAAACCGTCCCTCTAGCTGTTGAAATAAAAGCGCTACCGAGTTTAAATGAGAAAAAATATGAAATTTGCGTGTAATTATTTAATGCGAAATTACTTAATTTTTTTTTTCATGTAATCAGAATGGCGCCACATGCATTGATGGAATCGACAATTACGAATGCAAGTGTTCTGGTGAATTCACTGGGAAACTATGCGAAATCATGCCTCTGGTTGCGATGATGTACCCTCAAACATCGCCCTGCCAACATCACGACTGTGTACATGGCGTGTGCTTCCAGCCATCCGGATCCAACGATTATTTATGCAAATGTGCACCCGGATACTCTGGTAACTGAAGAATTATGACAATGAAATTATTTTCTTAATTATTTTGAATATTTTAGGTAAAAGGTGTGAATATTTAACAAGTCTCAGCTTCATTCACAACACTTCCTACGTCGAATTGGAACCTCTACGCACCAAACCGGAAGCTAATGTCACCATAATTTTCTCTACTACTCAAGAAAACGGTGTACTTATGTACGACGGTCACCAAGAGCATCTAGCTGTGGAATTATTCAACGGCCGAATTCGTGTCAGCTACGACGTTGGTAACTATCCAGTTTCCACAATGTACAGGTATGTGTAACAACAACGTTCAATAAATGGAGATTTTATTGAGTTCAAAATTTAATTTAGCTTCGAAATGGTTGCTGATGGACATTACCACGTAGCCGAGCTGATTGCGATCAAAAAGAATTTCACGCTTCGAGTGGACAGGGGTTTAGCTCGATCCATCATAAATGAAGGCTCTAAAGACTTTTTACGACTAACCACGCCTATGTATTTGGGGGGAATACCTCCAGAGCCCGGACAGCAAGCCTTCACGCAATGGCATCTCAGAAATTTAACAAGTTTTAGAGGTAATGAGATTTAAAATTGATTTTCTTTATCAAAATAATATCACAAAACAATCTATAGGTTGCATGAAAGAAGTCTGGATCAATCACAAACAAGTCGACTTTGTGAATGCAGCCACGCAACAAAAAGTAACCGCAGGCTGCGCTATGATGGACTCGGAAAGAGATGAAGATCAGCAAGAGGACGAAATGGACGGTATGGTGGAGGAGCCTGCTGGTCCTCCAGATCCGTGCATGAATCATCACTGCAAGCACGATAGCAAGTGTATTCCTAGCAGGGGCGGCGAATACACTTGCCGCTGCAGGCCCGGATTCCGCGGCAAATATTGCGAGCAAGGTGAGGAGGAGTGTAAGTACTGGGCAATCACCGGTGGGGGAGAGCTTTTTCATTACTAAGCATGGTAGCTGGTAGAAAATTCATAACATTTTTCTAAAGATGAAGAAAAAATTGGTTTCCATCACAAAATTGTAAATATTTTTGTTACAGCACCTACTTGTAGAAAAGAACAAGTAAGAGAGTACTACTCGGAAAACGGTTGCCGATCACGGAAGCCATTAAAAATGGCCAAGTGTATCGGAGGGTGCGGATCGAGTTGTTGCCACGCACGCAAAAGTAAACGAAGAAAGGTACGCAACAATTTTTTTAAACTAAAAACAATGGCTACAATAATTACGTTCTAGGTTCGTTTAATTTGCAATGATGGCACCCGCTACACCAAAGACATAGACATTGTGCGCAAATGCGCGTGCACGAAGAAATGCTACTGACTGACACAAGCCGCTACTCACAATTCCGACGAAGCGCAACCCCAGCACGCAGCGATGACCACCACCAACGAGGAGGGTGACTCTGATGATCTCAGCAGCAGGCACATACTTAACTTGCGGCCGTCCGTACCGCCAGCGCCGCGCAACGAGCCCTACCGGCTCACCTTCTACGTGGAGAATGACACCAGACAGCTCCAACTCACCGACGACGCCGGCAACGATAACGGCGACGTCGTGGTTGAAAGCTACGAGAGTCCCATCCTCCACGAGAAGACGCGCCGACACGACACCTACTGCGTCCTGTCTGCCTTCCTCTACTTCGTTACCATTACAACATTTGCGTACTTGTTCATCCTTTGGCTACGGCAGAAGATGCACGTCCAAATGGAGATGATGCACTGGTGGTAGATCGCCTCTCTATCCCAAAAACACACCAACACCATTTTTTTTAATAATTCAAAAAAAGCGAAAATCAAACCTCTCGTCCCTCAAAAAAATATAACAAATGAAAAGAGTTAGAATTGTGAATAGCGGCATAACTTACGACGTTACTAATTTTAGAATAGTTAATGTGTTAAAACACTAAAAACAAACAACTACGTTTCATATAATTTATTCGAATACACGTTTAGTGTTTAGTACAGGGGGCGACAAACTAAACGTAATAGAACTTTTTCTGATTTACACAGTTTCAGCTGGAACAACCGTACATGAAAGTTGTGAAATTCGCACCCTTCAATTTCAAACATTTCAGATTTTTTGTTGCGATAACCAATTTCTAATGAAGTGTACAATATTTATTACTGTTTAAAATCTCGCCTAAAAAGTTTGTCGACCTCTGATATCTTAGAACGTCACTGTATATTCATTCATTTCCATTTATATACTAAAAATAACTTATATAGCACTTATTGATATCAATCGAAATGAATCTGAACATACCGTTGACACTAATAATAAGAAAACACAGGGTGACCCAAAAAAATGTCTAAACAAAAATATATTGAATGTTGCTGCCCACCCACCCTAAATGTACCCAAAACAGTAATAATTGGTATGTAAAAACGTGGCGCGTTCCCCCAAGGCCCCCAAAGTATTATTAAATAGTATTAAAATTTTAATTTTGCCCCTCCGCTCGATTATTAACTAGCCGCGTACCGGAACGCGCTCCCGCGCCCATTTGTATAACGTTGACTATATAAGGACTGTATATTTATATGTAATTTTAGGTTCTATATATAAATATTATAAATATATTATTATATTGATTGATATTACGAAATGACGTCAATCCCGTTGTATTTTAAATTTGTAATTTTTAACTCGGATTTCACCACACACGTACACTCACAAAAGTGTTTTTATTTAATTTATAATACGCCTAATAAACGATGTAATTTATATATAAACTTGTGTATAAAAATATATTATTTCATTTATTGTATGTGTTGCATTATTTTTGAACCCATTTAATCTTAAAAATTCTTAAATTTTGGTCGAATTTGCTTGAAATTTCATCACAAAATGTCAAGATATTAAACTAGGACGCAAAAATGTCACGAATTTCACGCAAATATGACCAAAATTTAAGAATTTTTACGATTTATCGACCAGAAGGGGGGAGTAGGCTGACCATAAATCTTAAATTTTTCTTAAATTTAGCCGTATTTTCGTGAAATTTCGACCAGAAAATGAAAATGTTGTAAATATTTCAACCCGAGATGCGAAAGTGTTGGCGAATTTCACGAAAATCGGTCCAAAATTTAAGGATTTTTAAGATTTATGGTAAGAAGGGGGGAGTAGGCTGACCATAAATCTTAAATTTTTCTTAAATTTAGCCGTATTTTCGTGAAATTTCGACCAAAAAATGAAAATGTTGTAAATATTTCAACCCGAGATGCGAAAGTGTTGGCGAATTTCACGAAAATCGGTCCAAAATTTAAGGATTTTTAAGATTTATGGTAAGAAGGGGGGAGTAGGCTGACCATAAATCTTAAATTTTTCTTAAATTTAGCCGTATTTTCGTGAAATTTCGACCAAAAAATGAAAATGTTGTAAATATTTCAACCCGAGATGCGAAAGTGTTGGCGAATTTCACGAAAATCGGTCCAAAATTTAAGGATTTTTAAGATTTATGGTAAGAAGGGGGGAGTAGGCTGACCATAAATCTTAAATTTTTCTTAAATTTAGCCGTATTTTCGTGAAATTTCGACCAAAAAATGAAAATGTTGTAAATATTTCAACCCGAGATGCGAAAGTGTTGGCGAATTTCACGAAAATCGGTCCAAAATTTAAGGATTTTTAAGATTTATGGTAAGAAGGGGGGAGTAGGCTGACCATAAATCTTAAATTTTTCTTAAATTTAGCCGTATTTTCGTGAAATTTCGACCAGAAAATAAAAATGTTGTAAATATTTCAACCCGAGATGCGAAAGTGTTGGCGAATTTCACGAAAATCGGTCCAAAATTTAAGGATTTTTAAGATTTATGGTAAGAAGGGGGGAGTAGGCTGACCATAAATCTTAAATTTTTCTTAAATTTTGCCGTATTTTCGTGAAATTTCGACCAGAAAATGAAAATGTTGTAAATATTTCAACCCGAGATGCGAAAGTGTTGGCGAATTTCACGAAAATCGGTCCAAAATTTAAGGATTTTTAAGATTTATGGTAAGAAGGGGGGAGTAGGCTGACCATAAATCTTAAATGTTTCTTAAATTTAGCCGTATTTTCGTGAAATTTCGACTAGAAAATGAAAATGTTGTAAATATTTCAACCGGAGATGCGAAAGTGTTGGTGAATTTCACGCAAATCGGTCTAAAATTTAAGATTTTTTAGTATTTATGGTCACCAAAATAAATTCAACACCAAATTATTGTCAAAATATTTATTTTTAATTAATCAGTGCACATTATTAATTAAATATTCCACAAAGATGAGCAATTTTATACACAATTAAAAAAAAAAGGTTCTTACAGGAAAAAAACGTATAGATACAGTCAATATTAATTAAAACTTTCTTCGCTTCAAAATGTCCGGCTTCCAATTGATTGGATGTGACTCTTCTGTCGCCGTTTCATCCTCCTTGTAGATTTTAATGGTTTTGTCAGCTTCTGTCGTGATGAGTCGCGAGCCTGATTGATCATAAGTCATCGAGAATATACCCGCCTCGCTGTCCATTGAACCAGGCTGGACTGGAGCCTGCAACAACACGTAAATAACGTTAGAAACTAGTTTGGGGTGTGAATTGTATTCACTAATTACCTGCAGTCTTTGGAAATTATACCCTGTCCTCCAATCCCAAAAGTGTAGGGTACCATTATCACCACCAGACACCAATACACCATCTGGATTGATTGCAAGACAGTTGACAATTGCATTGTGGCCTGAGAGATTCTGGATGAACTTGCCTTCAGGACATTTCCACTGTTTTATGTTGTCAGGAGAACCAGATGCAAACGTGTATCTGTAAAAGATTGTAATACAAATTAATTACAACTAGAATATAGACCTAAACTAATCTACAGATGTGTAACATGAATAATGAATCAAAGAAGTAAAAAAAGCAAAATACATGTTAGCAAAATGAAATATCTAAGGAAGATTGGATAGAGTAAGGGATGAACAAATAAGAAGCAAGCGACAAATTGAGAGCCTATAAAAAAACCATAGATAAAAACAGATGATTTAGTACTAACACCTAAGATGCTTTCATTTGTTGTTTGGGAGCTGTTCTAGGTTGGTCTGGCTCAGAACAGCATAGAACAGCTACCGACTGATAATGAAAGCAACTCTAGTAAGAATGGCAGAGGACAGAAAAGCAAAACTAGTATGGCTTGCAAGGATAACAAAGAACCAGAACTAAGGAAGAACATGGCAATATAATTGCCATACTAGCAAGAAACAACTTCAACAAACAAAATCCTGTCTTGCAGAACAAATTTTACCAGTATCTAAATACCTGTATTCATCAATATATACTGTTATTTCAGTATTATAGAATATTATTCCTTCTGGATCAATTTTAATAAGATTTGAAATTGTGGATATTAATGTTGATAATAACCCGTTTATATTGGCTTCAAGTTTCAAAGAAGTTAAATAATGATAAATTTTTAATTATTAAACTTCTTTGAGCTTGCTCCTTTACCAGCAGAACAGCCCTTGGGCTGATAGCCCTACAAAGACAGTTTATTGCTACCCATTATAGAATTAAGTAATTTTACTATGATAGACAAAGAAATATCCACAAATTTGAGTTTAAATAAAGCATAAAGATAATTTAACTTTATACTCACAATGTGGGATGAAATACTAAACTCCTCACACTCTTCTTATGGTTGGTGAGTGTGCACATTGATTTGCCAGCCGCTAAGTCCCACAGCCGTATCGTCGTGTCATGCGAACCGGTGACAATTTGTGGTTCAGCCGATTGGCAAATCACACTTGCCACTGTATGTGTATGCCCGGTGAGTGTGTGCACATTGGCTTTTGTTCGCATATCCCATACTCGGGCTGTGGAGTCGCGGCCTGCAGAAATTAGCACATCAATTGTTGGATGGAGGGCCAAGGTGTATACAGCTGATAAGTGACCATGGTAGTGACGAATGACCTAGAATTTAAAAATATTCTACTTTTTTTTCAGAATTAATATAATTGTATTTTTTACCTTATTATATTCAAGATCCCAACATTTAACTTGTCGATCCTCTCCACAGCTAAACAGGTATGGATGTCTACTACTAACAGCAAGACCTCTAACTGTACTGACATGGCCAGTCAAGGATACTTTAAGTTGTCCAGATGCCAAATCCCAAATTTTTATTATTCTGTCAGCAGCACCAGTTGCAAACCACTTGAAAAATAAAACAAATTAATTTTAGTACTATATTTTTAAGACTTTATGCATGAAAGCAAAAGGGGTGGAGGTCATAATTTGAATCAAATATAAAATATATAAAAATGTATTCTAATCCATACTAAATACAGAATAATTTAAAAAATCATATTAAATATGATATCACTCTCTTAGATCCTTATGTCCTCTGTGGGGCACAGATAATTTATGATAACTTGCAATTGGACATTATTTTGTGAGTCTTGCTTTAGCTAGTCTGAGGACTTCCATATGCTGGAGGCTTTATTTAGAACCTTTTCCAGGAGATTTTTGGGCAATCATTCTTTTTAATCCCTTGTGAGGATTATTATTGCTATTATTGACTATGGAAATATTATCCATTAGTTTAATAATTACTGTTAACGCTTTCAGTCCTGTATTTTTGAATATGAAAATATTTTATTCTTTGTTAATTATTATTACTTTTCTTTACACACATCATAATTCAAAAGATTCTAAAACTGCATATGGATTCTTTAAAATTGCAATGAAATCTAGTGATTAAGAGAAAACATATGAAAGTAGAGGCCTTTAAATGTTATGATAGTGAATGCCACTGGCAGGGCCAAAATGTTTAAGGCATGTTAGTAATGTTATATTATCTCACCTCATTTCCTGGTTCAACTGTAACACATCGAACCCATCCCAAATGACCTGAAATCACCCTGTACAGTTTCCATGGTGAGTGCCACTTGGGTTTTGGCATTATTGAGGCACGTTTCATCACAGTACTGAGTTGGTTCTGGATATTCTGTCCTGGGTTTCTTGTCATCAAACTGTTATCAGTGTATGGCACAACTGCACTATCAGCTCCTGCAGCTAATTCACCAGTACCAGGTGGTGGTGGATTTGGTCCACTCTCCACATCTTGTAGTTGCTTCATGGCTTTCATCTTTTTCATATCGTCAAACACCAGTCCATAACTGTCACGTGCTTTTATTAATCTACGAATGTCCTCACTGAAATGAATCAAAATTATTAGATAAGTTTACTAAAAAAAAGAGAGTTATTAGGAATAGCCTACACAAAAGTTCATACTACTTCCTTTTACTAAATTCCCCCAGAAACAATACCATAAAATAAAATACACATTTGTTTATATAACATTGTATGCCCTCTTCCCTCATACTAGACCCCCTCTGCCCCTGCCCATATTAGCCTCTTGTAGATTTGTATGCCTATCCCATGGCTAAGTAACTTGGGAGTTTCCCTCATGCTTGCCACTCTACATAGCCAGGGTTATATGAGGTCACAGCCATTCTCACCTTGCCACTCAATAAAAGAGTATAGTAAAGTAAATAAATTGAAGTTTCTGATAATTTCTGTAGTCTAAATTGACTGGATTCAGCCCTTCAGGGCAGGAGCCAGTTCATCTTCAGATGATAGTTGGGTCCAGATGGTACCCTGACCCCTATCACCTGCAAACCGATAGCTCTGTAAGGCATAGGATGAGTTCTAACCTCAACATTATTGTTGGTAGTCTAAATGTTACCTTCAATTTGGAGGATTATAGCAATAACTCTTTACTATGAATAGGCAGAGAGGAAGACCCTGTATAAAGTAGAAAAGTAACCAGCTAATAGTAATGGAAGTGCAGAATCGGAGAAGAGCACCCGAAAATATAAATTAGTGGAATAAAATCATAGAAGAGGTCAAAACCCACAAAGAGTTATAGAAATGAAGGTAGAAAAAGAAAAATAACAATAATTTTGTAGTAAAAACTTACGCTTTTTCATCTGGTGTGGGTAGCAATCCTTGGTTGGATAAAAACATATCATGGGATCTCTTCAAAGACCTAAACACCAACGTGTGCACGGAGTGGCGTTGCACATCCTCCATCATACTGCAGTTGATAATTGTACAGTTTTAATTCACTTAAATACAATACTACGAAACACAAACGCACAATTAACCTCAAAACCGATGCAAACACAAACAACTGTCATTGTATTACTAAGTATATTTGGTTGCCTATAGTCACACGTCTTATTTAATATTAAATCAATATTCTTTGAATAATTCAATAACTTATGTATGAAAATGGTTGAAAATCACCCACGATGTTCATAATACCACCCACAATATTTATACTAACGTGCATATCGATTGATTGGAGAAAACATCGGGTTGACATTATAGAAAATTTAAATAATAAATAAATCAAGAAATGCAATCTGTCACCATAGAGCATAAACGCCAAACTTTTGATCACCTCGGGCGACCTGTTTCTTAAATTATAGGCGGCGATCTACCAATATCGTATGTATTATGTGATCACAAGAAAGGTAGTAATTTAAAGCCTAAAATAAGTTTAAATTTAAAATAAAAATTGATATAACTGACGCCAGCGCTTAAAAAAACAGCGTTCAAAAGCTTGAACTACAAGCTTCGGGAAACTTCTGTCAGATGGCACTGGAGGCACTAACCCGCGACATCTATCCGCAATAGCATAAACTATAGGGTTCGCGAAGCTGCATATAGATGTCGCTGTTCGGTACGTCCAGCACCATCTGATAGTAGTTTCCCAAAGTTTGTAGTTCAAGCTTTTGAACGCTGTTTTTTTAGGCGCTGGCGTCAGTTCCGGTACAGCGCCATCTGACAGGAATTTCGTAAACCGTATAGTTCAAGCATTGTAGCGCTAGTATAGCACAAAATTTAAATATGTTGGCGCTCATTTTGGAAAAAAACATTTAAAATGATTTCAACAATATCTCAATTGACTTTTTATAAGACAAAACAATTTCATTAATTCAATAATAAGGCAGTTCATAGAAAAATACAAATCCCAAAAACACATATTGCTCTGTTGATGGATGGAAAAGTGACATAACAGGAAATTATCTATTTTAAATTAACAAGGTTCTTAATAATGTAAGAAATAACTATGTTTTATAATATACACTCAAAACACTAATATGTTTATGTAAGTACATTTAGTATGAGTGTAGGATTGATTTGGAACAAATAATTACTATAAAATTTAATTTTTTCTTGTGCCACCTTTCAATTCAACAAAGCAATAGTTATAGCATATATGTTATCCACAAATTTGTACTTAATTTATTGCAACCAACCAAAAGTGTTATCCAGTTAGAGTTACCACTATTTTGAAACCAACTTAATGGTGCTCCTTCAACCCAGCATGAAACCCAATTAGACACTTTTGATATATTTTATTTAAAAAATATATTTTACAGTAAAATAAATGAAGAGAATACGATTGTTTTTTTGTAAATGTATAAATACGAAAAATTAGGCATACCCATAATAGTTTCTCAACTAACTCTTAATAAACAAATTGCACAGAAACAAATTATAGATCAAAAATCTTCTTTTGATGCAATTCAAATAAAATGCATTCAGTTATTATAGTACACATCTACAGACAGTTAAAGACCTATACATATATATATTTACTTTAATAAACACACAATTTTATGTTTGTTTTTTTTTGTAAGTAGCCAACACATGTAAAACTTAAGAAGTTATTTTTTATATGAGAATTTCATCGCTATTTACAAGTTATGTACAAGTCTATTCTATAGTTACTCTTTCTTTTAATAAAAAAATGAGAATTTCTATATATAAAAATTCTGCTAATATTTACAGTATAAATATATATGATATATTCAATAAGGTTTTAAATAATTTTGTATATTATTATGCTCTTTTCCCTATTTTAAAAATAAATCACAATTCGTAGAAAAATAAATTTCACACACTGACGGTTAAATTAAAAAGGTTGTGCTAGTTTTAAACAAACAAAGTACATAAATGTATAAAAAGAAACTTAGGAATTATTGTGGTGACTGGGATTATTCATCGGACAGCTACGTGTCTAAATCGTCCTCGCGCTGACTGGAAAAGTACGATACTAATCCACCGAATTCACCGTTTTCTTCATCATAGTTTTTGGGAGGTTGGTCTGTCGTTGGGGGCTCTGACTGGTACTGTTCAGGGGGATAGGGAGGTGTGTTTTGGAAGGAGTCGCCGTCTTCGTTCGCGGGAGGCGGGGGATACGGACCGTAATGGAAGTTTGGCGGCATGTTTGGGTGGTAGGGTGGACGTGGTTGTAAATGTTGTTGCAACATGTGTCTTGGAGGCATTTGGGGAAATCTCTGCATTGGTGGTCTTATGTATGGTGGGGGTGGAGGTGTTGGATCACCCTTGGTGCTTACGGGACTGGCGGAGGAAGGGCTTACTACGTTTGGAGAACTTCGTTCAGGTAGTGGGATCGGACCACCGCCCGATGGAGAAGGGTCCATAGGGTGGAACATGTGTTGGGGGGCTGGACTGCGCAAACGTGGTCCTAATCCACGGACTGGTGGCGGGTAGTGGTTCATATTTGGGCGGAATCCAGGCGGTAATACTCCACGGGGACCTCCTATAAATGTTCATAATGAATAATATATTTTATGAGATATGGCTATTTAGAAAAAATGTTTTGTTTCATACCAGGTCCTGAGATGAATGGCCCTGGTGGCGGGCCGCCTTGTAGTGGGGGTGAAGGCCCACCAGGTCGTTGGTCAGCAAAGAACTTGTGACCAGACCCAACAGGATAAGATGGTTGACCAGCCTGTGTTTGTAGCATTCGCGTTATGACCGATGGCTTCGGTTGACTTTGGGAGAATGGCTGTGGAGCAGAGGCTACTCCCAATTTGCCACCCAACATCGGGGAATCGGCTGGTGGGGCCACTTTATTGCTGCTAGCTGCCTCAACTGTTAGAGGAATTTCCGATGAATCACCACTGTCTCTTGTTACGTTCGGAGAGGGTTGGGTGGACGAAGAAGAGTGGGCAGCTGCGGCTGCCGCCTCTTTTTCAAGTGTTTTCTTACCTTTTCCTATACAAAAATTATGTCAATTAATATACAAAGATAATTTAATATTTATAGCGGGGTGTCCAAAGCGACAATCGCCTAACCATTCTCAGTCGCCCACCTGTTTGATATGTATACATATTACATATTGATAGGTGACAGGAAGTAGAAGTATTTTAATAATGGGTGAGGATAAAGGGAAAGGTGCCAGGAAGAATTCTTATATTGATTTTTTTTCTGGAAAATTTAAATTAACTTATAAAAAAATAAATAAACTAACCTCTGCCTCTCCTCTTCTTGGGCGTCCCATCTGGATTGAGCGCGACATGCATGGGGGCAGCATCACTAAATTCCCCCATTTCCATATTCTCAACCGGTGGCGTGATATTGAACACAGACGTCGGGGATTCTGCAACAACAGGCGACACCATCGCACTCTTCGGTTTCCTACCACGCTTCTTCGGCGTCTTCTCTTCAACAGTAATGGGAACCGGAGCTTCTACGAGCGAGGCGATTTGAATAGGCGGCGGTGCTACAACTGGCACAGCCATCTCCATCCGTTGTTTAGCCGCTTCCAACTCCCTCCGTCGCTTTTCTTTCTCCAGCTGCGCAGCGACCATTTGTAGCTGCCTGTTTGCGTACTCCTCCTCCTCCATCATCATTTCCATCTCTTTCTCGTCCATCGCCTCGAGATTCTTATTAATTTCTTCTATCGGATTCGGTTCTGGCTCCACCACAACAGGCTCAACGACAGCCGGTTTTGGTGGTTCAACCACCACCGCCTCAGCTGGCTGTTCTAACGGTGGAAACAACGCCACCTCCTCCTCTCCTTGTGCACGCTTAATACGCTTCATACCACCCTTGCCTTTACCCTTCTTACTGCCAACTTTAATAACAGCCCCAACCACCACAGGCCCATCATTGGAATCATCACTATCCCTCTCAACCTCATTATCATTCTCCTCATTCAAAACAAACTCATCCTCGCTCTCCTCCTCCTTAACCTGATTCCTCCGTCGACCATTCTCATCCTCACTATCCGTCCCCAGCACATCAACATAATTAATCTTCCTACCCCGCGTCTTCCTCCTACCATCCCCCTCATCCTCATCCTCACTCTCCAAACCACCATACTTAATTTTCGGCTTCTTTTTCCTGTACACCTCAATATCTGAATCGTCATCATTCTTCTTTTTTTTCTTCGGCTTTTTCTTTTTGGGAGCCGGCGCGGACCGCCGGGCGCCGCCACTGCGCTTCTTCCTGCGGCCCCACGACCGGTCACTCTCCTCCGACTCGGATTCGTCCCATATCGAGCGAGTTTTCTTCCGACGAGGCGCCTCATCCTCGGAGTCGTCATCTATAAAATCCCTATCATACCGGGAAATACGTGCTCTTGTCGAACGCCGAACCGGCCCGCGTCTGCCACGCCTACCAAATTCACTACTATCACTCCCCAACTCCTCATCAAACTCATCCTCGTCATCATCATCCGAACTGGATCCTTTAAAATCCTCATCAGACGCATGCTCGTCATCGCTGCTCACATCCAAACTATTCAATTTGCGATGCTTTTTCTTACCGATTATTTTTTTGACGGGTCTCACTATGTCTTCATCGGATTCCTCCGCTGCGGGGAGAGGTAATGTTTGTGGTAGATCCGTGTTAGCGGGTACAACCGGTGGGAGAGCTTCAGGTTCTTCTGCGGCTACATTAGCCATATCTTTGCCGCGTGATACTACAACCGCTGTGTGTTGTTGAACAGCCGCATTCACCTCGTCTTGTATGGCAGAGTTTATTAAATCATCATAATCATTAAAGCGGTAACTGTGGGCTTGCCGTCGCTGTCGTAACTGGTAAATGGGTTCATCATCGCTATCACTGCTTGAACCGGATGAGGATCGTGAACTGCTCGAACTGCGCGATTCGGCGCTTTCGGAGTCATCACTGGATCTTCGGTGGCGTGGCTTTTTATGGGTGTCGTCGTGTTCTTTGGTGGGCAGTACGTTGTCCAAGCTGATGCCGACGTATGCCAGTCGTTCTTTGCGGCGTACCTCTATTTCGCGTTTGCTGACTTGTTTATCGAACTCCTCGAGTCGTTTGTGGAGGTTTTTGACGAGGCTCATGTGTTGGCATGGCGGGCAGTACCAGTCGCCCTCGGGGATTACCAGTAGGGCGGGTCGTAGGCAGGAACAATGCCAGCCAAAATCGCAGCCATCGCACAGCAAAATCCATTCCGGGTGATCGGATTTGCCGCATTTTTGGCAGTTGGTGTCGTCGGGTTCGACTTCTTCCGCTACGGCGTCCTCTTTGCGGACTGTACGCGCGCGTTTTAGTAGTTGCGGTTCAGAGCCATCCTCCAAGTCGCTTTCAGGTGAGAATTCGTGGTCGGACTTGAACAGTTGGGAGCGTCTATCGTCTTCTTCCTCGTACTCGGGTTCTTCCTCGTCGTCTTCCGGGTGCGAATCGGAGCTAGTACCTGCGGAACTGGATTGCCACGGGTTAGCCTCGTCGAATTTCGGATTGTTGCGTCGTCGCTTCTTTTTGCGTTTCTTCTTATCGTCGGACCCCTGTGTGGTTTCACCGCCTTCACTCGAACTAGCCGAGGATGTTGCTTTATGTTTGTTCCGTTTCCGTTTTTCCGCTTTGTAATCGTTGTCGTCGTTCTTCTTTTTGCGTTTCTTCTCCTTTTTGTCTCTAGGATCGGCCAACACGATATCCTCGATTTTTCGTCTTTCAGCCTCCTCTTTTATCTTTATTTGGGCTATTCGCCGCGATTGCCGGACTCCGATGGGGGTGTCAGCTTCTGAGGTTTCAGGAATGTCTAAGCCTAGAAGGGTACGGCGTTTCTTGTGGCGTTCCTTTTTGGGTTTCGGCTCGGTGGTTGTCTCATCCACGTTTTCCGTCACTGGGTGTTTTTTGGGCTTGATTTTGTGTTTCTTTTGGGGTTGCTTGGCTTCCTCCTCGCTGCTGCTGACTTCTTTCTTTTTCTGTTCTTCGATACTTCTTCGTAGTTCGACGTCGATGGTACGTTTGCCGCGTACTTTTCGGCGTTTACCCCCTGCGTCATCGTCGATAGGTTCGGGCACGGGGCTCACTCTGCCGCGCTTACGAGTTACTCGTTTGATGACTTCCTGAACATCCGCAGCGGTTGTTTCCGTATAATCAAAAGATAAGGAGAGAAGAGTGAGCTTTTTCTCTTCCGGTTTCTTAGTGGGTTCCTCCAGCTCCATGTCGGACGCAGACTTTTCGTTTTCGGTAAGTGGGGCAATTTTTTTCTGAACACACACAGCTTCTTCGGTTTCCTTAGAGCCTTCCGTGGCTTCCACAGTGCAGAATTTCTTTGTTTCCTTTGAAATAGGTGCATCAGAATCTGCTTTACTTACAATTTGCGATTCAATATCTTCCATGTCAATGGATTTTTTTAGTTGTGACTGTTTCATCTCAACATCACCCATATCCACATCCTCATGATTGATTTCATCATTTGCAACCTCCTGCGCTTTCGCCTTGTTCTTACCGGCTTTCTTTTTTGTAGTTTTAACTTCTGGTTTTGGAGCTTGCACACCACTTCGAAGTTTCCTAAGTGGTTGAATGGGTTTAGGTTTTTCAACAATCTTTTTGTCTTCAACTTCAGATGCATCTTCATCAACTTTATTCTTTTTTGCAGCAACCGTTTCTGATGTTTTGACTTTTGACAATTCAACTTCTGACTTCTTTGTTAATAACTTTGGTTTGACTACATTAGCATCATCTTTTTGAAGCCTTGCACTTCTTTTTACAGGTTTAGCAATTACATTTGTTTCCTCTGCCTGCTTTAAATCACATTCTTTGGACAAAACAATTGCAGTTGATGATTTTCCACTACCTCCTGCCACCTCTGGAGCCTTACATTCATCAGATGACTTTGAAATCTCAGTAGATTCATTTTTATTCATTACTGAATCCTTTTTACATTCATTGGCCTTAATAATGCCAACTGTTTTATCATCAATTGTTTCTTCATTATCACTTTTTGTACCTTCATCTTTCTTTGTGACTTTTCTACTTACACCTTTCTTAATAATTTCAAGTTTCTTTACTGCACCTTTCTTAAAATTCCCCTTTTTTGTAACAATCTCTTTTGTATTATCATCTTGATTAATAATTTTATCCTTTTTATTAACCTCCTTTATATCTTTAATATTATCATTCGTTTTACCCTCATTCTTGACTATTATCTCATCTACTTTACTTTCATCTTCTTCCAACTTACAACTTTGTCCAACATTCTGACATGGTAAATTAGCAACTAATTTAGGTGACTTTTCTATACTACATACATCTTTCAGTATAGCCTCTTTTGATGGTAGAATTTCCAATGGATCTCTTTCTTTAGTACATTTTGTTGTTGTAACATCTTCCAATAGAACTTTACTAGTCTTATTACCACCAACAACAGTTGTATCATCTTGAACACTTGTACTGGCAGATTTTTCAATATTAATTTTCGGAACTTTACTGTTTATTTTTACATCATCCACCTTTTTACATTCTACTACAATTGGATTATCAGGTTTCAAACTAGCAACAATTGTGTCCAATTTCTTTTCTTTCCGTTTAGCAAGTTGAGTAATCTTCTTTTCTACAGGCAATGCAACCCTTTTAGAGCCCAGATTTGTATTTGGTCCACTAGCAACAGTAATTTCCTTTTCCGTATCTACATGAATCTTGGCTTTTGAACATTCAGGTTTAATACTTTGCATTTCAGTATTCTTCACTGTAGATAATTTCTCACCCTCGACTATTTTTGTAGATATTTCTTTTTGCAGTGCTTTTGTGGCAGACAATTTTTCATTCACAACCTCTTTTATAGATGAGTCTTGAACTTTTAAAGATTTTCCCACTGCAGTTGTTTTTGTAGAGCACGTTTTAATCTTTTCCGCTGATAATTTCTCTTCAGAATCTTCCTTCCATACTTTTACACTATCACTCTTCTTCACATCCACCTTTTTCATTGTAACTGAATGTTCCTCCACTTTCTTCATTGCATTTAAAGCTTCTGAAAGCTTCTTGGTTGGAAGTAAATTTTTCTTCATTGAATCTGAACATTCTTCAATCTTCTTCAATGCACCTGGATCTTCCTCAATATTCTTTATTGCAACTGAACCTTCCCCACTCTTTTTGCTAACAACTAAATCTTCCCCAGTCTTCTTTATAGATTTTGTTTCTGCATGTTTTAGAGTTTTATCTTTTAAACTTGTGTTGGTAGATTTTAATTCTTCGTTCAATCTTGCAGACTTTTCTGGATCAATATTTCTGGAAGATTGTCCCTCATTTCTGTTTAAAGATTTGCCACCTTCTACAATCTGTTTCACAGATTTAATTTGATCAATCATTTTAGCAGGCTTGACTTCTTTGGATTGTGATGATTGCTCTTCCAAAATATGTTTTACAGATTTAACATCAATATTTTTGTCAGATTTAATATTGTCGGTATTTTTTGTTTCTGCGATATCTTTCTCATTTTCAACTGATTTTGCAGATTTACCTTTTTTTATTATTTCGACTTCAATATTTTTTGTCAATTTCTCTTCTGAAATAGTTTTAACATACTTTTCCTCTTTAAGAATGTTACCAGAATCTTCAATCTGTTTGGTAGATTTTGAGGGTTTCGCATCAATGTTTGTTGCTACAGTATCTTTTGCAAATTTCTCTTGATCTATTGTAGATTTTCCTTCTTTGGTAATTGTAGCAGGTTTCTCTATAATACATTTTGTAGACTTATTTCCAATATATTTATTTTCAACATTTGTTGAACTTTTAGCTTCAAATTGTTTAGTAGCAGCATCGTCAACTTGTTTACCAGACTTATCAAGCAGCTTAGCAGACTTATCTTCAACCACATTAACAGATTTGTGCTCCACAAGTTTAGAAGATTTATCCTCAATCAGTTTATGAGGATTATCTTCAATCTGCATTGCATAACTACCTTCAATTTTATTTTCAATATGTTTAAGAAATTTATCTTCAATCTGTTTAACAGATTTATCTTCAATTTGTTTAGCTGCCTTTCCAGACTTGTCTTCAAGTGTTTTACCAGTTTTCACACCAATGTTTTTTGTTGATGTTTCACCAACAATATTTGTCATTGATTTCTCCTCTGCTATATATTTAGTAGATTTCTCTTCAGGAGTTTTTGTAGATTTCTCTTCTAGAATTTTCGTATATTTCTGTCGTGCAATTTTTGCAGATAACTCTTTAGCAATTTGTTTTGTATTTTCCTCTCCAATACATTTGATAGATTTCTCAGCTGTAATTTTTGTAGATTTATCTGCTATAGTTTGTGCAAGTTCTGCTATACTTTTTGTGGATGTTTCTACTGGATTTTTTGTAGATGTGCTTGTTATTTTTGTTGTAGATTTCTCTGCTGTGATTTTTCCAGATTTGTCTGCTATATTTTGTGTAGGTTCTGCTATACTTTTTGGGGATGTCCCTGCTGCATCTTTTGTAGATTTGTCTGCTATATTTTTTGTAGATTTATCAGCTGTAATTGATGCAGATTTGTCTGATATAATTTTTGCAGATTTGTCTGCTATAATTTTTGCAGTTTTGTCTGCTATAATTTTTGCAGACTTGTCTGCTATATTTTGTGTAGGTTCTGCTATACTTTTTGTAGCTGTCTCTACTGTAATTTTTGTAGACTTTTCAGAAATATTTTTTGTAGATTTATCAGCAGTCTCTTTTCTTTTCACATCAACTGTTTTTGTCAAGATTTCTCCCATAATATTTTTTGTAGATTTATCTTCTACACTTCTTGTAGATTTGTCTGCTGTAATGTTTGTCAATTTGTCTACTTTATTTTGTGTAGAGTTGTCTGCTAAATTTTGTGTAGATTTGTCTGCTAAATTTTGTGTAGATTTGTCTGCTAAATTTTGTGTAGATTTTTCTGCTATAATTATTGTGGATTTATCTGCTGCATGTTTTGTAGATGTATCTGTCATATTTTTTGTAGATTTCTCTGCTATAATTGTTGTAGATTTATCTACTGTGATTTTCGTAGATTTCTCAACAATTGTTTTAGTAGCATCTTCTATGTTTTTTGACTTTCCTTCAAAATTTATTTTAGATTGCTCACCTGTATTTTGTGTAGAATTGTCTTCAACTATTTTTACAGGTTTCTCCTCAGTCTTTTTTGTAGATTTCTCTTCTCCAATCAATATAATAGATTTTGCATCTTCAATGGTTTTAGTAATTATCTCTGTTTCAATATTTTTTACTGATTTGCCTTGAATAAGTTTTACAGATTGATTTTCATTAATATTTTGTGATGTATTACCTTCTTTAGAATGTTGCTCTGCCATATCATTTGTTGAAACTTCCTCCCCAATCTTTTTTGTAGAAGTTGTCTCCATTTCCTTCACTCCCTTCAATTTATTTACAGAAACATTTGAATCTTTAACACTCAACTTTGTGTTATCCATTTTTGATATGTCTACTTCCTTTGTCCCATTTCCATCACCACTCTTATTTGTAGGAGCATCACTAACAACTGTTGTACTACAACTACTTTTACCAATGTCATTGGTTACCACTATCGATTTAATTTCACTACTTGTAACAATCTCCGCAGAATTGTTACTAATACTATTTAAACAAATTTGTACATTGTCATCAACAACACTGGTTTTAATTAAACCATCTTCTACTGAACTATTTGATTTTGTCTCTTCACCCTTAGTATCACCAATATTTAATTTAGTTGCCACTTTAGAGTTCGAACCACCAGCCTTATTCAAGTCATCACCTGATTCAGCAGCACCAAACCTCATTTCAGTTGATTTAATGGGACTTGTGTTTGGAGACTTGAAACCAAACCCAGAGCCAGGCCCGAAGAAAAACGACGGTTTCACAGGAGGGGGTGATTTGTCATCATCCTTCCCAATGTTCTCCCATTTATCAACCAATTTTTGAACATTGTTATCATCCGATTCGGCCATCCCCGCATCCCAACGAGACTTCTTCGGAGGGCTTCTAAAGGCTTCTTTTTTGTCAGTCTTAGACTCGCTTATAACATCTGAATCCTTACTTTTCTCATCTTCGTTACCCGTAGTGCATTCCACGCCACTGCCCTCGCCATAAACATAAATCACATCATCCTCTATTACATCCCCAACTATAGGACATTCGCTATTATTGTCTTCGCCGCTACCTTTCCCCATTACAAGCATAAGTGGTTCTTCAATAGCCTCCCCAACTTCATCATCCTCATCATCATCTTCAGGTATGTATGGTTTCAGCATTTTTTTGTTTCCCAAAAGAGTTGGTCGATCCATTCGAGGCCTCTTCAACATACTTGGTTGTTCAATATTGTATGCTAATGGCCGTTTTAAGTCGCTTCTATAAATTTCTGCAAAACCCGACGCGCTATCCACAGCTTTTCTATTGGAAATCGAACTGAATGTATCACCCCTAATATATTTTTCTTTCACACCACTCAGTTCAGGTTTTGCATCTGCATGGGGCTGTGATAAAAGCTCTGTTAAAGGTTTCAACCGCAACCCCAATGGCCTAGGCTCTTCAACCTCTAATGGTTTAGGTTTATCCCCACTATCAGTACCGTTGCTGGTTGTAGTATCCGAGATCATATCAGTTGAAACCTCACTGGAATTTTCTTCTACAACTTTAAGGGTGGGGGCTTTTTCATCCGACGACTTTTCGTCTTCAACACTCAACGATTTCTCATCATCCACACTTGATTTGTCCTCTTCCGCGTTTAGTTTAACATCAGTAGATGTATCATCTTCCTCCTCGGATGATTTTATTGATGGTTTTGAGGATTCAGATGTTGAATCAACTTGACCAGTATCCAGAATGGGTTTTTCTATTTCCAAACTGTTGCTGTCATCATTCAGAACCGCCTCTTCAGAAGTCTCTTTACCATCCAGCTCGGAGATTAGTGAGAGCAACCCATTACGATCTCTGAAAACATATTAGTTGTAACTTGCAACTCAAACGTCAATTCAAACGCCAATGGTTTTCGTCAAAGTAGTTAGATTGTCTCAACTGATATGTTTACAACTCCATGTCATATCAAATACAATAGTGCAAAATCCATATTTTATGATACAGAATGATTGAATAAAATATGTGTTGCAGGCATAAATTAGAATAATAAAAGATAACTATTACAAAAGAAAAAATGTTTAAACATGTCTCTTATGCCCATATTCACGAACATCCCATAAACATTATAGGTCCGATAAAACATATATAATTGATGTGGTGCCGCCAGATGGCATTTAACTTCCCTCTATGAGGGTAAGTTGTACTGTTATTATAGGTCCCATAAGCTATTGAATGGAAAAATTGTCAAAACAAATGTAAAACACCTTGATTTGGGGCCTTGATTGACATCTTTGATTTAATTATTCAGTGTTTCCAATAGAAAGAATCTAAAGTAACTACATTCTCTAGATAATGTTGCTATAACAACTAATATTTATGAGTTCAATAGCTACTGAAAGATTTATAACATTGGTGAATATGGGAGTAATATTAATAACATTAATAAATATTTCAACTTTTACCACTCTACATTCAGTTAGTTAAGTACTTACTTTGCTACTAAAGCCCACGTTTCCTCATCAGGATCCTCTTTGTATATTCTAATCTGACAGCTTTCATCAGACTGGTACCAATAGGCATGGCCCATCTTGTCCCTGCCCATCGGCTGTGTTCGTAGATCTGTAGCAGACATTTTGTTGATTTCTGTTTTAAACTTGGTGTTCAAATCGAACTGCATTTCAAGTAGATGCTGAAATATTGATATTACTGTTATTAGCAACTATATGATTTTAAGGCACTTGAAGTTACCTTGAGTATTCTCAGTTTGGATCCAATTCGGGCCTTTTTGTAGCCAAACCGTTCAACCTCCCATGCATCCTGTGTGTTGTAGCTGTGGCATATTTTTATTACGGCGCGCTCCCATCGCTCCGTGCTCACGGATTTCCGCACTTTGCGCAGCAGTTTTATATGGAGGTCCACTAGGAATTGAGCAACTGAAATATAATCATGAAATGGCAGTTTTATTTAGGGATCCTTTTGTGAAAAACAACTTCTATCATTATAGGGCTATCAGTTATTTGTAATAAGCTGTTTTCGTTTTGCTGCTCCAGGGTATTGTCTCTTGTTCTATTTGTCACTCCTGATGTGCACAATTCTACCTCATCCCTAACAACTAATGCACAACTGCAAAACTTGGAGCAATACAGCATGCCACAGCACAGTTACACAAAGGCACCTATAGTGAATTAGCATAGTGTGGTCAGTCCAACCACAATTATGACAGAAATATTAATTCTATATTAAAAAATGATGGCAAAACATTTATTGTTATTCCTGACTTTGAGGACCTGTTTCTCCTCCCATTTGGGAAAAAGCAATTCAATAGTGTCAATCAGGCTACAAATACTATTCTATTTTTATTTAGTAATAAATAAACAAAACTAAATTAAATTTGATTTAAGAGGATAATAGTGCTTTCAACAAAATATTTATTAATGATATGGCAAATGGTAATAACCACAGTGAACTGATGCAGTAAAATTAAACAAACAAAGAAATGCTGAAACAATAACACCCCAATCAAAACAATCATAAAACAAACACGATTCGTAAACAGTTTTGGCATTAAGATAAAATCCTGCTGAACCAGTCAGACGCCAACTTAAACCCTATCGTACCTTCATGCGTATTCTCGAGCATCTCCTGCAGGTCATGGAAGTCGATGGTGGCGAGACCGCACAGCACACCGAACTTCTCCAGGAAGCCGCAGATGACGGCGAAATTCGGATCGCCCTCGCACGTAGCTTCGCTCTCGGACGCCATTTGCGTTTGTATGACAGGCGACCCGCGACGCAGAAAACTCTGCCGGTCTAGCGCGGCGCCATCGACGGGCTTTCAGGCCACCGGACGCACCCACGCCGCGACGTCTAAAACACAGTCACTGGCACCGGTTCTCATAGTTTGCCGCACGCGAAGAAAACACAAACACACTCGGACCACTGTTACACAAACACCACAACAAATCGCTGAACGCCAAGCGCCGGTAGTCGCCTGTTGCGCCCACAGATGGCGCGCGGTTCATCTATAAAATTAATTATTGAACAATTGTTATAGATTAATAGAATAGTTTAAGTATATACTAAATATATTTTGTATTTGCTGTTTTTTAGTATGATATTATTTGCTCATAACGAGAAAAATGTTTAAATTTATTTGAAATAATTAAAGGACATCATGTAAGATGGCGCTGGTATAGCGACGGCCATTATTAATGGTAACCATGGCAACGTAAGCCGTTATTACACTATGTAAATGACTAGTACCAGTGCATCTCAAACGGTGTTCATTTAACAATATAATACACGAATTGGATTTTTAATGACTGATGCCTATATTTACCAATATTCCATAAACTTTATAGGTGCCAAAAGCTATTGAATGGATAAATTAAAAACGTCATTGTGACAGAAATTTCTAAAACAAATGTCAAACACCTTGAATAGCGTTTGTGATTTTGTTGACACCTTTTGTTTAATTATTCAGTGTTTCCAATAGAGAGAATCTAAAGTAACTATATTGTATAGAGAATGTATTTAATGTTGCTATAACAACTAATACTTATGTGTTAGCTTTATCTGGGCTGGTCTTAGCTAGCTTAGGGGCTCTCTAACGATAAACGAAAGCGGCAATTTATGGAACGTTGGTGAATGTTGGGGATGAGTTTCCTAATTTTGTGGTTTGTCTACAATAGGCGACTGTGCCAATAAGTGTCCCACTTAACCGGAATCCACGGTTGTTCATAATCAACGTGTTAATCCCTTAAGAAACTTAAATACTAATATATATTTATTGAGCAAATAACAAAAATAAACTTACTACTAAAACTACCAAAATTAAGGAACCTCGGAAATGAACACATAATAACAAACGAAAGAAAAAAAAACAAATCACAATTTCTTCTTCCGCACATTGAACACCCTCAACTCCTTGTTATTTCGAAAATCTTCTTCATAAACAAAATCAGTGTCTTTCAATTTAGCACTACGACGAACAGGCCGCGCCCCTAAATCGACAGTCACATCCCCTTCAACCTTCCCGAAAATAACCTCCATAATCATCTCCTGCACCTCGCGTTCTTTATTATCAACTGGCTTCACAGGCTCCGGACTCTCATCCTCCTCACTATTATCACTATCCTCTATAAAAACAATATGTTGAAAATCACATGCATTTCGCACGATTTCCGTGTATGGCAAAATGGTAACAGGGTTGCGCATTGTTTGTACCGGATGTTGGCTACGCACATGCGCCATGCAGGATTTCCGGTCGCTCGTTTTAAATAAACAAACGGCACACTGATACTGAAACCATTTGAAATGTGCGCACATGTGTCTCAAAAGTCTCCTACGGTTGCGAAAAGTTGCGCCACACGGAATACACTTCAATTCGTTAATACTCATATAACAGTCCGCTTTTGCATTCAACAAAACCATTGATTCCTCCTCATCATCCACATCATCATCACTAATTATTTCATAACATTCTATAGAATTACTGCTGTTTTCATCTACTATTATTAAATCGGGGCTTTCTTGGATGTTTCTGTTACTTATGGTTTGTTTGCGCTTTTTCGATCCTATTGGTTTTGGGTCGGCGCTTGGTTTACTTAATGTACAGTACTTGCGATGCGCAATTTGTGCGGCTTTGCGCTCAAACTGTTTGCCACACGTTGGGCATATTCTAGGGTCTGTATCCAACACATCGTGGTTGGAGTTATTGTTATTAATAATGCTATCAAACTCGCTCTGTTTTAAAATAGTAGCTTGTATCCGCGAACGGAGCTTTCTCACCTGTGACGAGGATTTACGGTGGACTTTAAACAGGTGCCGGAACACGCTCCACGCGTTTGCGAATATGTTGCCTTTGCAGCCGTTTTCCGGGCAGAGGTAGGCGAGTTTGGTGTCGTTATGTTTGTACTTGATGTGCTGCGTTAGGGTTTTTTTGGTGGAGAACATTTGTTTGCAGATGGTGCATATGAGATCGGATTTGGGCGGAGTGGTTTGGATTGCTTTACCGTCCGGGCCGAGAATGGCTTCGTCGTCGTTTAGAATACTATGGATTTCCATTACCTACCAATTGAAATTAAATTATTATCAATTAAAAAAAAATGTAATTTTAATATTATAAAAAAATCAATTCTAACATTATAAACAAATTATGTTTAAAAAATTCCAAGGTAAACAAAGAAGAATTAATAGAGGAAACCTAGTCTATATCAGATTATTTTAAAAACAAAACCCAAAATGGGGCTGTAACTACAAAACTTGAGGTGGTAAATAATTCTGCTTTGAAAATTCAGATTTCCTATTAAATCCTCTTGAAACCAAGTCGAAACGTGTTAAATTTCTCGCATTAGTAACGACAGAAAAATTGATTTACTAGCAACTGTCGGTATTTTTTAAACAAAACACAAAATGGGACTGTAATTACGAAACTTAACGTGGTAAAAAATTGTGATTGAGAATTCAGGTTCCCCCATGAGATTCACTTTGAAGCAAGTCTAAACTTGTTCGATTTCTCACATTCGTAATGACAGAAAAATTGATTTACTGTCGGTTTGTTAAACAAAACACAAAATTGCACAGTAACTGCGAAAAAAAATATAATTCACTTTGAAACAAGTCGAAACTTGTACAATTTCTATTATATCTACTATATAATAGTTATTTGGATGTGACATTTTGTTTTGCATATAACTTTGTAATGGTCTATTTGTACAAAAATTGTAAAAATGTTCAAAAATGTAAAAAAAGTTAAAAATGTCAATATAATTCAGAAAGTTGTGCCCACTCCAGATATTTTAAGGTACTGTAAGGTGTAAGGCTATGTATATGAATCTAATGTAACTGAATTGTTTTAAAAATCTGATATTTACCTCATTCTTCATTAAATCATCAACATCAGTCTGTTGAGGAATATGCTTCATTAGCGTTTGAAAAACCCCTGATACATTTCCATTAATCTGCTCCAAAGTCAAAGCTGCAGTTTCATTCTTCTCTGGACTATCACAGCTGAAGCTTTCCACTATTTCTTTTGTTTCGTCCTCTTCAGATATATTTAGATTCTTTTGTTTGCCCAGCTTGCTGATGATTAGACTCAACTTCTTTTTAGGACCTAATTTAGGGCGGGAGCACTTCCATGTCGGTTTTTCAGGCGTTCTATTTTCTATTGTTTCATCAATTTTCATAGGTATCGTCTCAGGACAAGGTGGACACTATATTTGAAGAAAAATTACAGATAAACATCAGTAATCTCTTCATTCCATCATTACTATACCTTACACGATAAATAATAATGTCAATATTTTAGCATAATGAACATTTTAAACATATTATCGTACAGTAATACTGTTATTATTCTAAAATATTGACAGTATTATTGATCGTGTAAGGTGCCTTATTGATACATTTATGGAATATTGATGAATATGAAGGTTAAGGTTGAATGTGGTTTCTAGATGAAGATGGATTGTGAGTGAAATGAGGTTAATAATGCATCTAAAAGGTGTCAAATGTACCATGTAATATATTATTTAGAGTATTTTTTATGTACTCTAGTCACTTAATATGAATATATAAAGACATTATGTACAAGAAACTGATAGAAGATATAAATTACCTTATTAATACTGCTACACATATCACCAAAGTTTGATACTCGCTCCTTGCAGAACTCCCTTTTGTGGTAGATAAAATTAGCCAGACTGCGGAACATGGTTCTGCAAACACGGCACTCATAAACCAATTCACACTCATATGTAATATATCTACGAACCTAAAATTGATAGATAATATTTATTGATGTCTATATATGATGGTGGTCAAATTTAGTTTTATGTTAGTACTACTAATAATACTAATTATAATAATAATGATAATAATAACATAAAACTAGATTTTTAAATTTTGGGGGTTAGTCCACTTTTACTATCAATGCCTCTTATATTGGCAAGGCACTTACAGAGCATATAACAGTTAAATAGTTTACCTCTTCAGTTGCAGTGTCTAACAGCTGTATTGCATGCTTTAGTCCAAACACACTTGTCTGTATAGGTTTTTGCAGGTGGGCCAAATCATGCTCTTTCGATGCCTGACCCAGACTTGTATGTAGCTTTTTCTTGGTTTTATATGCTTTCTTCGCAGACATCTCTGATGTATGGAAGAAATCCTTAAAATGACAATTGTTACAAAATTACTCTTATATAAACCACAAGTAATTTACATAGCAAGTTTTATAAAGAAATTTCTAAACAAAATTAAATAAAAGTTTTGCATCGTATGTCAATACAAAACAAATTTAATTAATCGAAACCATTTATTTACCTACCAATCTAACCAAATAAAATTTTCTAATTCACCCTACAATATATCACTCAAACCACAACATGCTTTCAGAATAATCCAATAAAGTTATAAAAACTTAAATCATTGTATGTCAATACAAAACAAATTTAATTCATCGAAAACCATATATTTACCTCCCAATCTAACCAAATCCAATTTTCTCATCACCCTACAATATACCATTCAAACCACACCACCCTCTCAGTAATAAACAAATAAAGTTGTAAAAACTTAAATCACAAGTCTCTCCCTTAAATTAAGCAAAAATGCGCGTTGTGTGGACAACAATAAAGACGTTTTCCCACAGCTCAGTTGCGTTCGCTCTGAATGACCCCACGGGGATAATTAACGCGCCCCCCTGTGCCCCCCAAAATATAAAATTACTCTTACCAGCAATTGCGAAATCACACCACCATTATAGACAATTGTCACACGTTCGTATTTGGTCACAACAGATGGCACGCAGTGTCTATTTGTAGCACGAAATTTCGTAAGTTCAAAGTTACAAAATATATTATTCGCGCTAACACACATACACATGTCACAAGTTTCAAGTTGATAGCAATAGTTACGTTATTGATTTTGAATCAGAAAGCGCTCCGATAGCAGGAGTCAAAAAAATGTTAACGTGGATTCCAACCCACTGGAGCATAGACAACTACACTGGAGTCTAAATCAAAGAAAATATAATCCTAAATACTAATACTAAATACTCCAGTGGGTCGGAATCCAGAATATCATCTACTCCAAACCATCCAGACTGCCAAAGCGGGTTGGGGAGTGTTGAGGGCGCGCAGGGTGTGCAAGGTGTGCGCCGCAGCAAGCGACCAAAGTTAGGGGCAAACCAAATTCAGCCCAAGCCATGAGCAATCGAAAGAGTTCTAAACATAAAATCTGAACTCGCCTTGGTTATAAAAGTTCTATCTCAGTATTTTTAGAGATTAGCGTTTATAAATGATTTATTAATTTCGTCACTTATGTTCCTACCCTAATATCCTATATAATGGGGCGGCCAAATTATGTTTGCACGTGGGTTATTTTTCAGTGTATAGACAGAATCATCATGATCGTCCATTCTAAAAGGATTTTGAGGTGGATTTCTATTTAATCGCGGTTAGTTCATGTTAGGATTGGAACCAGACTATCATACATGAAGTTGGCAATATTTGAATACCTACAACAGTCAGCGCCATCTAATAAGTGGTACTGAATCAGAAAATACGAACACCTATTTAATCTTCTATGACTATGATTTTAAATTGGTATGGTTTGATTGTGGCTTTAGTCCAGACCACAACCTTTTTTTACGATTTGTTTTTTTTTTCTGAGAATAAAAAATCGAGCAATTTCTAAACAAAAACAATGCAATTTACTCCCATTTGCAAAATAATTTAGAGGTTTGTAGGTGTGAATTGCGTTACATAAAGTGATGGAAGCTGCAACTGAGCCTGAATTGGTCGTGGATAATGTGAACGACGGCGAGCAAAACGAGAAAGTAAGGTTATATTTTGTTGGACCCTAAATGAGGCCTATCAGTAATTAATAAACATGTTGAAAACCATAATTAGCAATTGTTAAATTTATACCAAAAAATATATATATATAAACATGTAGCGCCATTTTCATTTATTTCATTCATTTATCTTCTATAGCAATGATATATTTTGAGAGTAAATTAACATCATATTCCATCACTAAAAAGGCACCTTACACGGTCAATAATACTGTCAATCCTAATACTGTCAGTATTTGCTTCAATGTTCCTTTTATATTTATCAAGTAATCAATTATCCGGATATACATCAGTATTCTCTTCATTTCATCATTACTATAGCTTACACGATAAGTAATACTGTCAATATTTTAGAATAATCAACATTTTAAACATATTTTTGAACAGTAATACTGTCATTATTCTAAAATGTTGACAGTATTTGTGCCTTTATAAGGCACCTTACATGATCAATATTACTGTCAATATTTTAGAATAATGACAGTATTACTGTACGATAATATATTTAAAATGTTCATTATTCTAAATTGTTGCCAGTATTACTCATTGTATAAGGTATGGTAATGATGTAATGAAGAGAATACTGATCTTTATCCAGATAATTGATTACTTGATAAATAAAAAAGGAGGATTGACGCAAATATTGACAGTACTAGGATTGACACTATTATTGACTGTGTAAGGTTGCCTTATAGGTATAAAAATTTGGCAATATCAGTTTTAGTCTACTTCTTCTTCTCTCGGCTCTACAACTTCTTGTGATATTCTTAGGTTTGAGTTGTGAATCATTAGTTTGGCAGTTAATAACTTCCATTATTATCCTTGCCTTTCATTGCCTTTGTCATTTTTTTTTCTAGTAGGATTCCCAGATATGTGAACTTTTATAATCTTTCATATATTTTCCTCTATTTCATTATTATCCTCCTCAAAGCTGGCATGTATTTGGTTTTCTCTTGATTTACTGTACTAAATCGTTATATTAAAAAAATGTTTTTAGATAGATGTGGTTTCTACAACTCCTCCCCCTATTGAGGAACATCAAAGCTTACAACCACCAGCCACCCCATCAGTATTACTTCCCCCAAACCTTGGGGGCCCAGAGTTACCCAAAGCAGCCACAATTCAACCCAACTACAAGCCTCAAGCACTAGCCGATCTCAGCCCATCCATAAAAAATGTCATGCTGGAGCACTGCTACGCGCGCCCCTTTAACTGGCGGCCGGAGAACAACTTTTTGCGACCCACCAAAACGTTGTTCTTTCCCAAATCGTTTGTGCAAAAGCGGCGGAGGAGTAGTGGGGCAGATAAAGATGATCATATTGATGTGGAGGGGTCTGAGCCTGACTTGCCAGTCATTTATGATGTTGCCAAGGCTAAGAGATTGATGGATGAATGTGAGAGGCATGCTGCATTTGTTAGAGATGAACACAGTGGGGATGATTGGGAGGAAAAAATTCCTAGGTAGGACATAGATATACTTAATCTGGAATATGAACCCAGTTCAATCACCTAGTTCTTTTTTTATAGACTTCATTGGACAGACAGCCAGAACCATTTATTCAGTGTGATGGTGAACATTCTGAACAGTGATAGGATGTCACGATTGGCCTATGTTGGTGTCCACAATGAGCCCATCCTGCGACGCACTGTGATCGATAAATCAGTGAAACGGTTTCGACAAGTAATGGCCAAACATTCCTGGGACACAAAACTGGCACAGTGGTTGCATCAGTTGCTCATTGATCATCTCAGCACCCCCTTTTTGGCGGCATACTTTGATATTTTACAGGTAATTAATTTGATTTTATAAAAAAACTTGTATCTTGATATGACTATCAGCTCAAGAGCTATTTCACCATTTCATGATATATATTTTAACTGAAAAACTATGAAAAATTATATGATGGGGTTTGAACTGTCATCACCCAGTGCTGAGTACAAGACGCATGTATTTACCAACTAAGCTACTGGGCTAAGGGAAATTTAATATACAAAATAAGAGTACAATATTTAATATCAATCCAAGGGCAGTATTGAAATATTTAATGCTTGTGATTTAATCAGCTGCCAGCTACCTCCAGGAGTTAGAGAGTTAACTCTAACTTCTGGAGGTTGAGTTACCTTATATAGAATCAAAAATTAAAAGGTAACTTGATCTCCAGGAATTAGAGAGTTAACTCTAACTCCTGGAGATTGAGTTACCTTTTAATTCTTGATTCTATATAAGGTAACTCAACCTCCAGAAGTTAGAGAGTTAACTCTTAACTCCCGGAGATCGAGTTACTTTTTAATTCTTGATTCTATATAAGGTAACTCAACCTCCAGAAGTTAGAGAGTTAACTCTAACTCCTGGAGGTTGAGTTACCTTTTAATTCTTGATTCTATATAAGGTAACTCAACCTCCAGAAGTTAGAGTTAACTCTCTAACTCCTGGAGGTAGCTGGCAGCTGATTAAATCACAAGCATTAACTATTTCAATACTGCCCTTGGATTGATATTAAATATTGTACTCTTATTTTGTATAATATTAAATTTCCCTTAGCCCAGTGGTTTAGTTAGTAAAACCTGCGTCTTGTACTCAGCATTAATTCTTGATTCTATTATAGACATTAAAACATAAACTGCCAACATTCCTGGAGAAATTGCTATTTGGTCCAAATGCACACAATCGGCTTGGTCCGCTCAGTCACGAGGGCCTGTTTCCGTTGTTGAAACGGCCGTGGGATCCCGTGGCGGCCAGTTTGAACCAGGATAAACCCAAAAAGTTACCCAACAACCCTGTTATTATAATCGTGCCGAACGCGCCCTCCACGTCGCCCACAATGTACTCGAAGCGTCTGCACCGATGGATCAATCTGTTCTCAAATTTAGCGACTGTCTGCACCGTTTACAACAATATTGGTATGATATAGGTTTTAGGATTTAGAGTAATTTATAAAATTATACTTCATTTTGTTAGGCACGATCGGTAATAAAATGACGATGATGAACTGTGTGGACCAAATGTTTGCGGCAACCAGAGCGAAAATACAGGAAATCAAAGGGGAGCACCCGAGTAGGCCTATAATTTTAGCGGGATTTAATGCAGGGGCTGCTTTGGCGCTACAAGTTGCGCAAGTGGAGACTGTATTAGGCATTTTATGTCTTGGCTTCTCTGTGCATACCGTTGAAGGCAGTAGAGGCGAACCAGAGGATAATTTATTGGAGTTGCAGTGCCCTGTGCTTTTTATTATCGGGCAATGTTCAAATACTGCAATGTAAGTAGATTAATTTTCAGATAATTTAAACCAATCAGGTTTATAAAAGATTTTTTTAATTAAACACAACCTAAATCTTGATTATATTGATTTTTTAGTTAAATTATAATTAAACAAAAATCAAACTTAAATTATAAATATTGGATTGTTAAGGCATCTACTTTGTGATAATTCATTTTAATGGATAAATAAAATTATTTTTAAATTAATTTTTTTTATCACTTTATTTACACTTTGCAACTAGTTTCAGCTAAGCTCTAACCATTTTCGATCTTCTCCAATAAATATGTACATTTTTAAATGAGTCAAATGTACATATTTATCTAATTATTTTATTTGCTTTTTGTTTGTTTAGACAAGAACATATGGAGGATATTAGAGAACGCATGCGCGTGGAAACTGGATTACTAGTAGTTGGTTCAGCTGATGATTACTTACGAGTTAGTAAGAAAAAGAAGAGAAGTGAAGGGATCACACAGAGTATTGTTGATAGGTGCATTGTTGTAAGTGAAATAAAATATATATCCAAACTACTCTTTTAATAATCATATAGGCCGAAATTCTGAACTGGACCAATTTGGTCTGCCAAGCCATCCATACCATCCTTATTTAGGAATGAATGGAAGGTGGCTAATGCGGGGGTGGTCTGAAAACTATCAAGTTAGCACATAAGTAGAAGAAACAAGCTGATTCTAGATCTTAAGCAACTCTGGTAACTTTTTCTTGACCTGCCTTGTCAAGTCAAAGAGAAGGAGGTTTCAGAATCGCTTTTTCAAGGTCATTAGAGATACAATATATAAAATCAATTTGACAATATATAGGGAAACAGATTCGTTATAAACGTTTGTTATGGCGTATTATTTTAGGATGAAGTTGGTGAATTTCTAAGCGCCCTTCTCCTGTCCCCGTACCCGCCACAATTGAGACAGTCCCCGGCGCAGATTCCCATCGACATGATAAAGCGAAGCAAGATGGACCGTAAGCGGCACAACTCGAATGGGAGCTCGTTGGACAGCGAGCCACCGTCGCCGACGCCCCGGATCAGTAGACCAGGTCAAAATTTATCTCCAGTTCGTAAGTCTTGTCCGCTTGCTAGGCGCTCTATCAGATTAAAACTCATAGAGCAAATGCAACTGTTTCTTCTGTTATGGCATATTTGTTTATTATGTTTGTATGTGTTAATTGTAGCAATTGTAGTAGTAGCAAGATACAAATGGGCCAATTTTGAACAAAAAATCATAGGCTCCATTTTATGTAATGTAGGAACTTCATATGTTTTCTTGATGAATCTAGTAAATTGTTATTTACGCTTTAAACTCATACATCGTAATTCCTCCCTCTCTTTTGAAACTAAATTAAAACTTATTAGCAATTGCTTATGCTTTCCGTGATTCCTGTGCAATTACAATCGAATTGGTGAGTGGAAAAACCATATAACTCCAAAATCGGACCTTTTTTGAAGAGCCTTCAATTTGCTACAAGAATATGTGTCTGTTCGCATACAAAAAAAAGGTGTAAAAAATCGAATTTTTGAATTTTGAAAATTTGGCAAATTTCATCTAGTTGCCCATTTATTTAGCTTTAGAAAAAAGCTTGATTCATTAATTTGCCTTAATTATTAACGTCGTAGTGCATAAAAGTTTACATAAAGTCACTATTCACACCAAAAAACAAATTTGATCTAAACTACGATTTTGGAATTGGTTGGTTGGTTTTTCCACTCACCAATTCAATTCAATATGCTGCAGTGCATATTATCAGTACTTTAGGGCTTAGAAACAAAACACAATTGGTTAAAAAATAATTAAATAATTGACTTGAATATGCCAATTATAACACAATAAAGACTAATCAAAATTGTACTACTTAATTGTATTTCTTATTTAGTTGGCAGGCCACCAGGATCCAAATCCAAATCGAAGATCGAGGCCAAGTGGCATGCCATGCAGCAAGGTATTCCCCCCTTAACTTCCAATTCCCCTTCCACCACCCCCTCGCCACTAACAGGCATCTCTAATACATCAGACACAACAGTCATAAAAGATAATAAAGACAATTACAAATCCCAAGCACCGGCTGCTAAATCAACGGGGGACAGAAACATCAAACACACCGCGCCTGGCACACATATGAAACAATCGGCAGGTAATATGATATGATTCTGAAACCACCTTCTCTTTGATCTAGAGGCAGGTCAAAGAGAAGGTACCAGAGTTGCTGAAGGTTACGATAAGAATCTACAATGATATTAAAAATGGCCAATTCATATTGAGTGAGTGGTGAGTATATATCACAGTGTACTAAATAATTTTCTATTGCAGCGAAATTACACGCGATGGGACTGTCAGGAAGAAATGTTTATCATGGCAGCACACTCTCCAATTTGCTGCAAGGTGGGGGTGTAAGGACATTGCCACCTAATCCCCAAGCTAAACAAATTAAAGGTAATAAACTACAACACTCTTGCATACATACATGTAATGCGATAAAACACTTAACTACACACCCTAGCTAACAGGGTAGTTTATGGATACCCCTATATTCTCATTGGTCGCCTCTTACGACCTGCTGAGTAGGCAGCGGGTGTATTCTTCTTCCCCCACCCGCAGGGGTTTTGTATATACTTAAATTAAGAACCACTGATATAGACTTTATTTTTGGGTGACAATTATCAAAAATCGGCTTATTTTAAGGGAAAATTAAATATTGAATTTAAAATAATATCCAAAATTTTAATTTCTTAATCTTTTTATCATTTTTTATAACAAAAACTGTTTCAGTCTTGGAGAGTTTGACATTGGGGCCGAATACACCCGCGGGAAAAATGATGACTGTCCCAGGCCGAACAGTCGATATGGCACAAATGAAGGTCTTAAACTCTACGGGCCAGCCGAAGATTAGCAACAACTACAGTGGCATGGTGCTGATGCCAGATGGAAAGTTGAAACCGAACGGATCGATGAGGAGCATGAATAATTCTCCGATGATGTACAACAAGGGCAAGCTGCCGAACATGACGCACGGCTTGTCATCGACGTCGCTTTCAACAAAAAGTAGTAAGTCTTATCAGAATGATTTTGATCTAATAAGAGCAATCATACCGATTTGCTATTATTGGATTTATTTTTAACTCCTTATTTCTAGATCTAACCAAATACATAACATCGAAGAAACAGCTGATGGCCAACCGACAGAAGTACATTCGTAAAGTACCGTACGTCTCAGACCCATCATCAAGCCTGCCTCCACCCACAAACCTAACAACACAAGACATAATGGACCTGCCAATAATCTTCGCGGACGATAACCAAATGCTGGCAAACAACACGATGCAGCCCAGCGATACCCCACCTGTCCACATCCTACAGTCAACCCAAATAAAACCAGCAAACCCCAGCAATAAACTAGTATTCGTCAACAAACAGGACGCAGTGGCAAACAAACCCAATCTACTGAAACGACCGCTATCCTCCACTACGCCCACCACAACCACAACAGTTGTACAAAAATCCAATCCCATTAAATACGCCAAAATCATCTTATCCAAAGCGCCCACTAGTGAGGACCCAATTAAGAAAATGGTGCCACCCCTGCAAGTAATCACAGCAAACCCGAAACAACAACACGAAGCCACCACATCAGCCCTCCCAATGGACATTGATTTAGAAAACGAGCTGGTCGCGACGGCGATCACCAAACCGAATTTCGTGCACAAATCGACGCCAATTATATACAAAAAGTGCGATATAACCAAATCGATTCTATCGCAAACATTGAAAGCGCGCGCGAGGGCAGCCGAGTTAGACGATGAGGATTCAGACGATCCCGAATATAATCCGAGTAAGAGTAATGAGTATGCATAATAATTTAATGATATTGTAATTAAAAATTCAGTAACACGCTTGTACGTGTGTAAACCAGCATTAATTAAGAAATTGTAGGGCCTTAACCACACCAAATGATACTGCTATGTTGTTAATAAACGATTTTTTCAATAAAAAAAAACAATTTTAAAATTATTCAAACCTAAACAATATTGACGTCGCCATCGGTGGCGTTGTAAAAAGTGGCTGCTTTCCGACTCAATTCCGGCCCGATTTTCCTGACTGTGGTAAGTGGGCCAGCCGCTCGACGGATTGGAATCTCTTGCAAAAGCTTTTCTTTGTTATCGCACTGATCGTATGCCTGAAATTACAAACAAAACTTCAATGGACTTAGTTTATCAGAGGGTTTAGTTTACTGTCACCTCAAATAGATGCGTGATGGTTGGATAGTTGGATATTATCGACTCGGCTGTTTCTATACGAGCTAATGGAAATGAGGTGAGCTGTTGCTGCCACAACCTTTTTAGCCCGTTTCCATTTTTGTCCACTCGCACGCAATCTTTGTTATCGCCGCTCATGTACCACTCGGCTAGCATGTGTTTTTCTTGTTTCTCCAATCTGTTTAAAAATATATTTCATGTCATCAAGTGTTGTTACTGCGTTACAAACCTAAATAATAATGTTGTTAATCTTTAAAACTGATTCATGTAGAAATTCTAGCTATAATTTCCCTTCCATTTCCTACAAATTTGATTTTTGGATTTGTTCCCTTCTTTAAACTACCGATTTAATCCAAGTATAGTATATATTATCCTGATAGCATCAAATAACTTACTTATAAGGTGCCTGTGCAATAGATTTGGTAAACTGTGATATCATAGCTCCCACATCAGCAGCAGTTTCCAGCAACCGATAGCAACATCCACATAATAACTGTAATTCAGTTAAAGCAAACTCCAACTGTCTTCTTGTTATCCTTGCAGCTGCAGCAAATGCTCTATCACCCTTCCCAGGTTTTTCAGTGTTATTTTTTTGACGTTTCATGTACCTGAAAGGCCAAATGTATTTATAACATCTATTATATAATATACATTTATCAGAGAAATGGTATAGAAATGAGATTTAAAAAAAATCAAAATACAGGACGAAATTACTCCAGCTTCATATACTCTTTGATTTTGCATTTGGCATACATCTGGATAGTTCTGGATAGTTGGCTGGAGGGTAGCATAGCTACAGACACTTAGGCCTCAAAATGGGCCTATTGTGAAATCTCCCTTTAAGGCCACTCACTCGTCCCGCCAGTCAATTTTGCGTGTGAGCTGCAAAACTCTGGCGGGTGAGGAGTTGCCAATGCTGGTCATACTAGGCCAGCACTCACCTAGTATTAGATGCCTAGTGTTTACTAAAGCTGGTCTTTGGCATACAAATACAATTGCCCTTGTATAATTTTCTGATTTATTGTAAATTTTTTATGTCTTTTGTTTACTCCTTTTTTATTCTGTCCTTACATATTAATGATAGAAAAGGGTTAGGCTTCTCTAGAAGGGAATTCATAACAACTGACAAAACAGAACCCATACCAAATTCAAAAAACAAATCCTTAATCTCTTTATGGAGCTTATGGTTCAATAAACAAACTGCAAGGTAGTTGATAGTTGATAAAATCAAGACATTTTTACTGTGAATGATACAAATTAATTACTTGAAGTATTCTCCTATTCCAAATATTGCAAGCGATATTTTTTTCTCCCCATATGCAGTCTGTACACCTTTCACATGCACCAAAAGTGCCTCCTTGTGAACTAATGCAACCACCTCGTGCCACGTCATCAACAACAACACTTGTTCAGCTTGTTCAGAGCAAGAAGATAATTGCAACTGTCCTTCATCATTAATTAAATGTGATTGCACATTTCTCACCCATGTTACAGTATTGGGCACAATTTGTGACTGTATTTTCATTTTAGCACCAAGGGTTTCTATGTGATTAGCTACTTCACAGCTGTAGCTATTTTGCATTATATCTAAGTCCACCAAAGCTGTTATAAACTAAAACAAATCATTATATTAATATCACTTTGTAATAACTTTGTTTGCGAGTTACTAATATAACTACCTTAATACACTCCTCTGGTTTTAAATTTCTACTTGCAACAGACAGTGCCTTTTTAATTCCTTTAGCTCTTTCAGCCTCCTCCTTTTTATTTTCACGTTCTTTCTGTTTTTCATGTCGTGAACTTTTTGCCTGTTTTTGCAACAAAAGCTTAGCTACATTTGGACCTTTTGAATTAACAAATGGATCGGTGATTTCTGATTCATTATCATCACCATCATCAGAAATATCATTTGTAAAAGGTATGCGATAATTGTTACTAGATAATATATCACTTGATGATTTTAAAGGATACCTATCTGCATGAATGTATTCATCATCATCATCATCAGAAGAAATTGAGTATTTATGAACAGGTTTATTATTTTTCATATCTAAATGAAGTGGTTTATTAGGGCTCACATCAATATTGTACACTGTTGCTAAATCATTCAATATAGCATCGACTTCATCCATTTGATTTACTTGAAAATAAGAAAAAAGTTATTTAAAATCATTGAATTGTGTATTGCCTTATAGTGAAAGTGACTGAAATTGTGTTATTTGAATGCAATCAGCCATAACAATTACAAAGATCATCTGTTATTATACAACTAGTTTGAAGAAAACTATTATCTCTTTACTCACATTCCTTTGCATCTGTTTTCTTAGATTTTTTATTAACAGGGGACATTCCAGGACATTCCGAGTCAACAATTAGTTTTTTCTGAACACCATCATAAACCTTGTATTTGTTCAGCAGTTTATCAATATCCAAATCGACCACAGTCACATCGCTATCACAGTTGGAGTCCGACATATTTTATTCACTACTGTTAGAGCAAACTACAAACTTTTAACTTTACAAATGTTTTTTTAGGTTAGTTATTCAAACTATCGCGAAATGACATTGGGTGCGTTCAGTAAAGCCAGTTCATAACAATCAAAAATTCTATATATATAATTTATACTTTAAAATAACATTAAAATTGATGTTACTTTAAAGATTGATATCTTTAATGTTTGTATATAGTAACGTTATATAAAATGTACAGCTGCTATTACCTGCTGATTTGAATTTTTTAATTTTCTGGTTATTTTAGTTTTCTTTTATTGGGAACACTGAGACATTTCTAAAAGGCGCCATTCATAAATGTTCACAACAATGAAGCCAATATTACACCAGAACAATTGTAAAATAGTACTACCACAACGTTCATCCGTCAACCAATGAGAGACCAGGATTAAAGTGATGGATGAATGCTATAAAATGTGTTAATTACGCTGTATTGAATTCGTCAAGAAATATATATATATATATATATTTAAAGAAAAAAAATTAGGATCAACCTATTGTACAAAACTTTAACAGATGTACATGGTACAATTATCAACTGGAGCAATTGTTCCAAGTTTCTTGATGAATCTAATAATTATTTCATTAATAATACACAGTTTTAGACACTTCTACAATAACGTGTTTGTTTACAAATTTTTAAGGTATAAATAATAAAACCTTGTGTATATAGTCATGTATATAATAAAAAAAAAATGTAATGCAATCTCTTATTAGTTTATAGTTAATTTTCTGACACCAGTATTGGCCAGCTTGAATCACCCATGATAAAATGTATCATAAATTCAATAAAAAGAAACAATTATTTAAATGATTTAATGTACAACAATATTTGCGAAACAAAAACACCTGTAAACATTCAGTATACTCGTAAAAATGCACTGTGTATTCAGCAACTACTAAAAAATTATTGTTCATTTGCACTCGATTCACTTGTGATACAATAAAAAAAAATCCAACATTTACTGTGTTTTCTTCTCATCCAATGCACTCAGCCGCTCCAACAGCTGTGGATGTGAGTGGTGCCAGGATGAATAAATCTTATCATACACAGGAAACTCTAAATTGTCCTTAAATAGCTGCACTAGAGCCCTTTTAAGATCCTGAGCCTTGCCCAGCTTGGCAGCAAAAGCATCTGCTTGAAACTCAAATCGTCTGGACAAACAAGTCACCAAGTATGATAAAAGAGCATTATATGGCATAGTAACATAATGCAGAATAACCATAAGCCCAACCAACACTGGTTTAACATTATTCCTAAACCCAACCACTTTATAAATCAGTGGTGACTTAAAAGTCATTGCAAACAGTGCAAACATCAGGAACAAATTGACTTGCATTATAATTATATTCTTTGTTATATGCCCATAATGCCAATGGCCTAATTCATGTGACAAAACCGCCACAATAGCCTCATTATCCATTTCAGAATTCTCCAGTAGTGTATTAAAAAGTACAATCCGTTTCGAGTTGAACAGTCCATAAAAATAAGCATTACTATGTGAAGATCTCTTCGATCCTTCAACCACATACAATTCAGTCAGTGGGAACTTCAATTCAGTCGCCAACTTCTCAATTTGTGTCCTCAATTCACCCTCTGGCAGTAAAGTGTACTTATCAAACAGAGGTGCAATTAACGACGGATAAATTGTAATCAAAACCAAACTAACCACCCCAACAGCCATCCACAACCATAAAAAGAAATAATCACCACTATACTTAATAATCATAATCACCATCGATGAAATTGGTAGCATTAAAACTTGCGACAGTATAAACGCCTTGATTTTATCAACTATAAAGAACCTTGCAGTTTGTTTGTTGAACCCAAATTTCTCCTCCAGCACAAATGTATGGTATATGGTTAAGGGGAGATCAACAATTGTCTGTACAGTCATTAAAACAAACATCCAAAGACAACTAATCATTACTTCACCCTCATAAAAGTTGAATTCATCAACAAAATCCCATATACCAGCCAGTAAACCATAGTATAATGTTAGGGTGGATATCACAATTGAAAACGTTTCCTTAACAAACCCAAACTCAGTTTTCGCCATCGAGTACAGTCGTGCTTTATCAAAAGTCTCCTTATCCATCACATTTTTAAGGGCGTCTGGAATGTTTACGGTATGACTCGCGACTTTATACTGAAACAAACAAATAGTTATTTGTATGCGGTATTTATTGGATGATGTAAATACTTACTTGCCTCAATGCCAAGTACATGGACCATAAGTACTCCAGCCACGAGAAGGTTATGATGCCGCAAAACATCAACTCCTCTGTTAACAGCACCATTTTTGTTGTAGCTTTTACTAGCGGCGGCCTAGAACTAGGTAAACCGACAGGATTACGGGTATAAATCGATATTTATGGGGGCACTTACGAGTGTGTTGTCCATGTAAACAGTAACCATGTACGTGGGTATGTCGTAAATTTGACAGTTGGTTGACAGTGACATCTATTTGTTGACGGCGGATGTAGCCGGGAAATTTGAACCGAGCTGAAGTTGCTGCAAGTTTACAAAAATAGAATTCTATTTCGTTGCTATAGTTGCATAGACAACTACTATAGATGTATCATGGAAAGTAGATTACTGTGAAATTAGCATTGTCAAATGTTGGCAATGGAAATTAGTGAGAAACAACGATAAAATCAAACATTTGTTTGGTGGTTGTTATGAAAATTACGAAATTTGTAGATAAATTAATGAGTTTTAATTGGTCCCACCCAGTGAACAGTAATAATAATCCTTTAGTTGGTTGATTGATAATACTAAGTTCATAAAAAAGTCATACAAATAATCTTTGCACTTTGTAATTTTTGTTATCTGTCAACGTGACAACTGATGTCAGTTTGAAAAGTAAATAAAACTTCATTTTTAATATGCCGCAGATTAAAACTCAAATAAATATGTTTTATGTTATTTCAAATTATTTCTTTTACGTGAATGAATGAATTAATTCACTGGCGGGAAAGCCTCACGACTGATAGCCCTGTCAAGATAGAAGTTTTCTTTTGAATTCATTAAAAGTTGACATCACAGTAATCTGTAGCAAAAGTCTGGATCACACAACTGAAAATTTTAATTTGTGTCTATTTGGTCACATACAGTCTGTACTTTTTATTGGGTTTAGTAGTAGACAAAAGCTGTTTTCGTTTATTACTGTGTGCTGCTCCGCACTTATAGTTCTTATATGTTCTTTATACTTGAATTAAAACATTTCTAATTTTTATAATTCATCAAAAATTAAATTGAAGTTGTAAAGTTTCAAAAAGTGTAGGTTATTTTGTAAAAATGAACACTGTTAAAATATAATTACGGTAATTCGCAGTTATATCCATTTAAGGTTTCGATTCTATGTATTATAACAATAACGCATCAATAGATGGTCCATTTGGTATAAATTCTTCAGCTGAAGATAAGGAATACCAATGTAGCATATTAATACATCAAAATCTTCGGCCATCCCGCCGTCTAATTTTGTAGCCATGAAACATGTAGCGCTGAAAAAAAGTGAGCAGGATATAAATCGTACACAAAAAAAATCTCATCATCATAATAATAACATATATGTTTTGTCAAATAAACCATATATTTCTTTATTATTTATTTAATTACGAAAAATATCCTACTAATCTTTTGTAATTCATCTGTCAATTCATCAACATAGAGAATAAAATTAAGAGTTTCATTCGGAAAAAAAGAAAAGCGGTAAATACAAAGAAATCACTGGTTCGCTCCTGTCTTGTCTGTCTGTCCATTTTCTTTTCTTCAGCAAGTTCGTTTCCTTATTACAGCTACTCACACTCATATTTTTTTTTTAATAACAAGCGAATGGAGCAAGCAAACGTTTTAGCAAGGATGAAAGTCTACAAACTTAAAAACATTTGATCGCTCCATTACTAATTTCACAAATAATTTACTACCTCAAGCGAAACGAAGTGGCAACTAACGACCAATTCAACAATAATCACAATATAAAAACAAAATAATATGTATGCTCGGTGCGTCGTATCGCTTGAATTAGTAAAGTATATCATCTGATACCTATTTATAATACTTCTGCATTTTCCATTTGTATAACTGAAATTAAAGTAAATGTGTTCTTTTTTTTTTACAAAATAATCAAACAATTGTGCCTAATTAAATACACTATTCATTTTTTAAATCACTGAGTTCTCGTGTTGTTATTTGGTAGGTAGGTACACTGTCTTTAATTAGTTCACTTATTTGTATTCCTGGCCCCGAATTAAAAAAATCCTTCTTTTTTTTTAATAAATAACTTCATATACAGTCGCCTTTTTATCGCCCGATCCCGTCACTATGTACTTGTCGTCCGCTGAGATATCACAGCTGAGGACACTTGATGATTCTTTGGACTGAAATTATATATATAGGGTAATTATATAGTATTTTAAATTAAGGGTTTTAATTACCTGGAATATACTGGCTCCGTACGGTGTCCGCCATGCGTTCAATAAATTATCTTTACCTGTGGAAACAAACCACTTACCGCACGCGGCGAACCTTAGACTCAGCACGCAACTCTCGTGCAAGTGCAATTGGTATTTGTCGGGTTTGCTGGCGTGCAGGACCTCCACGTGCGAGTTTTCCATGCCTACTGCAAGCCACTCGCCGGTCGGGCAGTAGCCCAGGGAGAAGATTTGCGAGCTGAAGTCGTGCTGCTGGAGCTGTTTGCCTTCGCGTAGGTCCCAGCTGCGGACCGTGTTGTCTAGGCCGCCCGTCCATAGTTTTGTACCGTCGGAGGAAATGTCTATGCACGAGGCACCGTCGGTGTGACCCTGGAATTGCCGCACGAGGGTTTGGTTGTGCAGGTCCCACACCGCGATGTTGCCGTCGGAGCAGCAGCTGAAACAGACTTTGGAGTCTGGGCTGATGGCGAGGGCATAGCATGCGGGCGCGCTGGATGTTAGCTCGGCTTTGATGCGGGGCGTTGGACTCGCTAGGTCCCAGATGGATAGGTTGCTTGCCTCGCCGCCGACGATCAGCGTGCGGCCGTCGGGCAGCAGCTTTACCGATCGGATGTAGTTGTCCCGTTGCTGAGGAATTGAAGAAACGATTTATGTGGCGATTATAATTTTCTATCATCACGATTTTAATGAAAGGGAGAAATTAATAAATAATAGCTCATTTTGAAGTTAAATGAATACGTAATTCAATTGTGTAATCATAATATTCAAAATCCAAAAATTGGATTTATTACAATTTTTTAAACATAAAAATATGTTTTCTTTACATTTTCAGTGACCAACATTTTAATGAAAGTGAAAAATTAATAAAAAATATCTCATTTTGAAGCTAAATGAATACGTAATTAAATTGTATAATCATAATATTCAAAATCCAAAAATTGGATTTATTACAATTTTTTAAACATAAAAATATGTTTTCTTTACATTTTCAGTGACCAACATTTTAATGAAAGTGAAAAATTAATAAAAAATATCTCATTTTGAAGCTAAATGAATACGTAATTAAATTGTATAATCATAATATTCAAAATCCAAAAATTGGATTTATTACAATTTTTTAAACATAAAAATATGTTTTCTTTACATTTTCAGTGACCAACATTTTAATGAAAGTGAAAAATTAATAAAAAATATCTCATTTTGAAGCTAAATGAATACGTAATTAAATTGTATAATCATAATATTCAAAATCCAAAAATTGGATTTATTACAATTTTTTAAACATAAAAATATGTTTTCTTTACATTTTCTATCACCAACATTTTAATGAAAGGGAGAAATTAATAAATAATAGCTCATTTTGAAGCTAAATGAACACGTAATTAAATTGTGTAATCATAATATTTAAAATCCAAAAATTGCATTTATTAAATTTTTTGTAAACATAAAAATGTGTTTTGTTTACATTTTCTATCACCACAATTTTAATGAAAGAGAGAAATAAATAAATAATAGCTCATTTTGAAGCTAAATGAACACGTAATTAAATTGTCTAATCATAATATTTAAAATCCAAAAATTGCATTTATTACAATTTTTTAAACATAAAAATATTTTTTCTTTACATTTTCTCTGACCAACATTTTAATGAAAGGGACAAATTAATAAAAAATATCTCATTTTGAAGCTAAAAGAACACGTAATTAAATTGTCTAATCATAATATTCAAAATCCAAAAATTGGATTTATTACAATTTTTTAAACATAAAAATGTGTTTTGTTTACATTTTCTATCATCACAATTTTAATGAAAGAGAGAAATTAATAAATAATAGCTTAATTTGAAGCTAAATGAACACGTAATTAAATTGTGTAATCATAATATTCAAAATCCAAAAATTGGATTTATTACAATTTTTTAAACATAAAAATATGTTTTCTTTACATTTTCTATCACCAAAATTTTAATGATAGAAAGAAATTAATAAAAAATATCTCATTTTGAAGCTAAATGAACACGTAATTAAATTGTGTAATCATAATATTCAAAATCCAAAAATTGGATTTATTACAATTTTTTAAATATAAAAATATGTTTTCTTTACATTTTCTATCACCAGAATTTTAATGAAAGGGAGAAATTAATAAATAATAGCTCATTTTAAAGCTAAATGAACACGTAATTAATTTGTGTAATCATAATATTCAAAATCCAAAAATTGGATTTATTAAAAAATTTTAAACATAAAAATATGTTTTCTTTACATTTTCTGTGACCAAAATTTTAATGAAAGGGACAAATTAATAAAAAATATCTCATTTTGAAGCTAAATGAACACGTAATTAAATTGTCTAATCATAATATTCAAAATCCAAAAATTGGATTTATTACAATTTTTTAAACATAAAAATATGATTTCTTTACATTTTCTGTGACCAAAATTTTAATGAAAGGGACAAATTCATAAAAAATATCTCATTTTGAAGCTAAATGAACACGTAATTAAATTGTCTGATCATAATATTTAAAATCCAAAAATTGCATTTATTAAATTTTTTGTAAACATAAAAATGTGTTTTGTTTACATTTTCTATCACCACGATTTTAATGAAAGGGAGAAATTTATAAATAATAGCTAATTTTGAAGCTAAATTAATACGTAATTAAATTGTGTAATCATAATATTCAAAATCCAAAAATTGGATTTATTACAATTTTTTAAACATAAAAATGTGTTTTGTTTACATTTTCTATCACCACAATTTTAATGAAAGAGAGAAATTAATAAATAATAGCTCATTTTGAAGCTAAACGAACACGTAATTAAATTATCTAATCATAATATTCAAAATCCAAAAATTGGATTTATTACAATTTTTTAAACATAAAAATATGTTTAGTTTACATTTTCTATCACCACAATTTTAATGAAAGGGAGAAATTAATCAAAAATATCTCATTTTGTTGCTAAATGAATATGTAATTTAATTGTCTAATCATAATATTCAAAATCCAAAAATTGGATTTATTACAATTTTTTAAACATAAAAATGTGTTTTGTTTACATTTTCTATCACCACAATTTTAATGAAAGAGAGAAATTAATAAATGATAGCTCATTTTGAAGCTAAATGAACACGTAATTAAATTGTCTAATCATAATATTCAAAATCCAAAAATTGGATTTATTAAAAAATTTTAAACATAAAAATGTGTTTTCTTTACATTTTCTATCACCAAAATTTTAATGAAAGGGAGAAATTAATAAATAATAGCTCATTTTGAAGCTAAATGAATACGTAATTTAACTGCCTGATTATAATATTCAAAATCCAAAAATTGGATTTATTACAATTTTTTAAACATGAAAATGTATTTGTTTACATTTTCTATCACCACAATTTTAATTAAAGAGAGAAATTAATAAATAATAGCTCATTTTGAAGCTAAATGAACACGTAATTAAATTGTCTAATCATAATATTCAAAATCAAAAAATTGAATTTATTACAATTTTTTAAACATAAAAATATGTTTTCTTTACATTTTCTATCGCCAAAATTTTAATGAAAGAAAGAAATTTATAAATAGTAGCTCATTTTGAAGCTAAATAAACACGTAATTAAATTATGTAATCATAATAATCAAAATCCAAAAATTTAATTTATTACAATTTTTTAAACATAAAATTCTTTACATTTTCTGTGACCAAAATTTTAATGAAAGGGACAAATTAATAAAAAATATCTCATTTTGAAGCTAAATGAATACGTAATTAAATTGTATAATCATAATATTCAAAATCCAAAAATTGGATTTATTACAATTTAAAAAAAATAAAAATATGTTTTGTTTACATTTTCTATCACCACAATTTTAATGAAAGGGAGAAATTTATAAATAATAACTCATTTTAAAGCTAAATGAACACGTAATTAAATTCTGTAATCATAATATTCAAAATCCAAAAATTGAATTTATTACAATTTTTTAAACATAAAAATGTGTTTTGTTTACTTTTTCTATCACCACAATTTTAATGAAAGGGAGAAATTAATAAATAATAGCTCATTTTGAAGCTAAATGAACACGTAATTAAATTGTGTAATCATAATATTCAAAATCCAAAAATTGGATTTATTACAATTTTTTAAACATAAAAATGTGTTTTGTTTACATTTTCTATCACCACGATTTTAATGAAAGGGACATATTAATAAATAATAGCTCATTTTGAAGCTAAATAAACACGTAATTAAATTGTCTAATTATAATATTAAAAATCCAAAAATTTTATTTATTAAAATTTTTTAAACATAAAAATGTGTTTTGCTTACATTTTCTATCACCACGATTTTAATGAAAGGGAGAAATTGATAAATAATAGCTCATTTTAAAGCTAAATGAATACGTAATTGAATTGCCTGATCATAATATTCAAAATCCAAAAATTGGATTTATTACAATTTTTTTAAACAAAAAAATGTGTTTTGTTTATATTTTATATCACCACAATTTTAATGAAAGGGAGAAATTGATAAACTTAAATAGATAGACTTAAAATCTAATCTTAATTCTAAAGTAGTTAGTTAAAAAATAGTTATTACATTACTTACAAGGCAGTCTAGTTGGGAGACGGGACTCTTGGATCCCGGCTGGCTGATGTCCCAGACCTTGACGCACCCCTTGCCGCCCGTGTACACGTATTTGGTGGGATTGGAAATGGTAACAGCGCACACGACTTCTCCATGGTTCAAGGTATTTATTTGTCTTGCATGCCTTGGTATACCTGGACCTACCAAGGCATCTGCCGGAAAGGGAACCGGCTGCAGCTGCCCCTCCCCGTTCATATGAAACGAGTAGGCACTAGAAAATTATAAGAACTATCTTACAAATTGAATTTTTAAAGACTAACTAACTATGATAATAAACATTAGTTCATGTTTCATTTGTTGTCTAAGGGCCGGTTCTACAATTGATATTTATCTGGAGAATAAGGCTAACAGTGGAATAAGTTTGAGTGAGATATTGGCGTAATTATCTCACACTTATTCGACGAATAGTCTTATTCTCCGGTTTAGGTCCGGTTCTATAATTCACATTTAACCGGAGAATAAGGCTATTCGTAGATTAATTTTGAGATTTTAAAGCCAATATCTCAAAACTTATTCCACGAATAGCCTTATTCTACCGTTAAGGCGAATCTCGGAAAATGAAATACAGTTCAATGTTTTTTCTAGTCAACATTTTATAATTTTCTGAAAATATGTTTGGATATTTCTCCAATCTAAGGATGATTTGATACTTTGTTAGGACGAAAAAGTTAATTTTTTGTCTCGAAATAGTTCGGGGATCGAACTAAATGCTCCGTACGAGACGGACGACGCCTCTAACCACTCGCCCACTGAGCTGAGTAATTGTTTCTAATTAATCTATAATTTCAGATTATAGCGTTAAAATATTTTCACTTACGGTTTTCCACCTGGTATAGCTCCGAGTCCATTCGTAGCCATTCCGGGCGCCCTACTGTGCGGATGGCCATCGTACCCCATAATAGGCGGCCGGCCATACGGCGACGGCGCCACATTATTATAAGGACTCATATGTTCCGGCCCCCGCCCCCCAGCCATCGCGTACGGTGGATACTGCCCCATGCCCACCTTCGGCACCCCGCCAGCCGGCCCCGCACCCAAATTCGGTGTCGTTGAGCGCGGTTTAGAGCCTGGCGTCAGTGGTTTTTCCTGCAACCCCCAAAAAAAAAACAGCTCAGATAACACCCCCAAACCGAATTAAACACAAAAAAGTGTCACTGTTTCATTATAATACATTTTAGTTCTTGCGCATTAAGTGTTAGTTAGAAGTGCGTGCTTAGCTTACATCTTTACTTTTCAGAGAAGGGGTACTTCTCGACGACGACGAGCCACTCCGGCTCGGAGGTCGCTCCATCTTGACTTTGTCCCCGTTCGTGCTGCCGTTCTCTCTGATCTCGCTGCCGCCGCCGACACCGCCGAGACCGCCGCCGCCACCTCCGCCTACACCACCCAGCGCCGGATGTTCACCGTTTGCGTGCGGCGATTGCGCTTCCTGAAAAAAAAAACACCACCAGCAATTAGTACTTCAAATTAATTAATAATCTTTCTGAAGATCTGAAACAGCGTTCTATAATCTATTTCAAACGATCTCTCAAAGAAATCTTGATTAAAGAAATTCTCTAAAATAATGTATATAATATTTTATTAGTGTATATTTTTAGTCGAGAACTAACTATGTTTCTGTGTAATTATATTTATAAATTATTCTTTATAATGTATTTTTGAATTCATGGTGAGATGGAAGGTCAGTTTGAAGATTTTCAACCCAAATCTCATCATGTGGTTTCTAATAATTATGCGTCTATAAATGTATTTGTAATATGTCTATCTAATATATCATGGTTGTAATTATTATGAAATAAATTTATTATTATTATTAATACACGAGAGAAATAGATATACCCTCCGGTGGGAATAGAACCCACGTCTCTGGACAAAACCCTATGTAATGCAATTGGTTAGCACGTTGGTCGTGATAGCCAGAGACGTGGGTTCGATTCCCACCGGAGGGTGAATTTTACCTATTTACAGACTCACATTGGCAATTATTATATACGCCAATATATATATATGAGGTCTGCAAATGTACAAATACATAAAAAGTAAAAATAGCGGTAGAAAGACACTTACCTCATTAGCCACATCCACTACTAGGTCCTGATCGCTTTTCTCACCGTCACTTTCCTGAAAATAATTGAAAATAATCGGTATAATACATAATAGCAATCCAGCTCAGTGGCTTAGTTAGTAGAGTTGTAATTCGTCTCAAACTGAGCAGTAAGGAGTGAGATTTCAACCTTGTGATGGGATTTATCGATCAAAACATTGGCGCGAAGAAGTGAAAATGTGAAATTTACACAATCGTTCCAAACATACTGCAAGCTTAACTGAGAAAAGTACTACTTTTTGTAGTGCTGCAGCAAATTTTGAACTCCCACGCCAGGATGCGGCGACGAGTATCATCGGTGGATTCACGGGACATGACGAGACAAATATGGGCGAAAAAAAGAGGACAGGATTCAAAGATAAGGGGCTTAGAAGTGCCTTGAGGCGAACAAGCCCCCATCTTGGTACGTAATGCCCAATTCACACATAAGCGGCGTCGGGCGGACGCGCGGTGTATGCGAGGTGTAGGCGCGACGTCGCACAGGCGATTGTCATGTCCATATTCAGTGAAGGGGTGGACATTGCACCTTATGTTTACATAGAGGCGACGTGGAAGAGTTATGCCTCTCGCCTCGCAGAGACTGTATCTTAGGCGAAGAGGCGAAGGTGAACTGCCGGCGTGGCGAGAGGCACGACGCTTTCACGCCGCCTCTATATAAACATGTGGTGCAATGCCCACTTAGGTGACGAGGCGCGGGCATTTGCCTCGTGCCTCTCGCCGCGACGGCACCGCGACTTCGCCTCTTTGCCTAAGACACGGTAGGCGGAGAGGTGAAACTCTGTGTCGCCTATGCGACGTCGCGCCTGCACCTCGAATACACCGTGCCTCCGCCCGACGCCGCTTATGTGTGAATTGGGCATAAGGTTGATTTTAGACGGTAGGCGCCCGCAAAATGTGGGGTGAATTCGACACTACGCATGCCTACCATGGTATGATACGAACAAGAGTTGTTTCACATCTATGTTCTTGTCGTAAATATAATAAATTATCAACACGAATATAATATATTATTAAATATACAATGGTATTATTTTTTAAACATAAATATGATTGCTTTATAATATTATTCTTTTGTTTATATAGTATTATTAAAAACTGTACTGCCATTGTTCTAAAATTTCATTTCGTATATTCGTACAATCGTCGAAACTAATAACATCGAGGCTCGTTAGATGCAAACCGGTCGTGAGCGCAAATACAAATCGTGACGCTCTTGAGGGGGCAAACACACGGGCCGGCCGGTGGAAATTAGAGAAAAAGGCAGAAGATCGCCGTGCGTCCGTTACGATAATGATGCGAAAAAGGGGGGGGCACGTAAATAAATAATGACGGCGTAAACAATGCCGCCCGAGTGTGAGAGAGAGAGCGACGCGTTTTTACCACGCCGCACCGCCACGAACAAAAGACCTGCGCGCACACCCGGAAGGACGAAGTGTTTAATAAGGATAATTGTGCGGGGCGCCCATCTTTCGCCCGTAATTAGAGCCCATCTCGGTCGTCGCCTGGCGTTGCGCCAACACACACAAAAAAGAAACCGGGGAGTTATTTATTGTGCGGTTCGGTTCGCCGTGATTGCGGCTACCATTAAAACGCCACGTGGCAACTTATTTATAATAAACAGATATTGTGAAGGCGTGAAAAAATAATTGATATCATCGAAACGTATTTAGTTTTAATCACCATCAAAAGTATAGAATCCTAATCGCTGTGTTTAGTAATCGTTGAAAATAGCAATGACTACCAATTTTATTATGATTTTTATAAGAAATTTTCAAATTGTCACTAATGCAATTTGAAAATTTGTTATAATAATCATAATAAAATTGGTAGTCAATCCCTCAGAATTCTTGAAAGAATTAAATCACTGGCATATGTTCCGTTCAAATTAAAACTTAAAAACCTACTGCTGAACAACAAAATCAAAATGCAATAGCAAAGAAAAATAAATAGCTTATTCACCAATATCCCATAACCTTTATAGACACCATAAGCTACTGAATGGATAAATTAACAATGTCATTGTGACAGAATATGCTAAAACAAATGTCAAACACGTTGAATAGTGTTTATGATTGGTGCTTTGGTGACACCTTTTGTTTAATTATTCAGTGTCTCCAATAGAGAGAATCTAAAGTAACTACATTCCTTAGATAATGTATTTATTGTTGCTATAACAACGAATACTTATGGGTTCAACAGCTATTGATAGATTTATGAAACATCGGTGAATATGGGGGGTTAGAGCGAAATGAGTATCCTTATTTCTCAAATTAACTATCGCACTGCTATCCCGACGAGCGCAATTGATGTTAAAACGTTTCCTATAATCAGCCACCGAATATTGAATGGATCGATTAAACGCCATATTTGCATACGCGATAAATATTAATTGTTCCGTTTCGTTTTCACAATGGAGTCGCCGCCGCCAACGCGAGGCTCCGCCGCCGAATTATTGAATAAACAAACAATAAATTGAGCGGGCGCCAACTAGAATGAATTTAATGTTGGAAATTAACATAATTTAAACCTATTTTTCGTGCGCCTGCTGAACGGCGTGCCAAGTGGCGAATGACTGCCGGTGACATGTTGCTAATTCATACTTGCAAAATTGCAACAACAAAAAAAGAGAGAGATGGTTATTGTTGTGGAAATTATTTGATCTTAATATGAAGCTCGTTTTAAAAGTAAAGTACGTCGGCACCCTCGACGTTTTCGCGAAACCTTCTTTATACCAGTGATGTATTCGGAAAGTAAAATGAAGAGAAGCGACAATTAAAAACAAAGAAAGAAAAGAGAATACTATAATAAGAAGATAGAAGAAATTGAAGAAAGTATATGTAAGCGCGTACGATCCTTTAACCCATCAGCCATCAGAGAAATTTGACCATGTCTAGAATTTAGCCGAAACTAGTTGCTTGAAACAATAAGTGGCAAAAACATAGTAGTTTGATTCATCTCCTTCATTGAAAATTAATTACCACATAGTACACGCCACAACCAATAAATTTCTCATTATTTTTAAGTTTAAAAAACAACGAATGTTACCTAATAACCCTTAGTAAGGTTTCGACCCACACTCGTGTAAAATTATTTGTCATCTAAATCCGCAATAATGGTGAAGGCGCTTACCTTACGTTATATTTAAAAAAAAAATTTATTCAACGCTTGCAAAGGAATTATTGCAAGGTACGTTAAACATTGGGGTAGTAATCAAATGAAAAAATTATATATATATATATATATATATATATATATATATATATATGTTATTATTGCCAAATGTGAGGCTATAAATATAATATAATTTGCAATTATATATATATATATATATATATATATATATAATATAATTTGCAATTATATATATATATATATATATATATATATATATATATATATATATATATATATATATATTTACGTGTTTATTTTGTTGCTTATTTTATTTTGAGTCTACAAGAGTTTTTATAATTATGTTTTACAAGCTGTTTTCGTTTATTACTGTGTACTAATAAATTTATAAAAAAAAATACAATTTTGTGAGTTGAGTGAGAAAAATATAAATAATTTTTTTTGTATTATTTTATACTTTTGATAAATGATGTAGGAGGTGGAAAGACCCGTAAAGGGTCAATAGTCTTAGTAAAGATGGTTTATATATAAATAAGTTGTTCTTTTGAGAATGGTTTAATAGTTTGGACGTAATAGGGTTAAAAGATATATATTGATATATTTCATCAAACATTTTGTACCTATAAAAAGATTGTAAGCAATGTAGAGTTAAGTTAATTTAAGTACAATGTATGTATGTCTGATGTATGTATGTACCATATTATATATTTTTTTTCTTATTTTGTATGTTGTTCTGTAAATGGATGTAAATCTGTAGAGCAATAAATCTATTATTATTATTATTAAAAGAGATGTAATTCAGAATTTTATATTTAAAATTTAAACAAACTATCTTAAATTCAAAAACTGACCCCCAACGTTAAACGCCCCTGCAGCAATTGCTCTGGTAGCGCTGATAAATAATAAAAACGAATAAAATAAAAACACATCCGGACGGATACAAGGGAGAGAGAGGGCAAGCCGTTTAATGTTTCACCGCCGAATTTATGGCACGCTACGCCATTCGCGGATTTATTTATAAAACGCTGTCGTTCTTTTTTTGCGTGCATGCACGCCGCTCCGAAATGAACTCGTCCATTTTTAATCTCCGCTCCGCTATACATTTTTTTTGTTTGTTTTATTCCGGTCGCCGTGTAGTGTCCGACGCCACTATCATCAATCATAATTCAATCCGGGGGACGGTAGCAATGCTCCGGGGCCATTCGTCCCCCCTCATAGACGATGTTTGCGATAAAAGGCAATTCACAATATTTAGAAGCTTTCAAGCGACAAATAAACACAGAGGGAAATAGAAAACCAAAAATAGGAATTTATACTAATGATAGAATTATGTAAAACGAAGAAAGTAAAATGTAAAACAGAAAGTAAAATAAAAACTGATGAAAGTTTACGATTTGTAGTTTAATACATTAATATCTCAACAAATTTAGAGCTAATCGCATTAATTTCAACGCGAGTATTATCCTGAATGATTAGGCTATTTATACAAAAATCAAGGATAACCAGAAATCCTGGTAAATATTTGTAACTACATCCAGAATTATCAAAATGCTTGTAAACTATGATTTCTATTTTAAGAAATTAATATCTCAACAAATTTAGAGCGAATCGCATTAATTTCAACGCGAGTATTATTCTGAAGGATTAGGCTATTTGTACAAAAATCAAGGATAACAAGCAATCCTGCCAAATATTTTTAACTACATCCAGAATTATCAAAATGCTTGTAAACTATGATTTCTATTTTAAGAAATTAATATCTCAACAAATTTAGAGCTAATCGCATTAATTTCAACGCGAGTATTATCCTGAAGGATTAGGCTATTTGTAGAAACATCAAGGATAACAAGGAATCCTGCTAAGTATTTTTAACTACATCCAGAATTATCAAAATGCTTGTAAACTATGATTTCTAGTTTAATAAATTAATATCTCAACAAATTTAGAGCTAATCGCATTAATTTCAACGCGAGTATTATTCTGAAGGATTAGGCTATTTGTACAAAAATCAAAGATAACAAGGAATCCTGCCAAATATTTTTAACTACATCCAGAATTATCAAAATGCTTGTAAACTATGATTTCTAGTTTAATAAATTAATATCTCAACAAATTTAGAGCTAATCGCATTAATTTCAACGCGAGTATTATTCTGAAGGATTAGGCTATTTGTACAAAAATCAAGGATAACAAGCAATCCTGCCAAATATTTTTAACTACATCCAGAATTATCAAAATGCTTGTAAACTATGATTTCTAGTTTAAGAAATTAATATCTCAACAAATTTAGAGCTAATCGCATTAATTTCAACGCGAGTATTATCCTGAAGGATTAGGCTATTTGTACAAAAATCAAGGATAACCAGGAATCCTGCTAAGTATTTTTAAATCCATCCGGAATGATCAAAATGATTGTAAACTATGATTTCTAGTTTAAGATATTAATATCTCAACTAATTTAGAGATAATCGTTTTAATTTCAACGCAAGTATCATCCTGAAGGATCAGGCTATTTGTACAAAAATCAAGGATAACAAGGAGTCCTGCTAAGTATTTTTAAATCCATCCGGAATGATCAAAATGATTGTAAACTATGATTTCTAGTTTAAGATATTAATATCTCAATAAATTTAGAGCTAATCACATTAATTTCAACGCGAGTATTATCCTGAAGGATTAGGCTATTTGTACAAAAGTCAAGGATAACCAGGAATCCTGCTAAGTATTTTAAACTTCATCCAGAATGATCAAAATGCTTGTAAACTATGATTTCTAGTTTAAGAAATTAATATCTCAACAAATTTAGAGCTAATCGCATTAATTTCAACGCTAGTATTATCCTGAATTATTAGGCTATTTGTACAAAAATCAAGGAAAACAAGGAATCCTGCCAAATATTTTTAAGTACATTCAGAATTATGAAAATGCTTGTAAACTATGATTTCTAGTTTAAGAAATTAATATCTCAACAAATTTAGAGCTAATCGCATTAATTTCAACGCGAGTATTATCCTGAAGGATTAGGCTATTTGTACAAAAATCAAGGATAACCAGGAATCCTGCTAAGTATTTTTAACTACATCCAGAATTATCAAAATGCTTGTAAACTATGATTTCTAGTTTAATAAATTAATATCTCAACAAATTTAGAGCTAATCGCATTAATTTCAACGCGAGTATTATTCTGAAGGATTAGGCTATTTGTACAAAAATCAAAGATAACAAGGAATCCTGCCAAATATTTTTAACTACATCCAGAATTATCAAAATGCTTGTAAACTATGATTTCTAGTTTAATAAATTAATATCTCAACAAATTTAGAGCTAATCGCATTAATTTCAACGCGAGTATTATTCTGAAGGATTAGGCTATTTGTACAAAAATCAAGGATAACAAGGAATCCTGCCAAATATTTTTAACTACATCCAGAATTATCAAAATGCTTGTAAACTATGATTTCTAGTTTAAGAAATTAATATCTCAACAAATTTAGAGCTAATCGCATTAATTTCAACGCGAGTATTATCCTGAAGGATTAGGCTATTTGTACAAAAATCAAGGATAACCAGGAATCCTGCTAAGTATTTTTAAATCCATCCGGAATGATCAAAATGATTGTAAACTATGATTTCTAGTTTAAGATATTAATATCTCAACTAATTTAGAGATAATCGTTTTAATTTCAACGCAAGTATCATCCTGAAGGATCAGGCTATTTGTACAAAAATCAAGGATAACAAGGAGTCCTGCTAAGTATTTTTAAATCCATCCGGAATGATCAAAATGATTGTAAACTATGATTTCTAGTTTAAGATATTAATATCTCAATAAATTTAGAGCTAATCACATTAATTTCAACGCGAGTATTATCCTGAAGGATTAGGCTATTTGTACAAAAGTCAAGGATAACCAGGAATCCTGCTAAGTATTTTAAACTTCATCCAGAATGATCAAAATGCTTGTAAACTATGATTTCTAGTTTAAGAAATTAATATCTCAACAAATTTAGAGCTAATCGCATTAATTTCAACGCTAGTATTATCCTGAATTATTAGGCTATTTGTACAAAAATCAAGGAAAACAAGGAATCCTGCCAAATATTTTTAAGTACATTCAGAATTATGAAAATGCTTGTAAACTATGATTTCTAGTTTAATAAATTAATATCTCAACAAATTTAGAGCTAATCGCATTAATTTCAACGCGAGTATTATCCTGAAGGATTAGGCTATTTGTAGAAACATCAAGGATAACAAGGAATCCTGCTAAGTATTTTTAACTACATCCAGAATTATCAAAATGCTTGTAAACTATGATTTCTAGTTTAATAAATTAATATCTCAACAAATTTAGAGCTAATCGCATTAATTTCAACGCGAGTATTATTCTGAAGGATTAGGCTATTTGTACAAAAATCAAAGATAACAAGGAATCCTGCCAAATATTTTTAACTACATCCAGAATTATCAAAATGCTTGTAAACTATGATTTCTAGTTTAATAAATTAATATCTCAACAAATTTAGAGCTAATCGCATTAATTTCAACGCGAGTATTATTCTGAAGGATTAGGCTATTTGTACAAAAATCAAGGATAACAAGGAATCCTGCCAAATATTTTTAACTACATCCAGAATTATCAAAATGCTTGTAAACTATGATTTCTAGTTTAAGAAATTAATATCTCAACAAATTTAGAGCTAATCGCATTAATTTCAACGCGAGTATTATCCTGAAGGATTAGGCTATTTGTACAAAAATCAAGGATAACCAGGAATCCTGCTAAGTATTTTTAAATCCATCCGGAATGATCAAAATGATTGTAAACTATGATTTCTAGTTTAAGATATTAATATCTCAACTAATTTAGAGATAATCGTTTTAATTTCAACGCAAGTATCATCCTGAAGGATCAGGCTATTTGTACAAAAATCAAGGATAACAAGGAGTCCTGCTAAGTATTTTTAAATCCATCCGGAATGATCAAAATGATTGTAAACTATGATTTCTAGTTTAAGATATTAATATCTCAATAAATTTAGAGCTAATCACATTAATTTCAACGCGAGTATTATCCTGAAGGATTAGGCTATTTGTACAAAAGTCAAGGATAACCAGGAATCCTGCTAAGTATTTTAAACTTCATCCAGAATGATCAAAATGCTTGTAAACTATGATTTCTAGTTTAAGAAATTAATATCTCAACAAATTTAGAGCTAATCGCATTAATTTCAACGCTAGTATTATCCTGAATTATTAGGCTATTTGTACAAAAATCAAGGAAAACAAGGAATCCTGCCAAATATTTTTAAGTACATTCAGAATTATGAAAATGCTTGTAAACTATGATTTCTAGTTTAAGAAATTAATATCTCAACAAATTTAGAGCTAATCGCATTAATTTCAACGCGAGTATTATCCTGAAGGATTAGGCTATTTGTACAAAAATCAAGGATAACCAGGAATCCTGCTAAGTATTTTAAACTTCATCCAGAATGATCAAAATGCTTGTAAACTATGATTTCTAGTTTAAGAAATTAATATCTCAACAAATTTAGAGCTAATCGCATTAATTTCAACGCTAGTATTATCCTGAATTATTAGGCTATTTGTACAAAAATCAAGGAAAACAAGGAATCCTGCCAAATATTTTTAAGTACATTCAGAATTATGAAAATGCTTGTAAACTATGATTTCTAGTTTAAGAAATTAATATCTCAACAAATTTAGAGCTAATCGCATTAATTTCAACGCTAGTATTATCCTGAAGGATGAGGCTATTTGTACAAAAATCAAGGCAAACAAGGCATCCTGCCAAATATTTTTAAATACATTCTGAATTATGAAAATGCTTGTAAACTATGATTTCTAGTTTAAGAAATTAATATCTCAACAAATTTAGAGCTAATCGCATTAATTTCAACGCGAGTATTATCCTGAAGGATTAGGCTATTTGTACAAAAATCAAGGATAACCAGGAATCCTGCTAAGTATTTTTAACTACATCCAGAATTATCAAAATGCTTGTAAACTATGATTTCTAGTTTTAGAAATTAATATCTCAACAAATTTAGATCTAATCGCATTAATTTCAACGCGAGTATTATCCTGAAGGATTAGGCTATTTGTACAAAAATCAAGGATAACAAGGAATCCTGCCAAATATTTTTAACTACATCCAGAATTATCAAAATGCTTGTAAACTATGATTTCTAGTTTAAGATATTAATATCTCAATAAATTTAGAGCTAATCGCATTAATTTCAACGCGAGTATTATCCTGAAGGATTAGGCTATTTGTACAAAAATCAACGAAAACAAGGACTCCTGCCAAATATTTTTAAGTACATTCAAAATTATGAAAATGCTTGTAAACTATGATTTCTAGTTTAAGATATTAATATCTCAACTAATTTAGAGATAATCGTTTTAATTTCAACGCAAGTATCATCCTGAAGGATCAGGCTATTTGTACAAAAATCAAGGATAACAAGGAATCCTGCTAAGTATTTTTAAATCCATCCGGAATGATCAAAATGATTGTAAACTATGATTTCTAGTTTAAGAAATTAATATCTCAACAAATTTAGAGCTAATTGCATTAATTTCAACGCGTGTATTATCCTGAAGGATCAGGCTATTTGTACAAAAATCAAGGATAACAAGGAATCCTGCCAAGTATTTTTAACTACATCCAGAATTATCAAAATGCTTGTAAACAATGATTTCTAGTTTAAGAAATGAATATCTCAACAAATTTAGAGCAAATCGCATTAATTTCAACGCGAGTATTATTCTGAAGGATTAAGCTATTTGTAGAAAAATCAAGGATAACAAGGAATCCTGCCAAATATTTTTAACTACACCCAGAATTATCAAAATGCTTGTAAACTATGATTTCTAGTTTAAGAAATTAATATCTCAACAAATTTAGAGCTAATCGATTTAATTTCAACGCGTGTATTATCCTGAAGGATCAGGCTATTTGTACAAAAATCAAGAATAACCAGGAATCCTGCCAAATATTTTTAACTACATTCAGAATTATCAAAATGCTTGTAAACAACGATTTCTAGTTTAATAAATTAATATCTCAACAAATTTCGAGCTAATTGCATTAATTTCAACGCGTGTACTATCCTGAAGGATCAGGCTATTTGTACAAAAATCAAGGATAACAAGGAATCCTGCTAAGTATTTTTAAATCCATCCGGAATGATCAAAATGATTGTAAACTATGATTTCTAGTTTAAGAAATTAATATCTCAATAAATTTAGAGCTAATAGCATTCATTTCAACGCGAGTATTATCCTGAAGGATTAGGCTATTTGTACAAAAATCAAGGATAACCAGGAATCCTGCTAAGTATTTTAAACTTCATACAGAATGATCAAAATGCTTGTAAACTATGATTTCTAGTTTAAGATATTAATATCTCAATAAATTTAGAGCTAATCGCATTAATTTCAACGCGAGTATTATCCTGAAGGATTAGGCTATTTGTACAAAATTCAAGGATAACCAGGAATCCTGCTAAATATTTTTAACTACATCCAGAATTATCAAAATGCATGTAAACAATGATTTCTAGTTTAAGAAATTAATATCTCAACTAATTTAGAGCTAATCGCATTAATTTCAACGCTAGTATTATCCTGAAGGATTAGGCTATTTGTACAAAAATCAAGGATAACAAGGAATCCTGCTAAGTATTTTTAACTCCATCCTGAATTATCAAAATGCTTGTAATTGCAAGTTGTAGGGAGGATTAACCTGAAGGATTAGGTTATTTGTAGAAAAATCAAGGATAATCACGAATCCTGATTTTTTCTGTTTAATACGTCCAAAATAAAACTCATTACTCCATAAAGAATTCCCCCAAAAACACCGATTGCGATTGAAACATTTGCGGGTATATCGATTGTCGGGCGTGCGGGTGATAAGCGAGGGGTGGAGAAACTTTCAGTCATTTTACGACGCGGTTGGGTGGATACAGTTGCTACCACCCACCCCCGCAGGCGATATATACGTGTTATTCTTCCCTATTCCGCCTCGCTCACACATATACACACACATACACATATATATATAGCCCACCACGCGCTGAAACGGAGGGGTGGCGGTTTTTAATTCAATTACTTACATGGCCCAATTTATCTTCTTTCCTCCGCCGCTTCAGGTCCCCGTCCACATCTGCAGGCGATCGGGAGCGGTATTTATCTCTTTCACCCGGAGATACGGAGTTCTGGAAAGGAAATTACCAATTCAGGACACGGAGACGGGTTGTGGGTGGCGGCGGTGGTGGTGGCGGCGGCAGCGGCAGAGCCCCCGCGCGCACACACACACACACACACATACATACTAACACAAAAATAATACACGACGAGGAAGGGGCGTTAAAATTTAATAAGGTTTTCGCGGGAGAGGCATTACGTATTAATGCCGCCTCCGCTGTCGGTGGATGAAAATTACCATTTTGAAAGAGACGCAATTTATGCACGGCAAAAATATGCCCGCAGGGCTCTAATCGCAAGAATCTTTAAATTAACGACGGTACACACAACGATGTTATAAAATACTAAAGAAATAAATTAAAAATTAAAACATGACCTACATTTGTACGGGTTACAGTTTACACCACATATCTCATTTTCTTTTCGGTTTAAAATGATTATCAATACGTTGTTGCTAGATGATATTCTTATAAAACGGGTTTACTTCAAATTTCCTTTTCGATGACATGTTATATAATATCCCCATTATTCTAATCTCAATATAATAGATTGGACAAATGAATGGTTAACTCGCACTTTATACAACCCAGCCTTATACCCGCAAATAATAACAATTAGTTAGTTTATAAAAAGATAGAAAGATTATCTATTAAAGAAGACTCAATAAGTCTTCTTTAATAGAGAATCTTTCTATCTCTTTATAAACTAACCAATTATTATTATGTGTGTGTAAAAGGCTGGGTTGTATAAAGTACGAGTTTTTTTTTCTCTCAGGTTTTCCAGATCAACTCAACGATTGGTGAAAGCACTGCGAAGGAAACTCCTATTAATTTGATAATGTAATGTAATTGAGATATGAGAAGCAATGTATGATCATAAAATAAAATTTAAAAATAAAATAAAAAAACTGTATATATATTTTTTTTAATTTGTTTTTATGATCATACATTGCTTGTCATATCTCAATTACATTACATTAACCAATTAATAGGAGTTTCCTTCGCAGTGCTTTCACCAATCGTTGAGTTGATCTGAAAAACTTGGTGTGAAGGATGTTGTTTGTTATACTGGATTAGTTTTCTCTTCTTAATTTGTATGTTATTACTTTTTATTGTTTTACTGCGTCGCTACTATGTGTTTTTAAGATTAATTTTAAATATCTTAACATCTTTTATGTTCTTTAAGTATACTAGTAGCTTGTTCTACTCGCTTATTCCCAAATTAATGTTATTTTGTAGAGCAGAAGTTCGGCCTTTTATTGAATCTAGTTCACTTCTTCTTCTGGTTTCATAGGTGTGTATATATTTTCGTTTATTAAAGTTGAATCAACTATTAATTTTTCTAATCTATTTTTTTATTTTTTTTTAAATTAAATAAACATAAAAATGCAATTTAAAAAGTAAAACCGTTTATAAGAATATCACCTAGCAATTTAATTATCAAGAGAGCGAGATATACGTCATTTGTTTTCTAAAAATGAAATCTAGGAAGCCCTTTAACAATTGCCAAATTGAAGACATATCCTAACTAGCATGTTATAACATATGTATTTTTTATATGAACAAAATTGTATATCAATATTCAAAGATTACGAATATTGTTGTAATGTATATAGATCGATTCTTACCAGTCTTTCTTCTGTGTTCGAGGATCCCGGTCCGGCCTTATGTTCAGCGGGCTCGCGCGCATGCATCTCGGCGGGCTTGAGCAGGGGATGCGCGCCCGCAGCTACGGCGGCGGCGTGCGGCCCCCCGGGCGCTCCAGGGAGACCAGCCCCGAAGCCAAGCAGACCCGCGGCCGGGCCCATGCCCGGCAGGCCGGGGTGCGGCCCCATCGGCAGGCCGCCCGGCCCGTGAGCGCCATGCGGCAATTGTTGGGCGTGGATCTGTTGCTGGGAAAAAGAAACCGTTGTAGGAAATTTGTGCGATAACAACTCACAATTATAAGACAGACGGACTAATTGAATGGTTTAACACTTGTTAATTATTGCGAAAAACTGTTAATTAATTTTAAAGAGTGGTGTGGACGTAGGGATTAAGAGGAAGTAGTATTTTTTTGGAACTTAACGTGCACATACGCGTGTAAACATCGTGTTGTTTTTCAAATATGGAATATAATAGTAGTAATTGGATTTTTCCCCGGTCGATTTCCAAGAAAGACAACATCTTTATCTTAAGATAATAGGCACACGCAAAATTTGATTTGAAAATTTAAAAAACTTCTATCTTTATAGGACCATCAGCCGTGAGGCTTTTCCGCTGGTCAATGGAGAGAAGCTCAGAGTAGTTTAAGCACCCGGTAGTTACCTTAACTTCATAGAAAACCTCTGAAAAACTGTGAAAGGTGATTCGCGAAAATTCGATTCCGATGGGGATCGAACTCTGGCTCCCCAATGCTCAGTACGAGACGAATGACGTCTCTAACCACTTGGCCACTGAGCTGGGCGATTTGAAAATATAAAATCGCTTTTCTGACAACGTAGTGTTAATCAGTGTACAATTTTAAACAACGTTCATTTCTTTTATCATTCTAGAAACAAATGAATTTGAATTTACTCGAAAATACATATCCCTATAATATAAAAAACGAAGACAATGTTTTGAAAAAACTTTGTAACTAAGACAATGTTTTTTCAAAACATTGTCTTCGTCTTTTATATTATAAGGATCTGTATTTTAGTGCAAATTCAAATATTTTCAGCGTCAGTACATATCGTAACAAATATTTCTATTACTGATAGATTTGTTCGTCAAATGAGGACAAAAATAACGCGATAGTAGGATAGTTGCTTCTATTATTATTGAGAGATGCAACTGCATAGTTAAAAGCAGGGAGCATAATATAACATTTGATGTTATATGTTTTGAAAGGAATAGTATACAAATAGTCACATGGGTTCAAAGGAGTTATATACCTGAAGGTTGGAACAACTCTTAGGCTAGTTGCACACGACACGACAATATCGCCTACCGTCTCCTTTGCCGTGTTTTTTTGAGTAGTTTGCTCTGGAGATCTATTCTGTAAGTTCAGACGGGCCTTTTAAAAGAGCACACCGGTCTATTACCCAAACAACTACTGTTGTAACGTGTGTAATACTGCCTTATGTTAAATGTTACAAATGTATCAAAAGTTACAGGATAATAATTTATTTCACTATTTTAACGTCACTTTTGATAAATATGAGATTGAGATTAGACATAAAGCAGTATTACTTTATGTCTAATCTCAAAAATTTGTCAAACGTGACGTTAAAATAGTGAAATAAATTATTATCCTGTAACTTTTGATACATTTGTGATATTTAACATAAGACAGTATTACACTAGCGTTCGCTAGTTGTTAATTTGGTTGCCATGGGTAACACCCAGTCTAATTTTTGACAAACTTACAAGAACAGACCCCCAGCTCCGTGTAAAGTAATATATAGCAGTTATTTAACCGTCCGTGTGTAACTAGCATTAAAAAGTGTTTAGGAAAAGCGCTAAACTACAAAAAAACAAGAAAGATATAGCCCCCTACACTACATACACACTACATAAACATCACAACCACAAAATAGACTTGCTAAAACTACTTACAAGCAACTGTTGTAGACCTTGTTGTTGTTGTTGCTGTAAACAACAACACAAAATGTATTAACAATATGATAACCATCACCTCAATCAAATAAATAATGAAAAAAAACGGGGATTTGTTACGGGTAGAATATGGGGTAAAGGCTCGAACATCACATAATACTGCAACTTATACATGATACATGAAGACGCGATTATATTCATGTTAAATCACTAACCCCGGTATTCACCGACGTTCCATAAATCTATCAATAGCTATTAAACCCATAAGTATTCGTTGTTATAACAACAATAAATACATTATCTAGAGAATGTAGTTACTTTAGATTTACTCTATTGGAAACACTGAGTAATTAAACAAAAGGTGTCATCATAGCTCCAATCGCAAGCGCTATTCAAGGTGTTTGACATTTATTTTGACCATTTCTGTCATAATGACATTTTAAATTTATACATTTAATAGCTTATGGGACCTATAAAGTTTATGGGATGTTGGTGAATACGGGCATAAGGCTCGGTTTTATAAAGCATATAACTCTTGAGTTAATTTCAATTCTATTGTCACTTTTAACATCTTTGACACATAATGCGACGTTGTCATATATAAACAGAGGTATATGAGGCTATGAAATGAAAAGTTAACATCAATATATGCAACATCTAATAATACGAATTTTATGACAAACTCTTGACAGGTAAAAGCTGATGTGATTCTAAGAAAAAAATATTATATGAACATTGTTCCGATTCGTTTTAGTTAAAGAGTTATAGCACTTGTTATCAAATATGTTGAGATAACCATGGAAAAAACAAGTGTTTACAAAAAAATTCTGTTGTTTTAAATTTCAGTTCCTAAGGTGCGAATCTACAGATACAAATATATACTCACTTGTCTTTTTTTTTTCATTTAAAACAAAATAATGAAGACTAAATATTGATTAATAGTTTGCTTTGCATTTCTTTGTTTTAAAGGATAAAACAAGTAGGTATAGTTTCAATTTGGGGACTCAATTTCATTTAAAACAAAACAATGAAGAGTAAATATTAATTAATAGTTTGCTTTGAATTTCTTTGTTTTAAAGGACAAAACAAGTGAATATAAAGGATAAATAAAACGATTTTTTACTTTGTTTTTTATCACACTTCATGAAGTGTGATAAAAAACAAAGTAAAAAATCGTTTTATTTATCCTTTAAAATGAATTATCACAAAGTAGATGCCTTAACAATCCAATATTTTCAAGTGAATATAGTTTAATTTTGGGGTTTCTAGTTGTGAAACGTGTTTATATTCACGAATCAGTGTTAAATTGCAACATTAATCGGTAATCAATGTAATGTGTGTGTGTGCGAGCCTTAAGGATTGATAATACGGCTTGAAGGAACTCAATCTCGCCCCCTCCTTGAATCACTTGAGTCGGGACTATTAATATTACTTTTATATCTAAAATACATTACTGCTATCAGTCTACCCAGCCGATAAAATGTTAGGACTGATTCATGTGGGAATGTGGGGGTGTGTATGATGATGGAGATTGGGAAACTACTGAAAAAACGGCATTCGGGAAAATTATAACTCACCCCGATGATGGCGTTCAGTTCGGTCATGGTCACTTGTTTCGCGCGCTCCACCGCCGACGCCACCTGCTGCTGGTGTTCCTGCGCGAGGAACGGCAGCACTTGGGCGATGATTGCATTGAGACGCTTCGCGATTTCAGTCTGGAAATAGAATAGAGAAACACATAAATAAGTTACTACAATTATAACTAATATTATTATAAGTTTATTAAACCAAAGATTTTATATAAATAAATAATAGAAGCCGAAACGCCCGCAGAAAGCTGTCATGGCTACAGGTCGTTTTAGACAAGACAATTTCGTGAATCACAAGTTGTTGTTTGTAGAAATCATAAACAAATTGGACTATAAAATTTATAAAACTCCTGAACGAGATAACCAATCAAAGAATCCTCTGAATTTTGACTTTTAACATTTTTTAACTCATGAACGCGCTACCCAATCAAAAAATCCCCTGAATTTTGACTTTTAAAATTTTTTACCTCATGAACGCGGTACCCCATCAAAAAATCCTCTGAATTTTGACTTTTAAATTTTTTAACTTATGAACGCGTAACCCAATCACAAAAATCCTCAGAATTTTGACTTTTAAATATTTTTAACTTATGAACGCGGTACCCAATCCAAAAAATCCTCTGAATTTTTACTTTTAAAATGTTTTAACTCATGAACGCGGAACCCAATCACAAAAATCCTCTGAATTTTGAGTTTTAATTTTTTTTAACTCATGAACACGGTAGCCAATCAAAAATATCCTCTGAATTTTGACTTTTCAATTTTTTTAGCTCATGAACGCGCTACCCAATCAAAAAATCTTCTGAATTTTGAGTTTTAAATTTTTTTAAACTAATGAACGCGGTACCCAATCAAAAAATCCTCTGAATTTTGACTTTTAAATTTATTTAACTCATGAACGCGGTACCCAATCAAAAAAATGCTCTGAATTTTTACTTTTAAATTTTTTAAACTCATGAACGTGTAACCCAATCACAAAAATCCTCTGAATTTTTACTTTAAATATTTTTAACTCATGAACACGGTACCCAATCAAAAATATCCTCTGAATTTTGACTTTTCAATTTTTTTAGCTCATGAACGCGCTACCCAATCAAAAAAATCCTCTGAATTTTGAGTATTAAATTTTTTTAAACTAATGAACGCGGTACCCAATCAAAAAATCCTCTGAATTTTGTTTTAAATTTTTAAATTAATTTAACTCATGAATGCGGTAGCGAAGCAAAAATATCCTTTGAATTTTGATTTTTAAATTTTTTTAACTCATGAACGCGGTACCCAATCAAATAAATCTTCTGACTTTTGAGTTTTAAATTTTTTTAACTCATGAACGCGGTACCCAATCAAAAATATCCTCTGAATTTTGACTTTTAAATTTATTTAACTCATGAACGCGGTACCCAATCACAAAAATCCTCTGAATTTTGATTTTTAATTTTTTTTAACTCATGAACGCGGTACCAAATCAAAAAAATCATCTGAATTTTGACTTTTAATTTTTTTTAACTCATGAACGCGGAACCCAATGAGCGTGACGTCAGCATGGGTCACTACTAGTAGCCAAACGGACAGGGCCCTAGTAAATAATCCTATTTTTTGAATAATTACGTAACGCGCAATTAGTTCGTCCTTTTACACGATTGCACTGACACAGAATTATATTTTGTATGTTCAACGATGATGTCCTTCTTTTCTTAACCTATATTTATATTATTTTGAACTTTATTAAAAATAATTGTCAATATTAGCAAAGAACTCACCTGTTTGTGCATTTCCACATTAAGGCCATATGACATCTCGTAATACTGTAACAAAAATGAAAAACATGTTAGTATACAAGATTTACACAATAAAAAGGCATTCAACACATAAAAAAACCTTCTACTGTAGGGTTCTCAAGCTGATTCTAGAACCTCTTTTGGATAATTAGAAAAACACTCCTTTCAGAAAAGTCTGATATCCCTAGTCGTGAGGCTTTTCCGCCGGTAAAGGAAGAAACTCAGGAGTTTAATCACTCGGTGTTTATAGTAAAACACAGAAACCCTTTGAAAAACTGTGAACGGTGATTCGGCGAAAATGTGCCCCCATGGGGTTCGAACTCAAACTCCCCAATGCTCAGTACGAGACGGATGACGCTTCTAACCACTCGGCAACTAAGCTGGGTGAAAAATACCATTTTTCAACTTAATGTTGTTGCTACAACCAAAGAAATAAAGTCATATGATTTTTGACTTGAAGTCATATGTTTTTTGACTTGAAGTCTATGTTTTTTGACTTGAAGTCATATGTTTTATGACTTGAAGTCATATGTTTTTTAACTTGAAGTCATATGTTTTTTGACTTGAAGTCATATCATTTTTGACTTGAAGTCAAAAGTGACCGCTCACCCAGGAAAACAGAGCTTTAGAGATGCCGTCCATCTCGTACTGAGCATTTGGTAGCCTGTGTTCGAATCCTATCGGGGAGAATTTTTGCATAGTTTCCATTTATGGATAAATCACGATTAATAATTGAAGAAACAATGGTAGCACAGTTTTCATAAATAATAAAACTATGCGAACGAAGGTGGGGTGGGCGGGTGGCCCCTATGACTTGAACTACGCTCTTCATTGTTTTATCCATGGATATAACAATGTTCTTCTCCTACATAACCTATTAATCGATGTATGACAATTATTTAGCTACAAAATGAAGCATGATTTGTTTATTTAGGTCTACTAATATTGTATGATGCAGAACATACTTAGAATCATAGGTTTTGTGGGAGAAGAAAATTGTTATTTCCATGGATAAAACAATGTAGAGCGTAGTTCAAGTCATAGGGGCCACCCGCCCACCCCACCTTCGTTCGCATAGTTTTATTATTTATGAAAACTAGTGTTACCATTATTTCTTCAATTATTTATCGTGATTTATCCATAAATGAAAACTATGCGAACGAGGTGGGGTGGGCGGGTGGCCCCTATGACTTGAACTACGCTCTTCATTGTTTTATTCATGGATATAACAATGTTCTTCTCCTACATAACCTATTAATCTATGTATGACAATTATTTAGCTACAACATGAAGCATGATTTGTTTATTTAGGTCTACTAGTATTGTATGATGCAGAACATACTTAGAATCATGGGTTTTGTAGGAGAAGAAAATTGTTATTTCCATGGATAAAACATTGAAGAGCGTAGTTCAAGTCATAGGGGCCGCCCACCCACCCCACCTCGTTTGCATAGTTTTCATTTATGGATAAATCACGATTAATAATTGAAGAAACAATGGTAACACTAGTTTTCATAAATAATAAAACTATGCGAACGAAGGTGGGGTGGGCGGGTGGTCCCTATGACTTGAACTACGCTCTTCATTGTTTTATCCATGGATATAACAATGTTCTTCTCCTACAAAACCTATGATTCTAAGTATGTTCTGCATCATACAATATTAGTAGACCTAAATAAACAAATAATGCTTCATTTTGTAGATAAATAAATGTCATACATAGACTAATAGGTTATGTAGGAGAATAACATTGTTATATCCAAGGATAAAACAATGAAGAGCAATTAAAAATAAATTGTCTCGTATCATACAGCAAATTATTTGAAATATTGAATTGGATGGTAGATTGAATGGAAAATATAACGTTTTATTTGTCAAGAACAAATTGTATGGGAGGAGGATATATGAATTCATTTCTTGAACAACTTTTGAGCTAAAAAATTGTCTAGTCTAAAACGACCTTTAAAGTATACACTGAAATACCAAAATACAGTTAATTTGCGTGGCGCGAATGGATTATTAATGTTTGTTAAACCCGAAGTCATCCCTCTATATAACTCCCTCTATCTCGTTCTGCTTTAAGCGTCCCTAAAAATAATAAATACGCCGGATCGCGCCGCTTCCTAAATTATCATGATATTATTTCCGCTCCCCCGACCGTAATCTCGGCTGGAATAAATCGATCCTCCAACCCTCTGCCAACCCGACTCCCCCGAACCAATTATCGTGGCCTCCTCTCTTACTTAAATTTTCTGTTTGCACGATTTAGCAACCCCACGGAGCGGCTTCTTCTCTCTCTCCCACACAGTGCTCACCCTCACGCGCGCAAAAAAAAGCCGGAGTTATTAATATTGCACACATTTCTTTTTAACGATCCCAGCACCTGCTGGAAATTGTATAATGGACTTATATTAATGTTTTCTAGTAGTTTATAAAACAATTTTCTCACTTTGACCCAAGCATACATACGTATTGTATAGTATGATATCCCCGTATTCACCGACGTTACATAAATCTATCAATAGCTATTGAACTCATAAGTATTCGTTGTTATAGTAACAATAAATACATTATCTAGGGAATGTAGTTACTTTAGATTCTTTCTATTGGAAACACTGAATAATTAAACAAAAACTGTCATGAAAGCTCTAATCACAAGCACTATTCAAGGTGTTTGACATTTGTTTTGGCATATTCTGCCACAATGACATTGTCAATTTATTCATTCAATAGCTTATGGAACCTATAAAGTTTATAGGATGTTGAATATGGGCATTAGTATTTGCCTCAATGTCTCGTGTCTATTGGTTACAGTATTCTTGTGTATGCATATTAATCATTAGAGATGTTGTATAATGGATTATTAGGGTGTCTTAACTTGCTTATGATTCTTAATTATATAGTTTGTTTATTATAGAAATTTCAATGGATATGATCTTTTCTAAAAGATTAATTAAGCTTGTTGAACTTGTGAGATGTACAGGGTAGTAGTAAATTGACATTTAATTTCAATTCAGCCACCGCCACACCAAACAATCCCCTGCCCTCTAGTATCAATCACAATTAGGTTTGTATCGTGATTACCGGCAATCCACCGATTGCATTACTGACAATGATATTACTTACAGTGGACCGCATGATCGATTGCTGCGGTCGGGGGGTGCGTGTGCACACAGCATTACATTGCAATCCAACCCTGGCGCCGCGACCGCCACCCCCTGTACGCCTCCATTGCCAATACCACTTCGTGCATATCTCGTAGCTGCAGCCACCGGACAAACCGCAATATAACAAATGACTTATACATAAACTGGCGAATTGATGCCGGTTTGATTATATGGCGGGGCGAAACAGGCTGTGCGGTGGATGGGGATGGTGGTAGGTAATTCACGAGGGACTGTGATGATTTTACACAAATTGTTGGGTGTGCATAATTTCTTGGTGTGGAACAACGAGTAATTATGAACGATTTTAGTATATTCACCCAGAAAAATGTAGATCAAGATTTTTCTATAAAAATCTAATGAAATGTATGACAATTTATATAGGACGACCGGAAAATATTATGTACGTTGTAAGAAACTGAGCCCCTATTTAAAATTCATATTGGTTGTGATATTAAAAAGTAATATTGAGTTTACTCTCTTTATGAGTTTTAAATTAACTTCTTTATCATTTTGTAACAAAATAAATCTAAAGCCCGCATTCATAAACATCTGTTACAAATAAACATAATTAAATGGACATTTAAATTTTGATTGAACTGATTTTAGGAGAATTACTGTTTAAACGAAGATTTACCCTAGATGGGAGAATTACTTAATGTACACAAAAGGGTCTCAGAAACCCGAACTTATTTTATCAATCTCCTAAAGTTTTCGTTTTTTTTTTGTCTTTTGTGATTTGAAATTATTCTGTAGGCAATTTTGGAAACTAATCAAATTAATGGACATACAATTAATAGTACATGGTTCACATAAATATGCGGAATAAGACATAACATTCACTCCCATTCCTGCATTCCAATACATAGCTTGGGTATCGTAGACCCTACAGTATCCACCCATCTAGGGTTAATATAATGATCCAACTAAATAACTGGCGATTAGTACTTTTAACAGGCGTTACAATTGACATACATTATATGAATGTTTGTATAATTGCAGTCGGGCCATCGCACTAAAATCAAGTAATTGCGTATCTGTGGGGGGTGGCAAGTGTATTCCCCTGATCCGGAAGCGACGGACTTGATATCCCGGCCGCGCCCGACCACCATAAACAGCTATTTCACTTGTATCAGACGTGACAAGCACCTTGTGGGATGGGAAATGGGGTTGGGAGCTTGTGGTAATCGATACACGCCGGGTTGCTCGTCCGCCGGAAAAATTGTATACTTGGGTTGTGAGGGATTTAGGTGCGCACAACTCCCCCCTTATAAATGGCAGACCGCTTGTTTTCCACAGGGGGATTCGTTCTCTTTCCCCCGTTTTGCAGTGTGCCGGATGGGGTTTAGTGTTCACAGTTGGAATAAAAATATTTAACAAAAAAAATAAGTGTTTAACCCGACTTGTTCAATGAAATAAATATGAAATTTCTTGAGCTGGTGGATTAACTAGAATTGTACAGTGTTGCATGACTTAATGGATAAACCACAAAACTATATTCAAGAATCAATTCAAGTACACAATTTGACTATCTAAAGAACTTTTAAACGTAAAATCCGAATTCGCTTTGGTGATCCAATATTTTTAATATAAAATACAGTATGTAACTTTAAGTCGCTTTCGTTTATCGTTCGGGAGCTGTTCCGGACTGTTCTAAGCCAGATAAGAGCAGCTCCCGAATGATAAACGAAAGCGGCTTTAGATATAAAAGAACTAAAACGTTACTTACCATAACATAATGTCGCTGCATTTCAGTCTTTTCGCTAGCTAGTTTCTCGCATTCTAATTTTAACCTGCAACAGAAACAATAAATATAGGATTTATACACACACATACAAAAATCGTATTAGGAATACTAACACCAACATTACATTACATTACATTGTACACTAAATAGTAGATTATACCCTCAATCTACTATTTAGTCTAGATTGTAGGCATTCAATGTAACACCATTTACTGCTAGCTTGTTTTTAGTGTATTATATCTGTTGGTGAAAAAAATTAATAATAATTTCATTATTATTATTATTATGTAATGTTAAAATCTAGTCTGAGACCAGTGAGTAACTTAGTTAATTTCAAAAAAATTACACCCATGTCTTTAGCATCTCATTTGAAATCGAGTCCGAATTAATTATTCCCAACGCGAGCATCCGGCCCGGCTGGCCTGTCTTCACCTACATTCTGTAAGAGGAGGGGCGGCGGTTGCGGGGGTGCGTTCGTTCCGTTTCAAAGGTCGAGATTCCAATCGACGCTTTTAATTATTCAAACGGGCGAGTGAGGAGGGAGGGGGCGGCAGCCGTTACGCTCGGCTGCGGCACCGTGAAAACACTTAATTGGCAATCATTATGTGCGTTTATGGCGGGGGATTATTAAGAAACGCTAATTACGAAGAAATGCGCATAGTAATGAACCGGCGTGTGAAGTTTGCGTTACGAAACACGCTGCCCGCCCATCAGCAAATTCATGATTGTGTATTGCAAAATTATTGTTTTTACTACTAATGCGCGGGGCACTTTGAACGTTGAAAGGTTTTTGACCTAGACATTTAATCGATATTTAATCCTAATGGAGAAGTAATAATAGCTAACTGATACAACTAACCCCCTAGGAGGAAAGTTAAACGCCATCTGGCGGCACCACATCAATTAGCAATGTAACTAACTAATAACTAGGGGGTGTCGTCGGCCCATATGCCGAGAACGTAACAGAGGTTTTAGTTAATCCTTACAAACGTGAGAGGCACTGACAGTACAAAGAATATCGTAGTAACAAATTTGGCATTAAAATAGTTTATGTGGAGCGAGAACAGTGATTGTTGTCGTTGTTGTCTTGTCAAGGAGGGAAGAGCGTCGTTCCATCCTGGACAAGACAACAACGACAAGACAACAACGACGGGACAAACCCCCAAGAAGACGAAAAGGAAATGCCACCAGAAAAAGACTGGAAGAATGAGGATATATTGGCGGCCCTTCGAAAATCTCTCAGGAAAGAAAGCAGCCCAATAAGGCAATCAATTGCATAGATATTTATCTATATTAACACTTTTTATAGCTTGCCAGAAAGGGATCCTTACATCCTTTAACAACCCAAGTGGATGAAATACTTTCTGCAGGTACTCTGAACAAAATAATAGAGCATGTGTCCTATGCTCTATTATTTTCTTCACAAGGTAAGATGGCGAGAAACGCAAAACGCACCCCTGGTTTCCTAGGAAAGCGTTCGCATGAAAGCGGCCGCTTTTGACATCATTTACACCTCATACAAATCGTTTAAAGTATATGTAATTGAAAAAAATAATAGAGCATGTGTCCTATGCTATATTATTATCTTCACAAGGTAAGATGGCGAGAAACGCCGGGCTGCAAACAATCAAAGGTAGCAATTAGGCAACCTTGTAAAATTGCAGCCACGGCCCGCCTTAACTTATCTAGAACTAATCTGAAATTATTGACCAACATCCTAACAGGCCACTGCCGGCTAAAAAAACATCTACACACGATGGGTCTGGTGGACAGCTCGTTATATAGAGGGTGTAATGAAGAACTAGAAACAGCAGAGCATGCCAAGCTCTAGTAAACACTAGGCATCTAATACTAGGGGAGTGCTGGCCTAGTATGGCCAGCATTGGCAACTCCTCAACCGCTAGAGTTTTGCAGCTCGCAAGCAAAATTGACTGGTGGGACGAGTGAGTGGCCTTAAAAGGAGGCTTCACAATGGGCCCATTTTGAGGCCTAAGTGTCTGTAGCTATGCTACCCTCCAGCCAACTATCCAGAACACTTTTTTGTGGAACCCTCGTATAATTTGAGAAAAAAAATTTAATTAGTTAATGAACTTAAATATAGTAGTGTAACGTAATTTAAAACTGAAAATTCATTCAATAGATTTATTATTATCAAACACAAATCAGGAAACTTCTTGGTAATTTTTGGCGTAAAAACTACCTGTAAAATAGGCTGTTTTTGTTACCGCTCAATTTCGAAATGATGGAATTGAACATTTTGACTTTAAGATGACCTATAAGGGTTATTATGAAAGAATACTTACGAGTGGTATTGCGCCTGAAGGAAATTGAATTCCTCTTTTATCCGCTCCAGCGTGTCGGCGATGGTGAATTTTATCTGGCCACCTTGTGGCGGCGGACCCTGCAATAAATAAAGAAAAATAATGTTTAGATACTTATTTAGCTACAAAAAAGAAGTATTGTTTATTTATTTTTGTACTAATGCCATAAGACAAGTTATTTCCCGCATTGATTTGGGTGCGGAAAATACTACTTCCCGCACTATTGCGGAAAGTAGCCAGTATTGCTAATTTAAAGCCAACTGTAAGCCCATTCGGGAAACTTGCCTTCTTGCACTAATAATGTAAATTATTATTTCGTCTAATATGTCAGTCGTATAAACACTACCAATTAAGCTACAAACTTTCTCAAAAACTACCAGGTATTTTAATAATCAACACATAGTATGTTCAAAATCAATTTTCGATACCAAAACACAAATATCATTTTGTTTCTCAGTGTTATCTATGAAGGGAAAAGCGGTAGGGATATTTTTCAAAACTTATTATTAATCAAATATCGTTCAATCAATCTTATTTGGGTTTCTATGGCATTCCATAGAAACCAAAAGCAGTTTCAGAGTTGGCATACATGAAGTTTAACAACTTTGATAAGTCATAATTCAAATAATGAAATTGGTTATAACATGTAATTGTTTTGGTTTAAATTATCAAACACTAAAGCATTGGTTTCCTAGAAAGCGGTGTCGATAAAAGCGACTGATTTTGACGTCATTTTGACATCACAAGTGAAGTTGTTCATGTATTTAATACATATGGTAACTCAGAGAGCGATATACCTTATTGTTCTAGAAAAAGTCATGAATTACAGTGGATTATAATAATAATAATAATAATAAGCTTTATTGTCCTACAGAAATAAAATCCAATTACAGGACGGATTTTATTTCTGTAGGACAATAAAGCTTATTATTATATAATAATAATAATAATAAGCTTTATTGTCCTACAGAAATAAAATCCGTCCTGTAATTGGATTTTATTTCTGTAGGACAATAAAGCTTATTATTATTATTATTATTATTATTATTATTATTATTATTATTATTATTACAGATATTCAATTAGATACACCTAAAACGTTTGCTGCAAAGCCCTGGTTTCCTAGGAAAGCGGACGCATTAAAGCGGCCGCTTTTGACATGATTTACACATCATAAAAATCGTTTGAAGTATATGTAATTGAATAACTCACAATATTTCATCGTAATTCATATGTTTTTGCAGTATGTTAAGTTATTACTCTTCATAGAAAACCATATTCGTATAATAATAATAACAATAATAAGTTTATTCCCCCATTTTTTTTTTACAAACATACAAATACATTTTTAAATATAATAAAAAATATCAAAAAAAAACTTAAAATATATTTATATTGACTACATGTTGATTTGGTATATATGGGAACTTCAGCTTATGGTATACATTTACAATTATTTTTGTGACGTAAAAATGACGTCAAAATCGGCCGCTTTTAAGCTTGAGATCGTTATAAATAGTTCTGATGTTACAGTTTATATTCTGTAGCATCAGAACGATCGGAATTATTTATAACGTTCTAAATGCCATGGCAATCAGAGTTGGTACGATCATTGACTAAAGAGATATAGACTTCTCAATCAACGATACGATGCAATTTAAGTCATAATCTACCTATATCTACCTGTTTCTGAGTTTATTATTACTTATTTCACTTTATTTCTTTACTTTTTAATTTTCTACCGACTGCGCCATGTTAATTAAACAACATTCCGTTTTACAGTGGCGTTCTCACATATATTGTTTTCACTCAACTCAAACATATATCTTGTGTTGCGTACCCGTGAAAATAAGACAATGAAATAGGTTATCAATTTAAAATTGTTTAAAGTAGCTGTCTATGTATCTGTAGCTGTCTATGTATTTGTAGTTGTCTATGAATCTGTAGCTATCTATGTATTTGTAGTTGTTTATGTATTTGTAGTTGTTTATGTATTAGTAGTTATCTATGTATCTGTAGTTGTCTATGTATTTACAGTTGTGCATGTATTTGTAGTTTCTATGTATTTGTAGTTGAGTATATATCTGTAGTTATCTATGCATTTGTAGCTGTCTATATATTTGTAGTTATCTATGTATCTGTAGCTGTATTTGTAGTTGTCAATGTATCTGTAGTTTCTATGTATCTGTAGCTGTTTATGTATTTGTAGTTGTCTATATATCTGTAGCTGTCTATGTATTTGTAGTTGTCTATATATCTGTAGCTGTCTATGTATGTGTAGTTGTCTATGTATCTGTAGTTAACTATGTATCTGTAGCTGTCTATGTATTTGTAGTTGTCTATGTATCTGTAGCTGTCTATGTATTCGTAGTTGTCTATGTATATGTAGTTAACTATGTATCTGTAACTGTCTATGTATCTGTAGTTGTTTATGTACCTGTAGCTGTCTATGTATTTGCAGTTGTCTATGTATTTATAGTGTCTATGTATCTGTAGCTGTCTATATATTTGTAGTTGTTTATGTATCTGTAGTTGTTTATGTATTTGTAGTTATCTATGTATCTGTAGTTGTCTATGTATTTACAGTTGTCCATGTATTTGTAGTTTCTATGTATCTGTAGCTGTCTATGTATTTGTAGTTGAGTATATATCTGTAGTTATCTATGCATTTGTAGCTGTCTATATATTTGTAGTTATCTATGTATCTGTAGCTGTATTTGTAGTTGTCAATGTATCTGTAGTTTCTATGTATCTGTAGCTGTCTATGTATTCGTAGTTGTCTATATATCTGTAGCTGTCTATGTATTTGTAGTAGTCTATGTATCTGTAGTTAACTATGTATCTGTAGCTGTCTATGTATTTGTAGTTTCTTTGTATCTGTAGCTGTCTATGTATTTGTAGCTGTTTATGTATTTGTAGTTGTCTATATATCTGTAGCTGTCTATGTATTTGTAGTTGTCTATATATCTGTAGCTGTCTATGTATTTGTAGTTGTCTATGTATCTGTAGTTAACTATGTATCTGTAGCTGTCTATGTATTTGTAGTTGTCTATGTATCTGTAGCTGTCTATGTATTCGTAGTTGTCTATGTATATGTAGTTAACTATGTATCTGTAACTGTCTATGTATCTGTAGTTGTTTATGTACCTGTAGCTGTCTATGTATTTGCAGTTGTCTATGTATTTATAGTGTCTATGTATCTGTAGCTGTCTATATATTTGTAGTTGTTTATGTATCTGTAGTTGTTTATGTATTTGTAGTTATCTATGTATCTGTAGTTGTCTATGTATTTACAGTTGTCCATGTATTTGTAGTTTCTATGTATCTGTAGCTGTCTATGTATTTGTAGTTGAGTATATATCTGTAGTTATCTATGCATTTGTAGCTGTCTATATATTTGTAGTTATCTATGTATCTGTAGCTGTATTTGTAGTTGTCAATGTATCTGTAGTTTCTATGTATCTGTAGCTGTCTATGTATTCGTAGTTGTCTATATATCTGTAGCTGTCTATGTATTTGTAGTAGTCTATGTATCTGTAGTTAACTATGTATCTGTAGCTGTCTATGTATTTGTAGTTTCTTTGTATCTGTAGCTGTCTATGTATTTGTAGCTGTTTATGTATTTGTAGTTGTCTATATATCTGTAGCTGTCTATGTATTTGTAGTTGTCTATATATCTGTAGCTGTCTATGTATTTGTAGTTGTCTATGTATCTGTAGTTAACTATGTATCTGTAGCTGTCTATGTATTTGTAGTTGTCTATGTATCTGTAGCTGTCTATGTATTCGTAGTTGTCTATGTATATGTAGTTAACTATGTATCTGTAACTGTCTATGTATCTGTAGTTGTTTATGTACCTGTAGCTGTCTATGTATTTGCAGTTGTCTATGTATTTATAGTGTCTATGTATCTGTAGCTGTCTATATATTTGTAGTTGTTTATGTATCTGTAGTTGTTTATGTATTTGTAGTTATCTATGTATCTGTAGTTGTCTATGTATTTACAGTTGTCCATGTATTTGTAGTTTCTATGTATCTGTAGCTGTCTCTGTATTTGTAGTTGAGTATATATCTGTAGTTATCTATGCATTTGTAGCTGTCTATATATTTGTAGTTATCTATGTATCTGTAGCTGTATTTGTAGTTGTCAATGTATCTGTAGTTTCTATGTATCTGTAGCTGTCTATGTATTCGTAGTTGTCTATATATCTGTAGCTGTCTATGTATTTGTAGTAGTCTATGTATCTGTAGTTAACTATGTATCTGTAGCTGTCTATGTATTTGTAGTTTCTTTGTATCTGTAGCTGTCTATGTATTTGTAGTTGTCTATGTATCTGTAGTTAACTATGTATCTGTAGCTGTTTATGTACCTGTAGCTGTCTATGTACCTGTAGCTGTCTATGACCTGTAGCTGTCTATGTATTTGCAGTTGTCTATGTATCTGTAGTTATCTATGTAGCAGTAGCTGTCTATATATTTGTAGTTATCTATGCATCTGTAGTTATCTATGTATCTGTAGCTGTATTTGTAGTTGTCAATGTATCTGTAGTTGCTATGTATCTGTAGCTGTCTATGTATTCGTAGTTGTCTATATATCTGTAGCTGTCTATGTATTTGTAGTAGTCTATGTATCTGTAGTTAACTATGTATCTGTAGCTGTCTATGTATCTGTAGTTTCTTTGTATCTGTAGCTGTCTATGTATTTGCAGTTGTTTATGTATCTGTAGTTATCTATGTAGCAGTAGCTGTCTATATATTTGTAGTTGTCTATGCATCTGTAGGTATCTATGTATCTGTAGCTACAGGTACATAGACAGCTATGCATCTGTAGCTGTCTATATATTTGTAGTTATCTATGTATCTGTAGCTGTATTTGTAGTTGTCAATGTATCTGTAGTTTCTAAGTATCTGTAGCTGTCTATGTATTTGTAGTTGTCTATGTATCTGTAGCTGTCTATGTATTTGTAGTTGTCTATGTACCTGTAGCTGTCTATGACCTGTAGCTGTCTATGTATTTGCAGTTGTCTATGTATCTGTAGTTATCTATGTAGCAGTAGCTGTCTATATATTTGTAGTTGTCTATGCATCTGTAGTTATCTATGTATCTGTAGCTGTATTTGTAGTTGTCAATGTATCTGTAGTTGCTATGTATCTGTAGCTGTCTATGTATTCGTAGTTGTCTATATATCTGTAGCTGTCTATGTATTTGTAGTAGTCTATGTATCTGTAGTTAACTATGTATCTGTAGCTGTCTATGTATTTGTAGTTTCTTTGTATCTGTAGCTGTCTATGTATTTGCAGTTGTTTATGTATCTGTAGTTATCTATGTAGCAGTAGCTGTCTATATATTTGTAGTTGTCTATGCATCTGTAGGTATCTATGTATCTGTAGCTACAGGTACATAGAGAGCTATGCATCTGTAGCTGTCTATATATTTGTAGTTATCTATGTATCTGTAGCTGTATTTGTAGTTGTCAATGTATCTGTAGTTTCTAAGTATCTGTAGCTGTCTATGTATTTGTAGTTGTCTATGTATCTGTAGCTGTCTATGTATTCGTAGTTGTCTATATATCTGTAGTTGTCTATATATCTGTAGCTGTCTATGTATTTGTAGTTGTCTATGCATCTGTAGTTATCTATGTATCTGTAGCTACAGGTACATAGACAGCTATGCATCTGTAGCTGTCTATATATTTGTAGTTATCTATGTATCTGTAGCTGTATTTGTAGTTGTCAATGTATCTGTAGTTTCTAAGTATCTGTAGCTGTCTATGTATTTGTAGTTGTCTATGTATCTGTAACTGTCTATGTATTTGTAGTTGTCTATGTATCTGTAGCTGTCTATGTATTCGTAGTTTTCTATGTATCTGTAGTTAACTATGTATCTGTATATGTATCATAATATACTTCGCTGATCGGAGAAAAATAATCCCTTTCAGATTCCGCAATAAAAAAAAATGGGGCTATGACTTGAAAAAATGATCATCAGTCATAGCTCATTCAAAAGTGGTCGAAAAAAATTGACACTTTGACTAAAAGTTAGAAATTTTAAATCGCCGTATCCGAGTAATGTTTGCTAAAGTCATAAACAAAGGTTTTATCGAATTTATTCCATACTTTAGGGACATCCTGTATATTTGTAGCTGTATATGTATATGTATCTTTAGCTCTCTATGTATCTGTATTTGTATTATTTGTATCGGAATATGTATCAGTATATGTATCTATATTATTTGTATCGGTGTATGTATCAGTATTATTTGTATCGGTATATTTATCAGTATCATTTGTATCGGTATATATATCTATATTATTTGTATCGGTATATGTATCTGTATTATTTGTATCGGTATATGTATTTGTATCATTTGTATCGGTATATGTATCTATATTATTTGTATCGGTATATGTATCTGTATTATTTGTATCGGTATATTTATTTGTATTATTTGTATCAGTATCATTTGTATCGGTATATGTATCTATATTATTTGTATCGGTATATGTATCTGTATAATTTGTATCGGTATATGTATCTGTATAATTTGTATCGGTATATGTATCTGTATTATTTGTATCAGTATATACATCTCTATTATTTGTATCTGCATCTGTCTGTGTGAGCTTAAAACTATTTTAAAAAACTGTCCACTGGTTTATCTGTTTATATATGTGGTGGTCTGTTCGTCTATGTATCTATCTTTCACAATAGTCGCCTCGATGGATAAATCAAACATTAATACACTTATACCCATATTCACTAACATCCCATAAACTTTATAGGTTCCATAAGCTATTGAATGGATAAATTGACAACGTCATTGTGACAGAATATGCCAAAACAAATGTCAAACACCTTGAGTATCGCTTGCAATTGGAGCTTTGATGACACCTTTTGTTTAATTATTCAGTGTTTCCAATAGAGAGAATCTAAAGTAACTACATTCCCTAGATAATGTATTTATTGTTGTTATAACAACGAATACTTATAGGATCAATAGCTATTGATAGATTTATGGAACTTTGGCGAATACAGGTGTTAGAGGAGCAAATTTCGCTACATGTTATTATTCATAAGATTTAAATCGCGTTTCTATATCTTTCAAGGGTGAAGCCCGCTTCAATAAACATTAACGATCATATCGTGTTTTTAATGAGATTCTTTTTTTGGAAATAACTTTAATACATAATAATTCCGTTTTAAACGACTCCATTAATTTAATTCTAATAGATCCAGACGTGTGTAACCCTATTCGCACGCCGCCACGCTCTATCCAGACTACGGATGTCGCATTTGTAATCAAACAGCCCTAAAATGCAATCAACGTAACCACGAGAGCGTATGAAAATTAATACCTCCACTTGAGGAGATTGCGCGGCGCTCGGTCGGCGGCGGCAGAAAGAGGGGGCCGCGCGCGAACTAGAGTGGGTGTTGCGGCGACGTCACGCGAATCGATCGCTGATTAAGTATTTGCTGATTGCGGGGCCTCACCGGTCTCGGGAAAACCATCCCACCTCCTACACCCCGACTATTAAATAGTTCGTAATACGAGGCTGAGGGCAGCGGCGGTGGGGGCGGCGTATTTGAGGCGCCGCCACCATCCGGTTAAAAGAGAAACAATGTCAAGGACTGTATTGAAATTAATATTGTTACCGATTATTTAAAACCGAATATAATATTAGCACAAAAATAGGGATTGACTAAAGTAACGCTCGGTTTCTCCAACGAATCTTAAAGCTCGTCTTATATAAGCTTTGATTTAATCAAATTAATTGATAAATTAAGCTTTGATTCATAAAAAACTGCGAAAAAGCTGTAATGCAAAGTTCAAGTCTTTTGAAATAGTAAACTGGCATTGATTCAATCAAATACATTGATAAATTGTAAAAAGTTCAAGACAGTCTTATAATAAGACGGCCTTAAAGCGTTGCACCAAACAAAAATCGGATCTTAAAACGATAAAACAGTCTTCAATTCTAAGACACCGCGGTCTTAAGATTCGGATTCTAACATAGTGTCAATTGAAACATTCTGTGTTTACATATATTCCTAAAAAATGTTTAAAAATTGAAGACGTGGTTATAAATAAGACGAGCTTATATAAGACTTTGAATTTTGCATTAAAGTTTTTCGCAATTTTCTATGAATCAACGCTTAATTTATCAATGAATTTGATTGAATCAATGCCAGTTTACTACTTTAAACGACTTGAACTGCGCATTACAGTTTTCTATGAATGAAAGCATAATTTATCAATGAATTTGATTGAATCAATGCCAGTTTACTATTTCAAACGACTTGAACTTTCCATTACAGTTTCTCCACAGTTTTCTATGAATCAAAGCTTAATTTATCAATTAATTTGATTAAATTAAACACAAACATAGAAAATACTGTAGTGCAAAGTTCTAATCGATTGAAAATGTGTTGCACTACACACAGAACAGCTCGTGAACGATAAACAAAAGCGGCTATAGGAAATAGCTCCTGAAAGATAAACGAAAGCGGCTATAGTATACTATATTACAAAACTTACTTTCAGCATTTTGAGTAAAATTATCCAAATTAACGTGTGCTCGTACAAAATAATCCAAAATAATTGTAATTAAAAGTCTATATATCACAGTCACAACACTACAAAACATCCAATTACCGCCATATGTTTGTTTTAAAGTCTCGCAATGTAACTTCGCGCCGAAAAAGTTGCACAGTCAAACAAATTTGCGTACACACAAACGAACACATTGCACATTCGGTTCTTCATTTCCATACAATTATTTGAGTCTAATAACTCGACTTTTCGTCGCATTGTTTACACTACTATAACACCACAGAATTGCATTGTATATAAACGTCTATATTACTCATTTATTAATTTGTTAAGCAGATGGAAGTTGAGTCTTATATATTTGTTTCGAGGCAACAACGTCGATTGAGCCGCGGCGAACGATCACACACAAATGGCATTTTCTCTTTTCTGTCCCCCTCAAACGGCTGCCCTCCCTCTCTGCCATCCCCCTAAAGCCCAGGCACACCGGCGGCGCGGCTCCGAACAACCCCTCGTTCACTTATTCGGTTTCTGCTGTCAACAATGACACGAGTCGGCTGTAATGGGGGAGAGACGTTCGCCCCCCGGTGGGGGTAGGAGGTTTACGGAGAGAGAGAGAGCGCGAGGGTCGATCGGTGAGGCGAGGCGAAGGGTGCCCCCTTTTACAAACCGCCCGATAATCTGGCTGTATCGTTACAAGATTTCCAGTGTATTATTCGTAGGGGTGGCACACATACACACACACACACACACGGGCGACTCATTACACAGATTTGTTAAGCGCGCCTCGACCCTCCAAAGAATGTTTACCGGCTGGCACGAATACTTTGACGCCATTAGCATAATTAGCTTGTTGGGGCATTACATATTTAAGGGATTTATAAGGTTATACATTTATACAGTGTTCACATTTATTAAACAAACTAGATGAAATATTATTATTTGTGGCTGTTGCTGTACGATACTATCCCAGAAATAGTCCTGGTAAGCCGCAAGGCAGGAACAGGATAACTTCGGTGAAATGATGAAAAAGAGAACCGCTCGTATGCATTACAAGCAACGGTTTTGAATGTAATTATCCCAGAAATGGGGGAATCAACCTTGAAAGTTCGATTCTATTTGAATTCAATTTTGAGTCTTTCTTAAATTCAGTGAATTAATTAATTAATAAATGTATGTATTGTCAAACAGAATAATAGAATTCCAATTACAGGCCAACAACAAGATATTACATACTATATAAAATAGTTCAAATTGTAGTTGAAGAATTAAACCTCATTTTCCAGGTACCCAGATGCCGCATTCTTCTTAATTCAATGAGACACTCGTATATGGATTAATAAATTTGGTAGGTAAATTTATACCAAGACCACATTATAATTGGCAAAGTTCTAAAAGTCAAAAATTACTACCCAATAATAAACTAACATCAATAAATGAGACCCTCAACCACCCGTGGCTCTCTTCGTCCATCTGGCCCCCCCATCCATTTCTTTACAGTGACCGAAACCCGTTTTCATTTACGAAATTCCACCGTTTGTTGCATTGATGGGGGGTCAGTCAGGGGCTAAGCCCCCGATTAAATGGAAGTGATTTGCATGCGCGCTTCTGGAAACCCGAAATCGGCCCTTCTTCGTTATCGGCCCCGGGCTAATGAATGCCGCATTGTCGACCCTCTTGAAAAAGTGTGATGTAAACGGACCCTCCATCTCGGGCTCTGATGCGCGACGGCAATTACCGTCGTGCTCGAGTGGGGCGTGTGCGATAGCTGGCGAGGGGACGCTTAAAAGCGTTTTGAGTATCTTTGATCTTCTTCGATTTTTGCTTGAGATTTTTATATTCTATACCTGAGAAGTAATTAGTACATAAATATAAAATGTACTATGATGTCATGAGTTACTTTACTTTGTTTTTTATCACACTTCATGAAGAGTTATAAAAACCAGTAAAAAATCGTTTTATTTATCCTTTAAAATAAATTATCACAAAGTACACGCCTAAACAATCCAATATCCTCATTATTATTTTTTCAACATATCTTTGGTTGGATTGCAGTAGTATCCACCGAATACAATTAAACAAAATACTGATAAATATTGGATTGTTAAGGCGTCTACTTTGTGATAATTCATTTTAAAGGATAAATAAAACGATTTCTTACTTCGTTTTTTATAACACTTTAGTTACACTTTGCAACTAGTTTCGGCTAAGCTCTAGCCATTTTCGAGCTCCTCCTCCGAACTCGAAAATGGCTAGAGCTTAGCCGAAACTAGTTGCAAAGTGTAACTGAAGTGTGATAAAAAACAAAGTAAGAAATACTGATAAATAAAAATTACAAGTAATTCAAATCATACTAGTTTTAATTGACATTAGTATATACTTTTAAAATGTCTTGATTGCAATTATATTGTAGTTTTTAGTGTGAAGATGATTCAAGATCTTTGAAGTGTGCCGAAATGAATGATAACCCCGGCATTTGCGAGGGACATTAATTCCGGGCGCTGGGGCTATTGGAAATAGAATGACGTAAATAATAACGCGCCAGCGGTGTGCAATATCATTAAATTACACACAGGGGGCGGGGGCGGTGGCGGCGGCGGTCTCGCTCTCTCTGGTGTTTGTGCGACGACTTGAGGTCCGCGCGCGCGAGTATAAACCGTGCGCGACTAACGACGCGCTTTATTGCCGCACTTTCACGACCCGCACGTTATTAAAACCGCTTTGGCGAAGATAACATTTTGTAGAATTAACTGATAAAAAGAGTATTAAAATGTATCTAGTTTAGTTTGAAGTACGACTGCGGTGTAGGCTACACATTTTATAAATGTGTTACAAAACAAAATCGAACTTTTATTTCTATTTTATATATCTTATATTATACGAGGGTTGCTATTTATGTATTGAGAATTGGCAACACTGGTATTGCTATATGCGCTATCACAAAGTTTGACAATGTAAGTAATCAGACCGTTTTGTCATGCAGACTGAGAATCCTAGTTGCACTATTACTGACTTTTTGAGAGGTTAAAATAATGTAATATCCTAAATCAGCTTAGTTACTTCAGAAAAACAACTGTAACTTGGTTATTGATTTTTAAAAATGTATGAAATTGATTGTGTTTTGTCTATTAATAGTCCTTCTACTAGGGTACTAAATTTAAGAATCCTAGTTGCACTATTACTGACTTTGTGAAGGGTTAAAATAATGTAATATTCAAAATCAGCCAAGTTACTTCGGAAAAACAGCTGTAACTTGGTTATTGATTTTCAAAAATATATGAAAGTGATTGTGTTTTGTCTATTAATAGTCCTTCTAATAGGGTACTAAATTTGAGAATCCTAGTTGCACTATTACTGACTTTGTGAAGGGTTAAAATAATGTAATATTCAAAATCATCCAAGTTACTTCGGAAAAACAGCTGTAACTTGGTTACTGATTTTCAAAAATATATGAAATTGATTGTGTTTTGTCTATTAATAGTCCTTCTAATAGATTACTAAATTTGAGAATCCTAGTTGCACTATTACTGACTTTGTGAAGGGTTAAAATAATGTAATATTCAAAATCAGCCAAGTTACTTCGGAAAAACAGCTGTAACTTGGTTATTGATTTTCAAAAATGTATGAAATTGATTGTGTTTTGTCTATTAATAGTCCTTCTAATAGGGTACTAAATTTGAGAATCCTAGTTGCACTATTACTGATTTTTTGAGGGGTTAAAATGATGTAATATCCAAAATCGGCTAAGTTACTTCAGAAAAACAGCTGTAACTTGGTTATTGATTTTCAAAAATATATTAAATTGATTGTGTTTTGTCTATTAATAGTCCTTCTAATAGGGTACTAAATTTGAGAATCCTAGTTGCACTATTACTGACATTGTGAAGGGTTAAAATAATGTAATATTCAAAATCAGCCAAGTTACTTCGGAAAAACAGCTGTAATTTGGTTATTGATTTTCAAAAAAATATGAAATTGATTGTGTTTTGTCTATTAATAGTCCTTGTACTAGGGTACTAAATTTGAGAATCCTAGTTGCACTATTACTGACTTTGTGAAGGGTTAAAATAATGTAATATTCAAAATCAGCCAAATTACTTCGGAAAAACAGCTGTAACTTAGTTATTGATTTTCAAAAATATATGAAATTGATTGTGGTTTGTCTATTAATAGTCCTTCTAATAGGGTAGTAAATTTGAGAATCCTAGTTGCACTATTACTGACTTTGTGAAGGGTTAAAATAATGTAATATTCAAAATCAGCCAAATTACTTCGGAAAAACAGCTGTAACTTGGTTATTGATTTTCAAAAATATATTAAATTGATTGTGTTTTGTTTATTAATAGTCCTTCTAATAGGGTACTAACTTTGAGAATCCTAGTTGCACTATTACTGACTTGTTGGAGGGTTAAAGTATGAAATATCCAAAATAAGCTTAGTTACTTGAGAAAATCAGCTGTAACTTGCTTATTGATTTTCAAAAATGTATGAAATTGATTGTGTTTTGTCTATTAATATTCCTTCTAATAGATTACTAAATTTGAGAATCCTAGTTGCACTATTACTGACTTTGTAAAGGGTTAAAATAATGTAATATTCAAAATCAGCCAAGTTACTTCGGAAAAACAGCGGTATCTTAGTTATTGATTTTCAAAAATGTATGAAATTGATTGTGTTTTGTTTATTAATAGTCCTTCTAATAGGGTACTAAATTTGAGAATCCTAGTTACACTAGTACTGATTGTTTTAAAGGTTAAAATAATGTAATATCCAAAATCAGGCAAGTTACTTCGGAAATACAGCTGTAACTTGGTTATTGATTTTCAAAAATATATGAAATTGATTGTGTTTTGTCTATTAATAGTCCTTCTAATAGGGTATTAAATTTGAGAATCCTAGTTGCACTATTACTGACTTTGTGAAGGGTTAAAATAATGTAATATTCAAAATCAGCCAAGTTACTTCGGAAAAACCGCTGTAACTTGGTTATTGATTTTCAAAAATATATGAATTGATTGTGTTTTGTCTATTAATAGCCCTTCTAATAGGATAGTAAATTTGAGAATCCTAGTTGCACTATTACTGACTTTGTAAAGGGTTAAAATAATGTAGTATTCAAAATCAGCCAAGTTACTTCGGAAGAACAGCTGTAAATTGGTTATTGATTTTCAAAAATGTATGAAATTTATTGAGATTTGTTTATTAATCGTCCTTCTAATAGGGTACTAAATTTGAGAATCCTAGTTGCACTATTACTGACTTTGTGAAGGGTTAAAATAATGTAATATTCAAAATCAGCCAAGTTACTTCGGAAAAACAGCTGCAACTTAGTTATTAATTTTTAAAAATGTATGAAATTGATTGTGATTTGTTTATTAATAGTCCTTCTAATAAGGTACTAAGTTTAAGAATCCTAGTTGCACTATTGCTGACTTTTTGAGGGGTTAAAATAATGTAATATCCAAAATCAGCTAAGTTACTTCCGAAAAAACAGTTGTAACTTGGTTATTTACGATTTTCAACGAGGATTATATCAACAACCAATTCTAATCTTATTTTATCCTTATTTTTTCTAAATCGACATTTGTATCATATTTAAGGGGGATGGTTGTACTAGCGCGCTGGCCTTAGCGAGTTTATAAAGGGTTACAGATGTGATGCTAATGTTATTGGGTGTGATTTGAACTGGGGGGAAGGGCCTGAGTCCTCCTATGCAGGGGTTTTAGAGAGACTCAGTAGCTAACGCAGGGCAGGTTCGCCAAGACCTGTAGTAGCCTGTCCTCCAGGACCGTGGAGGAGGGCTACCCGCTACCCGTATATATTGATTGACTAGCAATGATTTTAATATTTTCAATAAAAACAATAGTTACTGTAACGTGATTAATATATGAAATTAAGAATATCTGTACAATTTCCGTCTTTATAGTATATATTTTTCTAAATATTAATTCAGTAAGGTAGTTAACTTGAAAATTATGACTGGCACAGAGCAGTCATCATGTCGTGCCGCACAAGTTTTACCCAAGCGAGACAATTGAGATTCGTTGCCATCTTACGTAATGTACATTTAACAAGCCAATTTGCGCTGGAACGGAAATGGTTAATTGCGGTGCGTTAAGTGTCGTTTGAATTAAACCACCACCACCACCAGGAGTTTGATGATGTTTTTTTTTCTCTCACACTACACGCTTATTATTATGCAAGATCTTGTTTGATTGTTTGTTCGTATGTCACCACTACAAAACAGATTATAATAAATACATGCAGATTACAATTAATTGCCGATGATTACTTGATATGAAAGCATAAACTTTTGAATTGTTTTTTTTTTAAGAATTTGGTTTATGAATAAATTTCCCTATAACATAAAAACGAAGATAATGTTTTGAAGCCGACCGACCTGTCATTTATGTATTTTGTACTGGAAGCGCTGTCAGTTTAGAAGTGGGGTTACAGGATTCAAATTCTCAACGAGACGAGTTTTGTTTATGTTTTTTATTTATTATTAATTATTTGTTTTTCTGCTAGTTTTCTTTCTCGAAGTAATCTTATTTATTTCGTTTACTATTTCTGTATTGTTATTGGTTATAACTCCATTTTGTTGTTTGTTTTTTGTATTTGTTTTATTTTACAAAACAAAAATCAATTGAATGCAACCTTAAACTCTAGTAGTATGTATCTAGTTTTCAAATGTATTGATTCGATTGTTGCTGCTCCCCACGGGCCCCACACCCTCGACCCCCTCAAAACTAGATTTCCCATCCGTTTGTGTGTTTGTATCACACTTTTTACGTCTTTCCTCCCCGGAGAGGTCGCCACAAAATTTTACATATAAATCGAAACGCTCGATTGAAACACATACATATGCACACAACAACCGCCTCCCGGGTGCTCACGCACAAACTGGTTAATTACATGGTGCTCGCGTGTAATCGCCGCAAGATTGAGTGAGGCGGCGGAATTCTGCGAGTGAACACGGCCACGTCGACGTTAGGAAGTCATAAACGGTGTAAAGGGGGGCCGAGAGAGTGAGGGAGAGGGAAATAGAGCCGCACTAGGCAGTAAAACAATCAAATTACCCGCTCTTAGCGACATTCAGACGGTTTAATTAAATTCGAGACGAACTTCCGCGCTGGAAACTTGTAAGGGAGGAGAGATTTGCATTAAATTTGAATGAGTCTGACCCAAAAAAATAATTGAAGGAAGTCGACGATAATATCAATTCGAATTTCTTTTGACACATTGGGTGCTGGAATTTATTGATATATAAAAATCTCAGATAGGTGTATTTGTTGTTAAGAGCATTCATCATTTAAGATATATAATAAACAGATAGATATAGAAAAGAAACAACTAAACTGGTGGGGACATTTGAGTAAAATAATGAACATCTCATTTCCACTACCACCCTCCGTGGCGCAGTCGGTAGCACGCACCGGAGAATGAAATTTTTGAGAAATTATTATTATATATATATAATAATTTCTCATTTAATTTTAAATTATCAGTCTGTCGACAATTTTTCATGGTCCATCTCGTTATTTCTAAATTAAGCCTCCAATCAAACTCAGCGGGAAACTTTTTGTCCCCTTCGAACGAGAGCTACCCTCCCCGCAGCACTGCTAAATGAAAAGTAACGTCAGAAGGGCGGCTTACGGGCTTTTCCGTGCGAGATAGCATCATCTCTCGCGTTAGAAAAAGTTTTCCCTTCGCGTTTTAATAGTTTTAAATTGTTCTTTATTGGATTAACCCGTCGGGCCCGCAAGACGCGCAGGGGGGGATGGATGATGATGCGCAAATTATGACGACAGGATAATTAAATAGCAAACAGGGAGGAATCTCCGTAGATTCTCATTACTATTAGTAAGTGTTATCGATATATACATGAAGAAGTTATTGTCGACCTTATATTCCATAAGGTCTACAATAACTTCTTTATCCTTTAATAGAAAAGCCGCACTTTCTATTAAAGGATGAAGGTCACTTTGAATTGACGTTTGTATAATTTTCGAGTTCATTTGTCATCCGTAATTCTAACCTAACTTTTGCCAACTTTGACATATAATGCGACGTTGCCATATATAAACAGAGGCACACGAGGCTATGAAATCGTGTTGTGAATCACAATTCTTCTACTAATATATTCTCTCAATACAAAAAAAAATCACATCAATTTGTGACTTTAATGTTTACAATCTTTTACTTTAAATTGATGTTTGTATAATTTGATACCCGTAATTCTAACCTCACTTTTGACAATTTTGACACATAACGCGACGTTGCCATATATATAAACAGAGGTACATGAGGCTATAAAATGGTGTTGTGAATCACAGTTCTTCTACTAATTAATTTAATCTCTCAATACAAAAAAAAAACACATCAATTTGTGACTTTAATGTTACAATCTTCCCCTTAGTAATCGGCAGCCCTTGTTATTTTAAACACACCACCACCAGCGGCCCTCCGGCACCCAACGAAAAACTCGGGAATTTATTCTCCGGTTAGCCCCCGAAGTGGAGATAATTAAATATACATAAGAATAACGCGGGCTCTCGGAACGTGAGCAGGGTTTCCCTCCCGGCAACGCCACCATTCATCCCGGCCCCAGGGGACGAGGGTGAAAAAAAAGTTTCCCCATTGCAAACACGGCCGGGGACGGGAGGGGTCGCTAGGTGACAAAAATGCAATTTGGATAATACCTAGGCAACTGGGATGGATGGTGAAGGCGCACGCTCACCCTCTCTCTCTCTCTCTTTAGCGGTGGAATGAATTGAATGGTGTTTCAAATTAGTGGAGGGTTGGCGGACGGATAAATAATACCAATTATGTGGTGCGGCGTTTCATGTAGGATAATAGATTTCTTTGCTGATAACTAACTAATTATTATTAATTCAATTTGCTTACATTACACAACATTCGGAATGATTCTTTCACTTAGACCAGGTGACATCGAGGGTAGTATGTTTTTTTTTTAAATTCAATATTTAATTAGTATTAAGAGTATTAAGTATTTTGCATTAATAGTAATCTTTACCCAGCTCAGTGGCCGAGTGGTTAGAGGCGTCGTCCGTCTCATACTGAGCATTGGAGAGCCTGAGATCTATCCTCAGCGTGGGGAGAATTTTTGCGAATCACCTTTCACAGTTTTCAGAGGTTTTCGGGAGAAGCTTAGAGGAGTTTAATCACTCGGTCAAATCGCCCCTTCCTTTCCATAATCTTCATCCCCCTTGCCACCAAGTAATTCCATTGATAGATAATTTACAAATAATTTTGATGCTCTAAAATTGTTTAAAACTTTTTTACAGATTTCTAAAAAAAAAAACTTTTATCTTTAGAGGGCTATCAGCCGTGAGACGCCGGTCAAGGGAGAAGCTTAGAGGTGTTTAATCACTACCCCTTCCTTTCCTTAATCTTCATCCCCCTTGCCACCAAGTAATTCCATTGATAGGTAATTTACAAATAATTTTGATGCTCAACAATTGTTTACAACTTTTTTACATGTGATTAAGCCTGCTCACCAACGTCAAGGTATTTTTTTTCATATACAACAATATGAACTACTGCAATTCCCGGATGACCAGTTCATTTAGCTTCTTTGTCATACATTCCAAGTATTCTTTTGTCTGGGCCAAAATGAACTGGTTATCCTGAAATTGTAGTAGTTCATATTTTTGTATATAAAAAAAAATACCTTGACGTTGGCGAGCAGGCTTAATCACATGTAAAAAAGTTTTAAACAATTGTTGAGCATCAAAATTATTTGTAAATTACCTATCAATGGAATTACTTGGTGGCAAGGGGGATGAAGATTAAGGTAAGGAAGGGGCAGTGATTAAACACCTCTAAGCTTCTCCCTTGACCGGCAAAAAAGTCTCAAGGCTGATAGCCCTCTAAAAATAGAAGTTTTTTTAGAAATCTTTTAAGTAAGGGCTTGGTTTATTATATATTAAAAATTAATTTTTGTATCCGTCGTACAATAATCAATTCAACTTATAGCAATTAATTCAGTAAACTCAGTCGAATGACGGAAACTTTACCGATAGTAAGTAAACTATCTATCTATTTTGAAATTGTATATACATCTTTTGTTTAATTTTCAAATATATCATGCAATTTTATAGATTAACTAGGTAAAATGATTAACTAGGTAAAATGATTAACTATTTTACCTAGTTAATCATTTTACCTAGTTAATCTATAAAATTGCATGATATATTTGAAAAATTATACAAAAAATGTATATACAATTTCAAAATAGATAATTTATTATCTATTTTGAAATTGTTTTGTAATACATACACCATTCTTTATAAAATCGATTTTAAACGCGTTATATCCCTGATATAACCAAGTGATCCCACCCCTCCTACTATCCTAGCTGTATTATTCATAAATTGAAAATTATTTATCGTCGTGGATTAATTTGTGTCCGGTTCGGATGGGTGGGGGGGTTGGAGGGCCGTGCGCGGTGGTAGCCGATTTATTAAAAATGCACACGGACAAAATCAATATTGATTGCGCGCGTATTTATTACGGCCCATTTATTATTCATGTTTTTATTAATGAAAAAGAATCGGGCGCCCGGCGATCGATGGTGAAGCCCCTGCCGCAGTAATTCGTTCAGTTTATCATGTTTTTGCAATCGATCCAGTATTTGTGGTTTATAATAAAAACGTATACAATTTAAATAGGATCTGGTACAAAATTAATGGATTTAAATCGGTCATTTTTAATATAACAAGAAGTAAACGGAAGGTACAGAAGTAGAATAAGTTTTAAGAACAGGGGATAGGTCCGAAATCAATTTGAACAAAACAAAAATAATTATCGGAGGAGCTCGAAAATGGCTAGAGCTTAGCCGAAACTAGTTGCAAAGTGTGATAAAAAACAAAGTAAAAAATCGTTTTATTTATCCTTAAAAATAATTATAGTATTTGTAAAAATAAATTTGTTTCAAGAAAAAAAGATGAGATAAGACATAATAACTCATGCCATGCCTTCAGGATCACCGCTTAGTGCCCTCTATGGAATAATATTCCAACAGAGTGCTTGAGATATCAACACAAGGCCAATCTTATAAAACATATACAAGTGTGAACCCAATTCTTAGCAATCTGCATATCTAGATTTCGATCCTACCGACTGCGCCATTATGGTGCATACTAGAATTTTGATTAAATAAAAAAATAAATGCCTATTACAGACCGATTTCATCAGTGTAGCTAATAAATAATTTCCAATCTTATGACTTCTGTAAAAGTAATTGTATTATTTATTCGATCCTACCGACTGCGCCATTATGGTCCATACTAGAATGTTGATTAAATAAAAAAATAAATGCCTATTACACACCGATTTCATCAGTGTAGCTGAGCTAGTGAGATATAATAAGATCTAAATATGTAGATTGCTAAGAGGTGGATTCACACTTATATATATTTTATAAAGAACTTTTTTTTTTAATTTGATTGTATCTACATGTATGGTGCTGGTCTAAGGTAGACCAAGTCACAGGAATCATGCACAAAAGAATACAAAAAATCATTATATATAATATTCCAACAGGGTTCTTGAGATATCAGCACAAGGCCAACCTTATAAAACATATACACGTGTGAATCCACCTATTAGCAATCTACATATCTAGATTTAGATCTTATTATATCTCACTAGCTGAGCTACCTCTTAGCAATCTACATATCTAGATTTAGATCTTATTATATCTCACTAGCTGAGCTACACTGATGAAATCGGTCTGTAATCGGCATTTATTTTGTTTATTTAATCAAAATTCTAGTATGCACCATAATGGCGCAGTCGGTAGCATCGAATAAATAATACAATTACTTTTACAGAAGTCATAAGAATGGAAATTATTTATTTTTAGTTGTCTGTAACGGTGCCCTCATCTATAGTGTGAATCAACCTTTACAAATGTATGTAAAACTAGTGAGAATCAACCTTACATATTTAAATAAAACTAGTGAGAAAGAATCAACCTTTGCAGATTTGTGTGAAAATATATGTTTCATATTATCGTGAGAATCAACCTTTACAAATGTATGCAAAACTAGTGAGAATCAACCTTACAGATTTAAATAAAACTAGTGAGAAAGAATCAACCTTTGTAGATTTGTGTGAAAATATATGTTTCATATTATCGTGAGAATCAACCTTTACAAATGTATGCAAAACTAGTGAGAATAAACCTTACAGATTTAAATAAAACTAGTGAGAAAGAATCAACCTTTGTAGATTTGTGTGAAAATATATGTTTCATATTATCGTGAGAATCAACCTTTACAAATGTATGCAAAACTAGTGAGAATCAACCTTACAGATTTAAATAAAACTAGTGAGAAAGAATCAACCTTTGTAGATTTGTGTGAAAATATATGTTTCATATTATCGTGAGAATCAACCTTTACAAATGTATGCAAAACTAGTGAGAATAAACCTTACAGATTTAAATAAAACTAGTGAGAAAGAATCAACCTTTGTAGATTTGTGTGAAAATATATGTTTCATATTATCGTGAGAATCAACCTTTACAAATGTATGCAAAACTAGTGAGAATAAACCTTACAGATTTAAATAAAACTAGTGAGAAAGAATCAACCTTTGTAGATTTGTGTGAAAATATATGTTTCATATTATCGTGAGAATCAACGTTTACTAATGTATGCAAAACTAGTGAGCATCAACCTTACAGATTTAAATAAAACTAGTGAGAAATAATCAACCTTTGTAGATTTGTGTGAAAATATATGTTTCATATTATCGTGAGAATCAACCTTTACAAATGTATGCAAAACTAGTGAGAATCAACCTTACAGATTTAAATAAAACTAGTGAGAAAGAATCAACCTTTGTAGATTTGTGTGAAAATATATGTTTCATATTATCGTGAGAATCAACCTTTACAAATGTATGCAATACTAGTGAGGTTCAACATTTACAAATTTAAATAAAACTAGTGAGAATCAACCTTTGCAGATTTGTGTGAAAATATATTTTTCATATTATCGGTGTACAAGTAGCGACGTAAATAAATTACTCCAACATCGCCGCGTTCCGCAATTACCGCCGCTTTTAATCAGGAGGCGGTTCCGTACAAAAATTCCTGAGGAAAATCAGCTGCTGCGCGCCGCCGTAATGAATCTTAATTGCAATCAATTTTCCGGGGCAGCGCATGTTTGTGCGAGTGGAGTAGCCGAGCAAGGCTCGCCGACAACACGCGATATTATTGATGGTAAATGCCGCCCGTTGGGTTTCCACATTAGCCGGTTATTGGGTGAAAACGACGACGTGGCGGCGAGTTGTTATTACAGTGTTATCGGTTATTAATGAATCGCACTGTAATATTCACAGATTTATTCTATATACAACATACAATAACTAACGTCATACAATTAATTGTAATGTTGTTTAGTACCCAAAAACCCTCGTGGCTAGACATTTTGTTTCCTTTATATTCATTCATTCATTATTTATTCTTCTTTTAGCTTACTTGTTATATATTACAGGTCTTCGTTTGTCTGGACCAAAATGAACTGGTCATCCGGGAATTGTAGTAGTTCATATTTTTGTATTTTAAAAAATAGACTATTTTACTATATAACTCACCATATAGTAGAATAAAATAAATAAATAAAAAATAGTCTTACATTGTTTTCATATACATACGTAACAATTAATTCTCTGTTTCCTTTTTTCTGTAACTAGATTAATGTCTGTTGAGAAAATAAATAAATAAATATACAAAAATATGAACTACTAACTACTAACTTTTCTACATGTGATTAAGCCTGCTCGCCAACGTCAAGGTATTTTTTCATATACAAAAATATGAACTACTACAATTCCTGGATGACCAAACAAAAGAAGACCTGGAATATATGACAAGGAAGCTAACTGACTGGTAATCCGGGAATTGTAGTAGTTCATATTTTTGTATATGAAAAAAATACCTTGACGTTGGTGAGCAGGCTTAATCACATGTAGAAAAGTTAGTAGTTAGTAGTTCATATTTTTGTATATTTATTTATTTATTTATTTATTTTCTAGAGACTATTTTATTATTCTAATATATGGTGAGTTATATAGTTAGTAAAATAGTCATATATTTTTTTCAAAATACAAAAAAATGAACTACTACAATTCCCGGAATTGAACTGGTCCAATTTGGCCCAGACAAAAAGAAGACCTGGAATATATGACAAGGAAGCTAAAAGATGAATAAATAAAAAAATAAAAGAATATAAAGGAAACATCCATATAAAAATTTCCGGATCACTCAATCCAAACCCCTGGTGTCCCTTCCTTTCCTTAATCTTCATCCCACTTGCCACCAAGTAATTCCATTGATAGGTAATTTACAAATAATTTTGAAGCTCAAAAACTGTTTAAAACGTTTCTACATGTGATTAAGCCTGCTCACCAACGTCAAGGTATATTTTTCATATACAAACATATGAACTACTAAAATTCCCAGATGACCAGTTAATTTTGGCCCAGACAAAAGAAGATCTGGAATATATTAGACAAGGAAGCTAAGAGAAGAATAAATAAAAAAGAAATGAATGTAAAGGAAACATCCATATAAAAATTTTCGGATCACTCAATCCAAACCCCTGCTGCCTCTTCCTTTCCTTAATCTTCATCCCACTTGCCATCAAGTAATTCCATTGATAGGTAATTTACAAATAATTTTGAAGCTCAAAAACTGTTTAAAACTTTTCTACATGTGATTAAGCCTGCTCACCAACGTCAAGGTATTTTTTTCAAATACAAAAATATGAACTACTAAAATTCCTGGATGGCCAGTTCATTTTGGCCCAACCAAAAGAAAACCTGGAATATATGAGAAGGAAGCTAAATGAACTGCTCATCCGGGATTTGTAGTAGTTCATATTTTTGTATATGAAAAAAATACCTTGACGTTGGCGAGCAGGCTTAATCACACGTAGAAAAGTTATAAACAGTTTTTTAGCATCAAAATATAAGACTATTTTATTATTCTACTATATGGTGAGTTATATAGTGAGTAAAATAGTCTTATATTTTTTCAAAATACAAAAATATGAACTACTACAATTCCGGGATGACGAGTTCATTTTGGCCCAGACAAAAGAAGACCTGGAAGATATGACAAGAAAGGTAAAAGAAGAATAAATAAAAAAATAAATGAATATAACGGAAACAAAATGTCTAGCCCCGAGAGTCAAGTCATATTAGTGAAATTCACATATATTGGTGGTTTCCTGTGAGCATCGGACCTTCTCTAGCCACGAGAGTCAACGAAAATGTTTTGATATTAGAAACGGGCGAAAATATTGAAATATGTAAGGAATATAAATACAAGGTCTATTTTTTAAGTTCAGAGCAATCTATTGTCCATGGCAACCAAATAAACAACTTTTAGTGTGTCCATGCGTAATTTTGTGATCACACACACAAAATTACGCATGGACACACTAAAAGTTGTTTATTTGGTTGCCATAGATATACCAACAGTTGTTTATTTGGTTGCCATGGATATACCAACAGTTGTTTATTTGGTTGCCATGGACAATAGATTGCTCTGAACTTAAAGAATAGTCCTTGTATTTATATTCCTTACATCATTTAAGAAGTTATAGAGATTTCGTTTTAAAAACTTTGTATATCATAACAACCATTTGTATGTACTTATTTTTGATGACACTATACACTCATCCAAATAAAAAGAGAATACTCGGTAACTTCTTTATGTCACGATAAAAAACAAAGTTATTGTGCGATGTGCAATTCCCCTCTTTTGGATTGGCATCGTAGTTATTCGAATTATTGTTATTACAAACTAATTATAACTTCTTTATATTTAACTCGGCTATACATTCTCAATAACCGCGGTAAATCAAACGCTTTGATCTCGCCGGCAGATTATTGCTTTTTCCGGGAGCTTTCGGGGGGGGGGCTGGTCGGTGTGAGGCGTTTTGAAAATTGGACGCCACCCTAAAAGCCCGCTTCGTCTGCGTCTGTAAGGGGGGTGAAAAAGAGATCAAGGCGATCCCCGAGGACACTGCGTCGTTATATTATTTACGGCGATTTTTTTCTTCTAAATTCTCGCAAAAGACGGCAGTTTTGTACCCAGAACAGCGGTTGTTTTACAATTCAAAGAGTGAGGAAAACAGTTGTAAAAGTGTAATAATGAAACATTTTTGTAATAACTGATATATACACATAAATATATGTAATATCATGAATCTTTGAAGTATTGAGTACACCGCCTTCCACTACACATCCATATAAAAATTTCCGGTCCACTCAATCCAAACCCATGGTGCCCCCTTCCTGTTCTTAATCTTCATCCTCCTTGCCAGCAAGTAATTCCATTGATAGGTAATTTAGAAATAATTGTTCATGCTCAAAAACTGTTTAAAACTTTTTTACATGTGATTAAGCCTGCTCACCAACGTCAAGGTACTAATTCGTCAAGCAGGTTTTTATCAAAATCAAAAATATGAACTACTACAATATGAACTATTACAATATGAACTACTACAATATGAACTACTACAATATAAAGTTAGGGGATGGCAAATATATAACATAAATGGACATACAAATACTGTTATACAGGGTATAATCCTGAGCCCAAACAATGATCATAATCTACTATATTTGCTCTGAGCACAACCCTAGTGTAATACTGACTTATGACAAATGTCAGAAGTTTGTCAAAAGTGACGTTTAGATAGAAAAATAGGTTATTAGGGGGGTCTTATAACCTATTTATCTATTTAAACGTCACATTTGACAAACTTCTGACATTTGTCGTAAGTCAGTATTACACTAGCGTTCGCGGAGCGTGGGGCTGAAACTGTTGTATATTTGGTTGACATTTGGTCTGACCATTTATTAGACCCTCTGAAATTACAGAATAGAGCCCCAGGACCAAGAGGGCCATCCCCCAAGTACCTGCAGAGAGAATAACTTGTTTTTTCTTTTTATATATTATATTAATTATATGGAGAGCAAATTTCAAGATAAAAGGAAGACCAAGAAAAAATGGTTGAAGCTATATCGGAACTATTAGAATATAATGGGAAAAAAAACTGGAAGGAAGCAAAAGAACTGGCAATAAATAAAAGAGAATGGAAATGTATAAAATAATAGAGGAAAATTCAAGTCTTTACAGCACACTGTGGTAGAAAAGGCCAGCGGATATATATATATATATATATATATATATATATATATATATATATATATATATATATATATATTATTAAAAGACATAAGGGATATATATATATATATATATATATATATATATATATCCCTTATGTCTTTTAATAGAGTCAATCAAGGCATTACAATGCATAATCTGCTTTGTATATATACATGTATGTTGTAAATGCTAATAATAGCGTTAATAATAAATAAATAAATAAATAAATATATATATATATATATATATTAATTATATTTCATTTATATTATATTTCTTTAATAAAAAAAATTATCTTGGAAGTTAAACTTTATGTTAGAAGAACAAGAAGAAACGGGTCATACCGGTCTTATCATTTTTGTATTATCTCTTTGATCAGGTTTTCTCTGAATGTTTTTCGTTGCTGTTATGTTTGATATTTTATTGTAAGCCTTGACGACAAATCTGTGAGTAGAATAAAAATATGTGTCACGATAGCACACAAATCTTCGTTTCAAATATTGCGTTCGTTTTTATATTATAGGTATATATAAAGTCGATTAATGCCACTAGCCATGGTTAATCGAACGATAAATAGTGGTGGGAGTATTAGGGTGTAAGTTGAGCAGAACACCCCACCCTCTGTCCCCCCCTATTAAAATACAAATATTGATTTTCATTTGCATTAAAGGGTGAAGTGCGTAATGTCGGAACACGAAAGTGTATTTTACGCGTCGTTATAATACTTATTCCCCCATTCCAAACACCGCCGCCCCTCGGCCCGTCGGCCGGGGGTAATCAAAGCGAAATTTGCTTTATCGTCCGGGGATTTGTACTGGCAAACGGGCGAGCGGAATACTTTTGTTGGCGAACATGCGAAGCGTAAATTCGGCAGCAAAAATAATTAGAGCGGAGTTTTTTTTTTCAAACCCGTTCGAATCGACGTACTAAAAGAAAATAGTGCTATGCTAACATATTTTTTAACTATGTGAAACACTTGTTGTCCAAAATGTAATCACAAAAAGTCAATTAAATAAATTGTATTATAGAAAATTGCGGTGAAAACTGTGTAGTACAGAGTTCATAGTCACTTGAAATTGTATATGGTCTTAGGTTAGGTTGGTTGCTTGGTTGTAGTTTTATTATAGAGATAACTCTCTGTCTACTACTATCCAGAACTATCCAGATATGTGATTAAGCCTACTCGCCAACGTCAAGGTACTAATTCGTCAAGCAGGTTTTTATCAAAATCAACTCAAGTTTTCTATCTAAACGTCACTTTTGTTGACAAACTTCTGATATTTGTCGTAAGAAAGAGGCGGCATTGAATCACCCGGCCGCCCCTTTTTGTTCGTGTAGTTTTATTATAGAGATAACTCTCTGTCTACAGTTGACAGAGAGTTATCTCATTAATAAAACTACACGAACAAAAAGGGGCGGCCGGGTGATTCAATGCCGCCTCTTTCTTACGACAAATATCAGATATTTGTCAAAAGTGACGTTCAGATAGAAAAATGTAGTTGATTTTGATAAAAACCTGCTTGAAGAATTAGTACCTTGACGTTGGCGAGTAGGCTTAATCACATGTCTGGATAGTTCTGGATAGTTTGGCTCGAGGGTAGCATTCTGTATCTATGCTACCCTCGAGCCAACTATCCAGAACAGAACTTCAAAATGGGCCCATTGTGAAACCTCCCTTTAAGGCTGCTCACTCGTCCCGCCAGTCAATTTTGCGTGTATATCACATGTAGAAAAGTTTTAAACAATTTTTGAGCATGAACAATTATTTGTAAATTACCTATCAATAGAATTACTTGGTGGCCAGGAGGATGAAGAATAAGAAAAGGAAGGGGCCTTTCCTTAATCTTCATTCGATTTTGATAAAAACCTGCTTGACGAATTAGTACCTTGACGTTGGCGAGTAGCCTTAATCACATATCTGGATAGTTCTGGATAGTTGGCTCGAGGGTAGCATTCTGTAGCTATGCTACCCTCGAGCCAACTATCCAGAACAGAACAAAATGGACCCATTGTGAAACCTCCCTTTAAGGCTGCTCACTCGTCCCACCAGTCAAGTTTGCGTGTATATCACATGTAGAAAAGTTTTAAACAATTTTTGAGCATGAACAATTATTTGTAAATTACCTATCAATGGAATTACTGGGTGGCCAGGAGGATGAAGATTAAGAAAAGGAAGGCGCCTTTCCTTAATCTTCATTCGATTTTGATAAAAACCTGCTTGACGAATTAGTACCTTGACGTTGGCGAGTAGGCTTAATAACATGTCTGGATAGTTCTGGATAGTTGGCTCGAGGGTAGCATTCTGTAACTATGCTACCCTCGAGCCCAACTATCCAGAACAGAACTTCAAAATGGGCCCACTGTGAAACCACCCTTTAAGGCTGCTCACTCGTCCCACCAGTCAATTTTGCGTGTATATCACATGTAGAAAAGTTTTAAACAATTTTTGAGCATGAACAATTATTTGTAAATTACCTATCAATGGAATTACTTGGCGGCCAGGAGGATGAAGATTAAGGAAAGGAAGGGTCACCAGAGGTTTGGATTGAGTGAACCGGAAATTTTTATATGGCTGTGAAGTGGGAGGCGGTATACTCGATACATGAAAGATTCATGTCATGAGATATAATTTGTGATTTGTTTCTGTTATTGTCTATATTTCTACGCTGTATGTTTTCTGTTTCTGTTATTGTCTATATTTCTACGCTGTATGTTTTCTGTTTCTGTTATTGTCTATATTTCTACGCTGTATGTTTTCTGTTTCTGTTATTGTCTATATTTCTACGCTGTATGTTTTCTGTTTCTGTTATTGTCTATATTTCCACGCTGTATGTTTTCTGTTTCTGTTATTGTCTATATTTCTACGCTGTATGTTTTCTGTTTCTGTTATTGTCTATATTTCTACGCTGTATATTTTCTGTTTCTGTTATTGTCTATATTTCTACGCTGTATGTTTTCTATTTCTGTTATTGTCTATATTTCTACGCTGTATGTTTTCTGTTTCTGTTATTGTCTATATTTCTACGCTGTATGTTTTCTGTTTCTGTTATTGTCTATATTTCTACGCTGTATGTTTTCTGTTTCTGTTATTGTCTATATTTCTACGCTGTATGTTTTCTGTTTCTGTTATTGTCTATATTTCTACGCTGTATGTTTTCTGTATCTGTTATTGTCTATATTTCTACGCTGTATGTTTTCTGTTACTGTTATTGTCTATATTTCTACGCTGTATGTTTTCTGTTTCTGTTATTGTCTATATTTCTACGCTGTATGTTTTCTGTTTCTGTTATTGTCTATATTTCTACGCTGTATGTTATATGTATAGCAATATGCCACATCAGTTTTTCAATTAATATAAAATAATTGAACTAGCCACGTATAAAATATTAAAAATCAATTTGTATGTAATAGAAGAATCTCCAACCCTTCACTCCCAAGCATAATCGGCTTAATATTATTCATTAAAAATCAAGGAGGGTGGTACGCTAGGACACATTTTTAATTTAGCCGGTGTCGCCTGCATTTTTCAAACGGCCGCTCTCTCGCTCGCCCCTTTTTCCCATTAATATGACGCCGTTACACCACCACCAGCGCGCCGCCGCCCGCCGTATGTATGTGTGTGTGTTTGTCGGTGTGAGCGAGCGTACGGGGGAGGAAAAAAGTGTCAGTTTTTATTGATTCGCATGTCGTGTGCGCGGCGATTGCACCTCTCTCCCACCGCCGCCGCCGCCCCCGCTCTTTGTCGCTGTTTATCCTGTATCTGTACAATAATTGGTTGCGCGGAGCCCTTCAATGCTCGTTCACCGGGGGGGTTTACATAACGCCCCGGCGCATTTTTATTACACTATTGCGAGAGCGACATTATAAAGCCATGCCAGTGGGGAGGTGGTGGCGCGGTTCTGGTGATGGTGGTGGCACGACCTCCAGCCACCTCTATGCAGCAACACTCTTTTGTTGTTGCGCTGCTGTGGGTGGGGGATGAGGAGGAGGAGGAGGAGCAGCGCGTACAGAATAACTCATTTTAAATGATAATTAAATTATACTGGGTAGTTTTCGAGTACTGGATACGAATACAAATTGTATAGAAGTCTTTTATCTTAAAGGATAATATGTGTCGTCTCTAAAACCAAGAAGCTAGATGCTGACGATGACATCATAATTTCAGACTCAGATGTTGGACTTTAATCTACGTAATACATCCGTGTCTACTGTTATTCTGTTCCTATTATTGTCTATATTTCTACGCTGTATGTTAGTACTGTCTTTACCATTGTGTTATGTATATAGTAATATGCCACATCAGTTTTTCAATTAATATAAAAGATGTTGAAGCAGGCTAACAACTATCTATGCAGTTACAACTTCAACTCTCCTATAAAGGTACCTTACACGATCAATAATAATGTCAATATTTTAGAATAATGACAGTATTACTGTACAATAACATGTTTAAAATGTTTATTATTCTAAAATATTAGTATTACTTATCGTGTAAGGTATACAGGGAAGCTAAATGATCTGGTCATCCGGGAATTGTAGTAGTTCATATGTTTGTATATGAAAAAAAATACCTTGACGTTGGTGAGCAGGCTTAAACACATGCTGGAGGATTGAAGGAAATACTGAAAGTACTAGAACTGACAGTGTAAGGTGCATTATTATCGCATTGCTTTTGTCCCTATTTGAGGATCAAAACAGTCACGACTTGCAGTGACAACACAAAAGTCATAAATGACATATACAAGAAGGCTAAATGAACTGTCATCCGATAATTGTAGTGGTTCATATGTTTGTATATGAAAAAAAAAATACCTTGACGTTGGTGAGCAGGCTTAATCACATGGTTGAGGATTGAAGCAAATACTGAAAGTACTAGGACTGGCAGGGTAAGGGGCCTTATTATCGCGTTGTTTTTGTCCCTATTTGAGGATCAAAACAGTCACGACTTGCAGTGACAACAGAAAAGTCATAAATGACATATACAAGGAAGCTAAATGAACTTGTCATCCGAGAATTTTAGTAGTTTATATGTTTTTATATGAAAAAAATACCTTGACGTTGGTGAGCAGGCTTAACACATGATTGAGGATTGTGAGCAAATACTGAAAGAACTAGGACTGGCAGTGTAAAGTGCCTCATTAACGCGTTATTTTTGTCCCAATTTGAGGATCAAAACAGTCACGACATGCAGTGACAACACAAAAGTCATAAATGACATATACAAGAAAGCTAAATGAACTGTCATCCGATAATTGTAGTAGTTCATATGTTTGTATATGAAAAAAAAAATACCTTGACGTTGGTGAGCAGGCTTAAACACATGGTTGAGGATTGAAACAAATACTGAAAGTACTAGGACTGACAGTGTAAGGTGCCTTATTATCGCGTTGTTTTTGTCCCTATTTGAGGATCAAAACAGTCACGACTTGCAGTGACAACAGAATACATACATAAATGACATATACAAGGAAGCTAAATGAACTGGTCATCCAAGAATTTTAGTAGTTCATATGTTTGTATATGAAAAAAAATACCTTGACGTTGGTGAGCAGGCTTAATCACATGGTTGAGGATTGAAGCAAATACAGAAAGTACTAGGACTGGCAGTGTAAAAGGCACCTTACACTGCCAGTCCTAGTACTTTATTATCGCGTTGCTTTTGTCCCTATTTGAGAATCAAAACAGTCACGACATGCAGTGACAACACAAACGTTCATAAATGACCGGTTTCAAAACATTGTCTTCGCTTTTTATATTATAGGGATATATTGCTGTTTCAATACATGAATTCCACATTCCTAATACTTTAGTTCCTTAAACGTGTTAATTCGTTTCATTCCAACACACTCCCTATATACACGTTTATATAATTTTAATACCCTCATCATGAACTTATCTAACCCTCCTCTCGCTTCCCCACCGTTCACCCCACACCCCGTGCGCGCCCGTGTAATTGATTTGCCACCGTCGCCGATGCGGGATCTGCGATTAGCATCGCAGCTGTTATTCCAGAAGCCCTTCAATTGATACACACACATACAACGGGAGAGAGATACAGACAAGGGCACCGAACCCCACGTTAATAAAATTTCAATACAATAGGGCCTTCAAAATTTGTACATTTCATCATGAAGTGTGTGAGCTTTTATTAAAACGCTCAGCCGCGTGTTGTTATCAAATACCGAATCAAATCAGCATTTATAGTGAACTTGTTGCTGACATGGACATATTTGACTGGATCTACTTTAATCATTCATTACAGAAAAACACAAATCAAGCTACCACGTAAGCATTTGTAATATCATAAATAATATAATTCGATTAGATGATTAAAAGTCCTTCCAACGTCTGTATGGTTGTTTGTAATATGTAAAAACTCGTGTCTTCTTTACGTACAAAAACAAACAACTACTGCGACGTGAAAAATATGTATGCATGGAAAATCATTTTGCCGGCGTTGAGGAAAATGAATTCGTGCCCTGACGGGCGAATTTGTGTAGAAATGGGATTTTATTAGTTGGTTCTTATTTGCTTATCTCGTTCTCCTCAAATACGAGTTTATACAGCGGAATTGGGACCGAGCCAGCGGCAAACTGGGGACTCTGTTTACATAACTTGTGTAATAAAAGTGGAAGCTGTACAAACACTGGAACAGTTTAGGAAGATGACTGTGTTTCGCCCTCCCCAACAAAGTCTACACACACACACACATATATATATACTTATATACATTCACACATACAAACAGTAGCCGCCACCCCCCGTTAATTATTAACCCTCTCTCTCTCTGTGTGTGTGTGTTCTTATTTTCACCCATCAGCCGCAATTTATTTAAACAATGCCCGAGCGCGCGCGAGCGCGAGATAAATCCGGAATCCAATTTAAACCGTTATTGACGTCACGGGCTGCAGGTTGGAAAAATGTTGATTTGCATCTCTTCGCGTTCGCGTATAAAAATCTAGCGCGCATTGAGATTTATATCCAATTCCGTCTGTGCATGCGAATGCGGCGTTTCCGTTTATTTTTATTTTCCCAGTTTGCACAAACACATATTCACCACGTACGGGGGGAGTGAGAGACATAGTTGAGCAGCACCATAAAAATACAACTCAGCAAAGGAATGAATACTGCATAATTATAATAGTTTGAAAATGTACAATGTATGTTTATTATCGAAAATCGAAAACATAATCAAATTTGTTTTTCATGATTATGTTTTATGAGCACATCATATGTATGTGTATGCAAGAAGGCTGTACCAGCCCAAAGTTCGTGTAATGAATGAAGAAAAATATTCGAGGATGCATAGCTAGTGTTATTTTCAAGTCCAAGCATACACTTGCATATAATAAGCGTATGCTTGGACTTGAAAATAACACTCGTAGCTATGTAGTGAAACAAGAGGCGAATGTGGTAACGATTGAAACGTATGCAGGTTAGCAAGTTAGAAAAGTATGAAAGAAAGGTATAGCCGTGTGATAAAAGAAGTGTTTGATGCAACGCATAACGCAAAGGTATAATGGATAAATGAGAGCTAACCCCCCGGATTTGTAAGCAACTTTAGTTGTACGAACAATAGTTTCAGTATTAAAGCATGATGAGTAACATAGTAACTACCAGAAGTTTTCTAACTCAATGCAGCAAAGAAATTGCAATTTAATGAATCGCTCAATAATATGCACATGCAAAAACAATGTAATTAACGTAGTAAATGTTAACCAAACAAAACATAATATTATATACCTATCAAGTCTGCATTAGGTGGATTCTATGCAGTAATTTGCCTCGTTGCAGTTAAGTGGCGCGTACGTGTATTATTTTGTGTGCGGTTATGTAGGCTCTAAACCGCGTGTTCCGGATTGTTGGCTGATGAAGCGATTATAATATTTTAAACATATCAAGGGGATCATTATTTCGCGTGCACTTACATGATGAAATTACACCGTCAGCGAGAACTATGCGGCCCCGCAACACGCCATGTAATATTACGTTTGAACTAACGCAAACGCTAATATGAACAATCAGCGTGTTTCAGACACTCACAAAATATATTTTTTACATCATACTGTTTTTCTTTATATTTATAAAACTAATTTATTCAAAATATATTTGTATGTATGTCTGTATGTATGTCTGTATCTATGTCTGTATGTATGTCTGTATGTATGTCTGTATGTATGTCTGTATGTATGTCTGTATGTATGTCTGTATGTATGTCTGTATGTATGTCTGTATGTATGTCTGTATGTATGTCTGTATGTATGTCTGTATGTATGTCTGTATGTATGTCTGTATGTATGTCTGTATGTATGTCTAAATCCTAATTTAGAATTTTCTCCACGTTTCATAACGTTTCTAGTCTATATAGAATATCTTTGTATATTGTTATCGGTATGAAAATTAATATATGTATTCTCGGAAATAACTTGTATGTTAAATTCAAGTTGATCCTTATTATCAGAGTTGTAACTGTAGTGCCCGCAGGTTAGGGTGCGAAGTCGGTGTGTGTGTGTGTGTGTGTGTGTATGTGGGTGGCGGTTTTAGCAGGCGGGTGGGTTGGCGGTACAAGATCCGGTTTGAAACAGACGCGCCACGTTTACAAGTGTTCCGTTGAAACGGCCTCGGTTATTCGATCCATACACGTCCAAGATCTATGCAATTACCCGCCGCCGCTCGCCTGCACTCGCCACCACCGCCACACCATGTCGTATTATACTAACTGCTATTTCATTTAATTCCCGGCCCCGGTGTATGTTACGCTGTTAAGGGGGGCGATTTATGTCGCGGCCGTTTATGATAACCAAATGCTAATAATTAATTGGGTTATACCAGTTGAAAGGTCTCATTCATGTAGCAATATTATGATTAGACAATTGAATTACGTATTCATTTAGCTTCAAAATGAGATATTAATTATTAATTTCCCCCTTCTGCTAAAACTGTGGTGATAGAAAATGTTAACAAAAGACATTTTTATGTTTAAAAAATTGTAATAAATCCAATTTTTGAATTTTGACCATTATGATTAGACAATTGAATTACGTCTTCATTTTACTTCAAAATGAGCTATTACTTATGAATTTCTCTCTTCTACCTCCCTTCTACTAAAACCGTGGTAAAATAACAAAATACAAAATGTAAACAAAACATATGTTTATGTTTAAAAAAAATGTAATAAATCCAATTTTTGGATTTAGAATATTGTGAATAGCAACAACTATAGATTACCTGTAATCTAATGCTATAGTTAGCTCGCCTTTATACAACTAGCCTTAATGCATCCTACATTTAATTAATATGTGTTAATCTGTCAATATGTTATGTGTCAATCTATAAATATGGCATGTATATTAGATCATACATACTGGTCAATTTGGCATATGTCATTGTCATGTGTCAATTTGTCTCAATAATGCGTCAATCTCTGATGATGACATGTGTTTGTTAACATGAAATATGTAAAAATGTCAACATGTCACGCGTAAATCTGTCAATATGTCATGATAATAATATGTATTTTGCGAGTGCATCTGTCTTCTATCTTCTGTCTTCTATCTTCTGTCTTCTATCTTCTGTCATCTGTCATCTGTCATCTATAATCTGTCATCAGTATGATAGTGATAATGATTCTTTCTATTTTGTTGTTAAGAATATTTCATTCTGTCATCTGTAATATGTCGTCTGTCATCTATAATCTGTAATGTCATCAGTAATCTGTCATTTGTCCTCTGCAATCTATAAGCTGTAATCTGTAATATATCAACCAACTGTCCATGATTTATGATAATAAAGTGTATTTTGTCAGTGCATCTGTCATCTGTAATCTGCCATCTGTCATCTGTAATCTGTCATCTATAATCTGTCATCTGTCATCTGTCATCTGTCAATATGTCATGCGCAAATCTGTCAATATGACATATGTCAATCCTTGGCGGATGGCATATTTCGATTTGTCAACAAATTATGTGTCAAACTATGAGTATGGTCAATGTCAATCTATCAATATTAAATAGAAAGTGTACATTTTATTTAAAAATATAACAACATTCTAACCACCCTATATCTTGATAAATCACTATTTGCAATATAAAAAATCATATTTTAGCCCCGCTCAAAGTTTTCACAATAATGATCAAGTTTATGTTTTGTATATAACAACAATGCTGATATCAATTTGTGGCCTGTTTCTTTTTGTGTGTGTGTGTGTGTGTGTGTGTGTGTGTGTGTGTGTGTGTGTGTGTGTGTGTGTGTGTGTGTGTGTGTGTGTGTGTGTGTGTGTGTGTTCAATTCTGCGTTTGTATAGACATTTTCAATTAATCTCTGTTGGGTGTAGCTTGGCCTAGCGGATGAAGTGTACGGCCAGCAGGAAATTGTGAACATGAATGCATCTTTTAACACGTTTAACATACACGACACGCAGCTCCCCCGTACAGTGGCTGGCGGTTGCACTTGTAACAGACTAATCTATTCAGGTTACAGTGGGTGAAATGTATACTGGTCGCATTCGGATTAATTTGTGCATTATTAAATGTTTAAATGTTTGAGTGCAGGGGACCTTTAATTGCAATTGCAACTAAAACACAACATTATATCTTATTTGACATTACTTGCCGCAGCTATATCATAATAATAATGTACATTATTTATTAAAAAGAAACAAAATGTATGGTGGCAATAATGAATCTTTCTATTTTGTTTTTTACAGACAATTTCATTACTTTCCAATATAATGGATTTTATCAGTGCATTCATATATTTGTCAATTGTCATCTGTCATTTGTCATCTATCATCTGTCATATGTAATCTATCATCTGTCATCTGTCAACTGTCTTCTGGAATCTGTAATCTATCATCTGTAATCCGTCATGTGTCATCTGTAATATATCAAAAACTTTCCATGATTTAAGATAATAAAATGTATTTTGCCAGTGCATCTGTAATCTATCATCTGTAATCTGTCATCTGTCATCTATCATCTGTCATCTTCATCTGTAATCTGTCATCTGTCATCTGTCATCTGTCATCTGTCATCTGTCATCTGTCATCTGTCATCTGTCATCTGTCATCTGTCATCTGTCATCTGTCATCTATCATCTGTAATCTGTCATCTGTATGAGAGTAATAATGATTCTTTCTATTTTGCTTTTACAGAATATTTCATTCTGTAATCTGTAATATGTCGTCTGTCATCTTTCATCAGTAATCTGTCATCTGTAATATGTAATCTGTCTGTAATCTATCATCCGTAATTTATCATCTGTGATCTATCATCTGTAATCCGTCATCTGCAATATATCAACCAACTGTCCATGATTTATGATAATAAAATGTATTTTACCAGTAGATCTGTCATCTGCCATCTGTCATCTGTAATCTGTAATCTGTCATCTGTAATCTGTCATCTGTAATCTGTCATCTGTAATCTGTCATCTATAATCTGTCATCTGTAATCTGTCATCTATAATCTGTTATCTATAATCTGTCATCTGTATGACAGTAACAATGATTTTTTCTATTTTGTTTTTTTAGAGAATATTTCATTCTGTAATATGTCGTCTGTCATCTGTAATCTGTCATCAGTAATTTGTCATCTGTAATCTATAATCCGTCATCTTTAATATATCAACTGTCCATGATTTATGATAATAAAATGTATAGTGCATCTGTCATCTGCGATCTGTAATCTGTAATCTGCCATGTGTAATATGTCATCTATAATCTGTATGATAGTAATAATAATTATTTCTATTTTGTTTTTTACAGAATATTTCATTCTGTCATCTGTAATATGTCGTCTGTCATCTGTAATATGTCGTCTGTCATCTGTAATCTGTCATCTGTCATCTGTCATCTGTCATCTGTCATCTGTCATCTGTAATCTGTCATATATAATCTGTCATCAGTAATTTGTCATCTGTAATCTGTCATCTGTAATCCGTCATCTTTAATATATCAACTGTCCATGATTTATGATAATAAAATGTATTTTCCAGTGCTTTCATATATCTGCCAACTGTCATATGTAGTCTGTCATCTGTAATATGTCGTCTGTCATTTGTCATTTATAATTTGTCATCTGACATCTGTAATTTGTCATCTGTAATCTGTAATCTTTCATCTATAATCCGCCATCTGTCATCTGTAATATATCAACCAACTGACCATGATTTATGATAATAAAATGTATTTTGCTTGTGCATCTGTCATCTGCCATCTGTAATCTGTAATCTGTCATCTGTAATATGTCATCTATAACCTGTCATCGGTAATATGTCATCTATAATCTGTCATCTGTATGATAGTAATAATAATTATTTCTATTTTGTTTTTTACAGAATATTTCATTCTGTCATCTGTAATATGTCATCTGTCGTCTGTAATCTGTCATATATAATCTGTCATCAGTAATTTGTCAACTGTAATCTGTAATCTGTCATCTGTAATCCGTCATCTTTAATATATCAACTGTCTATGATTTATGATACTAAAATGGATTTTTCCAGTGCATTCATATATCTGTCAACTGTCATCTGCCATCTGTCATATGTAGTCTGTCGTCTGTAATATGTCGTCTGTCATTTGTCATTTGTAATTTGTCATCTGAAATCTGACATCTGTAATCTGTTATTTGACATCTGTAATCTGTAATCCATCATCTGTCATCTGTAATATATCAACCAACTGTCCATGATTTATGATAGTAAAATGTATTTTGCCAGTGCATCTGCCATATGCCAACTGTCATCTGTAATTTGTAATATGTCATGTATAATCTGTCGTCTATAATCTGTCATCTATAATCTGTCAACTGTAATCTGTCATCTGTCATATGTCATCTGTCATATGTCATCTGTCATCTGTCATCTGTCATCTGTCATCTGTCATCTGTCATCTGTCATCTGTCATCTGTCATCTGTCATCTGTCATCTGTCATCTGTCATCTGCCATCTGTAATATGTCATCTATAATCTGTCATCTGTATGATAGTAATAATAATTATTTCTATTTTGTTTTTTACAGAATATTTCATTCTGTCATCTGTAATATGTCATCTGTCGTCTGTAATCTGTCATCTGTAATCTGTCATATATAATCTGTCATCAGTAATTTGTCAACTGTAATCTGTCATCTGTAATCCGTCATCTTTAATATATCAACTGTCTATGATTTATGATAATAACATGTATTTTTCCAATGCATTCATATATCTGTCAACTGTCATCTGTCATATGTAGTCTGTCGTCTGTAATATGTCGTCTGTCATTTGTCATCTGTAATCTGTTATTTGACATCTGTAATCTGTAATCCATCATCTGTCATCTGTAATATATCAACCAACTGTCCATGATTTATGATAGTAAAATGTATTTTGCCCGTGCATCTGCCATATGCCAACTGTCATCTGTAATTTGTAATATGTCATGTATAATCTGTCGTCTATAATCTGTCATCTATAATCCGTTATCTAAAATCTGTCAACTGTAATCTGTCATCTGTCATCTGTAATCTGTAATCTGTCATCTGTCATCTGTAATCTGTAATCTGTAATCTGTCATCTGTCATCTGTATGATAGTAATAACTATTCTTTCTATTTTGTTTTTTACAGAATATTTCATTCTGTCATCTGTAATATGTCATCTGTCATCTGTCATCTGTTATCTGTTATCTGCTATCTGTTATCTGTTATCTGTTATCTGTTATCTGTTATCTGTTATCTGTTATCTGTTATCTGTTATCTGTTATCTGTTATCTGTTATCTGTTATCTGTTATCTGTAATATGTCATCTGTAATCTGTCATCTGTAATCCGTCATCTGTAATATATCAACTGTCCATGATAATAAAATGTATTTTGCCAGTCCATCTGTCATCTGTAATATGTCATCTGTCATCTGTCATCTGTCATATATAATCTGTCATCTGTAATCTGTCATCTGTATGATAGTAATAACGATTCTTTCTGTTTTGTTTTTTACAGAATATTTCATTATGTCATCTGTAATATGTCGTCTGTCGTCTGTAATTTATCACCTGTCACCTGTCATCTGTAATCCGTCATTTGTAATCTGTCATCTGTCATCTATAATCTGTCATCTGTCATCTATAATCTGTCATCTGTAATCTTTCATCTGTATGATAGTAACAATGATTCTTTATATTTTGTTTTTTACAGAATATTTCATTATTTCCCAATATAATGTATTTTTTTTATCAGTGCATTCATATATCTGTCATTTGTCATCTGTCATTTGTCATCAGTCAATTGGCATCTGTTATTTGTCATCAGTAATTGGCATCTGTCATTTGTCATCTGACATTTTTTCCAGTGCATTCATATATCTGTCAACTGTCACCTGTAATATATCGTCTGTTGTCTGTCATCTGTAATCTATTACCTGTCACCTGTCATCTGTAATCTGTCATTTATAATCTGTCATCTATAATCTGTCATCTGTAATCCATAATCTGTTATCTGTATGATAGTAATAATGATTCTTTCTATTTTGTTTTTTACAGAATATTTCATTCTGTCCTCTGTAATATGTCGTCTGTCATGTGTAATCTGTCATCTGTAATCTGTCATCTGTAATCCGTCATTTGTTATATACCAACTGTCCATGATTTATGATAATAAAATGTATTTTTCCAGTGCATTCATATATCTGTCAACTGTTACCTGTAATATATCGTCTGTTGTCTGTCATCTGTAATCTATTACCTGTCACCTGTTATCTGTCATTTGTAATCTGCCATCTATAATCTGTCATCTATAATCTGTCATCTGTAATCAATAATCTGTTATCTGTATGATAGTAATAATGATTCTTTCTATTTTGTTTTTTACAGAATATTTCATTATCTCCTCTGTAATATGTCGTCTGTCATCTGTCATCTGCCATCTGTCATCTGTAATCCGTCATCTGTTATTTATCAACTGTCCATGATTTATGATAATAAAATGTATTTTTCCAGTGCATTCATATATCTGTCAACTGTTACCTGTAATATATCGTCTGTTGTCTGTCATCTGTAATCTATTACCTGTCACCTGTTATCTGTCATTTGTAATCTGCCATCTGTCATCTGTCATCTATAATCTGTCATCTGTCATCTGTCATCTATAATCTGTCATCTGTAATCAATAATCTGTTATCTGTATGATAGTAATAATGATTCTTTCTATTTTGTTTTTTACAGAATATTTCATTATCTCCTCTGTAATATGTCGTCTGTCATCTGTCATCTGCCATCTGTCATCTGTAATCCGTCATCTGTTATTTATCAACTGTCCATGATTTATGATAATAAAATGTATTTTTCCAGTGCATTCATATATCTGTCAACTGTTACTTGTAATATATCGTCTATTGTCTGTCATCTGTAATCTATTACCTGTCACCTGTCATCTGTAATCTGTCATTTGTAATCTGCCATCCGTCATCTATAATCTGTCATCTATAATCCATAATCTGTTATCTGTATGATAGTAATAATCATTCTTTCTATTTTGATTTTTTACAGAATATTTTATTCTGTCCTCTGTAATATTTCGTCTGTCGTCTGTCATCTGTCATGTGTAATATGTCGTCTGTCGTCTGTCATTTGTAATTTGTCATCTGACATCTGTAATCTGTGCCATCTGTAATCTGTTATCTCTCATCTGTAATTTATAATCTATCATATATCAACTGTCCATATATATGATTTATGGTATATACTAAAAAAAACCTTGTTTCATAAATATCTTATATAGCCATACACATTTCATCCATCCCGTTCGAATTTCTTACTTTATGATAAGCTTTCACATACATATTTACGAAACTTTCTACGCAATTATTATTAATAATTTCGAGTATTTTATTTAATATGATACGATATTGTGTGCTGTGTGATGAGGCATGTATTAGCTAACGCCCGTCCACTCAGTTCCGTCATGCATTCTAGCGTATAGTTTTGTTGAGTTTAATTATTTAAATAACAAAGGTTTGATATCTCGTACGAAAAGCCCTACAACACAGTATTATTAAAATAAAGCGGCCGGTTTGGGTCGGGTCGAGTCAATTACGGCCAGCGCGTCGCTTAACTTAATTACAATTGCACTGTTTGCGTTTCGCGCTATTACCGGGCTACAATTAGTTCGTCTTGACCGAAATTAATTGAGAGGGTGCAGTAAGACGTGAAGATTATCGACCTAAATGTCAATTACAACCGTATTTATCAAAACCGCAATTGAATTCGTCTGGCAAATTATTCAAGATGCAGCTGTGCATCATTTTATGTTACGAAATACATTTGCAATAATGATGTGTTGATATAAATGTATGTAAATATAATAAATGTCGATAAAACGTATTATTTTAGAGCAAAACGTGACTAGCAGTTTTATTATTTTCTAAAACAATAATCATTTCGAATATTGGATTATTAAGGAGTTTACTTTGTAATCATTCATTTTAAAGGATACATAAAACTACTACAACTACTACTACTTAGAAATTGAATGGTTTTGGCGTCTACTACGTGGTAATTCATTTTCAATAAAGGAGATGAATAAAACTACTATGTTTTTTCTCACTTATTTAATTGTTTAAAACAACTAGCAATTGTCAAGTTTTACCCGTCATCGGGTAAAACTTGACAATGCCTAGAGCTTAGGTGAAACTAGTTGTTTTAAACAATTAAATAAGTGGTAAAAAACATAGTAGTTTTATTCATCTCCTTTACTACTACTTAGTAATGCAATAATACAGAGACAATTCCAGCTTTACAACATAACATTACGATTGTTATTAGCGAGATAGGCGGCAAAATTATCGAACAACTGCTTCAAAATTAACAGGATGGAAGGCCAGCAAAGGGAGACACATGAATGACATTGTTTTTCATTCTTAAATCCAAACTTCAGCATAAAAAAACGTTTTTATATTGATGTAGACTAATTTTATAGCGTTATATAAAAAAATAGCCTTTCGATTTCCTCTCGATACTGTCGGGATAATAAACCTGTCTGGATTTTGATACAGTCGGCATTATCAATGTTGGTATTAATTGTGATTATACAGAAAATGGCGCAGTCGGTAGGATTACCATACCATTATCTGTAACTGTACAATTTGTAGTTGGGATACAATTAACAGCACAAATATTTCGATTTTATTTGGTGAATCGTGATTTTCATCAAGTCTGTATTCCTATTCATGTCCATGTGTTTCAAAGTAGTCTTATGGGCTTATTTCCGAAGGTATATTAAGAAATAGTATGCCAAATCGAAGATAATTTAATATCCTTTAAGAAAACCTTGAGATGTAATAGCAAAAAAAAGATTTTATAAGGAATATCGTGATAATTAATTAATTATATAAACCTGTCGGGATCTTTATACTGTTGAGATTGTAACTGTCGGCATTTTGATACAGTCGACATTGTCTATGTCGGTATCAATAGTGATTGTGCAGAAAATGGCGCAGTCGGTAGGATTACCATACTATTTTCTGTAACTAATTCATAGATACTTCAATATGGTAGTCAGTACAATTTGTGGTTGGGATAGAATTAACAGCACAAACATTTCGATTTTATATGGTGAATCATGATTTTCATCAAGTTTGTATCCCTATTGATGTCCATGTGTTTCAAAGTAGTCTTATGGGCTTATTTCCGGAGGTATATTAAGAAATAGTACACCAAATCGAAGATAATTTAATATCGTTTAAGAAAACCTTGAGATATATTAGCAAAAAAATAGATGGTGTAATTAACACGAAGTTCCTTATAAAGTCTAACACATGGACATGAATAGGGATACAAACTTGATGATTCACCATATAACTAATTAAAGTCACTTTCATTTGGAATGATTTGCCATTGCTAGTCGCCCCCGTGGCGTGCAGTATCGCTCAGGTCTTAAATAAACCTGTCGGGATCTGGATACTGTCGATATTGTAAATGTCTGGATTTTGATACAGTCGACATTGTCAATGTCGGTATTAATTGGGAATGTGTTGAAAATGGCGCAGTCGGAGGGATTACCACGTCATTGACGTAACTGACTCGTATATATTTTAATATATTTACACGCTATCGTGGTGCACATTATAGTGATTATTGAACATTATAGTGATTATTGGACATTATAGTGTTTATTGTACATTATAGTGTTTATTGTACATTACAAGGTGTGTATGACTGTTAACCCGGAACCTTGCCTTTTTCTAAATGCATGTCTGTGCTTATATATATACATACTACTTTTGTGAAGAATATAAGCCTTATTATTATTATGATATGATATTGGACTTGCTACTTGCTACTTCAATATGCAACCTAGGTTCACAAGATTTATATTTACTATAATCCATAACAAATGATTCCCCCTAAATTCTAACTTAGTCCGTCCCTTACTGATTGCAGTTTATAGCTTTTTGTGTTGAGTCTGGAGTACGCTAGTGAGGGGGGTTGTCTTGCCCGCGGGCGCCACCGTAGTTAGTAAACGGTGCAAGCATTTACTACGCGCCGGTCGACTGTAGCGCGGTCTAATTCCACCCTCTCCACCACTCGTGGGAGGGTTAATTTATATGTTGTTTTCATCTCCGGCGCAGTGGTTGTATACACAGACGCCGCAGTCGGGGCGCATTTATTGAGTTGCCACGTGTCACACGGTGCACCAAATTAATATTTACTTATATATATATATATAAACCCTCAGTTTATTAACTCGAAAGGCCATAACTTATTATGATTCTTTTTATACGCGAATATTAACTAAACTGCAGCTGCGATTCCGGACACCAATCGTTCCAAACATTGTCGTTTAATTGTCAAATAGCAGATTTGAGTCGTTTCAATAATGAAATTTCGGTATACTAATTTTTAATTTAATTGTCACAATGCTGATTTGAGTCTTTTCAATAATGAAATTTCGGTGTATTAATTTTTTATAAGGATATTAAACCGAAATTTCTTAATTTTACGAACACATATCGTGAATTGTCTGCATTTATTAATTACGTGAACATACATACATGTTTTCGACTCCTTCATTTATTTCTTGTGGACACTTACCTGTAACAAAAAAAAAACATAATTAGTAAACAAATTTGAGTGAATACGTTATGAACGTATTTTTATACCAACGCGGTTATTTTTTTGTTTTGTATCAGTGCCATATAAACGTAAATCCGTATGTATTAGTACCCCTGAAATCACAGAGAATAAGATGATTAAGAGAATAAGATGGTTAAATCACACAAAGAGTTGCAGAGCCGAAGGAAAGAGAAGAATAATGAACTGTTAAATAAATAATAAATAAAAAAATAAATATAAACTGTTCTTAATGAACTGAAATTATCTAGCAATTATAGTTTTTCATTTCGTTCCAATACTTGGCAGTATACACATTTAAATCAAATGGCAAATATCCTACCGACTGCGCCACTTAAGTCCTGGTTTCCTACAATGCGGTGTCGATAAAAGCGGCCCTTCTGATGACATTCACATAAAATATACAGTAAATATTCCGCTAGCTACGCTACAAAAACCCAAAATGGAATTTCCCAATATACAACTTGTATAACAATTATATTTATGATTTTTTTTATTATATATAACATTTGCGAAATAAAACAGTTTTATTGACGCTTTATACATTAAAGCGCACGTCTATCTTAATGAGTTCCTTAATACGGACACAGAGATTATTAAATGTCTTTTAAACATCCTGCCTTTGCCTCCTTTTAGCATATTTATTTGTCCAGCTTGCCTTTCATTAACATTTTACAACCGGGCACGCTTAATTAATAATCGCCGCAATAACACAAACGCCACATATATTACCGTTGTTCCCCCTACAACAGCGTACGTGGGATCGCGCAATAAATCGAACAATACGCAATTCCATCCGACAACAATCAAACGCCCGCATTTTTTCCCTAATTAACCCGATCGTTAATAAAAACCATTTCTCCGACTACGACTACGACTACGACTATGCTTTGTGTTGTATTTGTATGCATATATATTTCTCTATATATGTGTGTTGTTGTTGCATTCCGCATGCTAATTGCGAGCGCGACTCGAGCTCGCCGATCCGTAATTGCATGAATATCGGCGTGTACACACGGAGTAAGATACATAGTAATTATGAGATACGTGATGATGCGCCGTCTAATTAAGATCTATTGTTCTTCGCAGCCACCGCCGCTATTGATTGTGTTTGTACGTGCACACGGTGCCTCGTCGCTGTTTGTTGCACGCTTCGCCAAGACCGCGCCACGCTATCGCTTTATGGGAACCAGGATCATTCAAAACCATGCCCATATTAATATGACCACGGGCAACGCGTCTTCAGCATACATATTGCTGAACCAACTGGATTTTAATAATTGGAATTGCTGTACATCAAGCAGCATAACTAGAATAATGTTTATGTTGTGAAATGTCGAATAATGCGCATAAATGTTGAATAATGCGCATAAACAATAAACAGCCAAGCGGTTAAATACCTAAATTATACATACTAACCCCCTAGGAGGAAAGTTAAACGCCAGGAACAAAAATCCTACGACTGCGCCACTATGGTGCCTACTTTATTAAATAAATTTCGTAAAATAAATATTCAAACACGTCGATGTAGGGTAATGGTTAGCACCGCAGCTTTTACGAACGGACGGCCCCGGTAGTCGGTACCATTTGTTGTTGGGATACAATTAACAACACTCAGGTTCAATTTTCTGAAGTAACAAGTCCTAACACTCACATACACATACACTATCACACAACAGAAGGTGGATAGTCCGATACAAATACAATAACTACTACTACTACTAAAAAACATACGATTTTTTTCTTTATTTGAGGGTTACAAACTAAATCTACCCAGCTCTAGACACAACTAATATCTCACGAGTGAACCAAGCAATAAGAAACCTTTCCCCGCAAACAAATAACCAAATAATTCCGCCCCAATATCAAAGGTGAATTATGGTAGCTAGGCACGTCTGTCTACTCGCCTTTCTCTCTCCCTCCAGGGCTACAGAGTTCACCCCCTATACCCGAATCGACGCTCTGTCGCGTTTATGATTTACACAAAGGCGTCGCGATGATAAATCCGTTGTCTGCGGGGGAGGCTCCCCCCAATATTTCCTAACGTGCAGCAAGAGCAACAACAAACCGCGGCTGCCGGATGATTTACGGAAAGTTGCATTACGCGCGGGTATCGATTCGCAACAGCTCTCTGTCTCACACATGACACACATACACTCGCACACAGGCATAAAAGTGTATATAAATACGTTTTGGAAACGCTTTATCGCGGCCGCTTGTTAAACGCGCCATTTTATTATCGCTTTTAGCCGTTTTACTGCGCCATCAATGCGCCCATGTTAACCCGCGTTTCCATTACTGCCGCGACGAAACGTCTGCGGCCAGTGTGGAAAATTGTTAATATAAAGAACGATTATGGTTATGCTTATAAGATTATAAATTTTATTTGAACAAAAAAAATTGAGCATTGTTATTAGAGCTTATGTGTCTATATAGTCGCGAATTTTTATATGAAAAAAAAACTGTGTTTGTTACGGCTGAATTGTTCGAGAATTCAAGTAGGCATCATAATGGCGCAGTCGGTAGGATTTTCGTTGCTATACAAATAAAACAAACTATGCTAAGACTTATAGCATAATTGTAGAGCAATGAAAATCCTACCGACTGCGCCATTATGGTGTCTATTAGAAGTTTGATCGAATAAACAAATTAAATCCCTATTACAACGTGTTTTAAACAAAATCAAAATAACTATAGCATGTTAAGAACTTTCTCTAGGTTATAACGACTGCAAGCACATTTATTTTCCGCATTTATTACTCCATTATTGTTTAATTTGTAACGCGCGTGCATTTCGTCCACGGGTCAATTCGCAACAGTTAACCTCCGGCAATTAAGACTTAGCGACGACCGCGCCGGACCAATTAGCGGTCGCACCTACTCCCCAGAGGGCTCTCTCCCTCTCTCGTTTGCCCTTCCGGCGGTCCACTTGCGCGCCGCGCGTCCAATAAATATTCATGACGGCGGCGGGGCTGCATTCAGAATTCAACCGGGATTACGATTAAAGCTTAAATGGGGGGAGACGAAAGGTGTACTGAGCCTCACGTAAATTGACTATTGGTATGGATATTTTCTTTGTGGGATCCTTTAGAGCAGGAATCTCAGGAGGCGGTGTTAATTACGTTAACAAGTAGCATGTGTACATATATAACTTAAATAATAAATAATAGTTATAATCTAATATTGATGAGGTTTAAGATAATCTATTGGAAAGAACCGAATAAAACTTCTATCTTTATAGATCTATCGGAGAGAAACGAATGAAACTTCTATCTTTATAGATCTACCTCTATCTTTATAGATCTACTTCTATCTTTATAGATCTATCGGAGAGAAACGAATGAAACTTCTATCTTTATAGATCAGTCGTAAGGCTATAATTATTTGAAAGAAGTGCAATTATTTTGATTTTGTAGAAAAGACTCTGTAATAGGTATTTAATTTTTATAGCATAGCTTCTTTTCTTTGTAGAGAAACCAAAATCATAGCGACTGCGCCATTATAGTGCCTACTATAAGCAATAAACTTAAATATTCAAACACGTCGATGTACAGTAGTGGTTAGCACCGCGGCTTTTTACCGGGCCTAAATTCGAACCCGTGCCGCCCGTTAAAGCCCGTAATGCAGGAATTTTGAATATTTAGTAGTAGTTTATTTATTTATTTATTTGTTTCGGGTACATAACAGATATGGGATAGATATACCCCAACCCTATGACAATGCACCACAGACATACGTTTTACATTACATGTATGTTATATACAATATACAAGAAATAGAAATAGAAATAAAATAAAAAAGAAACCACTAACTACTAAAAATAATAACAGCAATTCTAGACTTAAACACAATAAATGACGAATTAAATAGATCCGGGTATGACCGCAAACGACAGAAGTTATTATATTCGGCGCACATTCTATAAACTGGAGAATTCATGGCTGAATTTGTGTTATAATATACAAATCTGTAACTGGCTATCGACGTTCTACCGTGTGTTAATTTATGTGTATGTAAGTGTTACGACTTGCTACTTTATAAAACCGTATCAGACTTTTCTAAAGTGTCGTCAATTTATTTTCACGGTTTATTTAATCAAATTTCTAGTAGGCATCATAATGGCGCAGTCGGTAGGATATTATATTATTATGACGTAATACAGGGGATAGATAAAAAAATCGCGATTCCCGCTTCTATTAAACATGGCATTTCTATTAAAAGTATAATCCACACACACAAATAATCATCCAATTGAACAAATAAATCATTTACATCAATCACAACCTGTGAATGATCATATGACCTTATTTTATAACAAACAAAACCCGAATCTGATATGCGATGCCACATTATGCAACATTTATCAATGAGTAATTAATTGTGCAAAAAAAAAGTCGACACAATGCGCATTAATAAACATATTGTTAGCCGCAACAACGGCGTCGAGTGTTCGTGTTACGTTTTAATTGGCAATAAACGTGCCGGTAATTGCGGGGAACGTTCTAACGCGTTGTTTTTCCTAATGGGCCAACCGCAACCGCGATAAACGCGAAGAATTCTCTTTGCAACTTGCAATGTTTTGGCGAGTGGCCATGCTGCGTCTCAATATTTTAAGGACTAGTTTAATAACGCTCACTTTATGAGCATATATAAATGTATTACGAGGCGTTACAAAGCAAAGTAGAGGGAAAAAAACGATAACTGGCGCGGCGGTATCAATAGAAGTATGCTATTTTATATGTTGTTGTGATTTTAATTGAAACCGCATTTGTTTATTTATTTTTCACTCAAACATATACCATTAATGGTAAAAGTAGAAGCAAATGTTGATGCCTTCAGCGTTTTTTTAAGCAACGGTTGCTCTCAAACAATTTGAGACGTCATCAAACACATGCAGATTTTCTTAAGGCTGTCATAGTCTCGTTTATACTGTCATACTCTCGTTTAGACGGTTGTAATCTCATTTGTACTGTCATACTCTCGTTTAGACGGTTGTAGTCTCGTTAAAGATGCTTAGTCTCATTTAAACGGTCAGAGTTTCGTTTAGACGGTCTTAGTTTCGCTTAGACGGTCTTGAGTTTCGTTTAGACGGTCTTAGTTTCGTTTAGACGGTCTTAGTTTCGTTTAGACGGTCTTAGTTTCGCTTAGACGGTCTTAGTTTCGTTTAGACGGTCTTAGTTTCGCTTAGACGGTCTTGAGTTTCGCTTAGAAGGTCTTAGTTTCGTTTAGACGGTCTTAGTTTCGTTTAGACGGTCTTAGTTTCGCTTAGACGGTCTTGAGTTTCGTTTAGACGGTCTTAGTTTTGTTTAGACGGCCTTAGTTTCGTTTAGACGGTCTTAGTTTCGTTTAGACGGTCTTAGTTTCGCTTACACGGTCTTGAGTTTCGCTTAGACGTTCTTAGTTTCGTTTAGACGGTCTTAGTTTCGTTTAGACGGTCTTTGTTTCGCTTAGACGGTCTTGAGTTTCGTTTAGACGGTCTTAGTTTCGTTTAGACGGTCTTAGTTTCGTTTAGACGGTCTTAGTTTCGTTTAGACGGTCTTAGTTTCGTTTAGACGATCTTAGTTTCGCTTAGACGGTCTTGAGTTTCGTTTAGACGGTCTTAGTTTCGTTTAGACGGTCTTAGTTTCGTGTAGACGGTCTTAGTTTCGTTTAGACGGTCTTAGTTTCGTTTAGACGGTCTTAGTTTCATTTAGACGGTCTTAGTTTCGCTTAGACGGTCTTGAGTTTCGCTTAGACGGTCTTGAGTTTCGTTTAGACGGTCTTAGTTTCGTTTAGACGGTCTTAGTTTCGCTTAGACGGTCTTGAGTTTCGTTTAGACGGTCTTAGTTTCGTTTAGTCGGTCTTAGTTTCGTTTAGACGGTCTTAGTTTCATTTAGACGGTCTTAGTTTCGTTTAGACAGTCTTAGTTTCGCTTAGACGGTCTTGAGTTTCGTTTAGACAGTCTTAGTTTCGTTTAGACGGTCTTAGTTTCGTTTAGACGGTCTTAGTTTCGTTTAGACGGTCTTAGTTTCGCTTAGACAGTCTTAGTTTCGTTTAGACGGTCTTAAAAAAACAATACCTTCCTTATACATCAGAAATGTATTCAGAAATCTACATAATGTAACTTACAAAGTAAACGATTTGTCTAGCTTGATTTAAAAAATTATTTTTAATCGTAGAATATAGTACCTAGCTAATTCTAGTGATTAATCACTGTGCGCGGTGCCTTTACGTGCACCGCTCTTTTTTTTGTGGTTTGTTGTTTATAATCGTTATCTGTCTGTCCGGCATACCGTGCGATCGAAGCTGGCCGCGCGATAAGAGCAATGAACACGTTCCGCGTTGAAATTCCGCCGCCGCCGAGCCGCAGCATGAATAAATCATGCCGAGATAAATTCATCGGTGTGGGGGAGGCGGGCGGTCGGTGTTGACACCGGATATAAGCAGAGGGGCCCCTAATTAAAACATCGATGGCACAGCTGAATTAGAGTTTGCATACCATTTTTTTTTTGTATACAATATTTAGGTTGCACTATTTTTTCTGACTGGGTTTTCTTAAAAACAGTTTTCGTTTATCACTATGTGCTACTACGGGCCTATTATATCTTGTTCTATTTATCGCTGTCGATGCGCACAATTCTACCTCGTCCCTTACAACAGGTGCGCGACCGCAAAACTTGGGAGTGATGTAGCACGCCACAGAGCGATTAGTAATGTTAAACGAAAGCACCTCAAATAGTCAGTATAACTAGTTAAGAATTTAATTGTTTGTTGATGCTGTCATTCCATATTTTAGTAGTAGTTACTTACTACTAAAATATGGGCATATAGCATATATTTACCTCGAGGAACGTGTATCCTAGCGACTGCGCCAATCACAACCACATCCACATCCATTTTAGTAGTAGTTACCTACTACTAAAATATGGCCATATAGCATAAATTCAACTCGAAGAACGTGTATCCTACCGTCATGTTCTTCGAGGTGAATTTATGCTATATGCCTATATTTTAGTAGTTACCTACTACTAAGATGGATGTGGTTGTGATTGGCGCAGCCGCTAGGATACACGTTCTTCGAGGTAAATTTATGCTATATGCCCATATTTTAGTAGTAATTAAAACATGGGCATATAGCATAAATTCACCTCGAAGAACGTGTATCCTAGCGACTGCGCCAATCACAACACATGCGTCTTTTGTGATTGGCGCAGTCGGATAGCATACATGTTCTTCGAGAAGAATTTATGCTATATGCACATATGCTATATATATATAATATCTTATCGATTCGTTATTCTGCACGCGAAATAACGTCGTCATTCGGAAATGAATCCAACCGCGCCGCGCGCGTTTCAACAACGGCCGCCCGAGTTTTATATTACACGTGTTTTAATTTTATTGCTTGCGGTTTCGACGTGAGGTAATCAAATTTCGGCGGCTCGAACGGGCGTTCTGTAACGCCCGTCCTTGGAACGGGTCCAGCGCCCGTTACGGCCGCCACTCGCTCGCAGGCGCGCACCGGCTAATTTGAAGAATTCATTTTATAGTTTTAAACAAACGTGCCGAATGGGCAAAACTTGTAAAATTTAATATCGCGGTGCGTGATGTTGTTGTTGTTGTGCATTGGCAGTGAGTTATAAAGTCGTTGAATACTACTTTCAAACAATGTTTAATTTATTGCGTCTGGCTGCAATGGTGTAATGAGTAATTTAGCGTTTATAATGTGCGAGTCAGAAAATTGTTAAAGATTTTATGTGTTTTGTAGCATAAAACTCTTTAAAGACTAAAGGTGAGTTTATACAGGTATATAATGAGAAATTTATTTCACCTGTGCGTCGTTTATATGAAATAATACTAAAACAATGCATGCAAGAGAATTTTTCGCACACAGATTTTCATTTCCGCCTACAACAGTTGTTGTATTCGCGTTTGAAACGGAATACTAGTTAGTTTCAATTCGTTTTATTTGACAGTGATCTTGTAAATCAGTGAAAAATGCACATGTATATAGCACGCCACGGGACGACTAGTAATGTTAAACGAAAGCACCTTAAGTAGTAAGTGTAACTAGTTAAAAATTTAACTGTTTGTTCAATCTGTCATTCCATATTTTAGTAGTAGGTAACTACTAATGCAATATGGGCAAATTGCATAAATTCACTTCGAAAAACGTGTATCCTACCGACTGCGCCAATCACAAACACATCCATCTTCTCTTCTCGATTCGTTATTCTGCTTGTTTGTTCATTCTGTACCATATTTTAGTAGTAGCTAACTACTGCTACAATATGGGCAATTAAAACAAGTGTAAGAGCATAAACAAACAATGATGGAAGGTACCACTGTAAATATATCGCCATATTGAAAGAGTGCAATTTTTTTAAATTTATTAATTCACGAAAAACACAAAAAGTTTAGGTGCAATAAAAACTATGCCCGTCCACTATTTCAAACGACTTGAACTATGCATTATATTATTATTCACATATATCTTTTTAATTAATCTTAAATTAATAAATAACATTAATTTAATCATAGAAAATAACGGATAATAGTGTAGTGCATAGTTCAAGTCGTTTGAAATAGTGGACGAGCATAGTTTGGTTGGTGGGGGCCGCCCGCCCACCCCACCTTTGCTCGCATAGTTTTTTCATTAGATACAGACGTTTGATATTGTTTAAACAATTCCAAGAAGAGTGTTATCCTATGGAAAAACTATGCAAGCAAAGGTGGGGTGGGTGGTCGGCCCCCACCAACCAAACTATGCCCGTCCACTATTTCAAACGACTTGAACTATGCATTACATTATTATTCACATATATCTTTTTAATTAGTCTTAAATTAATAAATGACATTAATTTAATCATAGAAAATAACGGATTATAGTGTAGTGCATAGTTCAAGTCGTTCGAAATAGTGGACTGGCAAAGTTTAGTTGGTGGGGGACCCCCGCCCACCCCACCTTTGCTTGCATAGTTTTTCCATAGGATAACACTCTTCTTGGAATAGTTTAAACAATATAAAACGTCTGTATCTATTGAAAAAACTATGCGAGCGAAGGTGGGGTGGGCGGGCGTCCCCCACCAACCAAACTATGCCCATCCACTATTTCAAACGACTTGAACTATGCATTACATTATTATTCACATATATCTTTTTAATTAGTCTTAAATTAATAAATAACATTAATTTAATCATAGGAAATAACGGATAATAGTGTAGTGCATAGTTCAAGTCGTTTTAAATAGTGGACGGGCATAGTTTGGTTGGTGGGGGCCGCCCACCCACCCCACCTTCGCTCGCATAGTTTTTTCATTAGATACAGACGTTTGATATTGTTTAAACAATTGCAAGAAGAGTGTTATCCTATAGAAAAACTATGCAAGCAAAGTTGGGGTGGGCGGGCGTTCCCTACCAATCAAACTATGCCCATCCACTATTTGAAACGACTTGAACTATGCATTACATTATTATTCACATATATCTTTTTAATTGGTCTTAAATTAATAAATGACATTAATTTAATCATAGAAAATACCGGATAATAGTGTAGTGCATAGTTCAAGTCGTTTGAAATAGTGGACGGGTATAGTAGGTTGGTTTTTATCTATAATAAAATTGTAATAAATTCAATCAGCCATTTTGCAGCATCAGATTAACATTGTGAGTGGTGATTTCTATCTATGTTGTCTCTGCCTTCTTTATATCCCCCGTATATTGAGTGATATTATATTATATAGCCCTCGTATATTTGTCAAATTTTTATTTTTATCAAGAATTGTATCAACTCATTGTTATCTAAATCCACGATTTTAGTCAATAAAATCTAATTATTAGAAATTACCCATCTGCATGGTTGGTGACCTTTGAACGTCGGCCCCCTTCTTTAGCACGACCTCAGCTTCAGCACGATCAGTCAGATTGTGAACTTTCGCAATCGCTGTTCACGGCGTGCAATAAACCTCCCTCTGACAATGCGTCAATTACGGTGTCGGAATTAGCCGATTTACGACTATATGAAGTTATACCGATACAGGGTTATATGTAAGAAATTTATACCGATACAGGGTTATATGTAAGAGTGCGACACATGTCAAGTTATATGAGTGTTATTTTAGACCATAACTAGTTTGGGTTGGGTTATGGTCTCAAATAACGGTTATATTACTTGACATTTGTCGCACTTTGATCTTCCGCCCCGTTTTCACATATAAATTACTTAGCACCCTATGGCTTCAGCACAACTAAACGTGGTTTGGTATCGCGTTACTGGCCTCCCCGAACATTACGTGTCCGAGCAACAAGAAAAAGATTCACTAGGCAGTGATGGGCAAAGTACAGTTATAAACAACAAAATATTATAAATTATTTGATAATACTGGCACATATTAAAGATAAAAAAATGCCCACTAGAAGTACCTATTTATTTAGTATATAAATCGAATGGTATATCTGAATTTTGTAAAACTCTATGACATGGCGCAGTCACTAGAATTTCTGTTTGTATAAAAGTATAGACCATTTCAGAATTTTTTTATTAATATTTAAGGGTTGTTGAAATACTATGTTTATACACCATGTCCCAGCATAAGATTAAAAATAAAAAATGCCCACCAGAGGTACCTATTTATTCAGCATATAAATCAAATGGTATATCCAATTTTTCTAATAATCTATGACATGGCGCAGTCACTAGAATTTCTGTTTCTATAAAAGTATAGACCATCTTAGATTTTTTTGATTATTTTTTTTAGGGTTGATGATTTCATCAACAAGTCAATCGCGAAACCAATTTTTGTCGATCACTCGCGACGTTTTAACTTGTAACTACTTTTGCTTATCTACCCATGGCTCAGCAGAGTGTACCTTTTGCTGAAACATGGTGTATAAACATAGTATTTACTATGTTTATACACCATGTTTCAGCAAAAGGTACACTCTGCTGAGCCATGGGTGAATAAGCAAAAGTAGTTACAAGTTAAAACGTCGCGAGTGATCGACGAAAATTGGTTTCGCGATCGACTTGTTAGCCACCTCTGTTATAGCTCCACATATACTTAACAGAATTCCAATTGCTCCAGTAGCTCCCTTGAATATTGCCAGTGGACGGTATTATCCATTTTTAGAAAACTACTTTAGACAGAAACATAATTCTTTTGATATAGGAAGAGTGATTTAGAAATCTTCAATTCAACTCCAAAAAAATAATTCTTTAGTTGGTGACCATGAGTTAGTGAGTTTTCGATTCGCGATGGAGCGCGTGAGAGCGTGGCGAATTGTAATTAATCCTCTCCCGCGATTTGCCGCCAAGGCGTTAATAATGAAGCGCTGAACGGGCGCCATTAAAAGCGCCGAGTCCATTTGTTCGCCGTTAACAATCAGTAATTGCATACTTTTATAACCCGCGCCGCCATTAATTATCTAATTATTTTATAATGCGTGCAGTCAACGTTTTTACCTTCATCGCTGCAACGCCAGTGAAATGCACAATGCGGTTTTGTAGCACCCAGCGGCTTTATATTTATAACATTTCAAAACCAAATTTTATAAAACTGTAGAGTCCTGGTTTTCTAGCAAGCGGTGTCACACGGCCGTTTTTGACGTCATTTACACATTACAAGATACGTTTTAAGTACATGTAATTGAATAACTCACCAGATTTCAGTGTAATTCATGGCATTTTCAACAATACTTTGAAGTATACCGTTCTCTGGATTACCAGATTTATTTAAAATATACATAAAAGAAATGTGTGACGTCAAAATGACGTGAAATACGGCCGCTTTTGTCGACATTTTATAATTACAATTAACATTGATGATATGGCGCAGTCACTAGGATATTTCTTATCTATAAAAGTATAGCCGTTTTTATAAACTTTAGATTATTTTATAATAAACAAGTCCTAAGTTTAGGATTCTTTGTTGAGACCTTGATGATGTGGCGTAGTCACTAGTATTTCTCTGTTTCTATAAAAGTAGAGGCCGTAATTAGCACAGTCGAAAGGATCCCTTGCATTTTTTTCTTTCATATAAATATGTCTCCACTTGGAAACTTCGATAAAAGCTATAATTTTTAGAATGTCCATGTCTATTTTCATTCATAGTAGCTCTCTTTGTTTCATTTATAGTAGCTCTCTTTGTTTCATTCATAGTAGCTCTGTTTGTTTCATTATAATATAAAGTGTAACTATTTTGACTGCATGTAGACCATTTCAATCAGTAAGGGATTTATAAGAGTTAACGAGAGGCTGATGAGAGGTATAATTTCAGTAATATATGGATTAATAAAGTTATTTGGCGCAGTCGGTAGGTTATTTTCTTTTTTTCATATAAATATGGTTCGACTTTGAAAACTCGACAAAAGCTATAATTTTTAAAATGTCCATATCTATTTGCATTCATTGCAACTCAAGTTATGCCATATTAATTTCTTGTGTAAGTATTATGACTGTATGTGGAGCATTTTAATCAGACACCCTAACACAGCAACAGCTTTATGTAGCAACATAAAAGTCTCTTGCCCTCTCACCGTCGGTATGAATGTTTAATTTTCTTCAGTGCCCGTGAGTTTCGCAGTGCGAGAGTTCTTTGTGGCACTTGTATCGATTCGGTCTACCCCGGGGCTCATCAATCGCGCGCCGACCGCGTTTTATTCTTTCCCCCCGCGCGCTGCGACCGCCACGCCACGCCAGCCGCCCCCCTTGCACACCGCCGGGGAAATGATAAAGGCGAGGCAAACAAGCTCGTAAGCGGCGTGACCGCGCGCCGCGCTTGTAATGGCCGGCCGGTGAGGATTTATTTATAACCGTCCGCGTGTATGGGTGTATGGATGTATGTATGTGTTTACTCCAGTTTACTTGCCATTAGCGCTAATTGATTCGAAGCGGTGATAGCGGCGGTCTTCTTTCCCCCCCCCCACAAGACGTCGACTTTGTAATTTGAGGGTACGATTATTGAATTTAAGATGTATGTACATATTAATTCTTCAAATGTTGTGAGTGTATTCTAATGGCTCTGATCAGAACCGGATTCAGCTTTTAAGGGTTGCCCCTTGTATCAGAAATGTGTTAATTATTTGTTCTAGGGATAATAAGGAACAATTAACGCCCCGGTAGGGCTCGAACCTGCGTCTCCTGACTGCCATTCTCATGCTCTCGTTAAATACCTCTCGTTTGACTTTTGTATGCTCCCTTTAACACAATCACGCTCTCTAACTCTCATAAACACTCTATGACATGGCGCAGTCACTAGAATTTCTGTTTCTATAAACGTATAGACTATTTCAGAATTTTTTGATTAGTTTTTAAGGATTGTTGAAATGCTATGTTTTACACCATGTTTCAGCAAGAGATTAAAGATAAAAAATGCCCACCAGAAGTACCTATTTATTCAGCAGATGAATCGAATGATATATCAACATTTTCTAATACTCTATGACATGACGCAGTCACTAAAATTTCTGTTTCTATAAAAGTATAGACCATTTCAGAATTGTTTGATAAATTTTGAAGGGTTGTTGAAATACTATGTTTATAGACCATGTTTCAGCAAGAGATTAAAGATAAAAAAAATGTCCGCCAGAAGTACCTATTTATTCAGCAGATAAATCGAATGACATATCAGAATTTTCTACTACTTTATGACATGGCGCAATCATTAGAATTTTTGTTTCTATAAACGTATAGACCATTTCAGAATTTTTTGATAAATTTTTAAGGGTTGTTGAAATGTTATGTTTATACACTATGTTTCAGCAAGAGATGCACTCTCCTGAGTTATAGGTAGATAAGCAAAGGTAACTCTCATCAAAATCTCTCAGATGTTCTCAACTATTATCAGTCTCTTTTAAACTCACTCAAACTCATTCAAACACTCTTAAACACTTTTAATTCTACACTATAATTATGTATATAATTACATTTTCTAAATAGCATTTCAAATTTAGCATGTTATCCTATTCAGTATCATAGTAACAACACGTTTGCCTATATGGATATGAGGCGGTCGCGTTGAGCATAAACGGGTCAGTGTTGACGCCATGTTATCGCCAATTAAAAGCGATATATCGGGCTAATTACACGTTGCTTGCCATACGACTCGTAAATCCGTACGTTTGCAACTGCCACACACATACATACTCGCACAATCATCGATAGGCGGCCGATTGTTGTAATTTACATTCGCGCGTACACGTTTCTTGATTATTTCTCGCAATACTAGGACTAAACATATAAAGCTTACGTATAAATAATAATTTTTCACTCACATTTCCTTTGTGAAAGCATTATGGGTCTACATTAGTAATTCTTAACCTATTTGTCAAGTCAGGAAGCACTTTTGATCATAAGCAAATCTCACGGTGCACCAAAATCAAAGAGTCAATCACATACAGTAGATGAGCCAACATCAATTTTGGCTTTCATAATTTTTCGGAGCACTTGCTACAAGCTGTTAGAACCACTGGTCTAGATCAATAAGCCAATAGTGGGATATGAAATCAATTATATATACCTCTTAGGACCTACGATCTAGATTCCGATCTTGTTACATCTTTACATTAGGGGTAGATTAGATAGTGAGGAAGAAGAAAAAAAACACGTGTAATATAAAACTCGGACGGCCGTCGTTGAAACACGCGCGGTGCCATTGTATTTATTTCCGAATGACGACGTTATATCGCGTGCAGAATATTGAATCGACAACACAAGAAGTTGTGATTGTGATTGGCGCAGTCGGTAGGATAGTGTTAGTTGTACTTAGAGGTAAATGTATAGTGCCATACATTTGTACCCAAAGGATTAAAAGCTTTGCGCTGTTTAGAATTTTTGGGAGGTTTAATATATCCAAATTATGAAAGAATGTTCCGCTCTAAATATGGCGGCAAATTCACTCCGCCATCATGAAAATCATAACTTCCATCACTGTTCGATTGTTTCGGTTCCTCTTGTTTCAAACCAGTGCATTCTTTTTTAAAACATCACTGTTACATATAGACGTAGTAATAATAACTAGTGACATGTTTTAAACTGCAGTAGGCGGAAATGCAAGAAGGAACCCCGTGTGTGTATGTGAAAATACTTCTCCCGCCTCCCGCGAGAGTGGCAGGCATTGTTTTTGTTTTACGTTATTTATACCGCGCACCGCCGCAATTAATTTCATTTGAATACGCGAGTGAACTTTGCACGGGTCACGGAACCGTTTTGTGCGCTGTAATACTCTTTTCAATGCCCCGCAAAGAAAAACGCCCGCGGGGGGAGTGGTGGTGGTGTGAAAGAAGAAGGCGCAACTAATGCGGCGAGCGCTCCGGTAACTCCGGGCGAAGTAAATCTTGCACGCCAATCAAACCAGTAATTGTTAAATGAGAAAATAATTCCGCTACGATGTTGTTAATATTCTGAAAGCAGTGGTCTCTATAGAGAACATATGATAACATAGTACTTATTTCCATTAATTCTTTAACACAAGATGCTGTTATTGTGATTTGATTGGCGCAGTCGGTAGGATACTCCTAGTCGTTCGAGTTGAATTTATGTTATTATACTTCCGAAATTTAATCTCGCTTGTATAAAGTTATAATTGATATCCAATCCACTTTTGACTACTTTGACACATAATGCGACGTTTCCATATATACCTGTTTATATATGGCAACGTCGCTCTATGTGTCAAATTTGTCAAATGAAAATGAAATGAAAAGTTTACAACAATATATGCAACATCTAATTTATGAGCATAAATAAAATCGCATCGTGCGCACACAGCCCTATAATACTCGTAAAACATTCCTCTCCGTATTGTAACCGTGCAATGCAAAACCCGCCCGCGGGGCTTCTCTCGGCACCCAATTTCTGGGATGCCGACCATCGGTGCGGCGGCGGCGAGACGGGTCTTAATTCGAAACGGTTAGCATTAAATTGGTGGCCGCAGGGCCTCTAGCCCCGGTTCACAGAATTTCAGCGTTTCCACAGAAAAGGACGCGCGCGCGTTTACCTGTATTCCAAGCCATAATAAATCAATGTGGCGAGAGAGCTGGGCGCGCGGGGGGGTTAGGGTGTGAATGTGGATGGATGGTGGTTTATAAAAGAAGGAAGGGGTTCTTTCTTTTGTACGTGTGGGTGATGCGATACCTGCTCGCGCGTCATTACCGGCTTAATTGAATGGTGGGAGATTGTTGAATGAATACGCGCGTGAAATGCACAAAAAAAACACCACACCAGCACCGACGATTATTATTTAATATGATTGCGAATTTGATATATCTAGAGCTCAAACTGGCAGGGTTTTTGCAAGATAAAAGATATACTAGAGTAGAGTAGAGTGAGTACTAGAGATGTTAAGCTGAGTAAAGCACAATATTATTGATACTTCAACAAGTATGAAATGTGTATCTCATCTATTCGTAGTCTTTGTGGGTTGTTAAACTCAAAAATTACAATTCTGACATTGGTTAAGGAACGAAAAGTACCATAACTATGTTTGTAGTTTTCAAAATTTGATAAAATTACTATGAATATATTCACAAATAGTCATATTTAGCCCCTACAAAGTATGAAATGTATATCTCATCTATTCGTAGTCTTGTTGGGTTGTTAAATTCAAAAATTACAATTATGACATTGGTTAAGGAACGAAAAGTACCATAACTATGTTTGTAGTTTTCAAAATTTGATAAAATTACTATGAATATATTCACAAATAGTCATATTTAGCCTCTACAAAGTATGAACTGTGTATCTCAACTATTTGTAGTCTTTTTAGGTTGTTAAACTCAAAAATTACAATTCTGAAATTAGTTAAGGAACAAAAAGTACCATAACTATGTTTGTAGTTTTCAAAATTTGATAAAATTACAATGAATATATTCACAAATAGTCATATTTAGCCTCTACAAAGTATGAACTGTGTATCTCAACTATTTGTAGTCTTTTTAGGTTGTTAAACTCAAAAATTACAATTCTGACATTAGTTAAGGAACAAAAAGTACCATAACTATGTTTGTAGTTTTCAAAATTTGATAAAATTACTATGAATATATTCACAAATAGTCATATTTAGCCCCTACAAAGTATGAAATGTGTATCTCATCTATTCGTAGTCTTTTTGGGTTGTTAAACTCAAAAATTACAATTTTGACATTAGTTAAGGAACAAAAAGTACCATAACTATGTTTCTAGTTTTAAAAATTTCATAAAATTGCTATGAGTATATTCACAAATAGTCCTATTTAGCCCCTACAAAGTATGAAATGTGTATCTCATCTATTCATAGTCTTTTTGGGTTGTTAAATTCAAAAATTACAACTCTGACATTAGTTAAGAAACAAAAAGTACCATAACTATGTTTGTAGTTTTCAAAATTTGATAAAATTACTATGAATATATTCACAAATAGTCATATTTAGCCCCTACAAAGTATAAAATGTGCATCTCATCTATTCGTAGTCTTTTTGGGTTGTTAAACTCAAAAATTACAATTCTGACATTAGTTAAGGGACAAAAAGTACCTTAACTATGTTTGTAGTTTTCAAAATTTGATAAAATTACTATGAATATATTCACAAATAGTCATATTTAGCCCCTACAAAGTATGAAATGTGTATCTCAACTATTTGTAGTCTTTTTAGGTTGTTAAACTCAAAAATTACAATTCTGACATTAGTTAAGGAACAAAAAGTACCATAACTATGTTTCTAGTTTTCAAAATTTGATAAAATTACTATGAATATATTCACAAATAGTCATATTTAGCCCCTACAAAGTATGAAATGTATATCTCATCTATTCGTAGTCTTGTTGGGTTGTTAAATTCAAAAATTACAATTATGACATTGGTTAAGGAACGAAAAGTACCATAACTATGTTTGTAGTTTTCAAAATTTGATAAAATTACTATGAATATATTCACAAATAGTCATATTTAGCCCCTACAAAGTATGAAATGTATATCTCATCTATTCGTAGTCTTGTTGGGTTGTTAAATTCAAAAATTACAATTATGACATTGGTTAAGGAACGAAAAGTACCATAACTATGTTTGTAGTTTTCAAAATTTGATAAAATTACTATGAATATATTCACAAATAGTCATATTTAGCCCCTACAAAGTATGAAATGTGTATCTCATCTATTCGTAGTCTTTTTGGGTTGTTAAACTCAAAAATTACAATTTTGACATTAGTTAAGGAACAAAAAGTACCATAACTATGTTTCTAGTTTTAAAAATTTGATAAAATTGCTATGAGTATATTCACAAATAGTCCTATTTAGCCCCTACAAAGTATGAAATGTGTATCTCATCTATTCATAGTCTTTTTGGGTTGTTAAATTCAAAAATTACAACTCTGACATTAGTTAAGAAACAAAAAGTACCATAACTATGTTTGTAGTTTTCAAAATTTGATAAAATTACTATGAATATATTCACAAATAGTCATATTTAGCCTCTACAAAGTATGAACTGTGTATCTCAACTATTTGTAGTCTTTTTAGGTTGTTAAACTCAAAAATTACAATTCTGAAATTAGTTAAGGAACAAAAAGTACCATAACTATGTTTGTAGTTTTCAAAATTTGATAAAATTACTATGAATATATTCACAAATAGTCATATTTAGCCTCTACAAAGTATGAACTGTGTATCTCAACTATTTGTAGTCTTTTTAGGTTGTTAAACTCAAAAATTACAATTCTGACATTAGTTAAGGAACAAAAAGTACCATAACTATGTTTGTAGTTTTCAAAATTTGATAAAATTACTATGAATATATTCACAAATAGTCATATTTAGCCCCTACAAAGTATGAAATGTATATCTCATCTATTCGTAGTCTTGTTGGGTTGTTAAATTCAAAAATTACAATTATGACATTGGTTAAGGAACGAAAAGTACCATAACTATGTTTGTAGTTTTCAAAATTTGATAAAATTACTATGAATATATTCACAAATAGTCATATTTAGCCCCTACAAAGTATGAAATGTATATCTCATCTATTCGTAGTCTTGTTGGGTTGTTAAATTCAAAAATTACAATTATGACATTGGTTAAGGAACGAAAAGTACCATAACTATGTTTGTAGTTTTCAAAATTTGATAAAATTACTATGAATATATTCACAAATAGTCATATTTAGCCTCTACAAAGTATGAACTGTGTATCTCAACTATTTGTAGTCTTTTTAGGTTGTTAAACTCAAAAATTACAATTCTGAAATTAGTTAAGGAACAAAAAGTACCATAACTATGTTTGTAGTTTTCAAAATTTGATAAAATTACTATGAATATATTCACAAATAGTCATATTTAGCCTCTACAAAGTATGAACTGTGTATCTCAACTATTTGTAGTCTTTTTAGGTTGTTAAACTCAAAAATTACAATTCTGACATTAGTTAAGGAACAAAAAGTACCATAACTATGTTTGTAGTTTTCAAAATTTGATAAAATTACTATGAATATATTCACAAATAGTCATATTTAGCCCCTACAAAGTATGAAATGTGTATCTCATCTATTCGTAGTCTTTTTGGGTTGTTAAACTCAAAAATTACAATTTTGACATTAGTTAAGGAACAAAAAGTACCATAACTATGTTTCTAGTTTTAAAAATTTGATAAAATTGCTATGAGTATATTCACAAATAGTCCTATTTAGCCCCTACAAAGTATGAAATGTGTATCTCATCTATTCATAGTCTTTTTGGGTTGTTAAATTCAAAAATTACAACTCTGACATTAGTTAAGAAACAAAAAGTACCATAACTATGTTTGTAGTTTTCAAAATTTGATAAAATTACTATGAATATATTCACAAATAGTCATATTTAGCCCCTACAAAGTATAAAATGTGCATCTCATCTATTCGTAGTCTTTTTGGGTTGTTAAACTCAAAAATTACAATTCTGACATTAGTTAAGGGACAAAAAGTACCTTAACTATGTTTGTAGTTTTCAAAATTTGATAAAATTACTATGAATATATTCACAAATAGTCATATTTAGCCCCTACAAAGTATGAAATGTGTATCTCAACTATTTGTAGTCTTTTTAGGTTGTTAAACTCAAAAATTACAATTCTGACATTAGTTAAGGAACAAAAAGTACCATAACTATGTTTCTAGTTTTCAAAATTTGATAAAATTACTATGAATATATTCACAAATAGTCCTATTTAGCCCCTACAAAGTATGAAATGCGTATCTCACCTATTCGTAGTCTTTTTGGGTTGTTAAACTCAAAAAATACAATTCTTACATTAGTTAAGGGACAAAAAGTACCATAACTATGTTTGTAGTTTTCAAAATTTGATAAAATTACTATGAATATATTCACAAATAGTCATATTTAGCCTCTACAAAGTATGAAATGTGTATCTCAACTATTTGTAGTCTTTTTAGGTTGTTAAACTGAAAAATTACAATTCTGACATTAGTTAAGGAACAAAAAGTACCATAACTATGTTTGTAGTTTTCAAAATTTGATAAAATTACTATGAATATATTCACAAATAGTCATATTTAGCCTCTACAAAGTATGAAATGTGTATCTCAACTATTTGTAGTCTTTTTAGGTTGTTAAACTCAAAAATTACAATTCTGACATTAGTTAAGGAACAAAAAGTACCATAACTATGTTTGTAGTTTTCAAAATTTGATAAAATTACTATGAATATATTCACATATAGTCATATTTAGCCCCTACAAAGTATGAAATGTGCATCTCATCTATTCGTAGTCTTGTTGGGTTGTTAAATTCAAAAACTCATATACAGTTCAGTATTACTTACAATGTGATGTATTGGTAATACCTACAACATCACTAAATTACATTCATAACAATATTAAATCCATTCCGACAATTACACGCAGGTTATGATTTTAATTGAAAACAAAATATTTGTAGAATAAAAACTAGAAGACCATATGGTCATGGTCGCTGTAGGTAGGCAAAAACGCGACGGAATTACGCGGTAATCGGTGGAACATGATCTTTGTGCTTGTAGGGGATCGTAATTGTTGCGAGCGAAAGCCGATCCGCGTTACACTTATTATCTGTGACCGCCTCGCTCTTGATATGGCAATCTGCAATGTCATACTATTTCATAATGTCCCACGGCAAATAAATTACACTCTCTAGTCCCCGTTGATTTTGAAAAGACGCCAACAGCAATCACCAAAAGGTTTCATAGTTTTTTGATCATATGTTTTATCAATTCCTGCCAGTATAGCATTGCCAATTAATCCATTTAATACTTATGGAATCTTATAGATGTTATGGAACCTTGGTGAATAATACAGTCATAATAATAATAATAATAATAAATTAAATTAATTTCTAGATGTAGGCTTGTTGAAGCCATTGCAAAATTCAACTAAATAACAATAAAAATAACTAACAAAACTAAAAATAACACAAGATCTAGCTTGCCCACATTACTACACAGGACTATTACTATTAAAAATTCTACCACTTTCATAATTAAATTTGATTTCCTCGATTTTCATGAGTGACATAATAAACAAGGCGCCATTAGGCGATTCGCAAACACACGCACACAAATACAAAGTCAATTTCAATACGGCATTTGTGCTGCTGCCGTCCTGTTTGTTCCGAATTATTTGTGTTTGCCATATACGGCGGACGCAAATAAAACGCTAACAATAACATCGTAATATGATTTATCGATTGCGTGGTTTATTGAAAGAAAATTGTGGTCAGCTTTTACTAGAAATTCGATGCGTATCACCAGATCGATTCTAAAGTTCAAATGAACTTCTAAATCAACGAGTGAATTCTTCATTAACATTTATACATCTACACTATCTTAAGGTGCTTTCGTTTAACCGCCCCGTGACGTGCTGTATCGCTCCTAGTTTTGCGGACGAGCACCGGTTTCAAGGAACGAGGTAGGATATTGCGCACCTGGAACGACAAATAGAACAATACGTCCGGAGCAACAAATAGTCATAAACGAAAACAGCTTATGAATTAAAAATGTTTTAAAATGTTTTAATTCAATTCTCAACAAACGTTGTAACAACGATTATTGGGAACTGAATTAAAACATTTCAAGATATTTTTTAATTCATAAGCTGTTTACGAAATAGGGTATTGCGCACCGGAAGCGACAAATAGAACACTACGTCCGGAGCAGCAAATAGTAATAAACGAAAACAGCTTATGAATTAAAAAATATCTTGAAATGTTTAAATTCAGTTCCCAATAATCGTTGTTACAACGTTTGTTGAGAATTGAATTAAAACATTTTAAGATATTTTTTAATTCGTAATCTGTTTTCGTTTATTACTATTTGCTGCTCCGGACGTATTGTTCTATTTGTCGTTCCCGGTGCGCAATATCCTACCTCGTTCCTTGAAACCGATGCTCGTCCGCAAAACTAGGAGCGATAGATATTGCGCACCGGAAGCGACTAATAGAACAATACGTCCACGTCCGGAGCAGCAAATCGTGATAAACGAAAACAACTTATGAATTAAAAAATATCTTGAAATTCTTTAATTCAATTCTCAAACAAATGTAACAACGATTATTGAGAACTGAATTAAAATATTTCAAGATATTTTGTAATTCATAAGCTGTTTTCGTTTATCACTCTTTACTGCTCCGGGCGTATTGTTCTATTTGTCGCTCCCGGTGCGCAATATCCTACCTCGTAACGTGCTATTAGTAATTAGTGCGTAAGAAATATTCAACATTAAATACTTCGCTATTTGTATTCTGTTTTAATTACACACACAGAATCCGCGAATCGTGTTACACAACGAATTCGCGAAACGACATGAAACGATGATCGCCACACGTTCACGTTTTGTATCCCCGGCGTTTGCGGTCCGGCGTTTCGTGCACGCGCGAATAATCCATCTAATCCATTTAAATGGCCGTTATTAGCGGAACGGTTTAACGCTCTCGCGGAACCGGCCGCGCTCATTATATGCGAAATAATTAATAATTAGTTTTGAAGGCGCTTCAAATGAATCTAATTATTACGTCATCCAATCGAGTCGCGCTCTCTGGCTAGGCGTGTGTGATTGTGTATGCCCTGTTTACACGCGCGCGACGTGATTAATAACCACGCGGAAATACATGTTTCAATGGATCATTTATCACGACTGGAGATTAGTTAATTGTTTCATTCCGAATCACTTATTTTATATAGTCACATTTTTTGTTATATTTCGCACTAAAGTTAAAATTGATTTCGTATACTTGCATTAGGTTTAGGTATATAGTTGGAACATGTTTCTTATGGAAATTCCAGAATGGAGACGCAGAAGAAAAATAAAATAACAAAAGTGATTCCAGAATGGACACGCAGAGGAAGAATAAAATAAATCGTTCAATAAATTGTTTAATATAAAGTGAGAAGAGAGTTTTGGAATAATAGAACGGTTTTCAATTGATTGGCGCAGTCGGTAGGATATATTTTCACACATTTTTACCTGTTAAGGCATCGCTAACTTTAGGAATAAATAACGAATCATTCTTAAAGTTATCGATGCCTTAACAGGTAAAAAACATTACAATTCTGACATTAGTTAAGGCACAAAAAGTACCATAACTATGTTTGTAGTTTTCAGAATTTGATAAAATTACTATGAATATATTCACAAATAGTCATATTTAGCCCCTACAAAGTATGAAATTTGTATCTCATCTATTCGTAGTCTTTTTGGGTTGTTAAATTCAAAAATTACAATTTTGACATTAGTTAAGAGACAAAAAGTACCATAACTATGTTTGTAGTTTTCAAAATTTGATAAAATTACTATGAATATATTCACAAATAGTCATATTTAGTCCCTACAAAGTATGAAATGTGTATCTCATCTATTCGTAATCTTTTTGGGTTGTTAAACTCAAAAATTACAATTCTGACATTAGTTAAGGGACAAAAAGTACCATAACTATGTTTGTAGTTTTCAAAATTTGATAAAATTACTATGAATATATTCACAAATAGTCATATTTAGCCCCTACAAAGTATGAAATGTGTATCTCATCTATTCGTAATATTTTTGGATTGTTAAACTCAAAAATTAAAATTCTGACATTAGTTAAGGAACAAAAAGTACCATAACTATGTTTGTAGTTTTCAAAATTTGATGAAATTACTATGAATATATTCACAAATAGTCATACTTAGCCCTTACAAAGTATGAAATGTGTATCTCATCTATTCGTAATCTTTTTGGGTTGTTAAACTCAAAAATTACAATTCTGACATTAGTTAAGGGACAAAAAGTACCATAACTATGTTTGTAGTTTTCAAAATTTCATAAAATTACTATGAATATATTCACAAATAGTCATATTTAGCCCCTACAAAGAATAAAATGTGTATATCATCTATTCGTAGTCTTTTTGGGTTGTTAAACTCAAAAATTATAATTCTGACATTAGTTAAGGAACAAAAAGTACCATAACTATGTTTGTAGTTTTCAAAATTTTATAAAACTACTATGAATATATTCACAAATAGTCATATTTAGCCCCTACAAAGTATGAAATATGTATCTCATCTATTCTTAGTCTTTTTGGATTGTTAAACTCAAAAATTACAATTCTGACATTAGTTAAGGCACAAAAAGTACCATAGCTATGTTTGTAGTTTTCAAAATTTGATAAAATTACTATGAATATATTCACAAATAGTCATATTTAGCCCCTACAAAGTATGAAATGTGTATCTCATCTATTCGTAATCTTTTTGGGTTGTTAAACTCAAAAATTACAATTCTGACATTAGTTAAGGAACAAAAAGTACCATAACTATGTTTGTAGTTTTCAAAATTTGATAAAATTACTATGAATATATTCACAAATAGTCATATTTAGCCTCTAAAAAGTATGAAATGTGTATCTCAACTATTTGTAGTCTTTTTAGGTTGTTAAACTCAAAAATTACAATTCTGACATTAGTTAAGGAACAAAAAGTACCATAACTATGTTTGTAGTTTTCAAAATTTGATAAAATTACTATGAATATATTCACAAATAGTCATATTTAGCCTCTAAAAAGTATGAAATGTGTATCTCAATTATTTGTAGTCTTTTTAGGTTGTTAAACTCAAAAATTACAATTCTGACATTAGTTAAGGGACAAAAAGTACCATAACTATGTTTGTAGTTTTCAAAATTTGATAAAATTACTATGAATATATTCACAAATAGACATATTTAGCCTCTACAAAGTATGAAATGTGTATCTCAACTATTTGTAGTCTTTTTAGGTTGTTAAACTCAAAAATTACAATTCTGACATTAGTTAAGGAACAAGAAGTACCATAACTATGTTTGTAGTTTTCAAAATTTGATAAAATTACTATGAATATATTCACAAATAGTCATATTTAGCCCCTACAAAGAATAAAATGTGTATATCATCTATTCGTAGTCTTTTTGGGTTGTTAAACTCAAAAATTACAATTCTGACATTAGTTAAGGGATAAAAAGTACCATAACTATGTTTGTAGTTTTCAAAATTTGATAAAATTACTATGAATATATTCACAAATAGTCATATTTAGCCCCTACAAAGTATGAAATGTGTATCTCATCTATTTGTAGTCTTTTTGGGTTGTTAAACTCAAAAATTACAATTCTGACATTAGTTAAGGGACAAAAATTACCATAACTATGTTTGTAGTTTTCAAAATTTGATAAAATTACTATGAATATATTCACAAATAGTCATATTTAGCCCCTACAAAGTATGAAATGTGTATCTCATCTATTTGTAGTCTTTTTGGGTTGTTAAACTCAAAAATTACAATTCTGACATTAGTTAAGGAACAAAAAGTACCATAACTATGTTTGTAGTTTTCAAAATTTCATAAAATTACTATGAATATATTCACAAATAGTCATATTTAGCCCCTACAAAGTATGAAACGTGTATCTCAACTATTCGTAATCTTTTTGGGTTGTTAAACTCAAAAATTACAATTCTGACATTAGTTAAGGGACAAAAAGTACCATAACTATGTTTGTAGTTTTCAAAATTTAATAAAATTACTATGAATATATTCACAAATAGTCATATTTAGCCCCTACAAAGTATGAAATGTGTATCATATCAATTCTTAGTCTTTTTGGGTTGTTAAATTTAAAAAAACGAAATAATTTTGGTGCAACATAAACGAGTACAGCACAATAAGTCTGGCTGGTGTACAGGGGGGGTGGCGGCGGTGGAAACGCGCCCGGCAAAATGTTATTATTATTCAGTACGTGCGCGCGGATCTGGGTCCCCGGGCGGTCGTGCATGAAGAGAGCCACGGCGGCGGTGGCGGCGGCCCCGGGTGTCCCCGTCGATTTATACTCCCACTTGGCGGCGTTGCTCTCAATTACTCTCAAGACCGCTTTTTAAATTGCGCTAATAAATTTAATCGGGGACGCTGGAATTAAATTAACATCGCTCGCGATCCCTCTGCGTCGTTATCGACACGTTTTGCTTTATTGTTATTGCCCTGTTTTTGTTTTACTTTTTAATTCGCACTTTTTTCACCGCAATTATTATCATAAAAAACGAAACAAGCACCAAAAGGAATATCCAAGGAGTGCGACGGGCATATTCTATTATTTCAAATTTAATATCAGTAGTGATTACGGACGAAGCTATTATCCGAAATTCAGTAAAATTTGCCATCACTAATGATAGTGTTCTTATGCGATTTTTTATAAATTAAAATAATTGGCGCAGCGGTAGCATATCTCTAACTTTTTCTATGGGTTATCTGTAACCAAGAACATCACGGCACCACACGACTTTCCAAATGACATCATTAAATTAAATTAAAATTTAATATATTTCAGTTCGATTCGATTTAAAGTTTTTTTCACATTTTATCACGTTTTTACTACGTTTATCACATTTAGCCACATTTTCCCTTGTTTTCTGACATATTCCCACATTTTCCAACATTTTCTCAAACGTTTCTCACATTTTCCAAATATCCTCATATGTCTCACATTTTCCAAATTTCAAGCTGAAGGGAATGCAACAAACCGTAACCATCTATCTCGGTTAGTTATCGAGATACAGAATAAAATAGGCGCCACAATAAAAAGTTACTAACTACTAACTAATTAGTAAGACTAAGTGTTACGAATGGTTATTTTGAGAGCATGTGCGATCCAAAATAATAGTTATTTGCATTGATTTCTTTAACCACAAGATGCTGTGATTGTGATTAGCGCAGTAGGATATTCCTATTTTTTTTACAAAAGAAAAATATCTCGAAAACAAAGATTGATGAGATAAAAGTTATTGTTTATAACACAAGATGCTGTGATTGTGATTGGCGCAGTCGGTTAGGATACTCCTATAATTGTTACAAAAGAAATATATCTCGAAAACAAAGATTGATCAGATAAAAGTTATTGTTTATAACACAAGATGTTGTGATTGTGATTGGCGCAGTCGTAGGATACTCCTATATTTTTTTTACAAAAGTGAAATATAAATATCTTAGTATCTTTGATCTTCTTCGATTTTTGCTTGGGATTTTTATATTCTATACCTGAGAAGTAATTAGTACATAATTATAAAATGTACTATGATGTCATGACTTACTTTACTTTGTTTTTTATCACACTTCATGCAGAGTTATAAAAAACAAAGTAAAAAATCGTTTTATTTATCATTTAAAATGAATTATCACAAAGTAGACGCCTTAAAAATCCAATATTTAAAAGTAAAATATCTCGAAAACAAAGATTGATCAGATAAAAGTTATTGTTGATAACACAATATGCTGTGATTGTGATTGGCGCAGTCGGTAGGATACTCCTAGTTTTTTTACAAAAGAAAAATATCTCGAAAACAGAGATTTATCAGAAAAAAGTTATTGTTTATATTCGTTTTAGAATTAAATTGAATACGTTTCCAATTTGGTCCCCTTACTGTAGAAAACTACACACTGTACAGTCGCCCCCCAATCGACACGCAGTTTTTGGTATGTTCCAATTATTTCTTGAGTCGCGATATTCCTATGCAGGATTTTAATTACTGCACGTATTCGCTTTGGACATTGCCGCCGCACCCTCTTGTATGAATATCATCACTGCGGCTTTTTGTGATTTCATGTCCTGTCCGGTACAAAGGCCGAGATTTAATTCGATATTCGTACGTGTACAGTGATTGTAAGAGGAACCGTGAAAGGCTTTTATAGGACACTCCAGCTGCAAATTGCTCTCTGATTACAGAAAATTAAAAATGTACTAGTGGGGGAAACTTTGTTTTTATATTATACATGAAAATCTAGATTTTACAAGTTAATAGTATTATTTCATACTGAATGTTAATTATGTAAAAGAGAAAATACTATTTTTGATTGAAAAAAAAAACAATCGGGCTGGAAATGATGGCTATTATTCATAAGAATGAATAATTATTTATTATTCACATCCTAAATGTCACATGAATATGTCATTTATTATTTATTTTTTAAATACATTTGTAACCTTTTTTAACAAAAATAACTTTCTGAATTATCACACGAACGGGTAATGATGGCTATTACTCATAAGAACGAATAATTATTTATTATTCACATCCTACATGTCATCAACTTGTATATGTGTTATTGTTTATTTTTTAAATACATTTGTAACTGTTTTTTAACAAAACAAAAATTCTGAATTACCACACGAGCTGGTAATGATGGCTAATACTCATAAGAATGAACATTTATTTATTATTCACGTCCTAAATGTCATGAACTTTAATATGTAAGTTATTATTTATTTTTTAAATATATTTACATGCTTTTTGATTAATCAAAAAAACTTTCTGAATTATCACACGAACGGGTAATGATGGCTATTACTCATAAGAACGAATAATTATTTATTATTCACATCCTACATGTCATCAACTTGTATATGTGTTATTGTTTATTTTTTAAATACATTTGTAACTGTTTTTTAACAAACAAAAAACTTTCTGAATTACCACACGAACTGGTAATGATGGCTAATACTCATAAGAATGAACATTTATTTCTTATTCACGTCCTAAATGTCATAAACTTTAATATGTAAGTTATTATTTATTTTTTAAATATATTTACATGCTTTTTGATTAATCAAAAAAACTTTCTGAATTATCACACGATCGGGTAATGTTGGCTATAGCTCATAAGAATGCATAATTAATTATTACATCCCAAATGTTACGAATAATTAATCATTAATCACGTCCCAAATGTCATGATCTTCAATATGTAAGTTATTATTTATTTATTAAATACATTTGTAACCGTTTTTTTATGATAAACAACTTTATGAATTATCACACGAACAGGTAATGATAGCTATTACCCATAAAGATGAATAATTGATTATTACTCACGCCCCAAATATCCTCAAATTGAATGTGTTGTTATTATTATTGTTTTTATATTCATTTGTAACCTATTTTAACTTTTTTTTTTATAAATTATCAAACAAGCGGGAAATGTTGCCTATTACTCATAAGGATGAATAATTAATGATTACCATGTCCCAAATATCACCAGCTCGAAAACTAGTTAGGTAGACGAGTACAGTTTCATGATTAGTGACAGTGGGCTTAAAAATACTCATTTTTTTAAAATTATTCTCTATTTCATCAATATTATGTTGGCTTCTTTCTACAAAGGACACAGATATAAATAGTGATTACAATAAATGAGTTATTATATATAGTTATTAATTAATGAGTTATAAATATTATTATTCTCTGAAAGTTACTTATACTCCAGAAATTTATATGATAATATCTTTAGTAAATGAGTTAAAATATAATTATTCTCTGAAAATTACTTATACCCCGGAAATTTGCGACAAACGCCACATACAAAATAAATATTTGAAAATGTGGATAGAGCTCTAGTAAGCAAATATTTATAAATTATATTAGCAACGGCCAAGCACATGCGTTTATACCTGCTCGAGTCTCTTTCTTGGATGTAGAACAGGTAGCGATCCCAGGCGTTTTTCCCAGGTATACCGATCAGATGCCGAGGCGCGATAGCCGAACGTTGCACAAAAGACATTCATTCCGGTGGAATATCAATAGGACGATCGCAGCTGGTGGCCGGTATTTACGGAACAATCGATCACACATCCAGAAAATTTAAATTTGTGTTGCCTATTACGTTACTTTGTAAAAATAGCCACCATAATATTATATGATCAAAAAATAGATTCCCAAAAAAACGTTTTTAAGCAAGTAATACATACAACGACTGCCATCATTGTCTAAATATTTTCTTTAAGCTGATAAACGTGTAGTCTTCTCGATTGTGATCTTACAAATAAATCAACTAAAAAGGTTACAACTTGTTTTGAAGCATAATAATTGAGGAATATAATAATATCTTTAGAAAGTCAAAAAACAGAAAGTGCAATTTACTATAATTTTTGAAATTATAAACAGTAACAAGTTTTGTAGTTTTCTTGATTGTGATCTTACTAATCATATAAAATCAAAAAGTGATAGCTCATTTTGAAGCATAATAAAAGAAGAATATGATAATATCTTTAGAAAGTCAAAAAATAGTAAGGGCAATTTACTACAATTTTTTGAAATTATGAATAGTGATCAGTTTTCTTGATTGTAATCTTATTAATTACATGAAATCAAAAAGTGATACCTAATTTTGAAGTATAATAAATAAGGAATATGATAATATCTTTATAAAGTCAACAAACAGAAAGTGCAATTTAATATAATTTTTTGAAATTATAAACAGTAACAAGTTTTGTAGTTTTCTTGATTGTGATTTTACTAATTATATGAAATCAAAAAGTGATAGCTCATTTTGAAGCATAATAAATAAGGAATATGATAATATGTTTAGAAAGTCAAAAAACAGAAAGGGCAATTTACTACAATTTTTTAAATTATCAACAGTAACAAGTTTTGTGGTTTTCTTGATTGTGATCTTATTAATTATATGAAATCAAAAAGTGATACCTCATTTTGAAGCATATTAAATGAGGAATCTGATAATATCTTTAGAAAGTCAAAAAATAGAAAGTGCAATTTACTATATTTTTTTAAATTATGAGCAGTAAAAAATTTTGTAGTATCGATTGTGATCTTACTAATTATATGAAATCAAAAAGTGATACCTCATTTTGAAGCATAATAAATAAGGAATATGATAATATCTTTAGAAAAGTCAAAAAACAGAAAGTGCAATTTACTATAATTTTTTAAATTATGTGCAATAAAAAGTTTTGTAGTTTTCTCGATTGTGATCTTACTAATTATATGAAATCAAAAAGTGATACCTCATTTTGAAGCATAATAAATAAGGAATATGATAATATCTTTAGAAAGTCAAAAAACAGAAAGTGCAATTTACTATATTTTTTTAAATTATGAGCAGTAAAAAGTTTTGTAGTTTTCTCGATTGTGATCTTATTAATTATATGAAATCAAAAAGTGATACCTCATTTTGAAGCATAATAAATAAGGAATATGATAATATCTTTAGAAAAGTCAAAAAACAGAAAGTGCAATTTACTATAATTTTTTAAATTATGTGCAATAAAAAGTTTTGTATTTTTCTCGATTGTGATCTTACTAATTATATGAAATCAAAAAGTGATACCTCATTTTGAAGCATAATAAATAAGGAATATGATAATATCTTTAGAAAGTCAAAAAACAGAAAGTGCAATTTACTATATTTTTTTAAATTATGAGCAGTAAAAAGTTTTGTAGTTTTCTCGATTGTGATCTTATTAATTATATGAAATCAAAAAGTGATACCTCATTTTGAAGCATAATAAATAAGGAATATGATAATATCTTTAGAAAGTCAAAAAACAGAAAGTGCAATTTACTACAATTTTTTGAAATTATGAACAGTAACCAGTTTTTTAGTTTTAGTGATTGTGATCTTATTAATTACATGAAATCAAAAATTGATACCTCATTTTGAAGCATAATAAATCAGGAATATGATAGTATCTTTAGAAAGTCAAAAAATGGAAAAGGATATTTACTAAAATTTTTGAAATTATGAACAGTAACAAGTTTTGTAGTTTTGTTGATTGTGATCTTACTAATTATGTGAATTCAAAAAGTGATACCTCATTTTGAAGCATAATAAATGAGGAATATGATAATATCTTTAGATAGTCAAAAAATAGTAAGGGCAATTTACTACCATTTTTTGAAATTATGAACAGTAACAAGTTTTCTAGTTTTCTTGATTGTGATCTTGTTAATTATGTGAAATCAAAAAGTGATACCTCATTTTTGGGCATAATAAATGGGGAATATGATAGTATCTTTAGAAAGTCAAAAAATAGAAAAGGAAATTTACAATAATTTTTGCAATTATGAACAGTAAAAAGTTTTGTAGTTTTCTTGATTGTGATCTTATTAATTATATGAAATCAAAAAGTGATACCTCATTTTGAAGCATAATAAATGAGGAATATGATAGTATCTTTAGAAAGTCAAAAAATAGAAAAGGTAATTTACTACAATTTTTGAAATTATAAACAGTAACAAGTTTTGTAGTTTTCTTAATTGTGATATTATTAATTATATGAAATCAAAATGTGATACCTCATTTTGAAGCATAATAAATGAAGAATATGATAATATCTTTAGAAAATCAAGAAACAGAAAGTGTAATTTACTACAATTTTTTAAATTATGAGCAGTAACATGTTTTGTAGTTTTCTTGATTGTGATCTTATTAATTATATGAAATCAAAAAGTTATATTTCATTATGAAGCATAATATATAAGGATTATGATAATATCTTTAGAAAATCATAAAACAGAAAGGGCAATTTACTACAATTTTTGAAATTATAAACAGTAACAAGTTTTGTAGTTCTTTTGATTGTGATCTTATTAATTATATGAAATCAAAAAGTGATACCTCATTTTGAATCATAATAAATAAGGAACATGATAATATCTTTAGAAAGTCAAAAAACAGAAAGTGCAATTTTCTATAATTTTTTAAATTATGAGTAGTAAAAAGTTTTGTAGTTTTCTCGATTGTGATCTTACTAATTATATGAAATCAAAAAGTGATACCTAATGTTGAAGCATAATAAATGAGGAATATGATAATATCTTTAGAAAGTCAAAAAACAGAAAGTGCAATTTAATATAATTTTTTAAATTATGAACAGTAACAAGTTTTGTAGATTTCTTGATTGTGATCTTACTAATTATAACAAATCAAAAAGTGATACCTCATTTTGTAGCATAATAAATGAGGAATATGATAATATCTTTAGAAAGTCAAAAAAAAGAAAGTGCAATTTACTATAATTTTTTAAATTATGAGCAGTAAAAAGTTTTGTAGTTTTCTCGATTGTGATCTTACTAATTATATGAAATCAAAAAGTGTTACCTTATTTTGAAGCATAATAAATAAGGAATATGATAATATCTTTAGAAAGTCAAAAAACAGAAAGTGCAATTTTCTATAATTTTTATTATGAGTAGTAAAAAGTTTTGTAGTTTTCTCGATTGTGATCTTACTAATTATATGAAATCAAAAAGTGATACCTCATTTTGAAGCATAATAAATGAAGAATATGATAATATTTTTAGAAAGTCAAAAAACAGAAAAGGTAATTTACTAAAATTTTTGGAATTATGAACAGTAACAAGTTTTGTAGTTTTCTTAATTGTGATCTTATTAATTATATGAAATCAAAAAGTGTTACCTTATTTTGAAGCATAATAAATAAGGAATATGATAATATCTTTAGAAAGTCAAAAAACAGAAAGTGCAAATTAATATAATTTTTTAAATTATGAGTAGTAAAAAGTTTTGTAGTCTTCTCGATTGTGATCTTACTAATTATATGAAATCAAAAAGTGTTACCTTATTTTGAAGCATAATAAATAAGGAATATGATAATATCTTTAGAAAGTCAAAAAACAGAAAGTGCAATTTTCTATAATTTTTTAAATTATGAGTAGTAAAAAGTTTTGTAGTTTTCTCGATTGTGATCTTACTAATTATATGAAATCAAAAAGTTATACCTCATTTTGAAGCATAATAAATAAGGAATATGATAATATCTTTAGAAAGTCAAAAAACAGAAAGTGCAATTTAATATAATTTTTTAAATTATGAACAGTAACAAGTTTTGTAGATTTCTTGATTGTGATATTAGTAATTATAACAAATCAAAAAGTGATACCTTATTTTGTAGCATAATAAATGAGGAATATGATAATATCTTTAGAAAGTAAAAAAAAAGAAAGTGCAATTTACTATAATTTTTTAAATTATGAACAGTAACAAGTTTTGTAGATTTCTTGATTGTGATCTTACTAATTATAACAAATCAAAAAGTGATACCTCATTTTGTAGCATAATAAATGAGGAATATGATAATATCTTTAGAAAGTCAAAAAAAAGAAAGTGAAATTTACTATAATTTTTTAAATTATGAGCAGTAAAAAGTTTTGTAGATTTCTTGATTGTGATCTTACTAATTATAACAAATCAAAAAGTGATACCTCATTTTGTAGCATAATAAATGAGGAATATGATAATATCTTTAGAAAGTCAAAAAAAAAAAAAAAGTGCAATTTACTATAATTTTTTAAATTATGAGCAGTAAAAAGTTTTGTAGTTTTCTCGATTGTGATCTTACTAATTATATGAAATCAAAAAGTGATACCTCATTTTGAAGCATAATAAATAAGGAATATGAGAATATCTTTAGAAAGTCAAAAAACAGAAAGTGCAATTTACTATAATTTTTTAAATTATGAGCAATAAAAAGTTTTGTAGTTTTCTCGATTGTGATCTTACTAATTATATGAAATCAAAAAGTGATACCTCATTTTGAAGCATAATAAATAAGGAATATGATAATATCTTTAGAAAGTCCAAAAACAGAAAGTGCAATTTACTATAATTTTTTAAATTATGAGCAGTAAAAAGTTTTGTAGTTTTCTCGATTGTGATCTTACTAATTATATGAAATCAAAAAGTGATACCTCATTTTGAAGCATAATAAATAAGGAATATGATAATATCTTTAGAAAGTCAAAAAACAGAAAGTGCAATGTAATATAATTTTTGAAATTATGAATAGTAACAAGTTTTGTAGTTTTCTTGATTGTGATCTTATTAATTATATGAAATCAAAAAGTGATACCTCATTTTGAAGCATAATAAATAAGGAATATGATAATATCTTTAGAAAGTAAAGAAACAGAAAGTGCAATTTAATATAATTTTTTAAATTATGAACAGTAACAAGTTTTGTAGATTTCTTGATTGTGATATTACTAATTATAACAAATCAAAAAGTGATACCTCATTTTGTAGCATAATAAACGAGGAATATGATAATATCTTTAGAAAGTCAAAAAATAGAAAGTGCAATTTACTATAATTTTTTAAATTATGAGCAGTAAAAAGTTTTGTAGTTTTCTCGATTGTGATCTTACTAATTATATGAAATCAAAAAGTGATACCTCATTTTGAAGCATAATAAATAAGGAATATGAGAATATCTTTAGAAAGTCAAAAAACAGAAAGTGCAATTTACTATAATTTTTTAAATTATGAGCAATAAAAAGTTTTGTAGTTTTCTCGATTGTGATCTTACTAATTATATGAAATCAAAAAGTGATACCTCATTTTGAAGCATAATAAATAAGGAATATGATAATATCTTTAGAAAGTCCAAAAACAGAAAGTGCAATTTACTATAATTTTTTAAATTATGAGCAGTAAAAAGTTTTGTAGTTTTCTCGATTGTGATCTTACTAATTATATGAAATCAAAAAGTGATACCTCATTTTGAAGCATAATAAATAAGGAATATGATAATATCTTTAAATGTCAAAAAACAGAAAGTGCAATTTAATATAATTTTATAAATTATGAGCTATAAAAAGTTTTGTAGTTTTCTCGATTGTGATCTTACTAATTATATGCAATCAAAAAGTTATACCTCATTTTGAAGCATAATAAATAAGGAATATGATAATATCTTTAGAAAGTCAAAAAACTGAAAGTGTAATTTAATATAATTTTTTAAATTATGAACAGTAACAAGTTTTGTAGTTTTCTTGATTGTGATCTTATTAATTATATGAAATCAAAAAGTGATACCTCATTTTGAAGCATAATAAATAAGGAATATGATAATATCTTTAGAAAGTCAAAAAACTGAAAGTGTAATTTAATATAATTTTTTAAATTATGAACAGTAACAAGTTTTGTAGTTTTCTTGATTGTGATCTTATTAATTATATGAAATCAAAAAGTGATACCTCATTTTGAAGCATAATAAATAAGGAATATGATAATATCTTTAGAAAGTCAAAAAACAGAAAGTGCAATGTAATATAATTTTTGAAATTATGAATAGTAACAAGTTTTGTAGTTTTCTTGATTGTGATCTTATTAATTATATGAAATCAAAAAGTGATACCTCATTTTGAAGCATAATAAATAAGGAATATGATAATATCTTTAGAAAGTAAAGAAACAGAAAGTGCAATTTAATATAATTTTTTAAATTATGAACAGTAACAAGTTTTGTAGATTTCTTGATTGTGATATTACTAATTATAACAAATCAAAAAGTGATACCTCATTTTGTAGCATAATAAACGAGGAATATGATAATATCTTTAGAAAGTCAAAAAATAGAAAGTGCAATTTACTATAATTTTTTAAATTATGAGCAGTAAAAAGTTTTGTAGTTTTCTCGATTGTGATCTTACTAATTATATGAAATCAAAAAGTGATACCTCATTTTGAAGCATAATAAATAAGGAATATGAGAATATCTTTAGAAAGTCAAAAAACAGAAAGTGCAATTTACTATAATTTTTTAAATTATGAGCAATAAAAAGTTTTGTAGTTTTCTCGATTGTGATCTTACTAATTATATGAAATCAAAAAGTGATACCTCATTTTGAAGCATAATAAATAAGGAATATGATAATATCTTTAGAAAGTCCAAAAACAGAAAGTGCAATTTACTATAATTTTTTAAATTATGAGCAGTAAAAAGTTTTGTAGTTTTCTCGATTGTGATCTTACTAATTATATGAAATCAAAAAGTGATACCTCATTTTGAAGCATAATAAATAAGGAATATGATAATATCTTTAGAAAGTAAAAAAACAGAAAGTGCAATTTAATATAATTTTTTAAATTATGAACAGTAACAAGTTTTGTAGATTTCTTGATTGTGATCTTACTAATTATAACAAATCAAAAAGTGATACCTCATTTTGTAGCATAATAAACGAGGAATATAATAATATCTTTAGAAAGTCAAAAAACAGAAAGTGCAATTTAATATAATTTTTTAAATTATGAACAGTAACAAGTTTTGTAGATTTCTTGATTGTGATCTTACTAATTATAACAAATCAAAAAGTGATACCTCATTTTGTAGCATAATAAATGAGGAATATGATAATATCTTTAGAAAGTCAAAAAAAAGAAAGTGCAATTTACTATAATTTTTTAAATTATGAGCAGTAAAAAGTTTTGTAGTTTTCTCGATTGTGATCTTACTAATTATATGAAATCAAAAAGTGATACCTCATTTTGAAGCATAATAAATAAGGAATATGATAATATCTTTAAATGTCAAAAAACAGAAAGTGCAATTTAATATAATTTTATAAATTATGAGCTATAAAAAGTTTTGTAGTTTTCTCGATTGTGATCTTACTAATTATATGCAATCAAAAAGTTATACCTCATTTTGAAGCATAATAAATAAGGAATATGATAATATCTTTAGAAAGTCAAAAAACTGAAAGTGTAATTTAATATAATTTTTTAAATTATGAACAGTAACAAGTTTTGTAGTTTTCTTGATTGTGATCTTATTAATTATATGAAATCAAAAAGTGATACCTCATTTTGAAGCATAATAAATAAGGAATATGATAATATCTTTAGAAAGTCAAAAAACAGAAAGGGCAATTTACTACAATTTTTGAAATTATGAACAGTAAAAAGTTTTGTAGTTTTCTCGATTGTGATCTTACTAATCATATAAAATCAAAAAGTGATACCTCATTTTGAAGCATAATAAATTAGGAATATGATAGTATATTTAGAAAGTCAAAAAAAGAAAAGGAAATTTACTACAATTTTTGAGATTATGAACAGTAACAAGTTTTGTAGTTTTCTCGATTGTGATCTTACTAATTATATGAAATCCAAAAGTGATACCTCATTTTGAAGCATAATAAATGAGGAATATGATAATATCTTTATAAAGTCAAAAAATAGAAAGTACAATATACTACAATTTTTTAAATTAAGACACCTTTTGTAGTTTTCTTGATTGTGATCTTTACTCTCACGTTACTATTACTAAAAATGGATTTAGTTGATCGCTACACCGCCAAATCACTAGGAATATAGATCAATAACAGTATACATGGCTTTTGTAGACTTTAAAAAGCCTTCGGACCCACTGGAAAGAAAGAAGCGTGCTATCTGAGAAAATATGGAACCAGGGTGTTTAAGGAAAAATATACAATATAATTACAGCAAATAAAAATAAAATAAAATAATTAAAATAAATTAGGTCTTGAACACCTACAGTCAAGTCCAAACGGACTGTAGTCATGGCATGAGACCAATCAACTCCAAAAAGACTAACCCCACGTATTCGCTGACGTTTCATAAATCTATCAATAGCTATTGCCATCACCCATAAGTATTTGTTGTTATAGCAACAATAAATACATTACCTAGGCAATGTAGTTACTTTAGATTCTCTCTATTGGAAACACTGAATAATAAAACAAAAGGTGTCATCAAAGCTCCAATCGCAAGCGCTACTCAAAGTGTTTGACATTTGTTTTGGCATATGCTGCCACAATGACATATCTAATTTGTTCATTCAATAGCTTATGGGACCTATAAAGTTTATGGGATGTTCGTGAATACGGGCATAAGCTAATCAAATTTAAGAATGGAAGACACAGAAAAAATTACAAGGCCTTTTTAGACAAAGAACACATCGAATTTACTAATGAATACGAGTACCTCGGTTACAACCTACAAACAACGTTCACCCACATCAAATATATCAACACTGAAATCAGGAAGACAATACTCACTAAAGCACTTGCAAAAACTGAAGGTAGATACTGCAATTATAATTTATAACATCAACATATGGCCCACAGTGACCTACGCTTGCAAGTCCCTGTGGCATCTGTTGAACAAGAAACATCTAATCCAACTGGATAAAAGAAAAGTCCATTTCTTGAAAAAAAAAACGCTAGGATTATCTAAAATGCCTCAAACACTTTTACGTTCCACGTAGCTGACTCGAAAAGCAAAGGCGAGCAAATTATCGAAGTTACAAGGTAGTATATCGAACTCTGCAACAGTAGAATAAATAGACTAAGGCCTATTTATTCTACTGTTGCGGAGAAAAGAAGAAAATAGAATGTGGTAGTCCGAAGAAGATGAAGAACAAATAGAATAAATAGGCTAAGGCCTATTTATTCTACTGTTGTGGAGAAGAGAAGAATGTACTATGCGGTACGACTACCGCATAGTACATTCTTCTCTTCTCCACAACAGTAAAATATATATATATAATAGCCTATTTATTCTATTTGTTCTTCATCTTCTTCGGACTACCGCATTCTACTTTCTTCTCTTCTCCGCAACAGTAGAATAAATACGCCTTAGTCTATTTATTCTACTGTTGCGGAGAACAAGAACAAGATAAGATACATCAGAAAACCTCAATGCACAGTGCGAAACGGATGATGCCTGTAATCACTCGGACATTGAGATGGGTACATATTTTTGTTGAGCATTTCTTAAGATTAGGTTAGTCACCGATGATTTATAAAATATATTCAAGCCGGTATTAAGATTGCAAACTCGCAGATTGTGCATTTTAACATGACGCATATACTGAACACTTGAAAACCCACAATAATCAAGCGCGCATCTCTTTCTCAAACATCTGTTGTCGGATAACCTCAATCAACTATTTTTAAACAATTGCGTCGTACGTAATTGGGGGGGCCCGGAATGGAAATTCTAATAAACGAAAACGTTTCCGCAGCAATCCCGAGCGGGCATTATTTATGTTCCCATAGAAAACACCGCGATTATAAATAGCCCAACCACGCCGGCTGCAAAAAAAAGCAGCCGCACGGCGCGAAATCGTTATCCGCCCGTCGCGCCGGGGCCCCGAAAACAAGTAACAACCACTTACCGCAGCAGATGGGTGCCTGGCGGGGGTCGGGTACATCGCTTGGCCTGTTGTTCAAAACCACGCTGCTCTAGCCCTCACTGCGTATCACCGTAAATACACCATCTCACACAGCACTTGCACGCCGCACACAAATCACAACCACCACGAACCAACAAAAAAAAAAGCCACTATCGATATAATTCAGTCGGCGTGGGTCACTCACACTTTTGTTTATTGCGTTTAGTTACTCCAGTGCACTCGCGTACGTTGTTGAATGCATCGCCGGCGCACAATCCATTGTAACCACGCGACGCGCCGATTCACCAAAAACACGCACGCATCCAAACACGACGGCGTCCAAGTTCGGGCTCATCTGCGCGACCCCGCGGCGGCGGGAGACCAACACGACCACGTGGTTGTTTGTCAGCTACGTCACCTGCACTGCAACCAACCAGCAACGCGTATCACCAACTCCTCCTCGTACCGCCAAGACAGCAACTACTCCACTCCACGTGGACTCCAAAAATGACTCCAACACCCAGCAACATCTAGCTGCAAGTAGACGAATCAAAATGAAGTCGGTAAAACCGTGCACGTTCACGTCAAACAGCTGTCCTTCAAAACGAGATCGTTCAGCGATTTGATTATAGCACCGATGCGCCGCAGTTGTTCATCAGCTGCAGCGGTGGCTGCGAGCGATGTCGGTTTGAGATCCCGGTGGCCACAAGCAACGCGCCCGGCTAGTTCCGCGCTGTGTTTTTGTTGTGTGAACCGTGCCAGTGCCAGCACCCGCGACAAGGGTTGTGATGGATTACAAGAGCGTCGTTTACAACGCCGCCCGCGATGGGAATCTCAATAGGCTAAAGGTAAGGGACCCTGGCGCTGCCGTTTGCGGCTTCCACTAGCCCAGAAGGGCAACGATCCGCGAACTTGTTTTTGTTGTTGCTAAAATGGTGCCTGGTTGCACGTAAGTTTGTACACCGCCCTTGCATGTTTTGAACTCGCAGTGTTAAACGGCGGGCGTAGGAAATACATTCGGGTGTAAATCAGCTGGGCTTTGTTTATGAAACAAAAGGTTGGACTGTTGGATTGAAATACTGCAAGTGATTTTGGGCATGATTTAATAATCATAGGTGATTATTTTTATTCATTTGGGTAGGCATTGGCAATAAATAGCCTCAAACAATAGATGGTTAATTATAAATGTCTGACTAGTCATTGTTTTAAATACTTTGTGTCTGGTGTGCGTAAAAACATACTAGTTTTTGTTCATTTGTATTGTGTTTGAATATTCAAATTAATTTTGTAGACATCTACTGTTTGTTGCTGCTATTGGTAAACACATTTTTTTATATCTTAGGTTCCCAAACGATTTGGTTAACCGTCGCCTTTTAGATTATTAAAAAATATACTCAACGCTTCCTGAAAACCCATCTGCTTCAACAACAAAAAACAATGATAAAATCTGGGACAATTTTCAGAAATATGTCTTTTTACTATTTGTAGTTGAATAACAATAAACGACACTTTAGAAAAATGGCGATGATTTTCTGAAGTGGCCTAAAGTCCTAAAACTCACATAGATACTCCAGCAAACCCTTAAAAACACAAGAATGAACTACAAATATGCAAACCTAATCAATAACATCTACTGAAGTGCCACACTACAAATTCAACTACATGAATATAAAATACGCCAAGAAGACATGTCACCCTAGTCTTAGAAGATACAATGAAAACAATAGACTGTTACAACATAGACATGCACCCTAGTCTTAGAAGATACAATGAAAACAATAGACTGTTACAACATATGTGTCAAGATCATACTTCACAGGATCATTTCTGTAGTACATACTCTTCACTTACGTGTTAAGATATCACTGGTAGAACATAGGTGTCAAAGTTAATGGCGAGAGATTAATGCCCGTATTCACCCATAAACATCCCATAAACTTTATAGGTCCCATTAGCTATTGAATGGATAAATTGACAAAGTCATTATGACAGAATATACCAAAACAAATGTCAAACACCCTGAATAGAGCTTGCAATTGATGACACCTTTTGTTTAATTATTCAGTGTTTCCAATAGAGAGAATCTAAACAGACAGATATATGTCCGTATTCACCAACATCCCATAAACTTTATAGGTCCCGTAAGCTATTGTATGGATAAATTGACAAAGTCATTATGACATAATATACCAAAACAAATGTCAAATACCTTGAATAGCGCTTGCGATTGTAGTTTTCATGATACCTTTTGTTTAATTATTCAGTGTTTCCAATAGAGAGAATCTAAAGTAACTACATTCCCTAGATAATGCATTTATTGTTGCTATAACAACGAATACTCATGGGTTCAATAGATATTGATAGATTTATTTTATAAACTATTTATATATTTATTTATTTATTTATTGTTGCTATAACAATATATGCATAGTTTTTTAAATTTTTGTTCTTAGTCTTAGTTCTTATTTGTATCATTAATGAGATATTTCCCTTTTTTGGGCTTGTCCTGTTGGGAAATAAATAAATAAATAAACAACGAATACTTATGGATTCAATAGCTATTGATACATTTATGGAACGTCGGTGAATACGAGGGTTAGCCACTTATGTTTGCGGATGACATAGTATTAATAGTGGAAACCAACAAAATAATTCAAATTGAAACAGTAATAAACAATTGATAAAAAACAAAGAAAAAATCGTTTTATTTATTTATTATTTAATTATAACAAAATAATTACTCATGCAAATTGAAGAAACAAGTCCACAAAGCGCATAGGCTTTGAAATAAACATTGATAAATAAAACTAAGTGCATGACAACATATGAAGACGAAGAGAAAGAACTAATAACGCTGGAAACCAATAATATGGAAAGGGTGACCAGATTTATATAGGATAAAGCATAACCATAGGGAAGGTCAACCAACAATTGGAAATAAGTTAACAAACAAGACAAACAAGGGCAGCATTTGGAAAAGTAAAGTTCATTCTAGTTATGGATATGCACCTGAAATTAAAAACCGAACTATACAACTAGTGCATCCTACCAGTCATATATGGATCACAAACGTTAATATCTTTAGAAAGTCAAAAAATAGAAAAGGCAATTTACTACAATTTTTGAAATTATCAACAGTAACAAGTTTTGTGGTTTTCTTGATTGAGATCTTAATAATTATATGAAATCAAAAAGTGATTCCTCATTTTATAGCAAAATAAATGAGGAATATGATAATATCTTTAGAAAGTCAAAAAACAGAAAGTGCAATTTACTACAATTTTTGAAATTATGAACAGTAATATGTTTTGTAATTTTCTCGATTGTGATCTTATTAATTATACGAAATCTAAAAGCGATACCTCATTTTGAAGCATAATAAAGAAGGAATATGATAATATTTTTAAAAAGTCAAAAAACAGAATGTGCAATTTACTACAATTTTGAAATTATGAACTGTTACATGTTTTGTAGTTTTCTTGATTTTGATCTTAATAATTATATAACATCAAAAAGTGATACCTCTTTTTGTAGCATAATAAATAAGCAATATGATAATAACTTTAGAAAGTCAAAAAACAGAAAAGAAAATTTTCTACAATTTTTAGAATTATGAACAGTAACACGTTTTATAGTTTTCTTGATTGTGATCTTAATAATTATATGAAATCAATAAGTGATATCTCATTTTGTAGCATAAAATATGAGGAATATGGTAATATCTTTAGAAAGTCAAAAAACAGAAATGGAAATTTACTACAATTTTTGAAATTATGAACAGTAACAAGTTTTCTAGTTTTCTCGATTGTGATGTTAATAATTATATAAAATCAAAAAGCGATATCTCATTTTGAAGCATAATAAATGAGGAATATGATAATATCTTTAGAAAGTCAAAAAACAGAAAATGCAATTTACTACAATTTTTGAAATTATGAACTGTAACATGTTTAGTAGTTTTCTTGATTGTGATCTTAATAATTATATGAAATGAAAAAGTGATACCTAATTTTGAAGCATAATAAATGAGGAATATGATAATATCTTTAGAAAGTCAAAAAACAGAAAACGAAATTTACTACAATTTTTGAAATTATCAACAGTAACAAGTTTTGTGGTTTTCTTGATTGAGATCTTAATAATTATATGAAATCAAAAAGTGATTCCTCATTTTATAGCAAAATAAATGAGGAATATGATAATATCTTTAGAAAGTCAAAAAACAGAAAGGGCAATTTACTACAATTTTTGAAATTATGAATAGTAACAAGTTTTGTAGTTTTCTTGATTGTGATCTTAATAATTATATGAAATCTAAAAGTGATATCTCATGTTGAAGCATAATAAATGAGGAATATGATAATACTTTTAGAAAGTCAAAAAAAAACAGAAAAAGAAATTTTCTACAATTTTTAAAATTATGAACAGTAACACTTTTTGTAATTTTCTCGATTGTGATCTTAATAATTATATGAAATCAAATAGTGATACCTCATTTTGAAGCACATTAAATGAGGAATATGATAATATCTTTAGAAAGTCAAAAAATAAAAAATGCAATTTACTACAATTTTTGAAATTATGAACAGTAACAAGTTTAGTAGTTTTCTCGATTGTGATCTTAATAATTATATGAAATCAAAAAGTAATACCTCATTTTGAAGCATAGTAAATGAGGAATTTGTCAATATCTTTAGAAAGTTAAAGAACACAAAAGGAAATTTACTACAATTTTGAAATTGTGAACTGTTACAAGTTTTGTAGTTTTCTTGATTGTGACCTTAATAATTATATGAAAACAAAAAGTTATACCTTATTTTGAAGCATTATAAATGGGGAATATGATAATATCTTTAGAAAGTCAAAAAACAGAAAGTGCAATTTACTATAATTTTTGAAATTATGAAAAGTAACAAGTTTTGTAAACTTCTTGATTGTGATCTTAATAATTAAATGAAATCAAAAAGTGCTATCTCGTTTTGAAGCATAATAAATGAGGAATATGATAATATCTTTAAAAAGTCAAAAAACAGAAAAGGAAATTTACAACCATTTTTAAAATTATGATTAGTAACATGTTTAGTAGTTTTCTCGCTTGTGATCTTATTAATTAAATGAAATCAAAAAGTGATACCTCATTTTGAAGCATAATAAATGAGGAATATGATAATATCTTTAGAAAGTCAAAAAAACAGAAAATGCAATTTACTACAATTTTTGAAATTATGAACTGTAACATGTTTAGTAGTTTTCTTGATTGTGATCTTAATAATTATATGAAATCAAATAGTGATACCTCACTTTGAAGCATAATAAATGAGGATCTTCAAACAAATACCTGGATTAAGGAAAAGACGCAGGTCCAAGATGTGGTCAAACGCTTTGTCACCACTAAATATAACTGGGCCAGAGATGTAGCAAGAGATCAGGATAAATAGGGATGATGGGTAGCTGATTTCATTATTATTATTATTTAAAACAAATAGTGCCCCCAATTGCACCAGCAGCTACTACAGCCCTTCCCGAGGAGTCCCGCAGGGATCATTTTGATAAACAATTCAAGACCGAATTATAATGTTTTGGGGTCTTTTGGTTCCAGCCTCTGCCCTCGAGAGAAAGACCTCAGAAGAAAACATATTTAGTAAAAAATAAAATAAAAACTGCCTTTGCCCTCGAGAGAAAGACCACAGAAGAAAACATATTTAGTAAAAAATAAAATAAAAAGAGACCTTTATTGGCATTTCCCTCCACTGCCTTTCCACATCACCAACCACAACAAAAATATAACATTTTTAGTATAGGGATAAACTTAGTAATTTTTTTTCCAATATTTTTTTCTGGACTGTGTGACGACCTGTGCCCTCAAAAACAGTGCCCTTGACATTTATTTTATTTGACTGTGCTATGTGATATGATTATATTCCTCATTTATTATGCTTCAAAATGATGTACCAATTTTTGATTTCATTTAATTAGTAAGATCACAATCGAGAAAACTACAAGACTGGTTCCTGTTTATAATTTAAAAAATTGTAGTAAATTTCCTTTTCTGTTTTTTGACTTGCCAAAGATATTATCATATTCCTCATTTATTATGATTGGTAAAACTTTTTCTTTTCCTATAATTAGTAAGATTACAATCAAGAAAACAACAAATCTTGTTACTGTTTATAATTTAAAAAAATTTAGTAAATTTTCTTGACTGTTTTTTGACTTTCCAAAGATATTATCATATTCCTCATTTATTATGCTTGGTATAACTTTTTGTTTTCCTATAATTAGTAAGATTACAATCAATAAAACAACAAATCTTGTTACTGTTCATAATTTAAAAAATTGTACTAAATTTCCTTTTCTGTTTTTTGACTTTCTAAAGATACTATCATATTCCTCATTTATTATGATTGGTAAAACTTTTTGTTTTCCTATAATTAGTAAGATTACAATCAATAAAACAACAAATCTTGTTACTGTTCATAATTTAAAAAATTGTAGTAAATGTCCTTGACTGTTTTTTGACTTTCCAAAGATATTATCATATTCCTCATTTATTATGATTGGTAAAACTTTTTGTTTTCCTATAATTAGTAAGATCACAATCAAGAAAATTACAAGACTTGTTCCTGTTTATAATTTAAAAAATTGTAGAAAATTTCCTTTTCTGTTTTTTGGCTTTCTAAAAATATTATCCTATTCCTCATTAATTATGCTTCAAAATGAGGTATCACTTTTTGATTTCATATAATTAGTAAGATCATAATCAAGAAAACTACAAAAAATGTTACTGTTCATAATTTCAAAAATTGTAGTATTTTTCCTTTTCTGTTTTTTGATTTTCTAAAGATATTATCATATTCCTCATTTATTATGCTTCAAAATGAGGTATCACTTTTTGATTTCATATAATTAATAAGATCACAATCAAAAAAACTACAAAACTAGTTACTGTTCATAATTCCAAAAATTTTAGTAAGTTACCTCTTCTGTTTTTTGACTTTCTAAAAATATTATCATATTCTTCATTTATTATGCTTCAAAATGAGGTATCACTTTTTGATTTCATATAATTAATAAGATCACAATCAAGGAAACTACAAAACATGTTACTGTTCATAATTCAAAAAAAATTGTAGTAAGTTTCCTTTTCTGTTTTTTGACTTTCTAAAGATATTATCATATTCCTCATTTATTATGCTTCAAAATGAGGTACCCTGCATTTATTGAGAGCCCGTTTGTAGGTGACGAGATCCAGGGGGATACGGGTCGGTAATCCCTCTGTACCCTCAACACCCATTGTTTGTTTTTAAGATGGTTGTATGGTGCTGCTTCTCCCGATGATCTCGATGATTATATTATTTCTACTTTGAATATTGCCATTTATCGCCTATTAGTTATGAGACAGGGTAATTTTCAGATGGATTTGTATTAAATTAAATAATTTTAAATTCCCCTCCTCTGTCAGCTGAGTTTTTGTTGTCGCTGTCGCTAGGCATTTTATTTATTCAAATAAGTTACCATAGTTACGGGATTTATCGAACATCCCAATTAACATACTCAATTTAAAAAAAAAACCAATATATCAATATAGACTCAAATCTGACCAAATTTGACCCATCAATAGCTATTGAACCCATAAGTATTAATTTTTTTTCACTCTTGTTGGGACAGCCTTAATAAATTCTAGTGTAACAAATAATTTAAAATTACCACATACTGCATATATTCAGTGTTTAATCACATATTAATTTCGAATAGATTTACAAAAAAAAAACAATAAAAATGCTTTTATTAAATATAATTATGTTGCATGTGTTATATAGATGGTACAGTGAACTAGAAATTAGGGTCAGCTCTGTATGCAAACTCTCAGAACAACCGACACGGCATGATTGATAACAACAAGTCTGTATGTATGTGTGTGTGTGTCATTAAAGGTGCCATAACGGGAACACTCAAGCATTCACACACATCCACACATAGAATATGTATCTGCCAAGATAACAGTACAGTACATGTGCTTAATGATATAGTATAATTTATTGAGAGAGAAAAAAAAGCAGCAACAATGAGATAATGATTCGTAGTGACACATTTATTGCTACTAATTACATGCAGCTAAATATAAACTGGCTGGTAATTAATTATTATCATCGTATATGTTTTTATTAATAATCACTCAACTTAACTAACTATATCATACAACGTATGGATAATAAAAACAGTACAAGATCTAATAAGATCGAAATCTATATATGTAGATTGCTAAGAGGTGGGTTCACACTTATATATGTATGGATAATATATTGTCATCGAAAATTAGAAATATAAAATAATTTAGTGCTTTAATAAAAGATGCTAACCCAGCTGAGTGGTTAGATGTGTCATCTGTATCGTGCTGAGCATTGGGGAGCCTGAGTTCAATCCCCAGTGGGGAGAGAATTTTCGCGAAACACCTTTCACAGTTTTTCAGAGGTTTTCTGTGAAGTTACGGTATTTACCTTAATATGAACATGTACATGAAAGGTTAAGATTACAATCAAGAAAACAACAAATCTTGTTACTGTTCATAATTTAAAAAATTGTAGTAAATTTCCTTGACTGTTTTTATGACTTTCCAAAGATATTATCATATTCCTCATTTATTATGCTTGGTATAACTTTTTGTTTTCCTATAATAAGTAAGAACATGAAAGGTTCAAAGTGGAAAGTCATGAATATAATTTTATACATTTGGGCCATTTATTATTTGTAGCTGTAGCAGTTTTTGCTACGGTGACTTGAATTATCTGTTTAATTGTCAAAAATCAAAAAGGATTTATTTGTATTGGCATATAATTATGTGTTATAATTGTTCACAAATACTCATTTTACAACTTTCTGTAATATTAAATGGCAATTTGCAGTTTGTGTGGTATGGCAACACTATCACATCAAAATAAACAGTACAAGGGCATCGCGCGTGTGTTATCAACAAGTTTTTTTTTTAAATATTATTTCTAGCAAACATAATTTTGCAATGTTAAGTTTGTTATTACATGAAGCTACACAACATAGGAAGAAAACATGTATTAAAGAGTTAAGAAACTAAATATATTGTACAATTGCAATCATTCCTTTAATTATAGCCCTCCAGCGTTCTTTTTCAATTTCAAATTAATTTTGTTGTTCATCCAGTTTTAATTTTATATCACAGCACTTCTTTCATTTATATTTTATAAATAATCTCTATAATATATATATATATATATATATATATATATATATATATATATATATATATATATATAAATATATATATATATATATATATATATATAAATATATATATATATATATATATATAAATATATATATATATATATATATATATATATATATATATATATATATTATCAATTGCCTTTTACCTTTCGGTGTAGGCTAATCTATAATATATAAATAAATTAAAGAAGTGCTGTGGATTATAATTAAAATTGGATGAACAACGAAATTAATTTGAAATGCACATGTTATGAAAGCTGATTTGCGAAAAATCCCCAATAGTGTTTGAAGTCACCCTTCCCAATCCTGTACGAGACAATACCAATACCATTTTGTAGCCCATATTTTAATTATAACATATGAATTATATTTATAAACACATTCAATAACAATTATTGTGACGGTGGTGATGTCATGCACATTTTGAATTTTGACAAACACATGATTATTCTATTTCCAAATAATCCCATGCTCTGCCGAACGATTTAATTGCACTGTTGATGTTTTATTTTTGACGAAATTAGCGTGAACTCATTTCAGTGAATTTACAAAATTTAACTGTGTATTTCTTTCTTGCCCTCGCTTCGCGCCGATATGAAAAATAAACTCATTCATGCGGCGAGATTAATAAAACGGCGCTTCTAAAAATATAATTTACATTTTTTGTTGTACATTTTTATTATTCAAGGAGCATTGCGTTCATTCACCGGTCAACGATTCGCATGGTGACTTTATTTAACTAATCAAAACGCCCATTAATAGCGCACATTATTTATTAATATTTTAATTTACTTATTTATTTATTTAATCGAATGCCTATCTACTATATTATTGGTGTAAGGTTCAACATTTTAATGATGTAAGTTAATTACAGTACGATAACTTATACAAAAAAACGGAAGAGTTTAATAACAAGCCTATTTGTCTGACCTTCGTCCACTACGACAATGCGTTCGAATATTATTATTTTTCGAAGTAGAATAAGAATACTACGGGGGGTTAGGGTTATATGAAGAGTAACAGGTTTTGAAATTACAAGGGGCACATTTAATGACGATATACACATTTTTCCATAATGAAAATTATATGAAAAGTAAATGAAAATTCATATTTTTTCTGTTAACTATGAATTTCCATTTACTCTTCATATAACCCTTAAAGGGTCATTATGGAAGAATGTGTATATCGTCATTAAATGTGCCCCTTGAAATTTGAAAACCTGTTACTCTTCATATAACCCTAACCCCCGTATTCACCGACGTTCCATAAATCTATAAGGCACCTTACACGGTCAATAATACTGTCAATCCTAGTAATGTCAATCCTAGTACTGTCAATCCTAGTACTGTCAATCCTAGTACTGTCAATCCTAGTACTGTCAATCCTAGTACTGTCAATCCTAGTACTGTCAGTATTTTCTTCATTCCTCCTTTTATACTTGTTAAGTAATCAATAATCCGGATAAATATCAGTATTCTCTTCATTGCAAAATTACTATACTTTACACAATGAGTAATACTGGCAATATTTTAGAATAATGAATATTTTAAACATATTATCGTACCGTAATACTGTCATTATTCTAAAATATTGACAGTAATATTGATTGTGTTAGAAGCCTTTATCAATAGCTATTGAACAACGTATTCGTTGTTATAGCAACAATAAATACATTATCTAGGGAATGTAGTTACTTTAGATTCTCTCTATTGGAAACACTGAATAATTAAACAAAAGGTGTCATCAAAGCTCCAATCGCAAGCGCTATGCAAAGTGTTTGACATTTGTTTTGGCATATTCTGTCACAACGACGTTGTCATTTTATCCATTCAATAGCTTATCGGACATATAAAGTTTATGGGATGTTGGGGAATACATTAAAGAGTCATTATGGAAAAATGTGTATATAGTCAATAAATATGCCCCTTCATATAAAAAATATTTTATATAAAACATTTTTTTATATTCCTGCTGGTTTGTGTAATAATTGACTGTCTCAAGATAAATTAACTGTACAAGATAAATTAACTGTATCAAGATAAATTAACTGTACAAGATAAATTAACTGTATCAAGATAAATTGATCACCCCTATACATTAATAAGAATATAGATGGTGCAGCTTAAGAGATTCCGAGTTTTTCAAAATAATTATAACTAAATAACATTGATTGTAGCTACATTCTTCTTTTTGTTCGCCATAATTTTGAGAATTAAAATATATAATTTCCAATTCGAGCTGCATATACAATTTCGGCTTTTAAAAAAAATGTAGAACGCGGCTCAAGGTTGTTTTAACAAAGTGACGCCGGTGTAAATTAAAAATGCAGCAGCCAACAGCGCGCGCGCTCTTAAAAAAAGAAAATAGTTGCGATGCCAATTCTGCGGTTTAATATTATTTTAGTACTTTTTTTTTGTAGTACGTGTTGTATAATCTGACTAAAACAAAAAGTGGTAAGAACGTGTAAGATGTAATATTTAGAAAATCAAATTTTGAAAACTACAAACATAGTTATGATCCTTTTTGTCCCTTAACTAATTGCAATTTTTGTGTTTAACAGTCCAAAAAGACTACGCATAGTTGAGATACATATTTCATACTTTGTAGGTGCTAACTATGACTATTTATGAACATATTCATAGTAATTTTATTAAATTTTGAAAACTACAAACATAGTTATGGTACATTTTGTCCTTTAACTAATGTCAGAATTATAATTTTTGAGTTTAACAACCCAAGAAGACTACGAATAGATGAGATACACATTTCATACTTTGTAGGGGCTAAATATGACTATTTGTGAATATATTCATAGTAATTTTATGAAATTTTGAAAACTACAAACATAGTTATGGAACTTTTTGTTCCTTAACTAATGTCAGAATTGTAATTTTTGTGTTTAACAACCCAAAAAGAATACGAATAGATGAGATACACATTTCATACTTTGTAGGGGCTAAATATGACTATTTGTGAATATATTCATAGTAATTTGATCAAATTTTGAAAACTACAAACATAGTTATGGTACTTTTTGTCCCTTAACTAATGTCAGAATTGTAATTTTTGAGTTTAACAACCCAAAAAGACTACGAATAGATGAGATACACATTTCATACTTTGTAGGGGCTAAATATGACTATTTGTGAATATATTCATAGTAATTTTATCAAATTTTGAAAACTACAAACATAGTTATGATACTTTTTGTTCCTTAACTAATGTCAGAATTGTAATTTTTGAGTTTAACAACCCAAAAAGACTACGAATAGATGAGATACACATTTCATACTTTGTAGGGGCTAAACATGACTATTTGTCAATATATTCATAGTAATTTTATCAAATTTTGAAAACTACAAACATAGTTATGATACTTTTTGTCCTTTAACTAATGTCAGAATTATAATTTTTGAGTTTAACAACCCAAAAAGACTACGAATAGATGAGATACACATTTCATACTTTGTAGGGGCTAAATATGACTATTTGTGAATATATTCATAGTAATTTTATGAAATTTTGAAAACTACAAACATAGTTATGGTACTTTCTGTTTCTTAACTAATGTCAGAATTGTATTTTTTGAGTTTAACAACCCAAAAGACTACGAATAGATGAGATACACATTTCATACTTTGTAGGGACTAAATATTACTATTTGTGAATATATTCATATTAATTTTATCAAATTTTGAAAACTACAAACATAGTTATGGTACTTTTTGTCCCTTAACTAATGTCAGAATTGTAATTTGTGAGTTTAACAACCCAAAAAGAATACGAATAGTTGAGATACACATTTCATACTTTGTAGGAGCTAAATATGACTATTTGTGAATATATTCATAGTAATTTTATCAAATTTTGAAAACTACAAACATAGTTATGGTACTTTCTGTTCCTTAACTAATGTCAGAATTATAATTTTTGAGTTTAACAACCCAAAAAGACTACGAATAGATGAGATACACATTTCATACTTTGTAGGGGCTAAACATGACTATTTGTCAATATATTCATAGTAATTTTATCAAATTTTGAAAACTACAAACATAGTTATGGTACTTTTTGCCCCATTATAATGTCAGAATTGTAATTTTTGAATTTAACATCCCAAAAAGACTACGAATAGATGAGATACACATTTCATACTTTGTAGGGGCTAAATATGACTATTTGTGAATATATTCATAGTAATTTTATGAAATTTTGAAAACTACAAATATAGTTATAGTACTTTTTGTCCCTTAACTAATGTCAGAATTGTAATTTTTGAGTTTAACAACCCAAAAAGACTACGAATAGATGAGTTACACATTTCATACTTTGTAGGGGCTAAATATGACTATTTGTGAATATATCCATAGTAATTTTATCATATTTTGAAAACTACAAACATAGTTATGGTACTTTTTGTCCCTTAACGAATATCAGAATTGTAATTTTTGAGTTTAACAACCCAAAAAGACTACGAATAGATGAGATACATATTTCATACTTAGTAGGAGCTAAATATGACTATTTTTGAATATATTCATAGTAATTTTATCAAATTTTGAAAACTACAAACATAGTTATGGTACTTTTTGTCCCTTAACTAATGTCAGAATTGTAATTTTTGAATTTAACAACCCAAAAATACTACGAATAGATAAGATACACATTTCATACTTTGTAGGGGCTAAATATGACTATTTGTGAATATATTCATAGTAATTTTATCAAATTTTGAAAACTACAAACATAGTTATGGTACTTTTTGTCCCTTAACTAATGTCAGAATTGTAATTTTTGAGTTTAACAACCCAAAAAGACTACGAATAGATGAGATACACATTTCATACTTTGTAGGTGCTAAATATGACTATTTGTGAATATATCCATAGTAATTTTATCATATTTTGAAAACTACAAACATAGTTATGGTACTTTTTGTCCCTTAACGAATATCAGAATTGTAATTTTTGAGTTTAACAACCCAAAAAGACTACGAATAGATGAGATACATATTTCATACTTAGTAGGAGCTAAATATGACTATTTTTGAATATTTTCATAGTAATTTTATCAAATTTTGAAAACTATAAACATAGTTATGATACTTTTTGTGCCTTAACTAATCTCAGAATTGTAAATGATAATGCTAGGTTTTTTCAATTTAGATTTTACAAGCACTCAACCTCCGCGATGCACTTCACACATTCGTGTATAAAAACCGACACGGCTGGTCTATTTATAATCGGGCGTTCATTTTTACGCCACTCAGGAGGCGGCCGTCAAATTTAGAACGCCGCGAATTTATTGTTATTCGGGCGTATTCCCACAATTCATGTATTTCTGTGAGTGTGTGTATGTGTGTGTATGTGTGTGTATGTGTGTGTATGTGTGTGTGTGTGTGTGTGTATGTGTGTGTATGTATGTGTGTGTGTATGTGTGTGTGTGTATGTGTGTGTGGATGTGTGTACATGTGCTGTGGAGATCTGGGTCAACCGCCATTTATTCGGGGATCTGAGGGAACGAGCGTGTTTCGAACGCAATTATACGTGTTACGTATGATGAATGGCTTTTGCGGCGATTGTTCGCAGCCATGTAACAATAACATTGCAAATGAATTATATTTTAATGGAAACATTGTTTGTTGTGAACGTACGATTTAGACAGACTGTGCATTTGTTTTGGTTAAATTGTCATTGGAATCCGGGAAATATTAGTATCGAATGATCAATCACCAGATATATATTAATTCTCAAAAATGTCACTCTCTGGTGAGACTTGCACCCATGCCTCCGGCTATCGCAGCCGTCACGCTACCAACTGCTCCACGGAGGGTGGTAGTGGATAGCGCGCGAGACGTTCGTTATGTTCAATTATCCGCGCGCTATCCACTACCACCCTCCGTGGCGCAGTCGGTAGCGCAACGGCCGCGATAGGCGGAGACGTGGGTCAAGTCTCACCGGAGAGTGAAATTTTTGAAAAATTATTAATTAACATTGATATATCTGGTGATTCTTCATTCATATAGACGTATATGAAAAGAATTCTTTAATAAAAACATTACCACCCGGTTTCTCCAACGAATCTTAACTAGTTTCAAGACCGTTTTAATAGTAAGACGGTCTTAAAGCGTTGCACCAAACAAAAATAGAATCTTAAAACGATAAGACGGTCTTACATTGTAAGACTAAGTAGATCTACATATGTTTGGTGCAACAGAATAAAGATTGAAGACGCTTTAAGATTCGTTGGAGAAACTGGGCGTAAGTCTCGGTTGTATAAAGCTTATAACTCTCGGGTTAATTTCCAATCCGAGATTCTAACCTCACTTTTGACAGTTTTGAAACATAATGCGCCGTTGCCATACATAAACAGAGACATATGACTTACATGAAATGGAAAGTTACAAACACTTTCCATTTCATAAAAGTCATATGTCTCCGTTTATATATGGCAACGTCGCAATATGTGTTAAAGTTGTCTATAGTGGGGTTAGAATCACGGATTTGAAATTAACCCGAGAGTTATAAGCATTATAGAATCGCGCCAACAATATAATCACAGGTTTTAGTTACCTCGCCTTTATACAACCGAGCCTAAGTTATAGATATTATTCTTTAAATCTGATAGGACTGTTATAATATATTTTTTGTACTCATATCCTAAGACAAGTCATTTCCCGCATTGATTTGGGTGCGAGAAATACTACTTTCCCGCACTAGTGCTACTTTGTATGCTTGTTGAAGATGTCTGTTAGGAGGTGCAACAAGTTATATTGCCAATAACTATTATGAATATGAATTAGGAAAAAAAAATGTTATAATCAACACTTGTACTCTTGTTAGCAATGAACAGTGAAGGCGAGGTTGTTTGTGATCAATCATATTTTCCTTCCTGTTCTTCTTATTATACATACTTGTGTATTAGTTTTTTTTTGCAAAAAAATAATTAACTTACTGTGTAATTTACAGCAATTTTGCTTGATGTTTTATAAATATATTTTAGTTCCAGTTACATACATTTATTTCGCAACACACACATCAAATAAAAGATTAATTTCGCCTATAAATATATTAATTAGATTAGAATATTTCGAAACTATGTGTGTGTGCAAAATCGGGTTAAAGTTTGCATACAATATGTGCATCGCTTATCGCTTCCTGTTTTGCCAAAGGTTCATTCTCCCTTTATATAGCGAAACTGTGTCAAACCGTTTCCATCAGACTCTGGCTACGTTTCACTGCGTTTTCATTGGGGGGTGCGTGTGTACGTGTGTGTGTGTCCAAACATGGAAAGGTGTGTAGTACAAATAATGGATGTGATGGAAAACCTGTGCACGTCAATTCGGGACAGTTTATCGGTACGTTCGTGGCGAACCATGCGAAAGATTTTATTTATTTATTCTCGCTGGCACCAGACGGTTGCCAAAATAGTTAGAATTTAAGCGTCACCATTACCAGGTGTGTGTGTGCTCAACTTGTAAACAGGAAAATTCGTTGAAATTACTGGTGACAATCAAGTTTAAAACAATTATTGCATTATTGGTGGGCGGGCGGCCCCTATGACCTGAACTACACTCTTCATTGTTTTATTCATGAATATAACAATGTTCTATTACATTACCTATGAATCAAAGTATGCTCTTCATTGTTTCATATTATAAAACAAATGAACATACTTGCAATCACATTAACTTTCTATTTCAATGTTTGATCACAATATAACTATGATGATTTGTTATAATCTACAATATAAAATAATGCGATATTCAATTGATTCATAGGGTATTTCAGATAACATCGATATATCCATGGATAAAACAATGAAGAGCGTAGTTCAGGTCATAGGGGCCGCCCGCCCACCCCACCTTTGTTCGCATAGTTTTCATTTATGGATAAATCTTGATTAACCATTGAAAACAACAATGATAATATTTGTTTTCATATATAATATAACTACGCGAATGAAGGTGGGGTGGGCGGGTGGTCCCTATGACTTGAACTACGCTCTTCATTGTTTTATCCATGGATATAACAATGTTCGTCTTCTACATAAACTATTAAACTATGTATGACAATTATTTAGCTACAAAATGAAGCATGATTTGTTTATTTAGGTCTACTAATATTGTATGATGCAGAACATACTTAGAATCATAGGTTTTGTAGGAGAAGAAAATTGTTATTTCCATGGATAAAACAATGTAGAGCGTAGTTCAAGTCGTAGGGTCCGCCCACCCACCCCACCTTTGTTTGCGTAGTTGTTTTATATATGAAAGCAAGTATTATCCTTGTTATTTTCAAGGGTTAATCGAGATTTATCCATAAATGAAAACTATGCGGACAAAGGTGGGGTGGGTGGGCGGCCCCTACGACTTGAACTACGCTGTTCATTGTTTTATCCCTGGATATAATAATGTCCTCCTACATAACCTATGAATCAAAGTATGCTCTACATTGTTTTATTTTATAAAACAAATGAGCATAATTGTAATCATATGAACTATCTATTTCATTGTTTTATCACAATGTAACTATGATGATTTCTTATAATCTACAATATAAAATAATTCGATATTAATTTGATGCATAGGGTATTTCATATAACATCGATATATCCATGGATAGACAATGAAGAGTGTAGTTCAAGTCATAGGGGAAGCCCGCCCACCCCACCTTTGTTCGCATAGTTTTCATTTATGGATAAATCACGATTAATAATTGAAAAAACAATGGCAACACTAGTTTTCATAAATAATAAAACTACGCGAACGAAGGTTGGGTGGGTGGGTGTCCCCTATGACTTGAACTACGCTCTTCATTGTTTTATCCATGGATATATCGATGTTATCTGAAATACCCTATGAACCAAATTAATATCGCATTATTTTATATTGTAGATTATAACAAATCATCAGAGTTATATTGTGATAAAACAATGAAATAGATAGTTCATATGATTACAATTATGCTCATTTGTTTTATAAAATAAAACAATGTAGAGCATATTTTGATTCATAGGTTATGTAGGAGGACATTATTATATCCATGAATAAAACAATGAAGAGTGTAGTTCAAGTCATAGGGGCCTCCAATAATATGTTCGCTGGGTAAGTGTATCCACTTATGCATATGTCCACTAATTAAATAATGTACTGTCTGCAGCCCACTATCAATTAATCTAACCAGGTTTCTAACATCTGCGATTTTACAATGTAAATGTCTTATTGACGCTCGTGCCGATTTGGACGGAATAGGATTCGCTGTGCATGTGTATGCATGTGTATGTATCCGCTGTGTGAAAGGTGGAATTTGATTGCACGCGATCCCAATAGATCGAATAAATCTGCGCGCCTAGTGAAACCAGCTTTCTTGCACATTACTCAATTAGCTAACCCACATACAGCCAACAACCTACTGGTGTGACAATTGAAAAACGCACCGCAAATTGCAAAAGAGCGGCGAATCAATTGCAATGCCACTAAGCTTGTTGTAATGAACAAATAATATTACTGATAATAAAATAATCAATATAGTGCAAAATGTTATTGAAATAATTTTATTTTAACATTCTTGGGCCCAAATAGTTTATATTGTCACCTTAGTACTAACTATATCTAGGTAAATTAAAAATGATACGTTTGAATCATCTAGTATAATTTAATGTATTTAAAAAGTTCTAATTAGTTAACTCTACCAATTTGGAAATTTGGCATGAAATCTATTAGTTATTTGCATCTGAAATTTTGTTTTGCCTATACGACATTTGTTAAAATTATTGTATCATAATTCATTGTTAGTTGTCTACTTCTGTGTGTGAATATATTGTTATTGTTTATGCATACTTTTATACTACATTTATAATTATTTAAACATATTGTTGTCCTGTAATTGGAAAATATTTCTGTTGGACAATAAAGGCTCATTATTATTATTATTATTATTATTATTATTATTATTATTATTATTATTATTATTATTATTATTATTATTATTATTATTATTATTATTATTATTATTATTATTATTATTATTATTATTATTATTATTATTATTATTATTATTATTATTATTATTATTATTATTATTATTATTATTATTATTATTATTATTATTATTATTATTATTATTATTATTATTATTATTATTATTATTATTATTATTATTATTATTATTATTATTATTATTATTATTATTATTATTATTATTATTATTATTATTATTATTATTATTATTATTATTATTATTATTATTATTATTATTATTATTATTATTATTATTATTATTATTATTATTATTATTATTATTATTATTATTATTATTATTATTATTATTATTATTATTATTATTATTATTATTATTATTATTATTATTATTATTATTATTATTATTATTATTATTATTATTATTATTATTATTATTATTATTATTATTATTATTATTATTATTATTATTATTATTATTATTATTATTATTATTATTATTATTATTATTATTATTATTATTATTATTATTATTATTATTATTATTATTATTATTATTATTATTATTATTATTATTATTATTATTATTATTATTATTATTATTATTATTATTATTATTATAACGTTGTAACGTTCTATTTGTTCGAAAATTTAAAAAATACATTGAACCCCGTATTCACCAATATTCCATAAATCCTTCAATAGCTATTGAATCCATAAGTATTAGTTGTTATAGAAACATTAAATACACATTTGCCCGTATTCTCTAACATCCCATAAACTTTATAGGACCCATAAGCTATTGAATGGACAAACTGTAAACGTTATAGTGACAGAATATGCCAAAACAAATGTCGAAACACCTTGAATAGCGCTTGCGATTCGAGCTTTGATGACATCTTTTGTTTAATTATTCAGTGTTTCCAATAGAGATAATCTAAAGTAAATATCTAGTTACTTTAGATTCTCTCTATTGGAAACACTGAATAATTAAACAAATTTATAATATGAAACAACGTAGAGCATACTTTGATTCATAGGTAATGTAATAGAAATTTGTTATATCCATGGATAAAACAATGAAGAGTGTAGTCAGGTCATAGGGGACGCCCCCCCACCCCACCTTAGTTTTCATTTATGGATAAATCTCGATTAACCCTTAAAAACAACAATGAATATGCCAAAACAAATGTCAAACACCTTGAATAGCGTTTGCGATTGGAGCTTTGATGACATCTTTTGTTTAATTATTCAGTGTTTCCAATAGAGAGAATCTAAAGTCTAAAGTCCCTGGGCAACATATTTATTGTTGCTATAACAACGAATACTTATGGGTTCAATAGCTATTGATAGATTTATGGAATGTCGTTGAATATGGGGGTTAAACTTCGATTTTATAATTTCAAAATATCTGCTAGATATATACAGAGACTTTTAAAACATAAAATAATAGTTTAAGTCACTAATTACAATTTGAGAGAGATATACTTTGTAGTTAAGCTACTGACCATTTGTGATTAGTCAGCTATATAGCTACAAGGCATTATTTTTTATTTCTTAATCACCCCACCATTCGAATTGAGTTGAGAAAAATTGATCTCTGGCTGTTCGCACGTTTCCCAAGGTGGCCTGCCCATGTTTGGGCCGATCCGACGACCATCGCGGGCAGCCGGAAAACGATAAATCCATATCCGCCGGCTCTGGCATTGCACCTTATATTTTTATATACGCGCGCCGTGTAAGCACGCACGGAATGCAAATAAATCATACGTGTGCTTTTAATTGCCGCAGGGCCGCCGCGCCGACACATGTGTTTTCTGTGTGCGCCAAACGCGGAAAATGCGTTCCAGGAAAAAAGCGAGTTCATAAATCAAACGGCACTTTATTATTGGTGGAGAAGTATGAGAAAGAGTTATTTTTGTTTGCTACGTAATACACTCTGAATTCTTCTTCTGATGGTGCCCTATCCAGTCCGGATATTGGCGATTTTAATTTTGCTTTTGTACTCATGTCCTAAGACAAGTAATTTCCTGCATTGATTTGGGTCAAATGAGTTGTCAGTGTTGTATCATTTGATGCTAACTCATATATAAGTGTGAATCCAACTCTTAGCAATCTACATATCTAGATTTTGATCTTATTAGATCTCATCTGTGTAGCTCAGCTAGTGAGGATGAATTCATACAATATCTCGAGTGGTTATATACAAAAATTATACAACTAACCCCCTAGGAGGAAAGTAATTTGGCGGCACCACATCAATTAGCAATGCACACCCATATAGAAATAACCCTCAACATGCTCACCGGGTAGTGCCCTCTATATCACACTCATAATGGCGCAGTCGGTAGAATTTGCATTACTATACAAATAAAAGAAGCTATGCTAAGGTTTATAACATATTTGTAGAGCAACTAAAATCCTACCGACTGCGCCATTATGAGTGTAAGTATGTATGCGCGTGTGCATGTGTGTCTGTGTGTGAAATCTAAAAAGTGAAGCGAGATTCAGAAGGTGGAAAAGAAGCAAACGGAGTGTTTTTCGCAGAAGAGGGTGTGCAATATATAATAATAATATTCCAACAGAGTGCTTGAGATATTAGGTATTTTTTTTGTTATCGAATTTCCCCATAAGTCTAGGGATTGTTTTATTAGTCAGTAATTGTACTCTTGCATTTCGCCCCAACTGAATCAAATTCATTTCGGCTTCAACTCAACCTGCAACGCATTTTTTTTGAATGCTCTGCATACACGCGACGATAGTGTTTTCACAACGGGCTAGTGCAAGCGAAATACGCACCTCTCTCCTTCACCTAAATCCGCATTTATCGGCGATGCTCTATATCACTAAATTATTCGAACGATTGCAACGACGCGACCGCCAAACCGGATGATGATGATGATGATAATTTGGCACACTTTACGCGTTAATGAAATGACTAACGCATCTACTTGAGCTGATGAATATTTTTTTTTAATATAATAATCTTCGTAATGTACAATTCGACTATAATTTATGAAGTGAAAATCTTTTGCAAGTCCATTTCTATTCTTAGTACAACTATAAAATTCTATTGCAGAACAATTTCATATTTAGATGTGTGTTTTGCTCGCTATTTTTAGCATATGCATAATACCAAACAGCAGTTATTGAAAGAAATGCCAACTCTAATGAATTTATTTTTGTTGCAGGTATGTACTATGTGCGCGCTACCAGTGCCAATTAGTTATTCATAAGGCGCAGCGAATAATTAACCTTCGTATTGTAAGTACTACACATTTAGTTACTTAAAAGCATAGCCGGTGATTGATTTATGATTATGGTTTTAATTGTAATAGACAATAGGCGGGTGTGAGGTCGACGCCCGTTTCAAGAGCATTCGCGCGCGATTAACTGTATCATCTCGAGTGCGTTAGTGTGAAATTTTTGGGTTTGTTTTTTTTAAGCATTTTACAGTTGTAGCGAGTGAACTGTTGTTTACTTGTAACGTTTATGGGCTCTTTTTGTAGGTGTGTTAGATGTAAAAAGTGCGCACAGATGCGAATCGTGATTCAGGTAATTTATTTAGGTTTGTTGAATGTTCTCCAGACAAATGAGAATACGGAATATAACTATACTGTATTATTACATTAAAACATATTTTTTTATATATTTTACTTTCGGGATTGTGATTATTATTATTATTTGAATTTGTGCACACTGTATTAGCATTTTACTGGATAACATTCACCAATCCAGGTCGTGTTGGGGTTAGCTCTATAGGAGGAGGAACTTCATCCTATCCCTAAAAATTTTGTACGATATGACACGACTATAGACTACGTATCACAGCCTTCTGGATAATATATTATTATTATACTGGTACATAATTACAATCCCGAAAGTAAAATACACAACAAATATTTCACGTTTGTGCATGTTTTTCTAGACAAATCCAATCTTCATGGGGTCCATTGATATTTTTAAGTACAAAAGGAAGGGGGTTGCGTACCAAAAAGTTTGAAAAACACTAGTCTAAAGCAATTCAAATAATTTACATGCCCTTCATAATAAAAAATAAGTAGCACACCAGAGCCGTTATTAGGCAATCAAAGTAAACATCGATCGCCATAAAAAAAAGCGAAAGCTGAATGTCAAGGCCGCATGGAGTAGGCTCATAAAACACCGTGCGGTATCAATTTTATTTTATTTCTCAATCCTTTTTGTAAAAAATACAGACTCCTAAACCCCCCCAAGGCGGTAGTTGTCCAGCTTTAGTGATGATTTACCAATACGGAAACAATATCAAGGTTAAATTGTTATGAGACTATATTTAGAAATTGTTGCCGGTATTAAGATTAATAAATCAATAAAATAACAATACGACACACAAGTTATTTATTTATGAGATTTATTTCTCTTTCGCTACATGAAGGGAACTACTATCTCTCTTCCACTCGCCAGCCTTTTGTATTTTAACTCTTAACCATCCACTTTTCTGCACTCCTTATCCACTCTGCTTGGTGATTATTTGTCAAGTTTGAGGTTTATATTGTACTTTAATGAAATATTGACTTTGGCATTAAGTAGCATGAAAACTAGCAACCCCGTAATTTTTGATTATTACTTTAATGAATGAACTAATATATTGCTAATCCATTAGCCAAGTTTGAAAAATATCCATCGAGGGATTTTTGAAATATTTACAAATTTGCGGTTAAAACATGAGAAACTTGTATTTTCATGAAATACTGACTTTGGCATTAAATAGCACGCAAATTAGCAACCCCGTTATTTTTGATTATTACTTTAATACATGGGCTAATATATTGCTAATCCATCAGCGAAGTTTAAAAAATATCCATCGAAGGGTTTTGAAGTATTTACAAATTTTTGGTTAAAACATAGAACATAGGACCTGTATTTTCATGAAATACTGACTTTGACTTTAAATAACATGAAAACTAGCAACCCCGTAATTTTTTATTATTACTTTAATACATGGACTAATATATTGCTAATCCATTAACCAAGTTTGAAAAATATCCATCGAGGGGTTTTTGAAATATTTACAAATTTGCGATTAAAACATGGGAAATTCGTATTTTTATGAAATACTGACTTTGACGGTAAATAACATGAAAACTAGCGACCCCGTAATTTTTGATTATTACTTTAATACATGGACTAATATATTGCTAATCCACTAGCGAAGTTTAAAAAATATGCATCGAAGGGTTTTGACGTATTTACAAATTTTTGGTTAAAACATAGGACCTGTATTTTCATGAAATACTGACTTTGACAGTAAATAACATGAAAACTAGCAACTCCGTAATTTTTGATTATTATTTTAATACATGGACTAATATATTGTTAATCCATTAGCCAAGTTTGAAAAATATCCATCGAGGGGTTTTTGAAATATTTACAAATTTGCGATTAAAACATGGGAAATTCGTATTTTTATGAAATACTGACTTTGGCAGTAAATAACATGAAAACTAGCGACCCCGTAATTTTTGATTATTATTTTAATACATGGACTAATATATTGTTAATCCATTAGCCAAGTTTGAAAAATATCCATCGAGGGGTTTTTGAAATATTTACAAATTTGCGGTTAAAACATGAGAAACCTGTATTTTCATGAAAAACTGACTTCGATAGTAAATAACATGAAAACTAGCAACCCCTTAATTTTTGATTATTACTTTAATATATGGAATAATATATTGCTAATCCATTGCCGAAGTTTAAAAAATATCCATCGAGGGGTTTTTGAAGTATTTACAAATTTTAAGTTAAAACATAGGACCTGTATTTTTATGAAAACCTGACTTTGACATTAAATAGTCTGAAAACTAGCAACCCAATAATTTTTGATTATTATTTTAATATATGGAATAATATATTGCTAGTCCATTAGCGAAGTTTGAAAAATAAACATCGAGGGGTTTTTGAAATATTTATAAATTTGCGGTTAAAATATGAGAAACCCGTATTTTCATGAAATACTGACTTTGACAGTAAATAACATGAAAACCAGCAACCCCGTAATTTTTTATTATTACTTTAATACGTAGACTAATATATTGCTAATCCATTAGCGAAGTTTAAAAAATATCTATTGAAGGGTTTTGAAGTATTTACAAATTTTTGGTTAAAACAAAGGACATAGGACCTGTATTTTCATGAAATACTGACTTTGACTTTAAATAACATGAAAACTAGCAACCCCGTAATTTTTGATTATTACTTTAGTACATGGACTAATATATTGCTAATCCATTAGCCAAGTTTGAAAAATATCCATCGAGGGATTTTTGAAATATTTGCAAATTTGCAGTTAACACATGAGAAACCTGTATTTTCATGAAATACTGACTTTAACAGTAAATAACATGAAAACTAGTAACCCCGTAACTTTTGATTATTACTTTAATACATGGTATAATATATTGCCAATCCATTAGCGAAGTTTAAAAAAATATCCATTGAAGGGTTTTGAAGTATTTACAAATTTTTAGTTAAAACATAGAACATAGGACCTGTATTTTCATGAAATACTGACTTTGACTTTAAATAACATGAAAACTAGCAACCCCGTAATTTTTGATTATTACATTAATACATGGACTAATATATTGCTAATCCATTAGCCAAGTTTGAAAAATATCCATCGAGGGATTTTTGAAATATTTACAAATTTGCAGTTAACACATGAGAAAACTGTATTTTCATGTAATACTGACTTTAACAGTAAATAACATGAAAACTAGCAACTCCGTAATTTTTGATTATTACTTTAATACATGGACTAATATATTGCTAATCCATTAGCGAAGTTTGAAATTTTTTTTATTATTTTTATAATCCATTAGCGAAGTTTGAAAAGCATCCATCGAAGGGTTTTGAAGTATTTACAAATTTTTGCTTAAAACATAGAACATGGGACCTGTATTTTCATGAAATACTGACTTTGACTTTAAATAACATGAAAACTAGCAACCCCGTAATTTTTGATTATCACTTGAATACATGGACTAATATATTGCTAATTCATTAACGATGTTTGAAAAATATCCATCGAGGGATTTTTGAAATATTTACAAATTTGCAGTTAACACATGAGAAACCTGTATTTTTTATGAAATACTGACTTTAACAGTAAATAATATGAAAACTAGCAACCCCGTAATTTTTGATTATTACTTTAATACATGGACTAATATATTGCTAATCCATTAGCGAAGTTTAAAAAATATCCATCGAAGGGTTTTGAAGTATTTACAAATTTTTGGTTAAAACATAGAACATAGGACCTGTATTTTCATGAAATACTGACTTTGACTTTAAATAACATGAAAACTAGCAACCCCGTAATTTTTGATTATTACTTTAGTACATGGACTAATATATTGCTAATCCATTAGCCAAGTTTGAAAAATATCCATCGATGGGTTTTTGAAATATTTACAAAATTGCGGTTAAAACACGGGAAATTCGTATTTTCATGAAATACTCACTTTGACAGTAAATAACATGAAAACTAGTAACCCCGTAATTTTTGATTATTATTTTAATACATGGACTAATATATTGCTAATTCATTAGCGATGTTTGAAAAATATCCATCGAGGGATTTTTGAAATATTTACAAATTTGCAGTTAATACATGAGAAACCTGTATTTTTATGAAATACTGACTTTAACAGTAAATAACATGAAAACTAGCAACCCCGTAATTTTTGATTATTACTTTAATACATGGGCTAGTATATTGCTAATCCATTAGCGAAGTTTAAAAAATATCCATCGAGGGGTTTTTGAAGTATTTACAAATTTGCGGTTAAAACATGAGAAACCTTTATATTCATGAATTACTGACTTTGACAGTAAATAACATGAAAACTAGCAAACCCCTAATTTTTGATTATCACTTTAATACATGGACTAATATATTGCTATTACATTAGTGAAGTTTGAAAAATATCCATCGAGGGGTTTTTGAAATATTTAAAAATTTGCAGTTAAAACATGAGAAAACTGTATTTTCATGAATACTGACTTTGCCATTAAATAGCACGTAAACTAACAACCATGTAATGTTTCATTATTACTTTAATACATGGACTAATATATTGCTAATCCATTAGCGAAATTTAAAAAATATCCATCGAGGGGATTATGAAGTATTTACAAATTTGCGATTAATAAATGGGAAAACTGTAATTTCATGAAATACTGACTTTGACAGTAAATAACATGAAAACTAGCAACCCCGTAATTTTGGATTATTACTTTAATAGATGAACTAATATATTGCGAATCCATTAGCTAATTTTGAAAAATATCCATCGAGGGAGTTTTGAAATATTTACAAATTTACGGTTAAAACATATAAAATCGCATTTTTATTAAACCAAGTGACGTTTTTTTTTACAATTTACAAAAATACATGAAAATTAGCAGTTCGGGATGTTTTTGATTTTAATAGATAAGACAATATAGTGGTAATGTATTAGGGAAGTTTGAAAAATATCCACAACTTCATACTAGTATGTCAAGTTGGATTTATTTTTTGTTTGTAAGGTTATGCCAAATAAAAGTTTTATTTGTACAAACATGTTATAGATAAGATGTAAGAGTAGAATAGTGAAAGGATATAGGAAGGATGTATGAAAGAGTAAAATAGTGAAAGGATATAGTAAGGATGTATGAAAGAGTGGGTATGTATGAGGTGTGGGTGGATGAGAAGCTGATAGCTGAGGTAATGAAGAGGGATTGAGGGATATTAATTGGCAAGAAAGGCAGGTCAGAATGGCTGAGAGCTCATACAACCCTGGCTACGTAGAGTGGCAAGCGCAGAGGTATCTTTAGAGTTACTTGGCCAGAGGAGAGTGGAGCAGGGAGGACAAAGTATGCATGACAATTGCGAGATGTGGGTCAAAAAAGTGAGGATAAGGCTAGGGTATACCGCGTGTGCGTTAGGTAGAAAGGGGAGCAACAGTGGTGGTACCTTAGCAAAGAATGTTAGGGAATGAAAGCAACGTGGGTTGGAGATTGCTGAATGAATGGTTAGGAGAGGATGGAAAAGGCTTGAATCTGCAGGAGGCTGACGTGGGAGAGCAAATTGGCGATGACAGAGTGGGTAGGCAGAAGGTATAGAAGCGAATATGTATCTTATGTTAAGATTAAGATGAAAATTGCGTTTCATAAAACAGAAGAAACAGTATGTGTAAATTGTACAAATAAAAAAAGTCCTTTATTTGGCATATCCGCATAAAACTTCCCTTAACTTTCCGCCTAGGGGGTTAGTTGTATCATACAATGTATCTTAAGGTCGTTTTAGACAAGACAAGACTCAAAAGTTAGTCAAGGTGCGAGACAATCTAAATTGTCTCGTATCATACAGCAAATTATTTGAAGTATTGAATTGAATGGTAGATCGAATGGAAAAATATCACGCATTCTATTTTTCAAGGACAAATTGTATGGGAGGAGGATATATGAATGAATTTCTTGAACAACTTTTGGGCTAAAAAATTGTCTTGTCTAAAACGACCTTTATATTACGCACAAAACTTCCCTTTTACAAAATTTCCTCAATAAACACTCTCATAGAAAAGAAAAATACAATGTATACAATTGCTAATTGATGTGGTGCCGCCAGATGGTGTTTAACTTTCCTCCTAGGGGGTTAGTTGTATTATACAATAAATTTGTACTTTTTTTCTGTTAGAGTATTGTGTTTATTGAGGCAATTTTGTAAAAGAAAAGTTTTGTACTGATATACCAAATAAAGGTATTTTTTTTCTTTGTACAAGTTACACATACTGTTTCTTCTGTTTTATGAAATTCGATTGTCATCTTAATCTTGCGTAGCATTTAGCTGCTTAATTAATACACAAATATGTTAATTATATTTATCTGTGCAACGAGCGTGGCATAGTGCACGAGGGGGCATTCATTCTAAACTCGAAACTCGAAACCCGGTAACCTCGTTAGGTGTGTTGTGCAACAAAACAAAATGTTCATTGCGAGGTGTTATATAACAAAAGTTGCTTTCACTAGCAGCGGCGCTCGCGGTGCGTAGGTCAGTTACTCATTTACTTCTTCTCGCGTTCTCGTTTGGTCCTTGTTTTGGGGTTTATCAGCGAGTGGGATGAAATGCAATCAGTGGTTTTCAGCCCACGCCCACGGGAAAGCGCTCGTGGGGCGCCCACACATTTTTCGATATGAAAGACAGGCAGGAAAACAGCCAACATTATTTTTGGCTGATCTCGGGTCATTTATTGTTGATATTATTATAAACAGCCAGGGATAGTTGTACGAAATTCAAATTCCACATACATACACGAACTAAATATCAAATTGTTTTATTTTTAATATGAAATGGCATGGAAAAATTCTTCTAGCCTACTTAAATGGTGTTTTTATAAATTATATATATAAAAAAAGACCTTTATTTAGCATATCAGCCCAACCCTTCCCTTTTACACACATTCCCAAACCGTACTTTCACAGAAAGAAATCAAAAAAGACACAAAAAAGAATACAAATTAACATAAAATACATTTTTTTCAATTGGCGAGGGCAGAGGGGGTTTAGTTTAATGGATAGAGAAAAATGTATTTTATATAAATTATATATAAAGGTCGTTTTAGACAAGCCAATTTCTTAGCTTAAAAGTTGTTCAAGAAATTAATTCATATATCCTCCTCCCATACAATTTGTTCTTGACAAATAGAACGCGTTATATGTTTCCATTCGATCTACCATCCAATTCAATATTTCAAATAATTTGCTGTATGATACGAGATAATTTAGATTGTCACGCATCTTAAAATATACTTAAAATCACGTTAAAAGCGGCCGTTTTTAAGCGACCGCTCTCCTTCACCCAGCACACGAACTTAATATCGAATGTATTCGAAATGAGTCAAGTAGTTAGTTTTTTTTAACACTCCAGGTGTTGCAGATGGAATGCGGGCGAATGTGAGCAGAATCAACACGCGTGCGACTTATTAATTGCCATTTATCTTCATCGCGCTCAATTGCAGCTGAATTGAATTGTTTACGGACCTGAAAGTGGTGCTCGCGCGCATCCATCTGCACGTTTTCTAATGCATTTTTCGTGTGCGATCGCGAGTTAATTGATCCGGCGAGCGGATTGCAAATTAATACCGCTTTCAACTACTTTCAACAAGTTACAGCAATTTTTATATAATATATAATTTTAAAAGAAAAGAGAGTAAAAAAACGTTTCACATGCAACGGTGTTATTAAAAATAATAAATTGTGTTTGATTTCCGGTGTGGAAAGAAGAAACTTTGATTGATACTATCTCCATGTATCATGTACCAATAATTATTCTTAAATATTTGAGATGTTGATGAATTAATCTTATATATATATATATATATATATATATATATATATATAAAATGCGTGTGGTACAACTGGCTGCCAAATAAAAACTAACCTATGAATCAGTCTGAAAATTAGTATGGTATCGTGTGGCAAGTGACAGTACACGACGGTAATGCCAACTTTCCTCAGCAACGTCACCCGTCTTCATACATGTGTATTTATTGATCGGTCCTCGTATGAGACGGTAATGCCAACTTTTCTCAGCAACGTCTTCATACACGGGTATTTATTGATCAGCCCTCGTATGTACATATAAAGCTGAGCTGAAGCGATTCGAAACTACTTCAAATGCCCAATAAAAAAACAACACAACAAGTGTTTTTGCTAACGTTATCTGATCGTAATTACAAAAAGCACTCGACGCCCCCACACATTTCCATTCAAGCGAACCTCGTGCCCCTAACGGTAGCCACAGTCATCCAAATTATCAGCAACAAAGTGTTAGTCTGTCTACAAATAGAGACACACATATTGCAAATTAATCACTTAATAAGGCGCCCCCCAGGCAAGCATCGATCCACCCAATTATCGCACCGGGCGCCTTAGTTACTCCTAGCCGTGATTAAAGCGGCTTGAATTAACGCCAGTAATTTACGTGAATCGGTGATAATTAATAATTGCGAACGAGCACGGCGCCACGGCTATAAAAAGCACCGTACACACGACGTGCATTTATATAAATTTATGATTAAATGGAATGCCGGTTTTTTGCCGAGTCACCAGGATGCAATTACTTTATTGCAAAATAATACAAGTGGAGAGAGGAAAAAAAAACACACTAAGAACATGTAGAATGATTTGATATCATTTGATGATTCAAGGGAAACAAATTATGTGTGTGTGCAATATTTATATGGACAAATATAATATAGACACACATTTGTCCATTTTTAGTGTGCGTTTGGCAGATATGTTCGTACTCTCCATTCTGCCCTAAACACCTTTCGCCCGGAGATCCGATTGGGGGAATCCCCCAGGTATTTAGGGAAGTACTGCGAAATTTTGTTTGATATTGAACATCGAAAGCCGTATTGATGGTAGTACTAGGTATTTCCATGTGGACGTTTAATAAGGGGTGTTTCATTACGAGGTATAGTACTTTGAATTTAAATAAAACACAGAAAAATAATTTTAATGGCCACTTTTTTTGAAAGATAATTTTATGCCATTAATGCTTAAATATGATTTCGTACATATGGCCGCCGCGGTTGGTGCGTAGATGGCGTAATCTGCAAGTCCAATTTGCGATCACTATTGGCAGCATTTCTGGTTTGTAATTATTGCAATTTTTCTAAAAACATATTGCTGAAATGTTTTTAGAAAAATTTACGAACAACCTATATGATCAGGCACGCTTTCTGTGGTGTAGTAGGTAGCTAACTGGCCGCGAAAGCCAAATATCGTGAGTTCTAATCGTACCAGAGTGCAACTATTTAAGCGGAAACCCCTTATAAAAATTTATATAAATTAACAATTATTTATGAACACACTATATTTTTTCAACAGTAGCTCCATAAATAAACATATTGATTGATTATCGCAACTAAATTTTTTTCTTTCTTTTATTTGTTATGTTGTTATTATATCATCCGTAATTGGTTTCTGTTAAACTGTAGATGTCTATATTAAACAAATAAATAAATAAATGCAATTAGATGAATGCAGTCTCACCTCGACGAATCAAATTGAAACGATTTAACTACAAGGGCACAAAATGCCACAATTTGACCATAGTTGGAAATGCAAAAGCACACCCCGGAACTATGTTTTCCTTCCTTATGCCCATTTGTGTGCGTGGCAATATTTAATATGAATCCAAAAAAAAATAATGCCGGGACAACAGCTCGCAATGAAAACGGCCTTTGTGTGTGAGCGCGCGATATTAAAATTATGCGGAAAGCAACTTGTAATTTTCTCCATATTCGGCGACTGGAAGGCCGCGCGGGCTATTCGGTAGACAACAAAGATCGTTATTTATGTGCCTGTTGTTGTATGTACAATCTCACTTTAGATATTATTGTGCGCTGTGGATGGACAACGACAATGGTTTGGTTTTATTTATGAAATACCAATTAATCTATTTGTACCATAGAATGAAAAACAATCTGTTTATAAAGCTATTTTAATTTCATCCTAAACTACTTAGCAATGAGCTGCAAGGACATTTAATAACACTAGTGTTGCTATAAATTTCCTAACAATGCTTTTGTGTGTTAACGATACTTGCATTAGCAATATATTATTTTATGTATTAAAGTAAGAATCAAAAATTACGGAGTTGCTAGTTTCCGTGGTATTTAATGCCAAAGTCAGTATTTCATGAAAATACAGGTTTCTCATGTTTTAACTGCAAATTTGTAAATATTTCAAAAACCCCTCGATGGATATTTTTCACACTTCGTTAATGGATTAGCAATATATTAGTCCACGTATTGATGTAATAATATAAAATTACGGGGTTGCTAGTTTTCATCTTATTTATTGTCAAAGTCAGTTTTTCACGAAAATACGAATTTCTCATGTTTTAACCGCAAATTTGTAAATGTTTAAAAAAACCCTCGATGGATATTTTCCAAACTTCGCTAATGGATTAGAAATGTATTAGTCCATGTATTAAAGTAATAATCAAAAATTACGTGATTGCTAGTTTCCGTGCTATTTAATGCCAAAGTCAGTATTTCATAAAAATACAGGTTTCTCATGTTTTAACTGCAAATTTGTAAATATTTAAAAAACCCCTCGATGGAAATTTTTCAAACTTTGCTAATGGATTAGCAATATATTAGTCCATGTATTGAAGTAATAATATAAAATTACGGGGTTGCTAGTTTTCTGGTTATTTATTGTCAAAGTCAGTATTTCATGAAAATACGAATTTCTCATGTTTTAACCGCAAATTTGTAAATATTTAAAAAAAAAACCTCGATGAATATTTTCCAAATTTCGCTAATGGATTAGCAATGTATTAGTCCATCTATTAAAGTAATAATCAAAAATTACGTGATTGCTAGTTTCCGTGCTATTTAATGCCAAAGTCAGTATTTCATGAACATCAGGTTTCTCATGTTTTAACTGCAAATTTGTAAATATTTCAAAAAACCCTCGATGGATATTTTTCAAACTTTGCTAATGGATTCGCAATATATTAGTCCACCTATTAAAGTAATAATCAAAAATTACAGGGTTGCTAGTTTCCGTACTATTTAATGCCAAAGTCAGTATTTCATGAAAATACAGGTTTTTCATGTTTTAATCGAAAATTTGTAAATATTTCAAAAACCCCTCGATGGATATTTCTCAAACTGTGCTAATGGATTAGCAATATAATATTCTATGTATTAAAGTAATAATCAAAAATTACGGGGTTGCTAGTTTCCGTGCTATTTAATGCCAAAGTCAGTATTTCATAAAAATACAGGTTTTTCATGTTTTAATCTAAAATTTGTAAATATTTCAAAAACCCCTCGACGATAATTTTTCAAACTTGGCTAATGGATTAGAAATGTATTAGTCCATCTATTAAAGTAATAATCAAAAATTACGTGGTTGCTAGTTTCCGTACTATTTAATGCCAAAGTCAGTATTCATGAACATACAGGTTTCTCATGTTTTAACTGCAAATTTGTAAATATTTCAAAAAACCCTCGATGGATATTTTTCAAACTTGGCTAATGGATTCGCAATATATTAGTCCACCTATTAAAGTAATAATCAAAAATTACAGGGTTGCTAGTTTCCGTACTATTTAATGCCAAAGTCAGTATTTCATGAAAATACAGGTTTTTCATGTTTTAATCGAAAATTTGTAAATATTTCAAAAACCCCTCGATGGATATTTCTCAAACTGTGCTAATGGATTAGCAATATAATATTCTATGTATTAAAGTAATAATCAAAAATTACAGGGTTGCTAGTTTCCGTGCTATTTAATGCCAAAGTCAGTATTTCATGAAAATACAGGTTTTTCATGTTTTAATCGAAAATTTGTAAATATTTCAAAAACCCCTCGATGGATATTTCTCAAACTTTGCTAATGGATTAGCAATATAATATTCTATGTATTAAAGTAATAATCAAAAATTACGGGGTTGCTAATTTCCGTACTATTTAATGCCAAAGTCAGTATTTCATGAACATACAGGTTTCTTTGTTTTAACTGCAAATTTGTAAATATTTCAAAAACCCCTCGATGGATATTTTTCAAACTTGGCTAATGGATTCGCAATATATTAGTCCACCTATTAAAGTAATAATCAAAAGTTGCTAGTTTCCGTACTATTTAATGCCAAAGTTAGTATTTCATGAAAATACAGGTTTTTCATGTTTTAATCGAAAATTTGTAAATATTTCAAAAACCCCTCGATGAATATTTTTCAAACTTGGCTAATGGATTCGCAATATATTAGTCCACCTATTAAAGTAATAATCAAAAATTACGGGGTTGCTAGTTTCCGTGCTATTTAATGCCAAAGTCAGTATTTCATGAACATACAGGTTTCTCATGTTTTAACTGCAAATTTGTAAATATTTCAAAAAACCCTCGATGGATATTTTTCAAACTTGGCTAATGGATTCGCAATATATTAGCCCACTTATGAAAGTAATAATCAAAAATTACGGGGTTGCTAGTTTCCGTGCTATTTAATGCCAAAGTCAGTATTTCATTAAAATACTAGTAATAATCAAAAATTACGGGGTAAGTTAATATATAATTTATATTTTGATTAAAATTAAATGTTTCTTTGGTGTCCAACTACTACTACTGCGAGCCATACTCGTCAAATGTCACTTCAACAAAACATGTACTACTAAAATCACAAAAAGTCGTACAAATAATGTTTGCAACAGATTGGTCAACATTATTTTCATAAATTTCATAAAATAATCGCTAAATATCGTTGAAACGGACTCTGGTAAAGACTTGAGCGATAATCTGTACCGATTACTTTCCAAAACATCAATTATCTTTAATTTAAAACGAATAACGAGTCGGACTCGTCAAATCTCACTTCGGCAAAACATGTGCATACATGACGAATGAGATACAGAAATGGTTATCTATAAAAATGATACAACTAACCCCCTAGGAGGAAAGTTAAACGCCATCTGGCGGGACCACATTAATTATCAATGCACACCCATATGGTAATAATCACTAGTTGAGCTACACTGATGAGATCTAATAAGATCGAAATCTAGATATGTAGATTGCTAAGAGATGGATTCACACTTATATAGATTATCTATAGTTTATGCTTCATATGATAATGCAAAATCTTTTACGATGCCAATTTTGCAGATCACGCCATGCGATCGGCACAAAAAAAAATCGCGAATATAATTAAAATCTAATGCATTTACATATATACATTGAATGATTAAAGAAAACTTGCACCGTCATTACATAGGCGGTGGAACGGGATTGTTAGTTGCGGCAGGTCGCTTTTGTGGCTTGGATTGTGCATTGTGCATTGAGCATACAGAGAAATACGAGTTATATATAAAAAAAGCATTATTCATTTAATCAAGTTAATATCGAAAAATGTTTAGTTGTTGATATATGCAACTCAACGGTAGCCATTAAAAAAATAATTGTATCAGTCTGCTGTAGCGTCTGTATTTCAATTGTTACAAACATGGGGTCGTACTAGAAGTGATCTGACACTAAAACTAGGTCATTTGTTTTGAAATATAGTCTAGATGGCGGGAAAAGTGTCGAGATTGTTTCAAATGGAACCGGTAAAGCTATAGAGCTTGGCAAATTTTTGATACTGGATTGTGCATTGAGCATAAAAGCTTAAAGAGAAATAGAGTTATATAAAAGAATCATCAATTCATTTAATCAAGTTAATATCGAAAAATGTTTAGTTGTTGATATTAGATACTCAACTGTAGCCATTAAAAAAAATATATGCCAGCCTGCTGTATCGTTTCTATTTTAAATGCTAGAAACATGGGGTCGTACTAGAAGTGATCTTTACACAGTTGAATTACGTATTCATTTAGCTTTAAAATGAGCTACTGTTAATTAATTTATTCCTTTTATTAAAATCGTGGTGATAGAAAATGTAAACTAAACACATTTTCATGTTTGTAATAAATTCAATTTTTTGTTTTTGAAAATTATGATCCCACAATTATATTACGCATTCATTTAGCTTCAAAATGAGCTATTTTTTTATATAAATTTTCTGTTTCAATTAAAATCGTGGTGATAAAAAATTAACTATTATTTATTCCTATATATTATATCCTATATATTCCTATATATTATTTTTCCTTTCAATAAATTTTTAATATTATGATTAGACAATTGAATTATGCATTAATTTAGCTTCTAAATGAGCTATTATTTATTAATTTCCCTTTTTAATTATAATCGTGGCCATAAAAACTGTAAAAAAAAAACAGTTTAAAAAAATTGTAAAAAATACAATTTTTGGATTTTGAAAATTATGATTAGACAGTTGAATTACGTATTCATTTAGCTTCAATATGAGATATTATTTATTAATTTCCTCTTTCAATTAAATTCGTGGTGATAGAAAATGTAAACAAAACACAGTTTTATATTTAAATTTTTTTTAATAAATCCAATTTTTGGATTTTGAATATTATGATTAGATGATTGAATTACGTATTCATTTAGCTTCAAAATGAGCTATTGTTTATTAATTTATTCCTTTTATCAAAATCGTGGTGATAGAAAATGTAAACAAAACATATTTTTATGATTAAAAAAATTGTAAAAAATACAATTTTTAGATTTTGAAAATTATAATTCGACAGTTATATTATGCATTCATTTAGCTTCAAATTGAGCTATTATTTATAAATTTCCTCTTTTAATTTAAATCGTGGTCATAAAAATGTAAACAACGCACATTTTAATGTTTAAAAAAATTGTAATAATTCCAATTTTTGGATTTTGAAAATTATGATTCCTGAATTATATTACGCATTCATTTAGCTTCAGAAAGAGCTATTATTTATTAATTTCCCTTTTCAATTAAAATCGTGGTGTTAAAAAATTTAAACAAAACACAGTGTTATCTTTAAAAAAATTGTAATCAATACAATTTTTAGATTTTGAAAATTATGATTGAATGATTGTATTATGCAATAATTTAGCTTCAAAATGAGCTATTATTTATTAATTTTCCCTTTCTATTAAAATCGTGGTTGTGGAAAATATGAACAAAACACATTTTTATGTTTAAAAAAAAATTGTAATAAATCCAATTTTTGGATTTTGGACACTAAAACTAAGCTATTTGTTTTGAAATACAGTCTAGATGGCGAGAAAAGTGTCGAAATTGTTTTAAATGGAACCGTTAAAGCTACAGGGCTTGGCAAATTTTTGATACTTGGTAAATTTTCTTCTTCATGATAGAACGTTGTGATTTGGACTCATTTTGTAGACCTTATATTTCCAAAAAAAAAACATTTATTATTATTTTGTTTGGTTAGTATATTTATTACTTTACTGAGTCTTTAATAGGCTTTAAAATTGATGCATTTACATCTCGCGACCGCCTCCACTTCATCTCCTTCAGACATTATATATAAATAGAGTACAATTTATGTCGAACGCGTCCAGAATAATTCATTCAGTTCGTACGTTTTCCCTATTTATCACGGCGAAGGTTTCCACGTGGGCCCCCCCCGCACACACGCTAATTATAGCACTCCACCTGTCTGGAGGACTGAAAGTAGGGCGGGTGGAACGTGATAAGATCGCCCTAGCAAGCGAATAAATGAATGAGTGCACTATTTGTAACGAACGATATGAATGAAAACGCATTCATTATACAAGGTGCGGACAAAAATATTCGCGGAAACATATAAATGTCATTAGGGTTATATTTAGATCTCTATCTCAGAATGCATTACAAACAAATAAACATTAAACACAACGCGATGAACAGTGTTGTGTTTGATGTTTATTTGTGTGGAATTCATACTGCGAGATAGAATTTTAGTTGTGTTATTTACATAAAATAATAATTTATGCGATTTATGGTTAGGAAATGTATAGATGTTATACGCCAAAAACACTAATAAAAAAAGTTATGCATGGCGTAGTCACTTGAATTACTTACAAAAGAGTTGCTAAAACTACAAACGAAAGCGGCTTATGTTTTAGTTATGAATGTATAAGGCACCTTACACCGTCAATAATACTGTCAATCCTAGTACTGTCAGTATTTGCTTGAATCCTCCTCCAATATTTATCAGGTAATCAATTATCTGGATAAACATCAGTATTCTCTTCATTCCATCATTACTATACCTTACATGATCAGTAATACTATCAATATCTTATAATAGTGAAAATTTTAAATATATTATCACACAGTAATATACTGTCATTATCCTAAAATATTGACAGTATTATTGATCGTGTAAGGTGCCTTTATATGCGGATGATGTAGTTCTAGTGGCAAAGCTATGTTGGAAATGATGCAAGAGAGAAAGGTAGTGCCCTCTATGGAATAATATTCCGACAGAGTGCTTGTGATAGCAGCACAAGGCCAATCTTATAAAACAAGATTTATAAGATTGGCCTTGTGCTGATATAACAAGCACTCTGTTGGAATATTATTTGATAGAGGGCACTGAATTCATCCTTACTAGCTGAGCTACATTGATCTAGATATGTAAATTACTAAGGGAAGGATTCACACTTATTATGTTTAAAAAAAGCCATGTAGTGAAACAGGAGGCGAATCCGGTAGTGATTGGAACGTATACAGAGAGTAAATTAGAAAAGTATGAAATTTCAAAATATCAAATAACTTTAACAGTTTCTGGATTCGTATATATAATAGTTTTTATAATTTAATTTATGTATTAAGGGTTAAGATAAAACCATGTTACCAACAATAATATCCTTCCAATATTTCACGTGTCATTATCCCATTAAATTCACATTTGCAAAACAAATTAGATAACACCGGCTACCCGCGTGTAATTCGCATTTTTTTTGTTGTAGCAATCGTTATTATTAGTCGTTCTAATGACATTAATAAAACTCTCTATGTAAGTAATTTGTTTACATGCGCTGGCCGGCTCTCCTTAATTATGTATTTATAACATTCACGAAACCTGATACCAGCCGTGCTGTTGTTGCACGCTTTAGAAAGAAAAAAAATCGCGTTTTCTTGCCGAGTAACGATTTACGGTTCATTATCCCGTCCCTTTGCCGGTGTATTAATTAATAACGCAACTGCGAGCGCGGATTGCATGTGTCGCAGTTTTTTTGTGTGTTGTGTTGTGTAGTGTGCATGCGCTGCAGACACAAATAACCTATTTACTGAAATTAGTTGGTGCTAAGGTGCTACCATCAAGTAGACATATCAAAAGAAAAACAATTGGCACTTTTATTATTATTAATTATATAATCCGCCACATTGTAGATAAACCACTTGCTAATCAAACCATACTATAATTCAATACTCTTTCCTTAAATAAATTCATTATGAACTCGCGACAACCAACACGGGTACAAGATAATAATAATCAAGAAAGAAAGATGAACGCATTATCAATAAAAACGTCACCATGATTATATTTTTAATCCAAAATAAAACTGCTTACATAATTATATCCCCGGTGCGACGTATCTCATCATGGGCCCTCGAGTACACCTCATCACAAACACTAATTTAATTGTAACTAGCACTGTTTAAAACACATTTTGCATATTTCTTTGTATTGTCCGTAAAACGCGTAGCGGTCCCACTGCAAACGCGCACTCAACTGGTCTCGACCGGTCGCATGATTCATGCACTCGGACTGATAATCGAGCTCGTAAAACCGCCAAAAAAAAATGATGACATGTTTATTCACCAATCAGAAGATCGGATTTATTTTTAGTGAACAATAATAAAATGTTTTTATAGGCTTACTCACTGGTGCGCATTTAAATTGTTATAGAAACGCAATGGGAAAAGTTGGTATATAAATTATGATTTAGTAGAAATTAACTACAGATGTTTTAATGTTGTTTTATACTCTGCTGCAGATTTTTTTTTTTATCAAATTTTAATATATTGTTTATATATACAGGCTGTTTTCTAAATGGCAATTTTCTTCATCAGGATTTTTCCCTTGTCCCAAATAAATGTAATTGTTCTGATAAATTAGATCGGTGAGTGATTAGGTATAAATGCAAAGGAGAGAATTGTGGGAATAAATTTATCACTTTTCAAATTAATTCATGACGGGTTTATCTTTTCTTTTAGAGAAAAATCGTACTAAGATTTTTGATTTAGTTGAAAATTGTCTATCCAATGGGATCAAGTTGATCTTGATCCGACCATTTTCATTTTTATTTTCTTCACTTCTTCGGCTTTACCGCCAAAACGGTACAATTTTTATAATATAAACAACATTTTTGTGGAAACTTCATTTAAATTGAAAAACCTAAAAAATTAGGCACCGGGAATATATATAATATAAACAACATTTTTGTGGAAACTTCATTGTAATTGAAAGACCTAAAAAATTAGGCAAAACACGACTTTATATCGTGAAATTAAATTTTCCTAGTTACAATATTTTCCAAGCCAGGTACAGGGAAAATAAATTTTCCTAGTTACAATATTTTCCAAGCCAGGTACAGGGAAAATATTGTAACTAGGAAAATTTAATTTCACGATATAAAGTCGTGTTTTGCCTAATTTTTTAGGTCTTTCAATTACAATGAAGATTCCACAAAAATGTTGTTTATATTATATATATTCCCGGTTCAATTTCAAACAATCTTGACATTTTTCTCGCCATCTAAACCATATTTCCAATCAATCGTCATGAGATTTAGTACCAAGCCATTTCTGACACAGCCCCATAGATATAGATTCTTATCACTTTTATAATTTATCATTTGACGGGTTTGTCTTTTATTTTAGGAAACCAATACTATACTAAAAAACGAAAAACTATTATTAAGATTTTTCTTTGGTTCAAAATTGTCTATCCAATAGCCTAAAGTTCATCTTGATTGGACAATTTTTATTTTAATAAATAAATAAAACGAATTTTTCTTTGTTTTTTATCACTTGTTTATTACTGTTTGCGAATATTTTCGGCTACGCTCTAGCCAATGGCTAAAATATTCGCAAACAGTAATAAACAAGTGATAAAAAACAAAGAAAAATTCGTTTTATTTATTTATTATAATGAATTATCACAAAGTAGATGCCGATTCAATTCAATTTTTATTTTATTTTTCGTCACTTTTTCGATTTTACCGCCAAAAGGGTATATTTTTCATAACAATATTTTTATCTTTTTCTCCTTGGAAATGAAAGACCTACAAAATAAACCACTTTCTATTATGATATAAAAAAACTTCTATCTTTAAAGGGCTATCAGCCGTGTGAGGCTTTTCCGCCAGTCAAGGGAGAAGCTCAGAGGAATTTAATCACCCGGTATTTACCTTAACTTCACAGAAAACCTCTGAAAAACTGTGAAAGGTGATTCGCGAAAATTCGTTCCCCGTTGGGGATCGAACTCAGTACGAGATGGACGACGCCTCTAACCACTCGGCCACTGAGCTGGGTATGATTTATTTATTTATTTTTCTCAACAGACATTAATCTAGTTACAGAGAAAAGGAAACAGAGAATTCTTAAATAATAATACATATATATGATATAAAATTTTCAAAGTTTCAAAAATTTGCCAAGGCCTGTAGCTTCATCAGGTTCAATTTGAAACAATTTCGACAGTGTTCTTACATAACACCAGGTGTCCAGCTTGTGTGTGTGTGTGTGTGTTTGTGTTTGTGTGAGAGTGTGTGTGTGTATGTGATCGTTCACGTTGTTGCGATAATTTCCGCGTCTAAAAATAACACCGGTTTTCGATGTTCGTCATCGCCGGCCTCGAATTCGCGAGCGATTAGAATTGATAATTCGATACCGAAAAAAAAATGCTAAATGTGTGCACGATATGTTGTCCAGGTTAGTAATAAGAGGAGAGAAAAACGGTAACGACTGACGTAACAGGAAATTATTAGCAAGAAAGCATGCTTAGTTATATATAAATATTGTAGTTTGAATAGAAATGAAAACATTTTATTTTAGTTTTAAATTTAATTAATTATACTGTGTTGAATTTTATTTCTTTCTTGCAAAGTTTTGTTTGTTTGTTTGCTTAATAATAATAATAATTATTATTATTATTATCATTATTATTATCATTTTTTTTATTCATTTATTTATTATTTTTTTAAATTTTTATTTTTTTTTAATTTTTAAAAATTAAAAATTTTTTTTTTAAATTTATTTATTTTTTTAAATTTTTTTTTTATTATCATTATTATTATTATTATTATCATTATTATTATCATTATTATTATCATTATTATTATCATTATTATTATCATTATTATTATCATTATTATTATCATTATTATTATCATTATTATTATCATTTTTATTATCATTATTATTATCATTATTATTATCATTATTATTATTATTATTATTATTTTTTTTATCACGGCTGTCACCGGTATTTGAAATTGAAACCGAATATATTTATACCAAGGTTCCAAAGTTTGTTACTTTTCTTTAGAGATAAACTTTCGGACTATGGCCGTTGTGCCGAGTATTGCGGCCTTTTGCATCTCGATTATGCTGTTGGTAGGTACTCCCATTTCCATTAGATGTTCTTTAAGTTTTTTGTGGACAATGCCATTTGCTGTTAGTACTATTGGGATGGTCTTAACTGATTTTAATTGCCATATTTTTGATATTTCAATTTCCAGTTTTTCATATCTTTGTTTCTTTGTGGCATACGCTTTAGCTAGGTTATAAGTTCGGTTACATTTATATTTGGGTGTATGGTTTTCCATTCATCGTGCAGTTTTACTCTGTAGCCTGCCATGTCTGTCTCTATATCGGTAACTCTATAGAATGCGGTCAACAGTTGTAAGTTCATTTCTTTTGTCCACCGCATTCGCCTACCAGTTGTTGGAGGATTCACGGTTCCTTATTATTATCATTATTATTATCATTATTATTATCATTATTATTATCATTATTATTATCATTATTATTATCATTATTATTATCATTATTATTATCATTATTATTATCATTATTATTATCATTATTATTATCATTATCATTTTTATTATCAATATTATTATCATTATTATTATCTTTTTTTTTTATTCATTTATTAATTATTTTTTTTTTTTTTTTTTTTTTTTTTATTTATTTATTTATTTTTTTTTTATTATTTTTTTATTATCACTATTATTATTATTATCATTATTATCATCATTATTATTATCATTATTATCATCATTATTATTATCATTATTATCATCATTATTATTATCATTATTCTCATCATTATTATTATCATTATTCTCATCATTATTATTATCATTATTATCATCATTATTATTATCATTATTATTATCATCATTATTATCATTTTGAGACACTTCTCAGCATGATTTTTTTTATTTTTAATTTTTTTTTTATTATCATTATTATCATTATTATTATCATTATTATTATCATTATTATTATCATTATTATTATCATTATTATTATCATTATTATTATCATTATTATTATCATTATTATTATCATTATTATTATCATTATTATTATCATTATTATTATCATTATTATCATCATTATTATTATCATTATTATTATCATTTTTTTTATTCATTTATTTATTATTATTTTTATTATTATTTATTTTTATTTTTTTATTTATTTATTTTTATTATTTTTTTATTATCACTATTATCATTATTATTATTATTATCATTATTATTATCATTATCATTGTTATTATCATTATTATTATCATTATTATCATCATTATTATTATCATTATTATTATCATCATTATTATCATTTTGAGACACTTCTCAGCATGATGCTGGAAATATTCACCTACCCTAGTGGTCTTATTAGGGTTAGGCTCGGTCGATGGAAGAGGAATTCACCTCAGCCCATCCCTCCTAAAATTTTTGCAGTGTCTGCTTTTTGGATAAGAGTTAATAATTTTTTTGTTGTGTGCATGTTTTTGTCGTTGGTCTGACCATCGGCATCAACTACACAATACTCGTTGATGCTTCCGAGGCTTGGCTTCTAGTGATAGCAACAATTTGCGTTCACAGCAAATGGATTGCTAGTCCATTTGCCGGTGGTGACTCGGGCACCTGTGGGGTCGTCACTCCCCAGTAGAACGAAGATTCTACCCCTGCAGGTTTATTATCATTACTATTATCATTATAATTATTATTATCATTACTATTATCATTATAATTATTATTATCATTGTTATTATCATTGATTTATATACACTTCCTCAAAGAAAGGAAACATTCACCTATCCCTTAGTTCGTTTTGGGATTAGGCTCGGTCGACAAAGACAGATCCGGCTTTCTACCTAAAAGCTTAGGATGTCTGTCCAATGACTTTTCATAGTATATGTGCGGTGCCTAGCAGTGCAATTTTTTGTATTTGCTCCGGTTGGGGGTTTCCAGGTATGAGGTCTAGATACCTATCTGCTCCTTGTTTCCTAGAGCCTAAGGCCCCGACCACTATTGGCACTACCTTTGATTTTACGTGCCACATTCTGCTGATTTCTGCTTATTATCATTATTATCATCATTATTATTATCATTATTATCATCATTATTATCATCATTATTATTATCATTATTATCAAAATCATATTATATATCATATATACAAAAGAGCAAAATACAAGCAGTTGAAATGAAGTATATGAGGAGAGTTAGAGGAGTGACAAAAAGGACAAAATGAGGAATGAGGATATAAAAAGAGAACTAAATGTAACACCGACAATAAAGTACATAGAGGAAAGACAATTAGGATGGTGGGGACACATAATTAGGATGGCAGAGACAGCACCAGCCAAAAGAATATGGAGAGCAAAAATCAAAAACAAGAAAAAAGGAAGACCAAGAAAAAAATAGGATAAGCTACATCGGAACTATTAGAAAGAAAAGGAAACAAAAGGAAGGAAGCAAAAGAACTGGCAATAAATAGAAGAGAATGAAAAAAATTATAAAAGATCAGAGGAAAATTCAAACCTTTACACCACACTGTGGTAGAAAAGGCCAGCGGATACATAATTATCATTATTATCATTATTATCATTATTATCATTATTATCATTATTATCATTATTATCATTATTATCATTATTATCATTATTATCATTATTATCATTATTATCATTATTATCATTGTTATCATTATTATCATTATTATCATTATTATCATTATTATCATTATTATCATTAATATCATTATTATCATTATTATCATGACTATCATGATTATCATTATTATCATGATTATCATTATTATTATTTTTAAATTATTTTATTAAAAAAAAAAATTATATTATTATTTTTAAATTATTTTATTAAAAAAAAATTTATATTATTATTATTTTTAAATTATTTTATTAAAAAAAAATTTATATTATTATTTTTAAATTATTTTATTAAAAAAAATTTTTATATTATTATTATTTTTAAATTATTTTATTAAAAAAAATTTATATTATTATTTTTAAATTATTTTATTAAAAAAAAAAATTATATTATTATTATTTTTAAATTATTTTATTAAAAAAAAATATATATTATTATTATTTTTAAATTATTTTATTAAAAAAAAAATTTATATTATTATTATTTTTAAATTATTTTATTAAAAAAAAAATTATATTATTATTATTTTATTAAAAAAAAAATTTATATTATTATTTTTAAATTATTTTATTAAAAAAAAAATTATATTATTATTATTTTATTAAAAAAAAAATTTATATTATTATTATTTTTAAATTATTTTATTAAAAAAATAATTTATATTATTATTATTGTTATTATTATTTTTTTCCGCAGTTTCACTGGTATGAGAGCTGAGATCGGCATGTTATTGTTATTATTATTAATATTATTCTCATTATTATTAATATTATTCTCATTATTATTAATATTATTATCATTATTATTAATATTATTATCATTATTATTAATATTATTATCATTATTATTAATATTATTATCATTATTATTAATATTATTCTCATTATTATTAATATTATTCTCATTATTATTAATATTATTCTCATTATTATTAATATTATTCTCATTATTATTGCTATTATTATCATTATTATACCTTTGATAATTGGTGCTACTAGAGAGATACTGACTAAAACGGTTTTCGTTTATCGCTCCGTGCTGCTACGGGCTTATTGTTCTATTTGCCGCTCCCCATGCGCAGAACTTGGGCAGAACGCCACGGGAATGTTAAAATATATAGACGGTAACTACAGACGAATCGACAGAACAAAATAACATTATCAGAAAAAAATACAGGATGAAAGAAGACAGTTGATGCTGAGATTTCAGAATACAGGCACACACACACAAGTGGTTAGTTTGGAATACATGTATTGCCACTTACATATATATATATATATATATATATATATATATATATATATATATATATATATAATATTTATTTATAATATTTCAAAAATAAAACAAGATAATTTGGTTTGTAATAAATAAATTCTTTTCAGTAGCTTTTGTCTTATCGTGAGCATCATCAGCCCGGCGTTCATTCATGTTTCGAGTGGAAAACAATGCGTAGGCCTCGTCGCCACAGTTGGCCGAGCAGAATTCTTTATCCAGTTTGCTAAATTTAAACGGATGAACTGTCGGGAATCCCGGCTGCATATTTGCGGGCACAAAAACGGCTATTTGTGGAATATATTCTCACACATATGGCCGAACGAATGTGGCACAATGGAATGAGGATTCTATCCTGTGTTAATTGGTTTCAATTAATACGTTTTTGTGGTCCAACAGAAAAATTGTAGCACAAACATATTTGATAACATAATAGACACAAATAACTGACAATAATAACTGTCTTTCATAAACAAATAACGCACAGATGGCTAACTTATGGCATTCTTAAAAATTTCTCAATGCAATAATAGCCCACTATTGAGAAATTTTTAAGAATGCCATAAGTTCGCCATCTGTGCGTTTTTTTTTAATCGAAAAAATTACAGATATTAAACACCAATAGCTTCCGTAATACAATTCATTGATACTAAAGCTGTTTTCGTTTATCACTCTGTGCTGCTACGAGCTTATTAGCGCTAAATCCATATTTTATAAAGGGTTTGTAAATTACAATTGAATTCAAACAATTACTTTATTCAATTTAGGTATCATTGGCATAAGATGAATCTGTACACACTCATACAATTTAATTTTAGTCATTAAGGCTTGATTTACCTAACCGGCTTGTTAGCGTGATGATCTAGAGTGCTTTACAAATCATATATGTGTATGTATATTCGAAATATACCCACAATACTGTACAAGTACTTAAAAGAATCACAAGTATTTAAAAGTATCATAAGTATTTAAAAGTATCATAAGTATTTAAAAGTATCACAAGTTTCTAAAAGTATCACAAGTATTTAAAAGTATTATAAGTATTTAAAAGTATCACAAGTTTATAAAAGTATCACATGTATTTAAAAGTATCACATGTTTCTAAAAGTATCACAAGTATTTAAAAGTACCACAAGTATTTAAAAGTATCACAAGTACTTAAAAGTAAAACCAGTATTTAAAAGTATCACAAGTATTTAAAAGTATCACAAGGATCTAAAAGTATCACAAGCATCTAAAAGCATCACAAGTATTTAAAAGTATCACACGTTACCAAACCTTTCAATTCATTCTTATTTTGAATTCCACCATTCCCCGAATTAAAAATGCAGAGTCACCAAAAGGTCGATGTATTTTGCGTTTTTATGAAAGTCTGTATATAATAAATGAACCAAATCCAGCAAACTCAACTCCATGATAAACAATTGTTTTGATTTCCATATTTTTTTTAACAAAATTGCATGCTCATATATATAAAAAAAACGAACTCGACGTTGTTTACACTCGCGTATTTTTCTCATTGCGAATGCAAATATCGTGTTTGATGAAAACTTTTAATACGTTTCGCCGAAGTCGGGTTTGGCATTAGCATAAGCAACTAGCAACAGTCTGGTTCGGGGAAATTCGCGTGAAAAGTCTGGAATATCAAGTTGCGTTGCAAATAAACAAATATCAGACGATTTCTCACGCGTCCTTGAATTGTTGTGTTCAATTAAATCAAGTCGGCATGTGCCGAAATTTAAATGACTGTTCGAATGGTTTGATAATGTATGAAGGAAGTGAATTAAGGTTGGCGTTTATTTGATGATGAATATAAAGTTAAAAAGAAACGTAGGGACATCTTGAGCTAGTCCAATAGTAGTGGCAGATGCAATAATGCTTTGTCAATTAAATTTATTACCCGGTTGCACGCTAAAATATTATCAACTGCAACCGTTGATAATATTTTAGCGTGTTTGTTTGTTGCAGTTGATAATATTTTAGCGTGCTTAAGGTTGACGTTTTCAAATTTAGGCAACTTGTGATACACATGTAATCGCATAGGCAAAATGTGTATAAGAAATACACACCGTTCTCTTTAACTAGAACATAAATTGAGTTGCAAAAATACGTATGCAAAAGAATAATGTTGTACGTATTCCGTAGTCTAGGTGAGAAAGTCCATAGTCCCTATTTTTGTTCACGATTACCGAGGGACTATGGACATTCTCACCTAGACTATGGAATACGTGTAACATTATTCTTTTGCATACGTATTTTTGCAACTCAATTTATGTTCTAGTTAAAGAGAACGGTGCGTATTTCTTATACACATTTTGCCTATGCGATTACATGTGTATCACAAGTTGCTTAAATTTGAAAACTCCAACCTTAAGTACGCTAAAATATTATTAACTGCAACCAATTAACCAGGTAATAAATTTAATTGACAAGGCATTATTGCATCTACCACTACTATTGGACTAGCTTGTTCCTACGTTTCTTTTTAACTTTATATTCATCATGAAATAAGTTGTTATTTATTTATTTAGCCTATTGCTTACATACAAATCCCAAAAAATACCGTATTTAAAGCACAATTGTAAGAATAAACATAAATAAATATAATTTTATATCCTAAATTTTATTTATATATGTTTATTCTTACACTTGTGCTTCAAATACTATATTTTTGTCATACGTATGTAAGTCATGCGCTAAATAAATAAATAACAACTGTTTTTATGATGTATAAAGTTGAATCAGTTGTTAGTTATAGGCAACACAATATTCACGTAAATAAATGCGAAGTATATTTTATAAACATGTCTTGTCGACGGATTCATTCCTTGCGAAGGACGTTTGGATGTTGTTCGCGGCGATGGTGTCTCGTGTTTGCAAACGAGCATCGACCTTTTGGTGACTCTGCATTTTTAATTCGGGGAATGGTGAAATTGCAAAATAAGAATGAATTGAAAGGTTTGGTAATACTTTTAGACACTTGTGATACTTTTAAATACTTTTAGAAACTTGTCATACTTTTAAATACTTGTGATACTTTTAAATACTTATGATACTTTTAGATATATGAGATATTTTAGATACATGTGATATTTTAAATACATGTGATACTTTTAAATACATGTGATATTTTTAGAAACTTGTGATACTTTTAAATACTTGTCATACTTTCAAATACTTATGATACTTTTAAATACTTGTGATACTTTAGATACTTTTAAATACTTGTGTATATTTCAATACTTGGGATACATTTAAATAATTGTGATACTTTTAAATACTTGTGATACTTTTAGATACTTGTGATACTTTTAAATACTTGTGATACTTTTAAATACTTTTAGAAACTTGTGATACTTTTAGATACTTGTGATACTTTTAAATACTTGTGATACTTTTAAATACTTTTAGAAACTTGTGATACTTTTAGATATTTGTGATGCTTTTAAATACTTGTGATACTTTTAAATACTTGAGATACTTTCTAATACTTGTGATACTTTTAAATACTTGTGACACTTTTAGAAACTTGTAATACTTTTAGATATATGTGATACGTTTAAATACTTGTGATAGTTTTAAATATTTGTGATACTTTGAAATACTTGTAATACTTTTAAATACTTGTGATACTTTTAAATACCTGTGATACTTTTAAATACTTGTGATACTTTTAGATATTTGCTAGAAGGGCCGTACTGTCTACAAAATAGCGCAATTCCAGATAAATTTAAGTAAGCAATTTCCAACTTGCTGTACAAAAAGAATATAACAACCTAATCGACTATTTATGCATTGTCCATTAAGGAGGTTTTTACCCTACCTAATTAAAATTTAAAAATTCATGTTTTCGTTTCACCCTACTGTACAAATCGATAACAGCGCCAACCCACTGTTTTTATATCCTGTGCTCGATCTTCTGTGACTTTTTTGACAACTTTGCCACTACTTTCTTTTCAACCCTCGTATAACAAAACATAAGAAAACGTTACAATCTCAGCAAAACTACATGATACGATCAACCTCATTAAATCCGAGATTGAGGAGTAAGGCGGGGGGACATTATGTCTCAAAAACTATTTATAACTCTAATGCCCGTATTTACCAACATTCCATAAATTTTATAGGTCCCATAAGCTATTGAATTGATAAATTGACAACATCATTGTGACAGAATATGACAAAACAAATGTCAAACACGTCGAGTAGCCCTTGCAATTGGAGCTTTGATGACACCTTTTGTTTAATTATTCAGTGTTTCCAATAGAGAGAATCTAAAGTAACTACATTCCCTAGATACTATATTTATTGTTGCTATAACAACGAATACTAATGGGTTCAATAGCTATTGATAGATTTATGGAACGTCGGTGAATACGGGGGTAAGACACGGTTATATAAAGCAGATAACTCTCGAGTTAATTTGACATCCGTGATTGTAACCTCACTATTGTCACCTTTGACACATAATGCGACGTTGCCATATATAAACAGAGGTACATGACGCTACGAAATAAAAAGATAAAAATAATTTATGCAACATCTAATAATATAATCTGCTCTATAAACTGCTAACTTTCTCTTTAGTTTCAAAATATTCGGATATCCGGATAAAAATAAGAAATATTATATATATATATATATATATATATATATATATATATATATATATATATATATATATATATGTATATATATATGTATCTACTTGTCTTACATACAAGTATTTAGGAAAGCATATATCTCCGAACCATAGACTTCATAAACTGTATATATATATATTTCGATTAAATTAATTAACGCAAGGACTATGCGCTGGTATTTATTTAAAACTGTTGGTGAGCGTTCGTTTTTCTGACAGTGGCCGACCGTGCTTGCTCCCAAGGCGAACCAGCAGCCAGTCTTGCTACTCAAGAGGTACATTTTAGGAGTAGCAGATTTATAAATATATTTAGCATTATTTTTTAATGAAAAAAAATACTGTCCCTTATTGGCAGTAAACAGTTTATTATGTCAAACCCGTTTTCTATTGGTATTCCAGACCGGAATTGCAGCCTGTATAGTTTTCAGAAGTTTCCCAGGTTTTTTTTATATTTGTTGACACTACTAAGAATAGTTTTTAATAGATAGTAATTGCTATTATTATTATATTATTATAGCCGACTAGGTGAAATTCCCGTCGTTCAAATTATGAATTAACTATCTCGCCAACTCTGCAGTTGCAACTTGAGTTTACCAACACAAGAATATGAACAGAGATTAATGAAAATTAATATAAGATAATAAAATATATTAACAACAATTTCGATTTTATAGTGAAAATCGTGATGTTTACCAACACAAGAATATGAACAGAGATTAATGAAAATTAATATAAAATAATAAGATATATTAGCAACAATTTCGATTTTGTAGTGAAAATCGTGATGTTTATCAACACAAGAATATGAACAGAGATTAATGAAAATTAGTATGAGATAATAAGATATATTAGCAACAATTTCGATTTTATAGTGAAAATCGTGGTTTTCATTATAAAATCGAAATTGTTGCTAATATATCTTGGGGGTTTCTTAATAAATATTAAATTATCTTCGATTTGGTATATTATTTCTTAATAGATAGAGATTAATGAAAATTGTTATAAGATAATAAGATATATTAGCAAACATTTCGATTTTATAGTGAAAATCGTGATTTTCATTATAAAATCGAAATTGTTGCTAATATATCGTGGGGTTTTCTTAATGAATATTAAATTATCTTCGATTTGGTATATTATTTTTTAATAGATATAGATTAATAAAAATTGATATAAGATAATAAGATATATGAGCAAAAAATTTGATTTTATAGTGAAAATCGTGATTTCCACTATAAAATCGAAATTGTTGCTAATATATCTTGGGGTTTTCTTAATGAAGATTAAATTATCTTCGATTTGGTGTATTATTTCTTATTATACCTTCAGAAATAACTCCATGAAACTACTTTGAAATACATGAATGCTTAACAAATGGGCGGCTCGGGTTCGAATCCTAGGATATTATAGGAAAAATCGTCATTATTTTCATGAAGTTGTATATGATATTCCATTCATATACAACTTCATGAAAATAATGACGATTTTTCCTATAATATCCTAGGATTCGAACTCGAGCCGCCCATTTGTTAAGCATTCATGTATTTCAAAGTAGTTTCATGGAGTTATTTCTGAATAAAAACGATTTTTCCTAGGATTCGAACGCGAGCCGTCCATTTGTTAAGCGAGGGTGATAACAATTACACAACATAGCCGTATTATTACTCAACATAGCCGTATTATTACACATATTTTCGTTGATAATGCTATTTTTTCCCCTTTATTGTCAATATTTGCTTGCCCAATATAGTTTATTTTCGCTGATACAACACCTGACCGCTACTATTTACAATCGTTAATTTATTGACATAGCAGTATTTTATTTAACACTTTCGCTCTACAAAAACGTAACGGATTGCAATCAAACAGTCATTCACATCTCTCTGACGTTATAAAACGAGTACAAAAGCGCCCAATGTCATCACGCGCATTCATTCCACCTTCTCCTCCCCCCGTTATCAATTTAAATCGGAAGGAAATACGCGGCCTAAATCCCATGCAGCATTGAAAGAACTGGTTGGCATCGAGTGGTCGCCTTCCGACCTACTCCAAGTATCACATACACACACAGTGCGATAGATCCGTACACATGACGGACGCGCGGTCGTCGCTCGCGGATCACCTGCAGTTTTTTCAGTGGTTTTTGTTTGTGAATGCGGTGTAGTGTCGCGTGTTTCTAATCCGCGACATGCCGCTCGGCGTATTGTTCTACGATGTCTTTAAATGGATAGCCGGTGTCGTGCAGGGCGAATGCGAAAAGGTAAAAGGGCACAGGGGGTAGAAACAGCACGTAAACACGCAAAATTTACATAATTTAACAAACAAAATAAACTATAAATGCTTATCAGAAAGTTTACTAAAAGAATGAGCTAGTAAACTTGCTGGTCGTGTGGTTTTTTTTAAAGCTAGTTTGATTTGAATTGTTTAAAGTCGCTTTCGTTTATCGTTTGGGAGCTGTTCTAAGCCAGCTAAGACTAGCCCAAAACAGCTTCTAAACAATAAACGAAAGTGGCTTAAAAACGCTCTAAATGATCAGACTTAGTAAACAGATTTGATCAATACACCACTATAATTAGGCCAAACTAAACAAATTGTGTTAAAAATGGGAGGATTTCTAATAGTAAAGCGTATGTACTGTCATTTACATGTCTTATCAAATAAAGAATACCTTTAGGTGGCATATCGACACAAACGTTCATAAAGAATACTCAAAACCAGAAAAATTTCAAATAAAAATAAAACATAATACATTAAATCACATAAATATCATTTTCAGAGGGCTGTATATGAAAAACAGCTGAAGATATTTTAATACGGTTTGAAATTTTGAGTTTTTCAACAATTTCTAAGTAAGATTCAATAGAATTTCAATATATATTGATGCTATTAATCATATAAAAACGCTATTGATTTTTTTCCGTTACATTAATTCTCATAAATTTCATATTCAGAGGGCTGTATATGAAAAACAGCTGAAGATATTTTAATACGGTTTGAAATTTTGAGTTTTTCAACAATTTCTAAGTAAGATTCAATAGAATTTCAACATATATTGATACTATTAAACATATAAAAACGCTATTGAATTTTTTCCGTTACATTAATTCTCATAAATTTCATATTCAGAGGGCTGTATATCAAAAACAGCTGAAGATATTTTAATACGGTTTGAAATTTTGAGTTTTTCAACAATTTCTAAGTAAGATTCAATAGAATTTCAATATATATTGATACTATTAATCTTATAAAAACGATATTGAATTTTTTCCGTTACATTAATTCTCATAAATTTCATATTCAAAGGGCTGTATATGAAAAACAGCTGAAGATATTTTAATACGGTATGAAATTTTGAATTTTTCAACAATTTCTAAGTAAAATTCAATAAAATTTCAACATATATTGATACTATTAATCATATAAAAACGCTATTGAATTTTTTCCGTTACATTAATTCTCATAAATTTCATATTCAGAGGGCTGTATATCAAAAACAGCTGAAGATATTTTAATATGGTTTGAAATTTTGAATTTTTCAACAATTTCTAAGTAAGATTCAATAGAATTTCAACATATATTGATACTATTAAACATATAAAAACGCTATTGAATTTTTTCCGTTACATTAATTCTCATAAATTTCATATTCAGAGGGCTGTATATCAAAAACAGCTGAAGATATTTTAATACGGTTTGAAATTTTGAGTTTTTCAACAATTTCTAAGTAAGATTCAATAGAATTTCAATATATATTGATACTATTAATCTTATAAAAACGATATTGAATTTTTTCCGTTACATTAATTCTCATAAATTTCATATTCAAAGGGCTGTATATGAAAAACAGCTGAAGATATTTTAATACGGTATGAAATTTTGAATTTTTCAACAATTTCTAAGTAAAATTCAATAAAATTTCAACATATATTGATACTATTAATCATATAAAAACGCTATTGAATTTTTTCCGTTACATTAATTCTCATAAATTTCATATTCAGAGGGCTGTATATCAAAAACAGCTGAAGATATTTTAATATGGTTTGAAATTTTGAATTTTTCAACAATTTCTAAGTAAGATTTAATAGAATTTCAATATATATTGATATTATTAATCATATAAAAACGCTATTGATTTTTTTCCGTTACATTAATTTTCATAAATTTCATATTCAGAGGGCTGTATATGAAAAACAGCTCAAGATATTTTAATACGGTTTGAAATTTTGAGTTTTTCAACAATTTCTAAGTAAGATTCAATAGAATTTCAATATATATTGTTACTACTAATCATATAAAAACGCTATTGAATTTTTTCCGTTACATTAATTGTCATAAATTTCATATTCAGAGGGCTGTATATAAAAAACAGCTGAAGATATTTTATTACGGTTTGAAATTTTGAGTTTTTCAACAATTTCTAAGTAAGATTCAATAGAATTTCAATATATATTGATACTATTAATCATATAAAAACGCTATTGAATTTTTTCCGTTACATTAATTCTCATAAATTTCATATTCAGAGGGCTGTATATGAAAAACAGCTTAAGATATTTTAATACCGTTTGAAATTTTGAGTTTTTCAACAATTTCTAAGTAAGATTCAATAGAATTTCAATATATATTGATACTATTGATCATATAAAAACGCTATTGAACTTTTTCCGTTACATTAATTCTCATAAATTTCATATTCAGAGGGCTGTATATGAAAAACAGCTTAAGATATTTTAATACGGTTTGAAATTTTGAATTTTTCAACAATTTCTAAGTAAGATTCAATAGAATTTCAATATATATTGATGCTATTAATCATATAAAAACGCTATTGATTTTTTCCGTTACATTAATTCTCATAAATTTCATATTCAGAGGGCTGTATATCAAAAACAGCTGAAGATATTTTAATACGGTTTGAAATTTTGAGTTTTTCAACAATTTCTAAGTAAGATTCAATAGAATTTCAATATATATTGATACTATTAATCATATAAAAACGCTATTGAATTTTTTCCGTTACATTAATTTTCATAAATTTCATATTCAGAGGGCTATATATGAAAAACAGCTGAAGATATTTTAATACGGTTTGAAATTTTGAGTTTTTCAACAATTTCTAAGTAAGATTCAATAGAATTTCAATATATATTGATACTATTAGTCATATAAAAACGCTATTGAATTTTTTCCATTACATTAATTTTCATAAATTTCATATTCAGAGGGCTGTATATCAAAAACAGCTGAAGATATTTTAATACGGTTTGAAATTTTGAGTTTTTCAACAATTTCTAAGTAAGATTCAATAGAATTTCAATATATATTGATACTATTAATCATATAAAAACGCTATTGAACTTTTTCCGTTACATTAATTCTCATAAATTTCATATTCAGAGGGCTGTATATGAAAAACAGCTCAAGATATTTTAATACGGTTTGAAATTTTGAATTTTTCAACAATTTCTAAGTAAGATTCAATAGAACTTCAATATATATTGATGCTATTAATCATATAAAAACGCTATTGAATTTTTTCCGTTACATTAATTCTCATAAATTTCATATTCAGAGGGCTGTGTATCAAAAACAGCTGAAGATATTTTAATACCGTTTGAAATTTTGAGTTTTTCAACAATTTCTAAGTAAGATTCAATAGAATTTCAATATATATTGATACTATTAGTCATATAAAAACGCTATTGAATTTTTTCCATTACATTAATTTTCATAAATTTCATATTCAGAGGGCTGTATATCAAAAACAGCTGAAGATATTTTAATACGGTTTGAAATTTTGAGTTTTTCAACAATTTCTAAGTAAGATTCAATAGAATTTCAATATATATTGATACTATTAATCATATAAAAACGCTATTGATTTTTTTCCGTTACATTAATTCTCATAAATTTCATATTCAGAGGGCTGTATATGAAAAACAGCTGAAGATATTTTAATACCGTTTGAAATTTTGAGTTTTTCAACAATTTCTAAGTAAGATTCAATAGAATTTCAATATATATTGATACTATTAACCAACTAAAAACGCTATTGATTTTTTTCTAATACATTAAATCACATAAATTTAATTTTCAGAGTGATTCGCGTGATTAAATTACATTATGAAATGAATTAATGAAAATTAAATTTGGACACGAGGATATAATTTTTTGTTTCGAAATCACTGTTAGATGATGTCTATTTAATCATATAACGTTATATGTTTACGTAGCATCATGTATAAAATATATGTATATCCTTTTCCTGTGTTTTATTCATATTTTCTTTAATAAAACGGGAATTATATCATGACGCTTACGTCCTTTGGGATTTTCCCACTACATTTATTCAAACAAGATTGCAATTGCGTCATGGATGCTATATTAATAATAATAATAACATTATTAGCACAGCTACAAAAAATAATCTAATATAAATACAAACAATCTAATAATATTAGATATATAGATATATTATTAGTAATATACATATAAAATTAAAATTAATTATAGTACCAACAATATAACGAAATGAACTATACAATTTATATATCTAATTATACTCCTTTTAACAAACCAAAATATGTTTCACAGACAAGTGTCTAAAACTGCGCATGGATTTTCTTTAATTGTTCTAGTGATTAAAAATATTAACATATGGATAGGCACAGTAAGTAGAGCCCTGTCTGTACATGGTGGCAAATGCGACCGGTAGAGCCGAAAGGGTTAATTATAATAATTTATTGATTAAATCTTATTAAATCTGAGGATTTATAGCATTTTTTAGCGTCCAAGTTGACATTAGATTTTTTTAAAGCTTGTTGGGATGTTTTTTTATAAACTAAAATGCATTAATTAGCCTCAAAGAGGACCTTCAAGTTGGCCGTAAACTATGTGTGAGCCCTGCCAGAATGCTCCCAGCTATGCATATTAATCGCACACCAATAAATTTCTGAAGGCGAAGAGAGACCTTAATTAATATCCGGCGCGCGGAGGTCCTCCAATTCTAAAATTGGCGGCCGCAACTTTTCTGCGCGAGTTCAAGGCCGGAATGCAATAACATGTGTGTAATTATTGTTGGTTTTGAGAGGAGGAAGAAATATGGTGCGTGTGCTATTGGAGTGGCGTGCGAGAGCACGTGGCCTTTAAATCGATTAAAAGCATTGTAAAAATAATCAGTGTAAAGTTTAAAACCCGTATGACATTAGCTAGTTTCCTATATCGTTTTGTATATAAGAATTGATATATTAAACTGTATAACTATTTCTAAATAGAAAAATTAACATTGTGTATTGTGATGCTGTTATTATTAAGTGAATTTATTATTATTCCGCCACTATATATCATTTTCTACATGTGTGTATGACACTATGTAGTTTGTGTCTGCATCGAAAACGATATAAAGGTCGTTTTAAACAAGACAATTTCTTGACTCAAAAGTTAGTCAAGATGCAAGATAATCTAAATTATCTTGTATCATACAGCAAATTATTTGAAATATTGAATTGGATGGTAGAAATATAACGCGTTCTATTTGTCAAGGACAAATTGTATGAGACGAGGATATATGAATTCATTTCATGATCAACTTTTGAGCTAAGAAATTGTCTTGTCTAAAACGACCTTAAGAAACTAGATAATGTCATACTTACAGGCTTAAGATACTAGTTTCGTGTTTACGTTTAAATCTCTTGCAAAGCTAAATTCGTTTTTATTACTATACGTTTATTATAATCATACACTCAAAAATGAGTGACATTGAAATTTAATGATTAACATTCAAAACATGTTTTTTGGTTGCTTTTTAGGCTTGTTATGAATAGAACGTGGATTTATAAAAACTTATTTATCTAAAAACATTAAAAAAAGCAAACTATAAAAATTCCAATCCAACTCAGTAGCTAATGCACGTATTCACCAACATCCCATAAAGTTTATAGGTCCTATATGGACATGAGATGCATCTGGTTGGTGTTAGAGCTAGGGTTTAGCTGTGTATACCATGCATAGCAGTGCACAGACATAAATATACTCAAAAACATGGCCTGTAGGTCCTATATGGACATGGGTTGCATCTGGCTGGTATCAGAGCTATCCTCATGCAGTATAGACGGCGCATAGTTGTGTTCAATTTGACATAAAACGACTATCAATGGACAAATTTGACATCATTGTGAGAAGTTTCAAAAACAAATGTCAAAATACCAAATCTATCAAACTAAACAAAGACGAACATATTAATTTAATTTTAATCATACCGCGTAACAAATTACTCACCTCTTATTACTATATTATATTCATATTCATTATATTCAGTACGTTATACCAGATTAATTTGCATAGTTTTATTGAGCGAACTAGTGGATTTTTAATGGAATATTTTTGTTGGGATTGTATGTACACACCGTATGTAAACATAAAATGTAATGTATCGTTTTGCTTGTGTGTTCCAGATATACTTGCACTGCAACAAAGGCAAGGACGAAGTGTCGATGCTAGTTGCTGCGAAGACATCGGGTGCGACACCGCTTGTAATCGCCTGCAGGAATGGACACTATGATGTGGCTGAGTATCTCATAGAGAGGTGCCATGCTGACACCGAACAGCCAGGTTCAGGTTAGTTAGTATAGTAGAAATAAAACTAGACTAGAATAAGAATATAAAATAATAAATATAGATTTCTATTTGAAAAAATTAAGTTGCCCTTCAAGGGCCATTATGGACAAATGTGCATAACGTCATTAAATATGCTCCTTTGTATGAAGAATATTTTATACAAAACATATTTTAAAATATAATTGAAATTTCGGTGATTTCTAATAAAGAAATCACCGCAAATTCAACTGCTAGTCTCTTACAAGTGACACTTGTATTTTGAAAATGAGTCGGGTTAGCAAAAAAAGTATTAGATATTTGTATAATTTTGTATATAATAAGTATTTTGTTTCTTAAGTAGCAGAGTGGTCTATTTATCTTGAGACAGTCAATTATTACGGAAACCAGCAAACTTCTGCTGGTTTCCGTAATAATTGACTGTCTCAAAATAAATAAATCTCTCAAGCTACTTAAGATACAAAATACTTATTATATACAAAAATTATACAAATATATAATTTTTTTTTTGCTAACCCGACTCATTTTCAAAATACATGTGTCACTTGTAAGAGACTAGCAGTTGAAATTTTGGTGTTTCTTTATTAGAAATCACCGCAATTTCAACTGGTAGTCTCTTACAAGTAACACATATATTTTGAAAATTAGTCGGGTTCTATAATCTTTATATCCTTGAAGATAATTAAGGTTTACAGCACTTAATTTATACTTAATTACTTAATTTATAATCCAAATATCCTATATCAATGATTGCTAGACCTATTTTCAAGCCACAAGCTCTCTTACAAGAATAAGAGAGTAGTAGTTGAAATTTTGTAGCTGTCTTGTAGTGTTGCTTTAATCTATATATTCTTGAAGCTATTTAAGGTTCAAAACACTTATTTTATAGCAAAATTAATGTACAATTTAAATATCCAATCCACTTTTTAGTAGCTTGACTCATTTTCAAGATACATACACTTGTAAGACAGTAGTAATTTAATTTAATTGCTTTCTAGTCTGGCTATAATCTATATATCCTTGAAGGTATTTAAGGTTCAAAACACTTATTCTATAGCAAAATAAAAGTACAATTTAAATATCCAATCCACTTTTTAGTAGCTTGACTCATTTTCAAGATCCATCCACTTGTAAGACAGTAGTAATTGAATTTAATTGCTTTCTAGTCTGGCTATAATCTATATATCCTTGAAGGTATTTAAGATTCAAAACACTTATTCTATAGCAAAATTAATGCACAATTTAAATATCCAATCCACTTTTTAGTAGCTTGACTCATTTTCAAGATCCATCCACTTGTAAGACAGTACTAATTGAATTTCATTGCTTTCTTATATAGTCTGGCTATAATTTATATATCCTTAGAGATATTTAAGATTCAAAACACTTATTCTATAGCAAAATTAATGCACAATTTAAATATCCAATCCACTTTTTAGTAGCTTGACTCATTTTCAAGATACGTGCACTTGTAAGACAGTAGTAATTTAATTTAATTGCTTTCTTATATAGTCTGGCTATAATCTATATATCCTTGAAGGTGTTTAAGGTTCAAAACACTTATTCTATAGCAAAATTAATGCACAATTTAAATATCCAATCCACTTTTTAGTAGCTTGACTCATTTTCAAGATACATTCACTTGTAAGACAGTAGTAATTGAATTTAATTGCTTTCTTATATAGTCTGGCTATAATCTATATATCCTTGAAGGTATTTAAGGTTCAAAACACTTATTCTATAGCAAAATTAATGTACAATTTAAATATCCAATCCACTTTTTAGTAGCTTGACTCGTTTTCAAGATGCATGCACTTGTAAGACAGTAGTAATTGAATTTCATTGCTTTCTTATATAGTCTGGCTATAATCTATATATCCTTGAAGGTGTTTAAGGTTCAAAACACTTATTCTATAGCAAAATTAATGTACAAATTAAATATCCAATCCACTTTTTAGTAGCTTGACTCATTTTCAAGATACATGCACTTGTAAGACAGTAGTTATTGAATTTCATTGCTTTCTTATATAGTCTGGCTATAATCTATATATCCTTGAAGGTGTTTAAGGTTCAAAACACTTATTCTATAGCAAAATTAATGCACAATTTAAATATCCAATCCACTTTTTAGTAGCTTGACTCATTTTCAAGATACATTCACTTGTAAGACAGTAGTAATTGAATTTAATTGCTTTCTTATATAGTCTGGCTATAATCTATATATCCTTGAAGGTATTTAAGGTTCAAAACACTTATTCTATAGCAAAATTAATGTACAATTTAAATATCCAATCCACTTTTTAGTAGCTTGACTCGTTTTCAAGATGCATGCACTTGTAAGACAGTAGTAATTGAATTTCATTGCTTTCTTATATAGTCTGGCTATAATCTATATATCCTTGAAGGTGTTTAAGGTTCAAAACACTTATTCTATAGCAAAATTAATGTACAAATTAAATATCCAATCCACTTTTTAGTAGCTTGACTCATTTTCAAGATACATGCACTTGTAAGACAGTAGTAATTTAATTTCTTTGCTTTCTTATATAGTCTGGCTATAATCTATATATCCTTGAAGGTATTTAAGGTTCAAAACACATATTCTATAGCAAAATTAATGTACAATTTAAATATTCAATCCACTTTTTAGTAGCTTGACTCATTTTCAAGATGCATGCACTTGTAAGACAGTAATAATTTAATTTCATTGCTTTCTTATATAATCTGGCTTTAATCTATATAACCTTGAAGATATTTAAGGTTCAAAACACTTATTCTATAGCAAAATTAATGTAGAATTTAAATATCCAATCCACTTTTTAATAGCTTGACTCATTTTCAAGATACATGCACTTGTAAGACAGTTGTAATTTAATTTCTTTGCTTTCTTATATAGTCTGGCTATAATCTATATATCCTTGAAGGTATTTTAGATTCAAAACACTTATTCTATAGCAAAATTAATGCACAATTTAAATATCCAATCCACTTTTTACTAACTTGACTCATTTTCAAGATACATGCACTTGTAAGACAGTAGTAATTGCTTTCTTATAGTCTGGCTATAATCTATATATGCTTGAAGGTATGCAGGGGATGCTACACTGAAAATTTACGAACAATTTCAATCATTATGAACATCTGCATGAATAGTGTTTGAAAAATCTAATTGATATTAAATGAAAATCCTATTAAACTTGTTTGATTGCAAATGATATAAACGTAAACTGTAAAATCAGTCGATTCGTTACATCAACTCGTCTTTCGTAATGTATTTTAATTGGTGTCTCTTGACCCCTTACTGCACAGTATTTTCCAAATACAGTGAAAAACGTATATGTGGTGTTGTTTTGTTGTTATTAGCGGTCACTATAGGCTCCGCGCCTAGGTTGTGTGCACTAGGGCTCTTCCCGGACTCTAATCGGGTCAACTTTTTGTAAAAAAGTTTCCCGACTAGCGGTGGATTATAATATTGAATAAGAAATTATTATTATTATTCGTTCACTCAACGATTCGACCACGATGGCTTGAGACTACTGCCACACTCCGCAATGGGAGCATTCGTATGCAAATACTTTAGCGTTCCATGTAAAATTAGTATCCAGCATAACGGTACGCTTAAATCACTAGTATGCGTACCGGTAAGTGTTTTGCTTATATCTTTTAAACCGTGGGGTTTTCGAGGAAAATTTCTATATACAAAATTGTAGAGCATTCAATTTCCTTCAATTTTCATTGGCCATTTTTTATTCAATCCTAAAAATAATTGCTTTCACTACACCACTTTCCCTACGTCAGGCAATGGGGGGTGGTATACATAGTAATTAATCATACTATGTATACCCCCCATTACCTGACGTAGAGAAAGTGGTGTAGTGGAAGGCAAAGGGTCGGGAGGTACACATAGTATGCATAATATATAGGGTGTCCCTAAAGTATGGAATAAATTCGATAAAACCTTGTTTTATGATTTTTCTTAAAACACGTCGATTTTAAATTTTAAATTTCCAATTTTTAATGAAAGAGTCAATTTTTTTGTAGTATTGTATAAAAAATAGCCAATGAAAATTAAAGGAAATTGAATACATGATATGTCGAAAAATAAAAGTTAAACGATTTTCTGTGAAGTTAAGGTAGATACCTCCTCTGAGCTTCTCCCTTGACCGGCGGAAAAGCCTCACGGCTAATAGCTCTATAAACATAGAAGTTTTTTTTTTAAAGTTAAACAAAAACAGTTGAGAAATTTGCCTCATCTTTGAACTGCCACATCTCGGTAAGTATTGGATAAAAAAAATAACGTTGGCCCATAAAAATTGAAGGAAATTTACTGCTCTACAACTTTATATATAGGCATTTTCCTCGAAAACCTCATGGTTTAGAAGATATGAGCAAAAAAACTGAAGAAAATTCAAGGTTTTTCTATAATACTTATTCCAAAAGATTTTAAAGCTTCTAAGTTGTATGACTAATGACTATTTTATCAGAACAGTTGTAGATGGACTACTATTTTCGGGTTTTCTAAAAGTTACTGAACGGCATACATTTTTTTTTTATTATAATGAATTAATAATTAATTTCTTTCGATCGTGTCTTTTTATTTCCACCGAGTGTCCAAGACATCACTCAGCACTTGTCGTAGATATATTTAAAGGGAATTTCTCCTAATGTATAATAATACACTACAATTGGTGTTGAAATTAAGCCAGTTGTGTTTTATTATTTTCCAGTGATATTTGATGGAGAAACGATTGAGGGCGCACCGCCACTATGGTGTGCAGCCGCCGCCGGTCATCTCAAAATTGTAGAGCTATTAATTTCGCATGGAGCGAAAGTCAACAGCACCACCCGCACTAACTCGACGCCATTAAGAGCGGCATGTTTTGACGGCCATTTAGACATAGTCAAGTTTTTAGTAACGCATGGAGCAGGTAAGAATATCATTTTGACCAATCTAATCACGGTTTCAAGTGACTTGAACTCATCACTACACATTTTTTTAATTCGAATCAATTCCATTGATCAATTAAGAATTTATGTTGTACCAATTGGTGTCAAGTTAGTAGTTATATATGTTTTGTGTGTGTTGTTTAGATATTGAGGTGGCGAACCGGCACGGGCACACGTGTCTCATGATTGCGTGCTACAAGGGACACATTCGCATCGCCAAGTATCTGCTCAGTCTGAAGGCGTGTGTCAACCGGAAGAGTGTCAAGGGTAACACGGCATTGCACGACTGCGCCGAGTCGGGCAGTTTGGAAATACTCAAACTGCTTATAGAGCATGGGGCCAGGATGGACGTTGACTCGTATGGTAAAAAAAAATCAATTGCAAATAATTATCATAATTATAAACAAAAATATTGTTTTATTGGTGTATTTCGTCCAAACTTAACACAATTAAGTTCTTGATTCCCACATTTCACTATAATCTCAATATCAAATTTACTAACCTTAATTATATTGCAGTGACTTGTGACGATCTGATATTTATTTGAAGATAATAGCAAAACTAAATATCCCATAAATCAGGGATATTTAGTAGGTTTGCTATTATCTCCAAATAAATATCAGATAGTCACAATTCACTGCAATATAATTAATAAATTATATTGCAGTGAATTGTGACTATCTGATATTTATTTGGAGATAATAGCTAACCTACTAAATATTCCATAAATCACTATTAATTTTCGTTACAAATTCGGCAAATATCGAAGGCTATCTTTCAATTCTAGCACGTTTTACCTTGAAAGTTTAAAATTTTGTCCAGCGTTGCTATTTTTTAAGATATGTATAATCACACAAATATGCAGGTGTAATATCGACTTAAACAAATATGTTTTGGGGTAATGGCTAAAAGAAGTTCCCCTAGCGCTGATCTAGACGAAGTAAATCGTACCCGGCGCCTCCACCAAAACTGATTTTCGATTTTATACGGAGAGTAAAAATAAAAATCAATTTCTCTCAATTAATATTTGAACTAAACTAAACTGAAATTCTAAAATTTTGTTTGAAATTTATTTTATTTTGTACCAGATAGAATTTAATCGTTTTGCTATTCGGAGCAGGGTTATAACTAGCTTTTTAGAGGCTCTGGGCAAGACATCATCACTGGACCTCCACGAATTTTATTAATTAAATAAAGCTACTTATTTCCCATAAATAATAGTAGTTCTGGATAGATGACTGGAGGGTAGCATAGCTACAGACACTTAAACCTCAAAAAGGGCCCATTGTGAAACCTCCCTTTAAGGCTGCTCACTGGTCCCACCAGTCAATTTTGCGTGTGAGCTGCAAAACTAGCTGGTGAGGAGTTGCCTAAAAAAATAGTACAACCAGAAAAACAAATGTCGAAGGGAGCTAATTTTTGTAGTACTATTTTCGGACAGGCTCCCAAAAAGTTGTTGAAAGGTGGACAGTTTTTTTTAAATATAATGCGAATTTGTTCGATCTTTTCTACTATTTTCGGACAGTTTCCCAAAAAGTTGTTGAAAGATGGACAGTTTCCCAAAAAGTGGTTGAAAGGTGGACAGTTTCCCAAAAAGTTGTTGAAAGGTGGACAGTTTCCCAAAAAGTTGTTGAAAGGTGGACAGTTTCCCAAAAAGTTGTTGAAAGGTGGACAGTTTTTTTAATAATATAATGCGAATTTGTCAGAAAGATCGAACAAATTCGCATTATATTAAAAAAAAACTTCCATCTGGGCCCTGAGCACGTACCCCTAGCCTAGGTACGACCCTCATTTGGAGTAACCACAATTTTGGTATTATGTTGCAGGTATGACCCCGCTGCTGGCCGCCGCAGTCTTAGGCCACAACCACATTGTAGAATATTTAATAAATTTACCGTATCTCATTTCAAGGCGAGAGCACATCGACGCTTTAGAGCTACTAGGGGCCACGTATGTGGACAAAAAACGTGATATGATTGGCGCTCTTGAATACTGGAAAAGGGCAATGGAAGAAAGGTATAATTATTTTAAATGCACACCATACAAAAATATCGGGTGTGGGCACCTATACGACTTTCCGATTTAGATGACCTGTATGATTTTTGATTTTTTTTTTATTTTGACAATTTTTTTTAAACTCCACATTTTGACATTTAGAAGACGTGAAGACATTTTCGCAAAAAACCTTATATCAGTGATGTATTCGGAAAGTAAAAATATTATTTATTAATAATATAATACTATAGTTACTGAGCACTGGGGAGCCTGAACTCGATCCCTAGTGGGGAATGAATTTTCACGAATCACCCTTCACAGTTTTTCATAGGTTTTCTGTAAAGTTAACTCCTCTGAGCTTCTCCCTTGACCAACGGAAAAGCCTCACGGCTGATAGCCCAATAAAGATCGAAGTTTTTTAATAGTTTTTTTTTTAATACTATAGTTTAATAATTTCTTTTGCAGGTACCACGGTGCTGGTCCTCCAATAATGAAAATCCGAGGCCAAAAAGTAGCCGCGTACGACCACGCAGTTGAAATAACAGACCCTGATGGTCTTGATGACCTAATGGCGGACCCTGATGAGATGCGAATGCAAGCGCTGGTTATGCGTGAACGCATTTTAGGGCCTGCACATCCTGATACCAGCTACTACATACGGTATAGGGGGGCTGTTTATGCGGATGCTGGTAAATTCAATAGATGTATAGAGCTGTGGAATTACGCTCTAGATATGCAACAATCAATGTTGGAACGGTTGAACACGATGACGCAAAGTAGCCTATTCAGTTTCACCGAGTTATTCTCATTCATGATGGGGGAGGAGGGTAAACCAACAACCAGGGGGCGAGTAGTGCCTCCGGTTGAGTTCATAGAGCTATTACGGGTGTTCAACAAGGCTGTTAAAGAAGTTGAATTAGGGAATTTAATGTTGGAACGCATGCCGAATGTTGAACGCGATGTTACCTACTTATACAGAGTACTTGTGATTACGTTACACCTCGCATGTTTACTAACACGACTGTTAGAAAACACGAAGAACAATGAGGACATGTCGGATAAAATCCATAGGGCTATTTATAATTTAGTAAAGTTGCGGATTAAAAGTAAATTGGGGAGGACCGCTCTGCATTTAGCGTGTTGCCGGGAGGCCGCTTTAGTAGGCCGCTACCCCGCGTGCCAGTTCCCCTCGCCACACCTAGCCGAAGTACTCCTACGAGTCGGCGCTGACCCTAATGCCCGTGACGAAGAAGGCAACACTCCGCTGCATTTAGCCGCCATAGCGCGACCCTGTCCCGCGGAGCTCGCCCAAATCCTGCTCGACCACGGCGCCCACATAGACTTAGTGAATAGCACCGGTGATACGTTTACTAGTTTATTAGAAGCCGGCGGACAACACGTGCACGAGCTAGTGAATATAGCGAAGTACACGAGACTTAGTTGCGTGGCCGCGCGTGTGATCAAGCAGTTTAAAATACCCTACCGCGGCATCGTCACGCCCGCACTCGAATGCTTTATACAAAACCATTGACTTCCAACAAAAAGTCCTTCCCCACCCCTCCCCCTCATAAATGTTTAACTCTGAACAGTGCAAATATTAAAAATAAGTATTTAAAACAAATATATATTGTCCAACTCGGAACGCGCGTGAGATTTTTTGAGAGAGCGAGATAGGTGGTAAATTAATAGTTTAAATTTTTTAGCGGAAAACGAATATGCTTGATTTATGTTTGTTTTTTTTAAACAAGTTAGAGGCTTTAGATAAATTGGTATACTTTTTTAAAATATTTGTAGGGTTGAGCGATGGGATCACCGGTTGTATTTCGCCTTAAGCGTGAAATACATTGTATACTATGCTAGAATTGTCTGTAAACTTGAACAAACAGAATAGTTTAATTTATCAGTTTTGTTAAGGTTAGCGTTTTCAAATTTAATTTAGGCAACTTGTGATGCACATCTAATAGCATAGGCGAAATTGCGTTTTTTTAGTCCCCCTAGGCTATATTTTAAACTGAACTTACATTTGACGTAGCTAATTAAATTTATCTTTAATTAATTCCCCCTAGACTAAATTTTTGACGAATCTAGTACAGTGTAATTCAGGCTTAAGGTTGGCGTTTTCAAATTTAGGCAACTTGTGATGCACACGTAATAGCATAGGCGATGTTGAGTATAAGAAATACGCTCCGTTTTCTTTAACTTGAACATAAATTGAGTTTGCAAAAATACGTATGCAAAATAATAATTTTGCACGCATTCCGTAGTCTAGGTGAGAATGTCCATAGTCCTTCGGTAATTGTGAACAAAAGATAATAAATTTAATTTCACGATTACCGAGGAACTATGGACATTCTCACCTAGACTACGGAATGCGTGCAACATTATTATTTTGCATACGTATTTTTGCAAACTCAATTTATGTTCTAGTTAAAGAAAACTGTGCGTATTTCTTATACTCAACTTCGCATATGCTATTAAATGTGCATCACAAGTTGCCTAAATTTGAAAACGTCCTCCTTAAGCCTGAATTACACAGTACTAGATTCGTCAAAAATTTAGTCTAGGGGGAATTAATTAAAGATAAATTTAATTAGCTAGGTCAAATGTAAGTTTAGTTTAAAATATAGCCTAGGAGGACCAAAAAACGCAATTGTGCCTATGCTATTACATGTGCATCACAAGTTGCCTACATTTGAAAACGCCAACCTTAAAGTAGTGAGGAGAGGATTTCAAGAAACAAGAGCAGCTGTTCAACAACAAGAACTACCCTGATCTCCAAAAACCTTATGTCAAGAGCTGGAACTAGTTCACAACATCAGAAGCCTACAAACTATTTTAATAAAGTAAACCGATTAAAAACTACAGAGTGGTTCATAATTAATCATCTATTTCGTACTACATAGCGTTAAATAAAATTTGAACTGAACATTTTAGGAAATTTATATGATAGTTTAATTTATTGATCTAGAGAGGCTATGCAAAACCATTTTAGCCCTTTCAGCCCTGGATTTTTGAATTTGAAAACATTTTTTTCTTTGTTTAATATATTACATAATATTATATAATAATTACGCTTATTCATACACAAAAAAAATCAAAAGTTTCTAAAACTATGCATGGATTTTCTTTAAAATAACTTTTTGGAATGAAATCTAGTGATTAAAAACAAACATATGGATAGGCACAGTAAGTATAGACCTGCTGGTTTTGTGGTGACAATCAGGGTTGAAAGGGTTAGGGTTAAACCAAACGTTATAATTTCAAATCCATAACAATTAGATAGACCACCCTGTACATTAATTCTTTCGAATCAAACATAATTTTGCGTCTCTCTTCAAATATAATACTTTGCACTTATACACACAAACACTCTACATTTGACTGATATATCTATTTTTTCACAGTAGTTTTTAAGTTTGTAAAAAAAACTGCTTTATTTTACGACGTTTTATTATTATTATTATTACGATTTTAGTAGTCAGGACGGGCGGCGTTTTGTTAACGAAAATTTGTGATAGTGTTTAAGAAGACTAAAGATATTTGTACAAGACCATATCTAACTTTAAAACAAAATTAATTAAATAAGGTAAATTTATGTGGTACCTACAATTAGGAAATGCATATAGGCGAATTAAAATTAGCGAAAATTTACGTAGGTAGTTTGTTGGTTAGCCTACTACTATATTTGGTGCGAACGTAGGGAAAGAGAGAAATTTAATGAGAGTGTACGTTTTTTTTTGTTATATCGCCAACTTACCAAGACTTTTTTTCGGTTGATGTGTGTCTTATAGGAGAGGAAATTAGCGAATTTTTTTTTTTTGTTTTTAGGTTCATTTTGTGTACAAAATTTTCCCTATTTCGAGTTTTTCATTTACAGTGTGATTTTGAGAGTGTTATTTACGTCTATATAAATCTATAAATTTTGTTATGTATGAATAATAAAGTGCTATATTATTGAAACTTTATGGGAGGTACACCAATTAATGGGAGGGAAATATTTGTATATGAAAATTTGCTAAGAAATTACTAAAATATTAGTGGCCCGCTGCAATAGTTGCAATCAAAGAATTACAAAGTTTTGGCTAAAAATGCCAAAACTTTGTCATTCTTTGATTGCAACTATTGCAATAAAAGTGGTAAAAACCACTTTTATTATTTATTTTTTATTTTTTTAGGTAAAAATTGTAGTAAGATTTTTTATTTGGTTGACAATTGTCTATCAAACAGGCTGACATTGATTTTGATTGGACAATTTTGATTTTATTTATCTTCACTTCTTCGGCTTACCGCCATTACGGTACACTTTTTATAGCAATATTTTTTCGGAATTTTCTTTGGAATTAAAGGCCTACAAAATGAGATCAAGCCCAACTTTATATCGTGAAACAAAGTTTCAAATATTTGGTCTGTAGCTTTTATAGTTCATTTTAAAACAATCTCGATATTTTCTCCGTCATCTAGACTATATTTCAAATCAAATGACATTAGTTTCAGGAGGACTTTTAGAAGAAGGAGTTTTTGACGCAACGGATGATAGTTTAAGGTTGGCGTTTTCAAACTTAGGCAACTTGTGATGCACATGTAATAGCATAACTATACCAACCAAACTATGCCCGTCCACTATTTGAAACGACTTGAACTATGCACTACACTATTATCCGTTATTTTTTATGATTAAATTAATGTCATTTATTAATTTAAGACTAATTAAAAAATATATATGAAAAATAATGTAATGCATAGTTCAAGTCGTTTGAAATAGTGGACGGGCATAGTTTGGTTGGTGGGGGCCGCCCACCCACCCCACCTTTGTTCGCATAGTGTCTCTACAGGATAACACTCTTCTTGGCATAGTTTCAACAATATAAAACATTTGTATCCATTGAAAAAACTATGCTAGCAACATGGGGTGGGCGGGCGGCCCCCACCAACCTGACTATGCCCGTCCACTATTTCAAATGACTTGAACTATGCACTACACTATTATCCGTTATTTTTTATGATTAAATTAATGTCATTTATTAATTTAAGACTAATTAAAAAATATATGAAAAATAATGTAATGCATAGTTCAAGTCGTTTGAAATAGTGGACGGGCATAGTTTAGTTGGTGGGGGCCGCCCACCCACCCCACCTTTGTTCGCATAGTTTCTCTATAGGATAACACTCTTCTTGGCATAGTTTCAACAATATAAAACATTTGTATCCATTGAAAAAACTATGCTAACAAAGGTGGGGTGGGCGGGCGGCCCCCACCAACCTGACTATGCCCGTCCACTATTTCAAATGACTTGAACTATGCACTACACTATTATCCGTTATTTTTTATGATTAAATTAATGTCATTTATTAATTTAAGACTAATTAAAAAATATATGAAAAATAATGTAATGCATAGTTCAAGTCGTTTGAAATAGTGGACGGGCATAGTTTGGTTGGTGGGGACCGCCCGCCCACCCCACCTTTGCTAGCATAGTTTTTTCAATGGATACAAATGTTTTATATTGTTAAAACTATGCCAAGAAGAGTGTTATCCTATAGAGAAACTATGCGAACAAAGGTGGGGTGGGTGGGCGGCCCCCACCAACCAAACTATGCCCGTCCACTATTTCAATTGACTTGAACTATGCACTACACTATTATCCGTTATTTTTTATGATTAAATTAATGTCATTTATTAATTTAAGACTAATTAAAAAATATATATGAAAAATAATGTAATGCATAGTTCAAGTCGTTTGAAATAGTGGACGGGCATAGTTTGGTTGGTGGGGGCCGCCCACCCACCCCACCTTTGTTCGCATAGTGTCTCTACAGGATAACACTCTTCTTGGCATAGTTTCAACAATATAAAACATTTGTATCCATTGAAAAAACTATGCTAGCAACATGGGGTGGGCGGGCGGCCCCCACCAACCTGACTATGCCCGTCCACTATTTCAAATGACTTGAACTATGCACTACACTATTATCCGTTATTTTTTATGATTAAATTAATGTCATTTATTAATTTAAGACTAATTAAAAAATATATGAAAAATAATGTAATGCATAGTTCAAGTCGTTTGAAATAGTGGACGGGCATAGTTTAGTTGGTGGGGGCCGCCCACCCACCCCACCTTTGTTCGCATAGTTTCTCTATAGGATAACACTCTTCTTGGCATAGTTTCAACAATATAAAACATTTGTATCCATTGAAAAAACTATGCTAACAAAGGTGGGGTGGGCGGGCGGCCCCCACCAACCTGACTATGCCCGTCCACTATTTCAAATGACTTGAACTATGCACTACACTATTATCCGTTATTTTTTATGATTAAATTAATGTCATTTATTAATTTAAGACTAATTAAAAAATATATGAAAAATAATGTAATGCATAGTTCAAGTCGTTTGAAATAGTGGACGGGCATAGTTTGGTTGGTGGGGGCCGCCCACCCACCCCACCTTTGTTCGCATAGTGTCTCTACAGGATAACACTCTTCTTGGCATAGTTTCAACAATATAAAACATTTGTATCCATTGAAAAAACTATGCTAGCAACATGGGGTGGGCGGGCGGCCCCCACCAACCTGACTATGCCCGTCCACTATTTCAAATGACTTGAACTATGCACTACACTATTATCCGTTATTTTTTATGATTAAATTAATGTCATTTATTAATTTAAGACTAATTAAACAATATATATGAAAAATAATGTAATGCATAGTTCAAGTCGTTTGAAATAGTGGACGGGCATAGTTTGGTTGGTGGGGGCCGCCCGCCCACCCCACCTTTGCTAGCATAGTTTCTCTATAGGATAACACTCTTCTTGGCATAGTTTTAACAATATAAAACATTTGTATCCATTGAAAAAACTATGCTAGCAAAGGTGGGGTGGGCGGGCGGCCCCCACCAACCAAACTATGCCCGTCAATGGATACAAATGTTTTATATTGATAAAACAATTCCAAGAAGAGTATTATTTTATGGAACAACTATGCAAACAACGGTGGGGTGGGCGGGCGGCCCCCACCAATCAAACTATACCCGTCCAGTATTTCAAACGATTTGAACTATGCAATACACTATAATCCGTTATTTTCTAAGATTAAATTAATATCATTTATTAATTTAAGACTAATTTAAAAAATATATGTAAAAAATAATGTAATGCAAAGTCGTTTGAAATAGTGGACGGGCATAGTTTGGTTGGTGGGGGACGCCCGCCCAACCCACCTTTGCTAGCATAGTTTTTTCAATGTTTTATATTGTTGAAACTATGCCAAGAAGAGTATTATTTTATAACTTGTGTATAAGTAATACTCTCCGTTTTCTTTAACTAGAACATAAATTGAGTTGAAAAATACGTAAGCAAAAGAATAATGTTGCACGTATTCCGTAGTCTAGCTGAGAATATCAATAGTCCTTCGGTATTTGTGAAATTAAATTTATTATCTTTTGTTCACAATTACTAAAGGACTATGGACATTCTCACCTAGACTACGGAATACGTGCAATATTATTCTTTTGCATACGTATTTTTGCAACTCAATGTATGTTCTAGTTAAAGAAAACGGAGCGTATTTCTTATATACAATTTTGCCTATGCTATTACATGTGCATTACAAGTTGCCTACGTTTGAAAACGCCAACCTTAATATAAATTAAACAAAAAAAAAACTTCTAAATAGGATCACATTTTATTTAAAAGAAGATCCAACGCAGCAATTCGTTCTAGCGTTTCCGGCCGCATATTATGCCAAGCTGCATACAGGTAATCGTATATAGGAAATTCATACCAGCCCTTTTGCAGCCCCAATATAGCCCTTTTAAGGTCCTTCCCTTTGCCCAGGCCGACGACGAAAGCGTCCGCGTGGAACTCGAATATTCGTGATTGAAATGTTACTAAATACGAATGCGCAGCGTCGTATGGCATGTTAGTGTAATTCATAATAACAAGCAGTCCAATTAATATCGGCTGTTCGTCGTTAAATCCCACCATTTTATAAATCAACGGCGACTGGAATGATGTGATGGCCATTGCAAACACAAGAAAGAAATGTATTTGCATGCAAATTTCATTTTTGATGATATGATTGTAGTGCCAATGTCCAATTTTGTGTGAAAGCAACGCTAAAATAGCATCATTATCCAATATAGAACCATCCAGTAACGTATCATAAAGAACAATATTTTTTTTATGAAATAATCCATAAATAAACGACTTTGAATGCGACAAACGTTTCGTTCCTTCAACCACATAAATTTCACCTACAGGGAAATGTACATCATGACAAAGCTTCAAAATGTTTGTCCTTATTTCACAATCCGCCAAAACTGTGTATTTATCAAAAAGCGGTGCGATTACAGAGGGATAAATTATATACATAATAAATCCAACAACACTCTGTCCAGCCCACAGAATCACAAAAACATAGTTCCCATAATCCTTTACAGCCATCACAACTTTAGAAATAACCGGTATCATAATCACAGCTTGCAACACAAACGACTTCAGATGATCCCCTAAATACGGCCTCAATTGCTGATCGTTGTGCCCAAACTTTTCCTCCAGCACAAACATATGATACAAAATAAAAGGTAAATCAACAATAGCTTGGAATGTTAAGAAAAGCACCATCCAAATACAGCTGTGCATTATTTCCCCTTTATAATAATTGATTTTATCAACAAACCACCAAAACTTGTGCAGCATTCCAAAATACAACACCCACGTTGCAATCACAACCGAGTACACCTCTTTACATATCAAAAACTTAAGTTTTTCCATTGCGTACAGGCGAGTGCGTTCGAAATCTTTAAGATCGAGTAGTTTTGTTACAATTTCAGGCGCTTCTGTGGTGGTTTTTAGTAGTTTATACTAAAATTACAAACAAATATTAATTAACACATCGTGTTGTAATTATAAATTATACACATACTTGTCGCCATGATAAATATATGGACCAGAACGATTGCGCCCATGAGAATAATATAATCGAGTGTAGTAGGGTGAACTCGTCATAAGTGAAGGACATAATTTCAGTTAGAATAAAATTGTTAATTAACACGGAAATTTTATGGGATGATTATCGAAAAGTCATTTTATGATTTGTGGGATGACATTGACGGAATCATAGAAAACGTCGGAATTTATAAGAGTAAAAGTGATCTCATTTAAAAAAAACGTGGGGCTTTTCCGCCGGTCAAGGGAGACACTCAGAGGAGTTTAATGACCTTAACTTCACAGAAAACTGTGACTCGACCCACTGGGAATCGAAATTAGGCTTCCAATGATCAGTAGAAGACGGACGACGCCTCTAACCACGCGGCCACTAAGCTGGCACAAGAGTATTTAGTCGATTCTACAGTTTCTATTAATATTATAATGATTATGTGCATATTTATTTTATAGTTGTAAGATTCTAAATGGTATGGTTTCAAAAAAAAAAACGCCTCACCAGGACTTATAGTCCTGGTTTCCTAGCAAGCGGTGTCGATAAATACGGCCGTTTTTGACGTCATTTACACATTACAAAACACGTTTTAAGTACATATAATTGAATAACACACCAGATTCCAGTATAATTCATGATATTTTCTGAATACTCGGAAGTATATCGATCTCTGAATTACCAGATTTATTTAAATATACATAAAAGAAACGTGTGACGTCAAAATGACGTGAAATACGGCCGTTTTTGTCGACACCGCTTCCTAGGAAACCAAGGCTTTAACGTGCTGATTTAACACTTAATTTTTTGAATGTATACTACTTGATTTGAACACTGTTAGCGTCTTACAATGTAAGGCTGTCTTATCGTTTTAAGATCCGATTTTTGTTTGGTGCAAAGCAACGACTTATTTTTAAGTTTCGTTGGAGAAACCGAGCGATAGAAACGTATATATGATAAACAATTATAAACGTTTATATGATAAACACTCGGCCACTAAACTGGGCGATCTCATTTGATTTTAATAAAAATTATGTAAAATATTCCGTATTTTAAATTTTGAAATGAATTAGTTTTGGTTTCACATGTACAATGAAATTAGAAAGTTGGTTATATGAAATTATTTGAATATATCTCAAATTGAATGTTTATCTTTAAAAAAAAAATAGTGGTAAAAAACATGGCAGTTTTATTCATCTCCTTAATCCTCTGACTAATAAACGTATTTACTTAGTAGTCTGAGCCTTAATCGATTTAGGGCCGGTTCTACAATTTACCAACCAAACTATGCCCGTTCACTATTTCAAACGACTTGAACTATGCATTACATTATTTTTCACATATATCTTTTTAATTAGTCTTCAATTAATAAATGACATTAATTTAATCATAGAAAATTATGGATAAATAGTGTAGTGCATAGTTCAAGCCATTTGAAATAGTGGCAGGCATAGTCGGGTTGATAGGGGTCACCCGCCCACCCCACCTTCGCTCGCATAGCTTTTCCATAGGATAACACTCTTTTTGGAATAGTTTAAACAATATAAAACATCTGTATCCAATGAAAAAAACTATGCGAGCAAAGGTGGGGTGGGCGGGCGGCCCCTACCAACTAAACTATGCCCGTCCAATATTTCAAATGACTTGAACTATGCATTACACTATTTATCCATAATTTTCTATGATTAAATTAATGTCATTTATTAATTTAAGACTAATTAAAAAAATATATGTGAAAAATAATGTAATGCATAGTTCAAGTCGTTTGAAATAGTGGATGGGCATAGTTTGGTTGGTAGGGGACGCCCGCCCACCCCACCTTTGCTCGCATAGTTTTTTTCATTGTATACAGATGTTTTATATTGTTTAAACTATTCCAAAAAGAGTGTTATCCTATGAAAAAATTATGCGAGCAAAGGAGGGGTGGGCGGGCGGTCCCTACCAACCAAACTATACCCATCCATTATTTCAAACGACTTGAACTATGCATTACATTATTTTTCACATATATTTTTTTAATTAGTCTTAAATTAATAAATGACATTAATTTAATCATAGAAAATTATGGATAAATAGTGTAGTGCATAGTTCAAGCCATTTGAAATAGTGGACGGGCATAGTCGGGTTGGTAGGGGCCACCCGCCCACCCCACCTTCGCTCGCATAGTTTTTCCATAGGATAACACTCTTTTTGGAATAGTTTAAAAAATATAAAACATCTATATCCAATGAAAAAAACTATGCGAGCAAAGGTGGGGTGGGCGGGCGTCCCCTACCAACCAAACTATGCCCATCCACTATTTCAAACGACTTGAACTATGCATTACATTATTTTTCACATATATTTTTTTAATTAGTCTTAAATTAATAAATGACATTAATTTAATCATAGAAAATTATGGATAAATAGTGTAGTGCATAGTTCAAGCCATTTGAAATAGTGGACGGGCATAGTCGGGTTGGTAGGGGCCACCCGCCCACCCCACCTTCGCTCGCATAGTTTTTCCATAGGATAACACTCTTTTTGGAATAGTTTAAAAAATATAAAACATCTATATCCAATGAAAAAAACTATGCGAGCAAAGGTGGGGTGGGCGGGCGTCCCCTACCAACCCGACTATGACCGTCCACTATTTCAAATGGCTTGAACTATGCACTACACTATTTATCCATAATTTTCTATGATTAAATTAATGTCATTTATTAATTTAAGACTAATTAAAAAAATATATGTGGAAAATAATGTAATGCATAGTTCAAGTCGTTTGAAATAGTGGACGGGTATAGTTTGGTTGGTAGGGACCGCCCGCCCACCCCACCTTTCTTCGCATAGTTTTTCTATAGGATAACACTCTTCTTAGAATAGTTTAAACAATATAAAACGTCTGTATCCATTGAAAAAAGTATGCGTGCAAAGGTGGGGTGGGCGGGCGGCCCCTACCAACCTGACTATACCCGTCCACTATTTCAAACGACTTGAACTATGCATTACATTATTTTCCACATATATTTTTTTAATTAGTCTTAAATTAATAAATGACATTAATTTATTCATAGAAAATTATGGATACATAGTGTAGTGCATAGTTCAAGCCATTTGAAATAGTACCCGTCCACTATTTCAAACAACTTGAACTCTGCACTATTCTGTTATCCGTGACTTTCTATTATTCAATGAATTTCATTTGTTAGTTTTTATTTATCCTTTATTTATGATTTTTTTTTTTTTGATTCATCAATTTTAAATTTTAAATGCCAATTTCTAATGAAAATGTAATTTTTTTTCTATATTTTTTAAATGAGAAATAACATTATCGATATTATTATCAAATAACAATTTTTATTTGCGAATTCTAAAAGGGACTTTTTTTCTCCGATCAGCCATGTATATTATGATATAGGTTACATAAGGCAATTTCCGAGAAAATTCATTTCAAATTCCAAAACACAAAACTCAAAGTAATAATTCAATTAAACAATACAAAGTTAAAGTAAATGCTCAAACTTAGTACATTAGAAATTAGCAATTTAAAATTATAAAGAGAATTTTCTTAAAAAATCATAAATAAAATTTTATCGATTTTATTCCATACTTTATGGACACTATATATTGTAAAAATTATATGCCTTTTGGTTTGAACAAAGTCATAAGTATAGTTAAGATAAGCAACACATTGTCGTTTTTCCATTCGAGGTAATTGTTTACCCAAGTTCGTAAGAAGACATAACTGCTTCTCTATTCGTGGAATAAGTTTGAGATATTAATGCCAATTTGTCAAACTTATTCCAGGAATAGCCTTATTCTCCAGTTAAATTTCAATTGTAGAACCGGCCCTTAATATTATAATTTTTTACAAATTAGTTCTACAATAATACAAATACATCGTATATAAAAACACCAAATAATCTACATAATATAAACAAAATCAATCAAATTTGTGTGAAAATTTCAATGCACATGTGATTAAGCCTGCCCACCTCGTCAAGGTACTAATTCTTCGGGCAGGGGGGATGGGATAGAAGCATGACTATCTTTCATCCTTCACTCCCACCCCCGCCGATATAATTGCATCTTAATTATGTCGGGCTTTGTTACAGGGTTAGCTTAGATTTATCTAGATGGAAGTTTAGAAAAATCTAAAACTAAACGCGTTCTATTGTTTGGGAGTTAGTAGAATGTTAGGCGCAAAAAAACATAGAACATAGAACCTTCTGAACCCCACTCGCACGTTAGGCGAGCAGTTATCAGTACAAACATACAGTTAAATAAAAATATTGGCAGGCAACTTTATGTGTAAATGAAAATATTACAATGTATATTTAGTTAAAGACTAAATAACATTAACCGATTCTTGCATGTACTTATACATGTTTATATTAGTATAATTTACTAATATTCGGTTGTAAATTGTAATATTGAAGTTATTTCGCACGTGTTTGTTGTTGTCGACGGAATAACATTACCGAATTTTAGCATGTACATATACATGCTTATGTCAATATAATTGACTTTCATGGCGCAGTGTGTAGTTTTGTGTAGTGTATTGTAGTGTAGAAAATATATACAGTTGTAGGCTAAAAAAATCTTTAGCCAATTATTGGAATGTACATCCAATATATTTATATTAATATTTTTGGCTGTTCAATTGCGCATTATAATATTAAATTTTGCGTAGTGTAGTGTGTTGTGGTGTGTGTGAGAGTAGTGTATTTTATAACCAAATATTGGAATGTACATCCAATATGTTTATGTCAATATTATTGACTGTTCTATTCGTTTGCGCATTATAATATTGAAGTTATTTTGAACAAGCCAGCAAATTACTTAACCAAATAGTGAATTGAAATGAAATTTTCATTGAAACAAGTTATAATGATTATTTAAAACTATATTATATATCCTGACTGACTATAGCAAATTAAATCAAGATTTCAGGGACATTAATGTCAACTGATTTATATAATAAACCGGACGATATGAAAAACTAATTTAACAAATTGGCCAGAGATTATAATAATCAACTGGCCACAATAACCTGAAAACCCGAAAATTATTTTAGATCGTAAACCGAGCTAAATTCAAATTAAAATCGCAGTTAATTTAAATAACTTGAAAACCCGTAAATGAAATAAATTACATCCGAAACCGAATTAATTTTAAATTACATCCGAGACCGAGTTAAAGTTAAATTCCATCCGAAACCGAGGAAACATAAAGCTGCCATGCCAATCATCCCAAGAAACACACCAATATCTCAAAACCTCGTTGGATATTGAGCTATTAATGCACGACTTGAGGGTTAATACACCCGTTCCATCTGTCCAAGGCGACGAACACGTTCGAAAGAGTGGACAACTTTCTCTCTAAAAATGCGCATGCGATCGTGAATTTACTTCGGAACGGGAAATAAAAGGCTAAAAGTATAACCCCTATTTCCAGGCGCTTAACCGTGTACCAGAAACCGGGTACAAAAAAACCGTGTACCAAAAACCGGGTACAAAAAACCGGGTACCGAAAACCGTGTACCAAAAACCGTTTACTACTAAAAACCTTTACGTTGCGGGGTGTATTCACGTTAGGATATACAACACCCGATTGGTGTCCTATCCTCGTTGTCCTCGTTGTCCACGTTGTCCTCCATTCCATCTCCAAATTGCTCGTCCATACCGAATTTAAAAGAAGAACCCTAAACAATATATACTCGCGAACTAAATTGCAAAACCTGAAATATTTTTTACTGATTGATTACTGGGAGGGCATTCGGTTTAAAGCACGCGCACTAGGGACTTTGCAAAATAAGAAAAACATATATGTGAGAGTGTAGGTGATGTAAAGTGTAGTGTGTGTGTGTGTGTTTGTTTTTTTTTTGTTGTTAATTTTTTTAAAAATTGAACTTTGTTAAAATCGATTTGATTTCATATTTAAAGTTCATGTTAAATTGAACTTAATAATAATATGATTTGAAACCAAAAAAAAAAAGTATTAATTTAAAGTTCGTCTTAAATCGAACTTAATATTGATTTAATTTGAAACTAATTAAAAAATAAGTTCAATTGATTTTTAAAAATTTAATTAATAAAATTGATTGGATTTAAAATGTAAAGCTTGTCTTAAATTGAACTTATATTGTTATGATTTGAAATTTTAAAAACTAACTTAATATGATTTAATATCTTTTTTTTGTATTGAAATTATTTTCGATTTAATTTTTTTAACGTATGCTCATTTGGTCTGGCAAAATTATATAAAATACCTTGTATTTAAAATTAAAATTGCTTTAAATTATTTGAAATATATTATATGTACGTATGATATTTAAGTTTTCAAATTGTAATCATTAAAATTGAATTGACTTTAAAATTAAATATTGAAGTAAAGCTCATTTGGTTTGAATGATCTTTTTGATTTAAATTTAAGTTTTAACGTTATTGCCAATAAAATTAATTAAATGAAATCGAGCAATACAATTAAATTTCATAAAAATAATGAGCTATGAAAATTAAAGTTAATAAATTTTTAGTGAAATTTTGAAAAATTGCCAGTTGTAGTAAGACACTGATCTAAAAAACAAAAAGAAAATTGTAAGTTCAAAATAATACAAATAATATATAGTGTAAATTTACCTTGATGAATTTGTATTAGTAACCCATCTTTATTGGACCCTTCAAGGGTCCTCTTTATGGTTATACTTGTAATTGAGACATCAGTATAGACCTCTTTCAATATGCTAACATTAATAGCAGCTGAAAAATAGAAAAACATATGTAATTATTTCCTGAAAAGTTACATGTGGTTTGTAGGGATTTGCAATCAAACCAATCAAACACATAAATGCACCCACTTTAACCACTTTAGGTAATGAGACATTTGGACGTGGGAATTAAATCGTGACAGTGAGAAAATTCTGATCAGTAAAAATGTAAACCCCCAACAAGCAATCTACCAGAGATGGTTTACACCTTTACTAATAAGATTTTTTTCATGGGCATGATTTAATTCCCACGCCGAAGTGCCCCATTATCCACAGTAGTTAAAGTATAAGCACCACGTGCAATTATGTTCGATTAATTTGATTGCGGAAAATAGTGTAGTGCAGAGTTCAAGTCACTAGAAATTGTGAATGGAAAGTTTGATTGGTTTTGAAACACCCTTTCACTCAATTATTGTTTGCATAGTTTTTTATATGTAATATATAACTAAGTATAAGAAGCGTGTTATCCATTAACAAAACTATACTAACAAAAATTGTGTGAGTGAGTTTCAATCCAACTAAACTATGCCCATTTACAATTTCAATCAACTTGAACTATGCAATACACTGTTTTACATGATTTTTATTTTAGCGATATTACCACCCATTGGTACTATCGTTAAAATAAAAAAAGGCAAGTACTGAAAGCAAACAAAAGAAATGGATTAGTATACCCTATCAGAACCCCGTTTTGATTTGTGATGTCTTGAATACGCGTTTGCTTCAGGTTAGTGAAAGCTCAAAGAGGAATTATGGTTACCCCTAATCATTGCAATCACGCCAGATCTTGGTTTCTTGAATGATGTTAATCGCTTCTTTTTACTTGCACCAACAAAGCGAGTATGAGAGACTTCTGGCCTTTCGTAATCTTGCGATTCCGAATAACCCGCTCTCAGTCTACCTCACCCCACTAGCTTTCTTCTTAGTTTTCTTCAATGATGTTAATCTCTTCTTTTTACTTGCACCAACAAAGCGGGTATGAGAGACTTCTGGCCTTTCGGAATCTTGCGATTCCGAATAACCCGCTCTCAGTCTACCCCACCCCACTAGCTTTCTTGGCTTCTTTCACTTATAATATCAAGCTACATCTCTTGGTCTCTTGAATGATGGCAAAATCAAAACGGGGGTGCACTGAACCTTGTCGTTATTTTGCTTCAGGTACAGAAAGCTCAAAGAGGAATTACGGTTACCCCTAATCATTGCAATCGCTCAGATCTTGGTTTCTTGAATGATGTTAATCTCTTCTTTTTACTTGCACCAACAAAGCGGGTATGAGAGACTTCTGGCCTTTTGGAATCTTGCGATTCCAAATAACCCGCTCTCAATCTTCCCCACCCCACTAGCTTTCTTCTTAGTATTCTTCAATGATGTTAATCTCTTCTTTTTACTTGCACCAACAAAGCGAGTATGAGAGACTTCTGGCCTTTCGGAACCTTGCGATTCCGAATAACCCGCTCTCAATCTTCCCCGCCCCACTAGCTTTCTTGGTTTCTTTCACTTATAATATCAAGCTACATCTCTTCTTTCTTGTCTGATTCAGTGCACGCTGCTCAAATTTATATTCAATTAAAAGAAGTAGAATTATTAGAAATAATTCCAACGGATTATATTAGGTCATTCAATATAATTAAATTGTCTCACCAATATCCAATATATTCAGTTAAGTCGGTTAGTCCTTGTAATATTCTTAGTATATACAATTGTATTTGCATTAAATAAATATAGTTGAGGAGTTTTACAACTAAAAATAATTATTGTTAGTTCAAAATAACATAAATAATATATAATATAAATTTACCATGTTTATTAGGTTGCTACGGGCCTTGAAGTTTACCACATTACGACCGCTTTCAATATGCTAGCATTAACAACAGCTGCAAGGAAGAAAAAACAACATAATTAGTTGTTTACTGCTTCTAGCTAATATTGCTAAATAACAGTTGTTGTTGACTTTTATTTGCGGATCAAAAGTAGCCCATTTTTAATTAATAGAGCGCTGATATTAGTGCTTCAAGAATAGCCATTTTCTAAGAGCTACATGTGGTTAAAATAGACACTGGCATAGGTTATCTGTTACTGTTATTTCTTACTGTTATTTGTTACTGTTGTTTGTTACTGTTGTTTGTTACTGTTGTTTGTTACTGTTGTTTGTTACTGTTGTTTGTTACTGTTATCTGTTACTGTTATCTGTTACTGTTATCTGTTATTGTTATCTGTTACTGTTATCTGTTACTGTTATCTGTTACTGTTATCTGTTACTGTTATCTGTTACTGTTATCTGTTACTGTTATCTGTTATCAGTTACTGTTACCTGTTACTGTTATCTGTTACTGTTATCTGTTACTGTTATCTGTTATCTGTTATCGGTTACTGTTATCTGTTACTGTTATCTGTTACTGTTATCTGTTACTGTTATCTGTTACTGTTATCTGTTACTGTTATCTGTTACTATTATCTGTTACTGTTATCTGTTACTGTTATCTGTTACTGTTATCTGTTACTGTTATCTGTTACTGTTATCTGTTACTGTTATCTGTTACTGTTATCTGTTACTGTTATCTGTTACTGTTATCTGTTACTGTTATCTGTTACTGTTATCTGTTACTGTTATCTGTTACTGTTATCTGTTACTGTTATCTGTTACTGTTATCTGTTACTGTTATCTGTTACTGTTATCTGTTACTGTTATTTGTTACTGTTATCTGTTACTGTTATCTGTTACTGTTATCTGTTACTGTTATCTGTTACTGTTATCTGTTACTGTTATCTGTTACTGTTATCTGTTACTGTTATCTGTTACTGTTATCTGTTACTGTTATCTGTTACTGTTATCTGTTACTGTTATCTGTTACTGTTATCTGTTACTGTTATCTGTTACTGTTATCTGTTACTGTTATCTGTTACTGTTATCTGTTACTGTTACTGTTATCTGTTACTGTTATCTGTTACTGTTATCTGTTACTGTTATCTGTTACTGTTATCTGTTACTGTTATCTGTTACTGTTATCTGTTACTGTTATCTGTTACTGTTATCTGTTACTGTTATCTGTTACTGTTATCTGTTACTGTTATCTGTTACTGTTATCTGTTACTTTGATGAGAATATCATCTACTCCAGACCAGAGAAGGGTGTTAGCCGTGAAACCCCACGTTGACCAAGTGGGTTGGGAAGTTGGGAGCACGTATAAGCTGAAAAGTTTCTCGCTTTGTAAGATTTGAACTCACGATCTTCAGCGTAGCCTTGACCACTGCGTTAAGCTCCCCCTTTCAGAAGGTACCTATTATAATCACGTGTAACTTTTAGAAAATGGCTACTCTTGATTCAATAATAGCAGCGTATTATTAGCTAAACATGACTAGTCGTGAATCGCGAATATAAAGCAACAATCAAATATAATAAATCTCATATAATAACCTTGAAAAGTCTGCGTTAAAGCTGTGCAATCTCCAATATGAACCACTCCACGTCGCATATTGACAGTAAAACTAAGGAAGGAAAACCATGAAATACAGAGTCAAGTGCAGAAATTCTAAAAGTCACTCACCATTAGTCATACGTGTCATTGCAACAGTGGAGCAGATGGTACAACCGGTGAACCTAAAAGCTGAAACAAGCGCCCTAACATCTAAAACGACAAACACAATGGACGAAAAATAAACGCGGGGGCTCTGAAAAACGGTAAAAACATACAACAAATCGAGTGGAAGATGGCGCGTGGAGACCATTAGACCATTATAACCACTGACCTATTTCACATCAATAAAGATGTTTCCTGCTATGTGTTATGTTCTTCAAAATCCTTCATCTTTCAGTCATTAATCTCCTGCATCTTAAAATTCCTTCCTTTTCCAGTGCATATCCACAATGTATGCTTGCGATCACATCGTTACAAATTCCTGGAGGTCTTGAATGTCTTGGAGGTCTCGAAGCACACGATAGTAACCGGCACTTTTATATTATACCGCATTGAATTTTACCCGAATTTTAGTTGAAATTAAGCTAATTTAATGATGCCTTTAGTGAGTAGTGACAAGTGACATTCTTCTATAAACGCGAGTAAGAATGATTGTGAATAAAACCGAACTGACTCTTCGAATTCCCCTGACTGGCAGTTGTATTAACGTTTCGATAGTTGAGGTGAGAATAGAGAATGGAGGTGGGTGGGTTAGTTCTATTGGTTTGGTGTCGACGCTTTATTGGGACGATGGCATAGGTAAACCTATGAGATTTAATTGTTTAACCCCCTATAACAGACATTTCTGGAAATCCACTGAAATGATATAAGATGTCTGTTTATAAATAAAGACAACATTGGACTTGGAGGTAACACAATGTGTCACTAACTTGACCTACCTAAAACTTGACACTATTATTAAGAAAATAAAAACCACCATTTTTGATGATTGAAATTGATTTAGTGCAAGTTTCTTATAACCTGGGAAGCAAAGTTCCTCAGGTTAACATAATGAGTTACTAGTTTGGCTTAAATGACATGCCTAAAACTCGACGCTGTCATTAAGAAGAAGAAGAAGAAGAATTGATGACGGTTAAAATTGAATTAGCGTGAGTTTCTAATAAAATAACATTGGTCCTGGAAAGCGCAGCCCCCCAGGCGAACACAATGAATCTCTAATTTGACCTAATTGACCTACCTAAAAATTTGACAGTTTAATAAAAATATTTGATTGTGTCTGAGAAGTTGAAGGTCCCCAGGTGAACAAAATTAATCACTAATTTGACCTAATTGACCTACCTAAAAACTTGACATTGTTGAAGTAGAAGTAATGTCAGTTTAATAACAATATTTCATTGTGTCTGAGAAGTGAAGGCCCCCAGGTGAGCACAATGAATCTCTAATTTGACCTAAGTGACCTACCTAAAAACTTGACATTGTTTAAGTTGAATTAATGCCAGTTTAATGAAATGACATCATTGGGCCTGGGAAGCAAAGCCCCCCAGGTGAACACAATGAATCTCTAATTTGATCTAAGTGACCTACCTAAAAACTTGACATTGTTTAAGTTGAATTAATGTCAGTTTAATGAAATGACATCATTGGGTCTGGGAAGCAAAGCCCCCCAGGTGAACACAATGAATCTCTAATTTGACCTAAGTGACCTACCTATAAACTTGACATTGTTTAGGTGAATTAATGTCAGTTTAATAAAATGACTTCATTGTGTCTGAGAAATGAGGGCCCCCAGGTGAGCACAATGAATCCCTAATTTGACTTAAGTGACCTACATATAAACTTGACATTGTTTAGGTTGAATTAATGTCAGTTTAATGAAATGACATCATTGTGTCTGAGATGTGAAGGCCCTCAGGTGAGCACAATGAATCTCTAATTTGACCTAAGTGACCTACCTATAAACTTGACATAGTTTAAGTTGAATTAATGTCAGTTTAATGAAATAACATCATTTGGGCCTGGGAAGCAAAGCCCCCCAGGTGAACACAATGAATACCTAATTTGACTTAAGTGACTTACCTAAAAACTTGACATTGTTTAAGTTGAATTAATGTCAGTTTAATAAAATGACATCATTGGGCCTGGGAAGCAAAGCCCCCCAGGTAAACACAATGAATCTCTAATTTGACTTAAGTGACCTACCTATAAACTTGACATTGTTTAGGTTGAATTAATGTCAGTTTAATGAAATGACATCATTGTGTCTGAGATGTGAAGGACCTCAGGTGAGCACAATGAATCTCTAATTTGACCTAAGTGACCTACCTAAAAACTTGACATTGTTTAAGTTGAATTAATGTCAGTTTAATGAAATGACATCATTGGGCCTGGGAAGCAAAGCCCCCCAGGTGAACACAATGAATCTCTAATTTGACCTAAGTGACCTACCTAAAAACTTGACATTGTTTAAGTTGAATTAATGTCAGTTTAATGAAATGACATCATTGGGCCTGGGAAGCAAAGCCCCCCAGGTGAACACAATGAATCTCTAATTTGACCTAAGTGACCTACCTATAAACTTGACATTGTTTAGGTTGAATTAATGTCAGTTTAATGAAATGACATCATTGTGTCTGAGATGTGAAGGCCCTCAGGTGAGCACAATGAATCTCTAATTTGACCTAAGTGACCTACCTAAAAACTTGACATTGTTTAAGTTGAATTAATGTCAGTTTAATGAAATGACATCATTGGGCCTGGGAAGCAAAGCCCCCCAGGTGAACACAATGAATCTCTAATTTGACCTAAGTGACCTACCTATAAACTTGACATTGTTTAGGTTGAATTAATGTCAGTTTAATGAAATGACATCATTGTGTCTGAGATGTGAAGGACCTCAGGTGAGCACAATGAATCTCTAATTTGACCTAAGTGACCTACCTAAAAACTTGACATTGTTTAAGTTGAATTAATGTCAGTTTAATGAAATGACAACATTGGGCCTGGGAAGCAAAGCCCCCCAGGTGAACACAATGAATCTTTAATTTGACTTAACTGAGCTGCTGACAAATTTGACATTGTTGAAGATTAAAAAAAGATTTCATTGTATTTGAGAAGTAAATCCTCCCAGGGTAACACAATGAGTTCCTACACTGACATTAATGAGCTACCTAAAACCACAACACTGCTATGAAAAATGAAACATGACTATTGTCATTTAGAAGTAATTGTCTATTTTGACTTAAGTGACTTGCACAGAACAGACTTAAATTAGTAAATCCACCACCCACTGAAATGACAAAAGAAATCTGTTCACTGAAACTATCATTAGGTTGGACTTAATGTCACCAAATACTGACTAAATTAATGAGTCTATAGCTTGAATTACATTGTACTAGATTCGTGAAGAAACTTTAAGAAGATTCTAGTTCGAATTATTCTTATGCTATATTCAGCTCGTACGATAAAGTAAAAGCTGAACATGAATAATTGAAACTAGAAACTGGTTCAAGTTTATTGACGAAACTTGTACAATGTAATTCTAGCTTTAGCCCACTGTTTGAACAATATATGAAAAATACACCCATTGAATAGAATCTGACCACAATATGATTAAAATCAAAATTGACTTGAATACTTTTAATATCCAGCATTTCTACCACATCAGATCTGCCACCAAACTGTATCCCATAAGCAAATTCATACAATCAAGACTATTACGATACCATCTACTACTAACTACTATTACTACTATTCCCCTACAACGCTCAAATCATACACACAAACGGAAGCGCTTCCGTGTTCATACAAACCCCACTCTTGCAATGGCCATTGACTTCTACACAGTTTGGCTTTAGAAATGTTTGGTTTCTGAATGCACACAAATTGACTATATAATATTTCAAAAAAGATTACACCATAAAAATCTTTGAAATATTAGAATTAAACCCAAATATTAGTAACATTGAATTTATTATTATTTATTCCCATCTCCATAATATAAAAATGAAGACAATGTTTTGTTAGTTATAACTTTTGGGATGATGGTGCAAATATAATGGTCACAGCTTCGAATCTCGTCAATGGTTGTATTTTTTATATTTTTTATTCAATATTTAATTCAAGTATTAAGTGTTTTGAATTAATAGCAATGTTTTAAGTAAGTGTTTGGTTTTTTACATATTAAACATTAATTTATTCATTATTTATTTGACAATTAATTCATGATACCCATTCAAACGTAATGGAATGGTTTAAAAAATACACCTTAAAAGTATATTTGTATAAATGTGACTAGGAATCACTAAAACTAGGGAATAATAACATAAACAAATAAACTCTTCAAAAAATAATTATAAAATAGCAGCAAGTCAATAAAAAGTATAAACAGCAGTAATAAAACTATGGCAAAAACATTTAAAAAGGCTGTTTAAGGTTTGGATCACATCTATACTTTTCTTATGGCGCCAGTTGTGAAATTGGATTGAGGTTTTGGCAGAAACTATGCAGCAGAATGTCATACAATTTTTATTAGTTGATTACAACATGTTTTTGTTGGCCATAAAACTTATTTTGTAAATATTGATGACCTTAGTTAGAAAACATAGATCATCAAATGTTACAAAATAAGTTTCAAAGCCAACAATAAAGTATTTTAATCAACTAGAAAATTGTATGCCATTCTAGAGCATAGTTTTTGATAAAACCTTAATACAATTTTATAAATCATACCATAAGAGGAGTATGCATGTGATCTCATCCTTAATAATTGAAATTAGCTAAATTTAGCTAATATTTGTAGTAAAATATACCAAATGTAATTATAAATCACTCAAACAAGCTAAAAAATATGTATTAGATATTAAACACTTTAAAAACTTATTATAAAGGGTTGGTGAGTAAACAAAAATAAGTAATATATAAATATCAGTTATAAAACAATATCAACATCTATAAAAGAGCCTGTGCTATAATTAAAATTAGCTATGCTAGTAAATATTTGTAATAAAATATCTTGAATGTCATATAAATAATTCAAGCAAGCTAATAATTGTTGCATATACAATTAGAATTGTTAAAAAATAGTTATAAAGTGCTGGTGAGTAAATAAAAAGAACTCAAATATAAAAATCAGTTATAAACCTATATCAGCATCAATAAAAGATTGTTCTATAATTAAAATTAGTCACACTATTAAATATTTGTAATAAAATATCCTATGTGATTATAAATCACTCAAGCTAACTAATAAAACTATCATTAGCAATTGGAATTGTTAAAAAAATAGTTGTAAAATGCTGGTGAGTAAATAAAACTACCCAAATATAAATATCTGTAATAAAACTATCTCAACATCTTATAAGAAGTGTGTTGCGATACCTGGAATTAGCTATGTTGTTCAATAATAATAATAATAATAAAATGTCATAAATATTATTCTAAATCACTGAAACTAACTAATAATCATATATTAGTAATTGGACTTGTTCAAAAATAGTTATAAAGTGCTAGCAAGATATAAAGACAGCTCAATTATAAATATCAGTTATAAGACGATATTAAAAAAGTCTGTTCTAGAATTCAAATCAGCTATGCTATTAAATATTTGTAATAAAATATGCTCAATGTGATATAGCAATCTAGCTAACTAATAATTGTATCATTTACAATTAGAATTGTAAAAAAATAGTTATAAAGTGCTGGCGAGTAAATAAAAACATCTCAATTATAAATATCAGTAACAAAACTATGTCAAGATCACATAAAATGTGAATCATATAATTAAAATTAGCTAAGTTATGCAATAACAATAAAAAATATCATAAATGTATTTCTAAATCCTGAAACTAACTAATAAATGTATATTAGTAATTGTAAAGTGATAGCGAGTAACAAAACTATCTTAAAAACATAAAATGTCTGACGTATGATTGAAATTAGCTAAGATATAAAATATTGTAAATAATTGTTAATAAGATATCCTAAAAATGATGATAAAACACTCAAGCTAACTAATAAAACTATCATTAGCAATTGAAATTGTTATAAAGTGCTGGCGAGTAAAATAAAACATCTAAAATATAAATATCAGTAACAAAACTATCTCGACATCATATAAAAAGTGTGTTGTATACATAGAATTAGCTAAATTATTCAATAGTAATAAAATAACCAAATTGTGATTCTAGATGACTGAAACTAATTAATAATTGTATTTTAGCAATGGGACTTGCTAATAAAATAGTTATAAAGCAATAGCGAGTAAATAAAAATTGCTCAAATATAAATATTAGTAATAAAACTATCTCAATAACATATGAAAAGTTATTGTATGATTAAAATTGGCTAAGATAATAAATATTATTAATAAAATATCCTCGGTATGATTATAAATCACTCAAACTAACTACTGATTATATATTAGCAATTAAATTCATTAAAAAAGTGCTGGAGAGAGCAAATAAAAACTAAAATATAAATATCAAACTCAAGTAAGTAAATAAATTGGGGAAATATAAAAAGATAAGCCATGTGGAAGCTGGAGCGTAAATAGATATGAACTAATATGAAACTATATCTAGAGTATTAAAATATGATTACAAAAAGCTCAAATTAGTAAATAAATATGAATATTAAACTGTCAAAATAATGTAACAAATAACTAACGAAATTAAATTTATAAACATTCTTGTCTAAATATAATTAAACTTGTATGTCATAGAAGGACAATACAGCAATGTTCATAAATCCGAGTTAATGGATAGAATGTTTTAAATAGTAAAACTCGTCAACAAATATAAATAAAGTAATGCAAATCAATCTAGCGAATGTACTAGAAGTTAAATATGTAAACCACAATATCAAATAGGAAACTTCTGGGTTACTGATGTTATAATAATAAAAACATACCCATGAATTAAAAACAAATGTTAGATGTTTACATAACCAAGTAACTCAAAACACTAATAAAAACAAACAAAACTAATGGAATACTAACCCAAACCGTGAGGTTTCTATTCACCCAGCACCGAAGCGCCGAGAAAATTGTTTATTGGTTATGGAAAAAGGCACTTTATAGTTTAAAGATATTTATTGCACCCTAACCGTTCCGCATTAACAAATGCAGAACGTTTGTATTCTAATAAACAGCCCATTGAATAACCGCGATAACGATACTCGATACAACTGCCGCACACAAAATAAAATCATCAAAAATAAACTCACCGGCTCAAACACAAACAAACACCAGACCGGCAGGTTAACATGTCAAAAAGCCGCGCCTGCGCATCGGACGATGACGCCGCCGTTACGTTTCATCACCCAAAATTCTGCAACCCTCAAACCAGCCTAAAAAGCTCGAAAAATCACCCGGCGAACGCATCCCCGGGCGTTTCCAGCACCCCAACTACTAACCGTATGACCGCGAACAGTTTCCCCAGAAATCTAACCAATTTTCAAATTTTCACGACGCACTAGTACACTTTTTTTTTAAGAGGCTTCAGAAGTTAAAACGGCAAATGAGCGGAGCGAGTCGCGCACCCAAATTTATAGACAGCCGTTCCCCCACCACCAACGTCGGTGGTGGGGGAACTTTTCGCCCCAAATTTGTTATTTTTAATTTCTAGCAACGCAAATATTAATAACCTATCTTGTAGCCGGCGTTTTGCAACCCCGAAAAATTATCGGGCTGGGTCTTGTAGTCCAATTTTTCGGGGTGAAATTAATTAAAAAACGGGTTGAAAATAGGTTATAAACATACATTTGGCTATAACATAAAAACTATAGAATTTCATGGCTTAAAAACTATCCCTACGTTCCGGGCGGGGTCGAAAACATGGGATAGCATATATTTTGGGGCGGGGGCGGCAGTATTTCCAAAAAAGTCATTTTTTGGGCCACTTGTGGCAGACGGACGTGTTTTCGGAAATTTCGAAAAATTAATTTGGGCCGTTTGGGGCCAAACTGGTGTCATATTAAAATGCCTTGTTAATTTTTAAGGTGTTTACAAGTGTTTTTGGGGGCAAATACAAGTAATTTTAATTGAATTTGGGATGATTAAAGTGGTCGCGGGTACTCAATATTTGATGGGATATGCTGACGTTATTATAGCGAGTTAGGCCTAGATATTTGATGCGTTGATATGGAGCGGGGCCCTAGATTCTGATTCCGGCGATAATTTGTGTCTAGAAAGGGGTTTGTTCGTTCAGGAGGAAAAAATTATCGGCACTTACGACATAACCTATACATATGAACAAAAAAATTAATTTTGGGGTTCTGGAGTTTATATGTATTACTAGAGAAAGGTTTTAAGATTATTTTAAGTATAAGTGAAGATTGAGTATCATAAAGGCAGTTGGTGGTGATGTCTGGTTGATTTTAAGTTTGGGCCAATCATCATATAATTTATCACTTTTTATGAGTGAGTTCTATTGCTATTAATGGGGGTTGTGTGATGTATAGTTGTTTGGCTGTATGTAATTTATAAGATTATATAAAAATATTGGAAGATTGTGTATTAATAAGTCACTTTTTCATGATTCTTAAAATACAGCTCATACTAGACCAAGTGGCTTATTACAGATTAGGCTATTTTGATGCATTTAAGATGGGTTTTATAGTAGAAAGTTCTTTGCTAGATGTAAGCTTGAAGATTATAGAAAAATATTGGAAGATTGTGTGCTTAAAAGTAACTTGTTGTTTGTCCTCCGAAAGCACGAGTGGCCCTTCACATGTCAAACTATTTTTAATGCATTTAAGGTAGAATTTCTGCATGAATGTTGCCTTGTATTAATAAAACATATCTGTAGCAAATGTATGTAACTTAATCATAAACACACTCTTATAAATAATCTGTAATAAGCTGTAGACACTGGTGGAAGTTGTGCTTGCATGTGAAAAGTCGATCTGTGTGGTTTCCATGTTGTGTAGCTGCAAAAAGAAAATAACATATAAGATTTTTGTGTGTCTATTATCTCTAACAAGTTAGAAGTAATAGTAAAAACAATTTATTTCTCATGTAAGCATATAATTTGCAATTCACCCGAGGTATTTGTTCAGGATAAATCACTATTTGTCAAAAGTTGACAAAATTTAATGAAACTTTGCATATGCTCCTTATTTTTAATTGTAAATTACTTATCTATATAACTTTTTGTTAATTTTTTACTCAAAATGTCACTTTACCTGACACTATTAAATAACACATTTTTCAAAATATGACCGAATTTGATTAAACTTTGCATACATACATGATTTTGAAATACAACTACTTTATTTTAATAAAATTTTCTTATAGGATCACATGAAATATCACTTTACCTGCAGTATTTATAAGAATACATCACTATTTTTCAAAAGTTGACCAAATTTTATGAAACTTTGCATATGCTCCTTATTTTTAATTATGAATTACTTATCTATATAACATTTTGTTAATTTTTTACAAAAAATGTCACTTTACCTGACACTATTAAGTAACACATTTTTCAAAATATGACCAAATTTGATTAAACTTTGCATACAGACATAATTTCGAATTCCAACTAACTTATTTTTATAAAATTTTCTTATAGGATCACAAGAAATATCACTTTACCTGAGGTATTTAAATGAATACATCACTATTTTTCAAAAGTTGAGATTTTTGTATGAAACTTTGCATATGCTCCTTATTTTTAATTATGAATTACTTATCTATATAACATTTTGTTAATTTTTTACAAAAAATGTCACTTTACCTGACACTATTAAGTAACACATTTTTCAAAATATGACCAAATTTGATTAAACTTTGCATACAGACATAATTTCGAATTCCAACTAACTTATTTTTATAAAATTTTCTTATAGGATCACAAGAAATATCACTTTACCTGAGGTATTTAAATGAATACATCACTATTTTTCAAAAGTTGAGATTTTTGTATGAAACTTTGCATATGCTCCTGATTTTTAATTGTGAATTGTTTATCTATATAACATTTTATCAATTTTTTACTCAAAATGTCAGTTTACCTGACACTATCGAGTAACACATTTTTTTAAATTTGACCAAATTTGATTAAACCTTGCATACAGACATGATTTTGAAATCCAACTACTTTATTTTAATAAAATTTTCTTATAGGATCACATGAAATATCACTTTACCTGAGGTATTTATATGAATACATCACTATTTTTCAAAAGTTGACCGAATTTTATGAAACTTTGCATATGCACCTTATTTTTAATTGTGAATTGCTTATCTATATAACATTTTGTTAATTTTTTACTCAAACGGTCACTTTACCTGACACTATTGAGTAACATATTTTTAAAAATTTGACCAAATTTGATTAAACTTTGCATATAGACATGATTTTGAAATCCAACTACTTTATTTTAATAAAATTTTCTTATAGGATAACAAGAAATATCACTTTACCTGAGGTATTTAAATAAATACATCACTATTTTTCAAAAGTTGAAATTTTTTATGAAACTTTCCATATGCTCCTGATTTTTAATTGTAAATTATTTGTCTATATAACATTTTATCAATTTTTTACTCAAAATGTCACTTTACCTGACACTATTAAGTAACACATTTTTCAAAATATGACCAAATTTGTTTAAACTTTGCATAGAGACCCACTTTAATCCTTGAGCCAATATTTTGCAACCCAATTCGAATATTAGCTCAAGGATTAAAGTATATTCCTAATTAAATACAAGCTTATTATAGCTGCAGTACCCTAAAAGTTGTGGAACTTGTTTTTTTGGTTTTTTACTTATCTTATAAATACAGCTATATTTTTAGTCCATTTTCAACAAAATAAGTCTTTTAATTGAAACCATCACAACGAGTGTGGTGTATAGTAATAAATACAACGTATTGAACTGTTAATAATATTTCTTTTAGTTAATTGTAAAGTTTTAAGATTTCAATCTATTTATACATATTTTTAAATTTTTGAATATTCGCGCGTACCAAGGGCGCATGCCCAACACCTACGACTTCCCGCGCAATTGTGTCGGTTAAGTTCTGTCGTCTGTCAATTAGCAAAATCCTCTGCAGAGGTGTAAGTTGCAACTGAAATAACGAATTTTAACACCGATTTTCACATAACGTTGTTAAATTTGTTGTGATAGTGCGTGTGCTGAGTGATATTGCGACGATCCGGCGTCATACGCGTACAATAGAAACATTCCGGGCTATGCGCGAAATGTGCCGGGCGGTCAGTGCAACAGGTGAAGTTATATTGTGATGAGTGAGGTGTTCGTTTTACATTCAGCTGTGAAGCTATTTAATTTAATTGGTAAGTGATTTGAAACTAAATATTAATCTTAAGCTGATGCTCAATTTTACTCGAGACACGGCCGCGCCGTGCCATTATACAAAGGGCTGGCCGTATCAAGCAGCACTGTTAATGCGCGGCATACCGCAATCGTTTTTTAGTAGTAGTTACTGTATTTGTTACAAATTGTAACTGGCTATCGACCTTTGGGTCCTTCTGTTGTGTGTTAGTATATCTGTATGTAAGTGTTACAACTTGCTACTTCAGAAAATCATCTCCGAGTTATCGAAAGTGTCATTAAATGTATCCCAACAACAAATGGTACCGATTAGCCAGACTATCCATTTGTTAAGCAGAGGAGCTGCACTACATTGGTGTGTTTCATAAACTTTTGTAACTAAAACACTGATGCTGCACTTATTGATGAAATGCTGTGATCTATCCTCTCGTCTTCCAGATATTCTACAGTTTTTATAATAAATTTTAAAAAGCTTACCTAATTCCCGCTGCTATCATGGACTCTGTTGTCAGCTCTTTGATGAATGAAACTGATTTACCATTTTTATGTCTATAACATTCAGCAGATTTCATACTAAATAACTGATTATTTGGTTAGTTGGAGATGGAATTGATTAGTTGTTTTAAATATAAATAAATATGGCCAGTATTAATTTTATTCAGTTGTATAAAACTGAATTAGTTGAATATAGTACAAACTGCCTATTTTGGTCAATACTACCAACATAGTAAGTATTTTATACAGTTAACTCAACTTTATACAACCCAGCTCATAAAATAAAATAATTTTGTAAATAAAATAATTGTTAATACATTCATTTCATATAAATATACAGGGCTGTGCTGTAGATTTTCTCAGTATATTGCAAGTGTCCAAAATGTCTCCCCTTTAATATTTTTTCTTTGAAATAGCATTGTATTTTGCTTTCACTTCTTATGGTGCCACCTCTCTGTTTCAAAGCATGGCACTGCCCTGTAAATATATAATAAATTTTGTTTGTGACAAGCTAGTCATATTAAAAAATAGATATCAAAACATATGTTACTAGTAGCTACCTGTTTGGACTTATGGTGATACAAACTCTCAGCAACACACCACACTAGACTAATAACCAGTGGTTTCTTTCATTAAAGGGAGTAGTGGTTGCAAGCAACCCACAGGTAACCCCCTGACACTGAACTGCTCACATGTTACATCAGGGTGGGTTCATTATTGCCCTTCTTGGACTCCACTGGATTTCTTTCAAGCCATTACATTAGGTCCTCCATCCTCTTGCAAAATTAGCGGTTGAATTCCTCATGATCCAGCAGGTGCTTCTTTAGCCCATTCAAATACACTTCTGACATCATTAATGGTCTCTACAAGTAAATACTATTAGTAGTGATCATGTGTTATTAGTAGCTGCTCATTTCAAGTATGAGTAAATACACAATCATCTGCTACACACCACACTAATAGTTACTAGTAACTGCTATTAGTAATAAGCATGTGTTTCTAGTAGCTCTTCATTTCAAGCATGAACAGACACACATTCTTTTGCTACACCACACTAATAATTATGAATAACTACTATTAATAGTAATCATATGTTAGTAGTAACTGCTTATTTCAGTTATGAGTGAACAGATAATCCTTTGCTACACACTACACTAATAGTTACTAGTAACAGCTATTTGTAATGATCATGTTTTACTAGCAGCTGCTCATTTCAAGCATAAGCAAACACACAACCCTCTGCTATTCTGCTACTACTGGATGTTAGTAGTGACTAGTAACATCAAACAAAGCCATAACACTCACTTCTATATATTTATGGTAACACCCCTGTTGTTGATTACTACTTGATGAATCCTGGATTCCCCTTCTTGAATTGAGTCCATAATGATTGGTCTATACCCCAATGCGGCCTATAATCGATTGAATTGTGCTTAAATTATCTACAGACTCGCTTTTTTTACGGAAATGATTTGTTTTTGTTTATTTGCAATGGCGTACAAAAACAAAATGAACGTGAAGCTAGCTGATGGTGACCGACTAAACCCTAATTGACCCTGATTACAGTTGTCTAGGGTATTTTAAAAAGTTATGGAATTTAATACAACAAATAATAGTATATTATGTCGATAGGCAGTTACAGAATTGTAACAAATAAATTAACTATTACTAGCATTAAATATGTATAACTTACATTTTTAATGTCTGGCACGTCATGGTGTTTGTGGTGTTGACCTACCGATGGCTCTGTCCACAAAACATACTGCTCGGCTCTGTCGATCGGTTTTTGCCCATTTTGATATGTGTTTAAATGGACGAGATACTGATACGCTGTGGATAAAACTCTGTAGTTACTACCAGATATTGCAGTAGCAATTAAGCATGAGCGTTAAATGTCTTATTAACATAAAACTTACAAATAGTAGTTATCTGTAATTCTTGGATGAAACCCCAGGCGTTAGTAGAACTGGACTGACATTGTATGCAACCCGCAAAAGTATGGTCCATTTTTAAATGGACCATATATGATTATTTTAAATAAATTCGCACGAATTGATCTGTTTCTTGTCAAACATCAAGTCGGGGGATTTAAACTGGACTAGAGGGTATATAGTTCGTGAAGTTGTGAGTTATAAAAGAACTTCTATCTTTAAAGAGCGATTAGCCATGAGGCTTTTCTGCTGGTCTAGAGAGGCTCGGAGGAGTTAAATCATCCAGTATTTGCCTTAACTTCACAGAAAACCTCTGAATAACTGTGAAAGGTGATTCGCAATGGAGTTCGAACTCTGGTTTCCCAATGAGACGCCTCTAACATCTCGGCCTTTGAGCTGGATTGTGTGATCAAGAATTCGTAACTAGTTTCATGTTCTAGTTTGTCCACCATAATACTAGGTGGCGTTTGTTGTCCGCCTCGATAACAGAGGGTTCATTTCCAATTTTTTTGTGTACCCCCGTATTCACTGACGTTCCATAAATCTATCAATAGATATTGAACCCGTGATATGATGAAACCCATAAGTATTCGTTGTTATAGCGACAATAAATAAATTATTTAGTTGATGTAGTTACTTTAGATTTGCTCTATTGGAAACACTGAAAAAATAAAGAAAATGTGTCATCAAAGCACCAATCACAAGCGCTATTGAAGGTGTTGAAATTTATTTTGACCATTTCTGTCATTTTCAATTTATACATTCAATAGTTTATGGGGCCTATCAAGTTTATGGAATGTTGGTGAATACGAGCATCAGTAGATTTGAAAGTTATATAAATAATGAATGAACAACTTGGTAAAATACCATTTAATTTTCTCTACAATGTGATTAAATAACAAATAAAAGTTCATTGGGTCTTGTTTTCATCCAAAGCATTAAGCCTCTCCAGCAGTGTTGGCTGATCATTATGCCACACCGAATAAAGTCTGTCATCAACCGGAAACGTTAAATTATGCTTGTACAGTTGCACCAAAGCCTTCTTCAAGTCATCCGCTTTGCCCAGATTGGCAGCAAAAGCGTCTGCTTGAAACTCGAACCTCCTAGATAGAGCCTTCTGTAGGTATTCAAGTAGTAACTTGTATGGCATTGTGATGTAATCTAGGATCACTATCAGTCCAACCAGTATTGGTTTAGAATCGCTTTTAAATCCAGCAACTTTGTAGATCATCGGCGAGTTTAAAGTCATTGAGAAAACAGCTAGTAACACGAAGAAATTGAGCTGCATAAAAAGCAGACTCTTCGTAATGTGTCCGAAATACCAATGACCGAGTTGTTGCGCTACTGATGCTACAATGGTATCGTTGTTCATTTCACAATCCTCCACCAGGTTATTGTTGAGGACAATTTGTTTGGATGTGTTGAATGGCAGGGAGCCGTAGATGGATGCGTTGCTTCTTTTTGAGCGGCCTTCATTACAGATGTATAGTTCGCTGAGTGGGAATTTCAGTTCGCCGGCTAGTGATTCGATTTTAAATCGTAACTCGCCGTCTGGCATCACTGTGTATTTGTTGAACATTGGAGCGATGTGTGTTGGGTAGACTTTGAATATAAACATACTGATTGCACAAACACACAAGCAAAGCCACAGGAAGAACAAGTCACCACTAAATTTAACAATCAGTACAATTAATGAGGCTATTGGGATTATTACAGCTTGTAGTAGTAGGTAGCCTTTAGCTTTATCAAAAATAAAGAATCGTAGGGATTGTCTATTGAATCCAAATCTCTCTTCAATCACAAACGTGTTGTATACTATTAGTGGTAAATCAACAAAGTGTTGTAATGTCATCAATATTGATAGCCAGTGGCAACTGCGTACCACTTCGTTCTTATAAGGGTTTATCGTACCAACAAACTCCCAAAGCCCATCCAATAACCCGTAATAAATCTTGACCGTTGCAACAACTACTTTCGAGGTTTTCTTCATCATATTAAACTTAATTCCGGCTATCAAATACTGTCTTGACTGCTCAAACGTTGTTGCGTCCATTATATTGTGCAGTTTGATTGGTATACTTGTAGTATTGCTCACTAGACTGTACTAAAAAATAATAATCTAATAACAAAATATTACAAACATGCAATCGTATTACATACTTGTCTCCAACATAAATACATAGACCACAGGTATTCAGCCCAGGAGAACAATAAAATGCCACAAAACAACACATTGTCGTCCAAAGCCATCGTGTTATTGGATTTATGACTGAAATCTCTAAAAACTGACTAGAGTTAGATAAAACAGCAAGTATGTCCATGCAAAGAGCTATCACAAAAATTTTGAAGGTAGTTGAAATGTCACAGTTGATGACATTGAACTGTTAGTCAAGTGGAATCGAATTAGACGTATCCGCCTGGCCTACACGACTTACTAGTTATTGAATTATATAATTGTCATCATTTAGGGTTAGGTGCTCACAAAATTTTTCGTAATTATATTAAATTAATCCAACAACAACAAAATAATAATATGTTTCAATTAAATGAAAGCACTGTTTATAGTTATATTATAATTTGTGTTTGGGCTGATTATTTGTGGTCTATATATCTATCATGGAGGCAAGTATGTATTGTACATTTTTTTTTGTTGTCAAAAAGTTTACATACAGCATTTCAGTATAGATTAGTACAAAGGCCTGTGGAATCTCCACCAGATGCGTTAAAAAAATTAATGGATAATAACACATTAGAAAAATCCCGATTGTACTTGAAAACCCGACTAGAGTTTGGGATGATACAAACAACCATCTCCATACTACTGTCCACATGGGGGCTTTATAACAACATGCTTTCTAATGTTTGGGTACTTTCTGAAGGGCTAACACCTTATAAAGGTGAAGTTATAGTCAGCTGTATTTGGGTAGCAATTTTAATGACAATAGACACACTACTAAGTCTACCACTGGCTGTCTACTATACATTCGTATTGGAAGAAAAGTTTGGGTTTAACAAACAAACAGTGAAGTTTTTTATAGTCGATCGATTAAAGGATTTCCTTATGTCGCAATGTTTAGCACTGCCAATGAATGCAATCACTGTAATTATTATCAAATACTCGGGCAACTATTTTTTCGTATGGTTGTGGATTGGTGAAACTCTCATTGGGTTTATTATGATGCAAATATACCCATCGTACATCGCGCCACTGTTTGATGAATACACATCACTACCAGATGGTGATTTAAGAACGGAAATCACTAAAATCGCAAGTGATTTAAAGTTCCCTCTAACAGAAATATATGTAGTTAATGGATCGAAACGTTCATCCCATAGCAACGCGTATTTCACGGGTTTGTTTAACTCAAAACGCATCGTACTGTTTGATACTCTTTTGACGAACCCTGAGATGAACAACAACGCTATCATCGCAGTTCTATGTCATGAGTTTGGCCACTGGCACTATGGGCATATCACCAAACAACTGGTAATGGTTGAAATGGATTTCTTGGCTACATGTTTTATATACTCCGTGCTATTTCAATCACCGCTGATTTATAAAACTATTGGTTTTAGTGATGATGTGAAACCGGTGTTGGTTGGGTTATTAGTGATTATTAATTATCTTACAATTTGGTATGGCTTACTGGTGGCATTTTTCATGACCAACATGTCTAGACGGTTTGAGTTTCAAGCTGATGCGTTCGCAGCTAAATTGGGTAGAGCGCAGGACCTCAAACGGGCTCTGGTGCAGTTGTCTAAGGATAATTTAGATTTTCCGATTTACGACTGGCTTTACTCGGATTGGCACCACTCACATCCGCCTCTTTTGGAGCGTATGAATGCTTTGGATTAATATCAGTTTTAAACTAGTCGAATAAATTAATCTTTTTAGTGCTGCCTCATTAGTAGAATAGATACAATTTGATCTAGCGGGTCCTAAGTTCAACTTTATGCACAAAGGACAGCTGTAAATAAGAAAGTAAAACCTAAAAACATTACCTGTGTTATACGGGGCGCTGAGGCGACATGCCGTCGTATGCGTTGCGCCCTTCATGCGTACATTTCTACGCTGTGTTGTGGCTATGTGTTTAGGATGAACAGTAATTCACAAACGCGACGTTTTTCACTTAAAAATGTATCTACTCTAGTGTATTTTTTGTTTATGCGGAAGTTGAGCAAATTAACAACTCTAACCCCCTTATTCACCGACGTTCCATAAATGTATCAATAGCTATTGAACCCATAATTAGTTGTTAAGTTGTTATAGCAACAATAAATAAATTATTTAGGGAATGTAGTTACTTTAGACTCGCTCTATTGGAAACACTGAATGATTAAACAAAAGGTGTCATCAAAGCACCAATCACAAACGCTATTCAAGGTGTTTGACATTTGTTTTGGCATATTCTGTCACAATGACGTTGTCACTGTATCTATTCAATAGCTTATGGGACCTATAAAGTTTATGGGATGTTGGTGAATACGGGCATAATTTACATTTCAATTTTACTCAAAAAACATTTACAAATAAAATAAGAAGAATTACAACTTTTATGTACTGTGAGCCTTCTGTGAGTCTCCTTGACATCCCAAACGCTCCGATAAACTCTGCTTGGTTTGGATCATTTTCTCTAGCCGCTCTATCTTCTGTTGCAGCCCTTTAATTTCGAGTATTCTCTTTTTGAATAGACGCGCCTCTGTCATTTCACCTCTGCCTTGTCTATTTTTCGTCCGTATGCGGCCCCCATTGCAAGGGATTAGAACTGAAGGCGTTTTTTCAACACGCTTAGCGTACTGCGCCTGGTACCGCTTCATATTCGGATTGCTCCCTTTCTTCTTCATTGAGTCGGTTCGAAGCTGCTTCAGTTGGTAGATCAGGTTGTGAAGTTTTTCGATTTTCGTTTGTAAATGGTCTACCCTTGAAAGTTTAGCATTCAGGATGCGACTGCCAAGGCCATTACCAACTCTACAGATATCCAAAAAAAAGGGATTAATTAAACCAGTTGCTTTTGAAATAATAAGTTCTTCAATAACTGCCATTAAAAAACAAGTGATAAAAAAGTCCCTACTAAATATTATTTCAAAAGTAACTGGTTTGAGTAATAATCCCTTTTTTGGATATCTATAGAGTTGGTCTACAGATATCTAAAATAGGGATGAATACTCAAATCAATTACTTTTGAAATAATATTTAGTAGGGACCTTTGTATCACTTGTTTTTTAATAGAAGTTACTGAAGAAACAGAAATATCAAGTTTTCTTCAATAACCAATTTAACAATTGCCGGAAGAGCAAAGATAACACATTACGCAATATTTTTAACAGCAGCAGCAAAGCTATCTACTGTTTAAAGCAACTAGTAAAAATTGTAAGCCATTCTGATGAAATCTGCTAAAATCTGTTAATATAACGATTGATTAATCATGACCTAGATGTTCAACGTCTGACAACTCCTGCTGTTTGCGGTAGGTCGCCACCGCAAACAGTACGTTGACAGACATTGAACATGTGATAATTAATCAATGATATAAAAATAGTAACACCCTACTAAGGTAAGCTGTTACTATTTACCTAACTAAGGTAAGGTTTATAGAAGTTTAATTTTAATCCTAAATCTTACCGTCGATAAAATTCGTCTCTCACAGTCATTGTCGATTGATTGCTCGATGGATGAACGCCCATTGATGGTCTGTTGAAGTTCAGTTTGAAGAATCCACTGCCGCCATCACTCAACATGCCTGAGTGGCTCTCGCACGAGCTAATTGATTGGATGGAATTTCGTGACAAATCATTGTTTGCCGTGTCGGACATGAAGATGGCCGTTTTACTAGTGCTAACAGCTTAATTTGAAAAACGCCTAAACATTCTGTTGGAAGCGAAATTTACAAACGCTAAGAAAGTGCTGATGACTTTTCATAAGACAGTGACAGCTGGCCGATCACAACCAACTCGTGTTGTACGAAATTTGGCATTAAACGTGCTTAATAATGAAGGAATTTGAGGTTTATTTATTTTCATGACAAATACGCGTTAATATAATTTAATAAAATTAATAATGAAACTCGTTGACGAATCTTATTGTAGTGGTGAGTGCTTGAAATTTTGGGATTTAGGCCCATAATCACCATGCCTGGGTAAATGTTAATTTTATTCTTCCTTCAGCTCTACTACCATTTGTGGGTTTTGGCCTCTTCTACGATTTTATTCCATTCGTCTCTACTTTCAGCAGCTCTTTTCCAATTCAGTACTAAATTTATTTTATTAAAAAACTTCTATCTTTATTGGGCTATCAGCCGTGAGGCTTTTCCGCCGGTCAATGGAGATGTTCAGAGAAGTTTAATCACCCGATATTTACCTTAACTTCACAGAAAACCCTGTGAAAAGTGATGCGCGAAAATTCGCTCCCCGCTGGGGATCGAACTCAGGCTCCATACGAGACGGACGACGTCTCTAACCACTCGACCACTGAGTTGGGTATTGTGCTACAATTTATGAGAAATTAAGTTAATTATTATTATTATTACTGCTATTTCTCGTAGAGGTCCTCTAGCACGCTGTTTTTATTTACGGGATCTTCCTCTCGGCATATTTGCAGGGTTTTCTTCTCGGCCTATTTACGGGGTCTATCTTTCGGTACATTTACCAGGTCTTCCTCTCGGTCTACACGTTGTAGGTTTCCATTCTGTATCGATGGTGAAGTGCTAACCTGAAAACTAACACTAAGTGAATCCAGCATAAACTAGCAGTCCTTGGACCAGCTAAAGTGAGACGCCCAAAATTGCATACGGTAGCGATTTATTGTAGAGGCCCTATGTTCTACATAGGGCAATAAAACCTAAGGGAAAGAGAGAGAGGATTGTTAACCGCTGGTTAAAACGTATTGCCATACTCTTTAAACAACCATTGACAGTTTAACCGTCGATTATCATGTAACCGAATTGGAATCAATGAACTAACTATTCTAAGGTTGTATATTTTTCTTATTTTATTAAAAAAATTATACAGTTTGATCTACTAGCCCTATGACAAACTGTGACAAGTGAAAGGTGATGTGTTTCTAAGAAAAAAAATCAGGTTTGAGCTACACACAACTTTCTTTATTACATTGACATTTTTGACATGTTTTATAATTTTTGACAATATTTCACAATATTTGATAACATTGATAATATTTCACGATATTTAACAATATTTTATTTATTTTATTTAATCGAATGCCTATCTACCGTATTTTGGTGTAAGGCATTTGACGATATATGACTACATATAACTATATTTGACAATATATGACAATATTTGACTATCTTTGATTATGCTTTACCATATTTGACAATATTTGATAGTATTCATATGGTAAAATATAGTCAAATATATACAAATATTGTCAAATATAGTAAACATATTTGACCATACTTGACAATATTTGACTATATTTATCTATATTTGTCTATATTTGACAATGTTTAACTACACACATATATATATATATATATATATATATATATATATATATATATATATATATATATATATATCTCATTTATTTCATGGGAGGAGGATACAACTCGAGTTATAGCTGTTTTAATAAAATGAGTTTCCAAATAAATGTGATTGAAATTTTAAAAAATAGCCAAAAATTCAATTTTATGTTTAACAATTTCAACTTGTATTTGGTGATTCACCAATATGTTTTCACTATAGCTGTCAATTTGTAGCAATATTTGACAGCTACAACTTGAGTTACAGCAGTTTTAATAAAATGTGTTTGAAATTTAAAAAATTCGCCAAAAATTCATTTTTTTTGTTTAGCAATTTCAAATTGTATTTGATGATTCATCAACATGTTTTCACTATAGCTGACAATTTGTAGCAATATTCAACAGCTACAACTCGAGTTACAGCAGTTTTAATAAAATGTGTTTGCAAATAAATGTGATTGACATTTAAGAAATTCGCCAAAAATTCAATTTTTTGTTTAACAATTTTAAATTGTATTTGGTAATTCATCAACATGTTTTCACTATAGCTGACAACTTACAGCAATATTCAACAGCTACAACTTGAGTTACAGCTGTTTTAATAAAAATGTGTTTGCAAATAAATGTGATTGAAATTTTAAAAATTCGCCAAAAATTCAATTTTTTGTTTAACAATTTCAAATTATATTTGGTGATTCATCAACATGTTTTCACTATAGCTGTCAATTTGTAGCAATATTCAACAGCTACAACTCGACTTACAGCTGTTTTAATAAAATGTGGTTGCAAATACATGTGATTAAAATTTTTAAAATTCGCCAAAAATTCAATTTTTTGTTTAACAATTTCAAATTGTATTTGGTAATTCATCAACATGTTTTCACTATAGCTGACAACTTACAGCAATATTCACCAGCTACAACTTGAGTTACAGCTGTTTTAATAAAATGTGTTTGCAAATAAATGTGATTGAAGTTTTAAAAATTCGCCAAAAATTCAATTTTTTGTTTAACAATTTCAAATTATATTTGATGATTCATCAACATGTTTTCACTATAGCTGTCAATTTGTAGCAAAATTCAACAGCTACAACTCGACTTACAGCTGTTTTAATAAAATGTGGTTGCAAATACATGTGATTAAAATTTTTAAAATTCGCCACAAATTCAATTTTTTGTTTAACAATTTCAAATTGTATTTGGTGATTCATCAACATGTTTTCACTATAGCTGACAATTTGTAGCAATATTCAACAGCTACAACTCGAGTTATAGCAGTTTTAATAAAATGTGTTTATAAATAAATGTGATGAAATTTAAAAAATTCGCCAAAAATTCAATTTTTTGTTTAACAATGTCAACTTGTATTTGGTGATTCATCAATATATTTTCACTATAGCTGACAATTTACAGCAATATTCAACAGCTACAACTTGAGTTACAGCTGTTTTAATAAAATGTGTTTGCAAATAAATGTGATTGAAATTTAAAAAATTCGCCAAAAATTCAATTTTTTGTTCAACAATTTCAATTTGTATTTGGTGATTGATCAACATATTTTTACTATAGCTGACAATTTTTAGCAATATTCAACAGCTACAACTTGAGTTATAGCTATTTTAATAAAATGTGTTTGCAAATAAATGTGATTGAAATTTAAAAACTTCGTCAAAAATTCAATTTTTTGTTTAACAATTTCAACTTATGTTTGATGATTCATCAACATGTTTCCACTATAGCTGACATTTTGTAGCAATATTCAACAGCTACAACTTGAGTTAGAGCAGTTTTAATAAAATGTGTTTGCAAATACTGTAATTGAAATTTAAAAAATTCGCCAAATATTCAATTTTTTGTTTAACAATGGCCACTTGTATTTGGTGATTCATCAACATGTTTTCACTATAGCTGACAATTTACAGCAATATTCAACATCTACAACTTGAGTTACAGCTGTTTTAATGAAATGTGTTTGCAAATAAATGTGATTGAAATTTAAAAACTTCGTCAAAAATTCAATTTTTTGTTTAACAATTTCAACTTATGTTTGATGATTCATCAACATGTTTCCACTATAGCTGACACTTTGTAGCAATATTCAACAGCTACAACTTGAGTTATAGCAGTTTTAATAAAAAATGTTTACAAATAAATGAGCTGGCTTAAAACAGTCTGGAACAGCTCCCAAACGATTATTTATTTATTAGTCTGAAATATTAGTCATAAAACTCAACATTTGTAATTAATATAATCATTTTTAGTTGGCTATCTAGTTACTAATATTTATGTAATCAGTGAAAATGGACTACCCTTTACTCCTATTCTGCATCCAAATAAGTACAAACAGATTTTTGTATGTGATAGAATCTCTGTTAGAAAATCGTTGGGCTTTTAATAGTCAATGGCTAGGTATTCAGAGTAAATATACTCAAGAAACCTTTATTAGTATATTCTCATTTATTTATTATATATATATATATATATATATATATATATATATATATATATATATATATATATATACGTATATTGTCAAATATGGTAAACATTTTTCACCATATTTGTCTATATTTGACTATATTTGACTATGTTTTATCATATTTGACAAAATTTGGCCATTTTGACAATCTTTGACAATATATATAGTCAAATATAGTTAAACATTGTCAAATATGGTAAAATATGGTCAAATATAGACAAATATTGTTAAATATGGTATACATATTTGACCATATTTGACTATATGTATCTATATTTGTCTATATTTGAGTATATATATATATATATATATATATATATATATATATATATATATATATATATATATGATCAAATATGGTCTAATATAGTCTAATATGATAAAATAGTCAAATATGGTAAACATATTTGACTATATTATACCATATTTAACAATATTTGACTATATATATATATATATATATATATATATATATATATATATATATGATCAAATATGGTCTAATATAGTCTAATATGATAAAATAGTCAAATATAGACATATTGTCAAATATGGTAAACATATTTGACAATATTTGTCTATAATTAACTATATTTTACCATATTTGACTATATTTGACCATATTTTACCATATTTGACTATATTTGGCTGTTTTACCACATTTGACTATACTTGACCATATTTGACAATATATATAGTCAAATATAGTCAAATATGGTAAAACATAGTCAAATATTGTCAAATATGGTAAACATATTCGACCATATTTGACAATAATGGTCTGTATTTGACTATATTTGACTATATTTGACTATATTTGACTATATTTGACTATATTTGACTATATTTGTCTATATTTGACCATATTTGACAATATTTGTCTATATTTGACTATATTTGATTATATTTGACCATATTTAACAATATTTGACTATGTTTGTCTTTTTGTTTCATCTTCATTCGTTTGGGCGTAATTAAATTTAAAACTATATACAAAATTAAACTATTATGCAACCAAAAATAAAAAATAGATAACATTATACTCAATAGTAAAACTATTTGAACTATTGCAATCTTTAAAATGCATTTATTTATCTCTATTTATTTTTGAAAGTTACATTTGTCATCTCAGTGTGCGAAATATACCCATTACACTCCATATTTTATGTGACTGTAAAACCATTTGTCTGTTAATAAAGTTGCCTATGCTTTTGCAGAGAGTTTGAATATATTTTATATCTACTTTAATATGCTACTATTGGCAACACTTCATACACACAACATATCTGTCAAAAAGTTAACCATAGTGCTCTGTGCTCCTGAAGAAAATAGCATCAAGTTTAGGTAAGAACATTTAACATTGTACACCGAAATACCTAATAACTTTTATTTATAAATTACCTAAATTACAAAAAGTATTAGTGTTTATAAATCAGTATTGCACTAACAGACTTATTAGTAAATTGCAAATGTTGCTCTCATGTATACTATGTAATTGAATTGGTTAGTGTGCAAGCCATATAACTCCTAAATTATAGTTTAGAACTCTACTGGATATCTAATTGTTGTGACATGTATACTTTTTACATAAAACAGATTTAATCTAAACTATGATTTTGGAGTTAATTTTACATGGTCGATAATACTGTCAGTCCTAGTACTACCAGTATTTGCTCCAATCCTCCTTTTATATTTAACAAGTAATCAATTACCAGGACAATCAGTAGCATTCTCTTCATTTTATATACCTATTATACCTAGTACTATAAGTAGTACTGTCAATATTATAAAAGCACCTTACATGATTAATAATACTGACAATATTTTAGAATAATGACAGTATTACCAGTATTACTGTATGATAAAATGTTTAAAATGTTTGTTATTCTAAACGATTGACAGTATTACTTATCGTGTAAGGTATAGTAACAAGGAAATGAAGAGAATACTGTTGTTTATCCAGATAATTAAGGCACCTTACACAGTCAGTAATACTGTGAATCCTAGTAGTGTCAGTATTTGCTTGAATCCTCCTACAATATTTATCAAGTAATCAATTATCCGGATAAACATCAGTATTCGATTTATTTCATCATTACTATACCTTACACTATCAGTAATACTGTCAGATATTTTAGAATAATGAACATTTTAAACATATTATCGTACAGTAATACTGTCATTATTATAAAATATTGACAATATTATTGACCGTGTAAGGTGCCTTATTGATTACTTGATAAATATAAAAGGAGGATTGTAACAAATACTGACAGTACTAGGACTGACAGTATTATTGACTGTGTAAGGTACCTTTTAGAATAAATACCCCACAGACATTCCAATAACTATTGATAGATTATGATTAGCTATTGAACCCAACAGTATTTGTTGTTATAGCAACAATAAACACATTATCTAGGGAATGTAGTAACTTTAGATTCTCTCTATTGCAAACACTGAATAATTAAACAAAAGATGTCATCAAAGCTCCAATTGTAAGCACACTATTTAATGTTTGACATTTGTTTTGGCATATTCTGTCATAATGATGTTGTCAATTTATACATTCAATAGCTTATGGGACCTATAAAGTTTATAAGGCACCTTACATGGTCAATAATACTGTCAATCCTAGTACTGTCAGTATTTGCTTGAATCCTCCTTTTATATTTATCAAGTAATCAATTATCCGGATAAACATCAGTATTCTCTTCATTTCATCGTTACTGTACCTTACGTGATCAGTAGTACTGTTAATATTTTAGAATAATGAACATTTTAAACATGTTATGGTTTAGTAATACTGTCATTATTCTAAAATATTGACAGTATTATTGATCGTGTAAGGTGCCTTCATGGGATGTTGGTGAATATGAGCATCAATATTTTAGAATAATGAATATTTTAAACATGTTATGGTTTAGTAATACTGTCATTATTCTAAAATATTGACAGTATTATTGATCATATAAGGTGCCTTATGGTTTTTCAATTCACTGATTCAATTATATTTGCTTTTATTTCATGCACAAGTGTTAAGCCCGTATAACATTATCTAGTTCCCTATATTGTTTTATATATAAGAATAGATATATTAAACTGTATAACTATTTCTAAATGGAAAATTAACATTGTGTAGTACAGTGCTGTTATTGTTAAGTGAATGTATTATTATTCCGCCGCTATATCATTTTCTACATGTATGTATCACACTATATAGTTTGTGTCTGCATCGAAAATGATATAAGAAACTAGATAATGTCATACGGGCTTTATCTGTTGCATGGAAACCATATATATTATATTTATAGACACAACATGTTGGAGATTACATGTAATGATCGTTTGGGCAAGAAAGTTAGAGTGAAATGTAATCCTGATGACACAGTGGGTGACTTAAAGAAGCTGATTGCAGCACAGACTGGCACCAAGTGGGACAAAATTGTATTGAAGAAGTGGTATACCACTTTTAAAGACCACATACAGCTACAAGATTGTATCCTTTACAAATATTTTATTAGTGTATTTTGTGTAATTTTATTAAATAGTAAATTACTGTATGATACATATACACAGGGCCATAACTAGCCAGGGACATGGGCCCAGATAAAAGAAGGCCCCAAAAAGGGCACAGAAAGATCGAAAATAATTGTATTATATTAAAAAGACCTTTATGCACATATATTCCATAATGCCCTTGCTTGTTCCTGCTACATGTAATTGATGAGGCTTGAGTAGTTAAAAGTTGCCACCTCCTTTATACTATCACCTCATCATTTATGTGAAATTTTTCATCATTCAACACTTTTTTTAATTTTTACTGCTACTACTCGCACCTTCATGTACATATATTCCATAATGCCCTTTCTTGCTCCTGGTACATGTAAGGATGAGACTCGAGTAGTTAAAAGTATTCACCTTCTCTACACTCTCCCCTCATTAGTTATTTATAAGTTATAAATATGTTGTATGTTCTTTCCTTACATACTTTTCAGATGAAATCCATGATGGTATGAACATTGAGCTGTACTATCAGTAAACCCAACTAAAGTTATTTTAAGATTATGTTACGAATATGGTATCTTTAATTTAAATAAAGTGTTTTTATAGAAACGACTTTATTTTTAATACAAATTGAGATCGTCACACATAAAGTGTATTGTTTAATTCCAGAAAAACAATAATAGCTAGTGGGAAAATTCCAATTGGGCAATTATCAGACTACAGTTCTACAGTTGTTGTACAGTTATACTCATTACTCCTTTTGAAGAGCAGTAATGTTTTTCTTATTAGTTTATTTAGTCCTAAATAATCTACTTTTTCTTATTTAGTCCTAAATAATCTACTTTTTCTTATTTAGTCCTAAATAATCTACTTTTTCTTATTTAGTCCTAAATAATCTACTTTTTTTAACATTTTCTGTATATTGTTGTTTTATTTTTATCTCTGGTTGTCGTGAGTGATTTTTTGTGTGAAAACGGTAATAGCTAGTGAGTGAGAAAATTCCAACAAGACGATTGTTAGGCTACAACTATACCAGTTGATTCATCAGCTGTATGGTAATAAATATCAAAAGGTTATATCAGATATATTTATATTTTATTTTCCAGGAAAACGATATTGGACAATAGAAAAATTTCAATTGGGCAATTGTCAAGCTTGAAGATCATTACAATTGTTTAATTCATCCTTCGATGATAATAAATAAAAGAGTTATAGATGGATTTTCCAGAAAACTGGTGATAGATAACTGAAAAGCTCACATGGGGTGATTAAAGAAGTCTCCAACTTTTATCATTTGATTCATCCTTATATGTTAATAAATAAAAAATATACCCGATATAAAACGATTTTTGTATTTTTCGGGAAACCTCCTTCGCCCTTCAACGAATTACCACCAACAAGAGATCTTATTTTTATATAAAAAATAGCAACTATGAAAATATTGGTTTTCGTCTGTATCCTATGAAAAAAACTATGCGAGCGAAGGTGGGGTGGGCGGGCGGCCCCTACCAACCAAACTATGCCCGTCCACTATTTCAAACGACTTGAACTATGCATTACATTATTTTTCACATATATTTTTTTAATTAGTCTTAAAATAATAAATGACATTAATTTAATCATAGAAAATAAAATACCTGGTTGATTACGCTCCTCTAAGCTTCTCCCTTTACCAGCGAAAATGTCCTCTGACTAATAGCTATGAAAATAGAAGTTTATTATAAGCAGAATACATATAAAGACATATACGTTACCTATATGTCGCATAAAATGCCATCAATCCTAAAATTCACCAATAATAAACAGTAGTTCAATCCGCAAACATAAATAATATGAATCAAGACTCACTGACTGTCTCCGATCCATAAACAATTTGTTTCGCGCCTTTCATTCATGTCCTTTTCGGCGTCGGCGCAGCCACACAATTTCCATTTCCATGGGTAAGCTGCGGAGGTTCGCGATCATATACGTCGCCGTGTTTTTGATCATCTACTTGGGCCTGGTTATCGTTCTGGTGTACACCCAGTCGCGCCTCCGGGAGCTGGAGTGATCTGACAAGTGTCACTTTGCGGGTTTTGAACGTTACAAAAAAAAAATACATACACATAATATAAATCGCGATGCTTGGATCTAGTCACTCCGCGGACAGCGCGAACAAAAGCTGCTGAACAGTTTGTTTAAATCGTTTTGCAGTGTTTAGAAGAGGACACTAAAATTCAAAAACCCTGATAATTAGATTGGAAGAATTTAATATTTCGAGATATGGTGGTTTATTGTAAGTACGTTTTGAGTTATTTCAAGCGCTTGCGTCCGCGGTTAAGTCGGTGTTTGTGTATTCAACTTAAATTCGGGAAATTTAATCTCGTTTGACATAAGCCGGGGCGTTCTCAGCAACCGGCTAATGCGATTTTTAATGCGTTTGTATATTTTACACCAACCATTAGTAAAAAAGTTCCCCCTAGGAGGGAAGTTAAACGCCATCTGGCGGCACCACATCAATTCGCAATGCACACCTTTATGGTAATGGTAACCGTCAACATGTTCATGCCATCAGGATAACCGGGTAGTGTCATCTAGGGAATAATATTCCAACAGAGTGCTTGTAGATTGCTAAGAGGTGGATTCACACTTATATATGTTCAACCATGAGTAACTTTAAATTCTAGAACAAACCAATAAAAAGAACCTTCTACATTATATATGGTAGATTGCTAAGAGGTGAATTCACACTTATATATGTTCAACCATGAGTAACTTTAGTTCTAGAACAAACCAATAAAAAAAAACCTTAATTATATATGGTTTTCCGCCGATAAAGGCTCATAGAGGAGTTTAATCAACCGGTACTTATCTTGACACAGAAAACGACTGAAAAACTGTGAAAGTTCTTCAGATTCATTTTCAGTCTAAATAGTTGGTCTAATATCCAACTGTAATTATGTTTTGTTGTTTGATAACTGCACCGTAACATATGCGTATCTGATGTTGTTTATCTACTCTCCCAATTTATGATTATACCTGTTGTTTTCTTCAATAGTGCCTCCTCAAAAATGGCTTCACTGTAGTTATTGTATAGTAGGGTAGATACATTTTGTCATTGGGATACAATTAACGACACTCTAGGACGATTTTCTTCAATCCTAACACACAGACTGTCGGATCTAGGAAATTTCTCGGGGGGGGGGGGGTCAAGTCAGCTCCATGCCACCCCTGTAGCTGTTTGTAGCTGTTTTCACATGAAGTTATAAACTAGAATCAATTGTTTAATTCCATGTTGCCGCCCGGGGTAGTTGCCCCCCGTCAACAGCAGAAAGACATGAAGGTCTATAGCTAATTACAAATTGTAATAAATACAGTAACTACTATTATTACTAGAGGATGAGTGGTATATTGTTGGTGTTGTTTAAATAACAAATAAAACAATAACAATGAAATCTGTTTTTTTTTCTAAATATATTTATTTGGTAAATACAGAGTATCCTAAATTAAACTAAATTGTTTGCCTGTTTGTCAATTATTTTGGTATTATAATTTTTGTTTTAAATATACTTTCTTTATTCATTATCTCTGGATTCTTATCTTATTCTTTTTTTTATCTCTGTTCTATTTAGTCGGTTCTACAATTGGCATTTAACCGGAGAATAAGGCTATTCGTGGAATAAATTCTACACAGGTCGGTTTTACAATAGAGATTTAACTGGAAAATAAGTCTATTCATGGAATAAGTTTAAGATATTGGCTTTAGGGCCGGTTCTACAATTGACATTTAACTGGAGAATAAGGCATTCGTGGAATAAGTTTGAGATATTGGCATTAAAATCACAAACTTATTCCACGAATAGCCTTATTCTCCGGTTAAATGTAGAATCGGTCCTAAACATCTACAACTTATTCCACGAATAGCCTTATTCTCCGGTTAAATTTTAATTGTAGAACCGGACCTAACAGTCGGCAAACAATCCAGTTGACTCTGGGACCTTCAGTATATAAAAATGTTACATTTGTATAAAAAAAAACTAACGCGTATATAAAATGGACGGTTCATAATACAAGTAATCGCGTTTAATAAAATTCTTTGCGCAAAACAATACGAGATATACATAAAATAAAGAGAGATTCGAACAATCGTAATGTACAACATTCATATGAATTGCAAACGCGGCCTTCATTTAGTACAAATATTACTAAAATTTACAATTGTGCAGTCTTTGGACTGTACATTTAAGTTTGGCTCAGGCGCGTATCCAGACATACATGCAGTGTTTTAAAAACTTTCAAATACAAAATTTTGTAAATTTTAGCACTTATAACACATACTTCACTCTTCAACTGTTTGTATCCATTGTAAAAATCGCTTAGGCTCGGTTGTATAAATTGTTAACTTAATGTCGTTTTACACAAGAGAATTTCTTGACTCAAATGTTAGTCAAAATGCGTTCGCGTTTTCAAGAGCAAATGAACTAAAACTTCCAGGCTCCAAAAGTTGTTTCGTATCATTCAGATTCATCAACTAAACAAGACAATTTCTTAATCAATATATTAATTCATTTCTTGAACAACTTTTGAATCAAGAAATTGTCTTGCCATCAATCCTAAAATTCACCAATAATAAACAGTAGTTCAATCCGCAAACATAAATAATATGAATCAAGACTCACTGACATGTCTCAAAAAAAAATTCTTGAACAACTTTTGAATCAAGAAATTGTCTTGTCTAAAACGACCTTTACTAAATAACCCTGACTGACGATATTCGAATTTTTGGATACACACCCAATGCCGGCAGTGCAATTAATGTGCGCGTTAAGTAGTTACAGTACACAACAATAAAAGACTCGCGTGAATATATACACGATAAACTAACACTAATAATCAGGCACATTATTTTTATATTGCTTTTAAAAAAGAGAGAGAGGACGGAAATAAAAATAAAGTATAAGTAACAAAGAGTTATAACAATAATTATCATTATGGAAATGTTTAGAGCTTCACGAGTAGCTTCGTTTCAAGTACGAATTCTAAAACAGGAAGATGATTATATCACTTAGTATACTTAGTATATATCATCTTACTATTTTATTTATACGTTTATCTCCTGTAAAATAACGCCGCGATTACACTTGCTAAAATCATTGCTATGCTACTTTGTACACTTACAGCACCTGCCAAACGACACTTGAACATGTCGTAGCGCGTTTTATTGTCGTCAATCATATTGTTGAATTCAGCCTCCACCAGTTGCCCATCGTAGTAGGTGATGAGGTCTTCGAACGGGTACTCGTAGCCCTGTTTGCACTCGCATTTGTAGCCGCCCGACTCGAATCCTCTTCCCAGAATGGGTACACACTATAGCAAATCAAATCAGAAATTGAATGGTTTTGGCTACTTAGTAATTCATTTTCAATAAATGAGATGAATAAATAGTAATTCATAGTAGTTTTATTCATCTCCTTTATTTCAAATGAAATCAGTTATGAAAAACTAATGCAGACATTTATTTGATAAGAAATTAATTGTATTAGCTATAAGGCACCTTACATGGTCAATAATACTTCAATCCTCCTTCTATATTTATCAAGTAATTTATTATCCAGATAAACATAACTATTCTATCATTATACCTTACACAATGAGTGATACTGGCAATATTTTAGAATAATGAACATTTTAAGCAAATTATTGTACAGTAATACTCTCATTATTGTAAAATATTGACAGTAATATTAATCGTGTAAGGTGCCTTAATAATATGTAACTTACATAAGATGTTTTCTCATCACATTTATGTGTGGATTTGAACGCATTTGGTACATAGTATTTATCAGGGCATTGGTTCAAGTCCAGTTTGAGTAGATCCATTGTGACTGCTACTACACCCCTGTAATTATCAAACAATTACTTTCAATATACACTAATAATTAGCATTATCTTACTTGAATTCTAATTTGACTTTCAAACTATCCCATCCAAAGAACGGCACTGCATATTTAATCTTCCACATGGGCACCTTACCGTTGCAGTCATAGTACGGTGAAGTCCAATGCCCGTGGTCCAACTTGGCCGCGCGGTAGTAATTTGGGAAATGCTCGAACTTCCTCGTAGTTTCTCCCGTCTCATTAAATCTGATCTTGATCTTCATGTAGTGTTTCTCAAGACTGTCGAAGTTTGTGGACCAGCGCTGTTTGAGGAACTGGAACCAGTCTTTGTTGGTGTAGATTTCGTCTGTTTTGGTGAGCCTCGCGAGGTCCTCCATGTGGAATTTGCGCGTGTTTAGTTCGGTTTTGTAGGCGAACGGGGCGAATAGGGTGCGGTTGGTGAACTTGTTGCGTTCCCAGTACATGCCAGCAGACCAAATTCGGCTGTTACCCAGAATGAGTGCTAGGGTTTCGCCCATCATTTGATCTTCTGTTAGGGGCTTGTCTGCCACACGTTTGCCGGAGAAAACTTCTTTGGGGTCGGAAATCTACATCAAAAAAATAATAGCATTTTTATAGGACTGGCATTTTCTAAATTTTTAATGAATGCTTAGAAAAGTCTTTATAGAGATACAATTCATGAGGCTTTTCCTCAGGGGCGCTTTCGTTTAGCATGGTTTAGCATTACTAGTCGCCCCGTGGCGTGCTGTATCTTTCCGCCGGTTGTAAGGGATGAGGTAAAATTGTGCGCATCGGCAACGGGAAATAGATCAAGAGACAATAAGCTCATAGCAGCACAGAGTGATAAACGAAAGGCGCTCAGGTCAAAGGAGAAGCTCATTATCATTCAGTATTTACCTTAACTTTTATAGAAAAAGGTGATTCGCGAAAATTCGAGGTTCGAACTCCCCAATGCTCAATAGAGGCGTCTAACCCAGTGCCGGATCTAGGATATTTTTGAGGGGGGGGGGATAGCTCCATGCCGCCCCTGTAGCAGTTTTCACATGAAGTGAACAAGAATCAATTGTTCAATCCCATTTTTCCGCCCGGGACAGTTGTCCCCTTTTGCCCCCCGTCAATCCGGTACTGGTCTAACCACTCTGCTACTGAGCTGGGTTGGCTTTTATAATATATAAGGACTTTTTTTTCAAGAAACAATAACACAAAATCCAAAGTTTTATTTACCTGCAAGAATGCACTGATAAAGTTGGAAAGTCTTACAGCCATTTTTGCTTCATTAACAAAGTACTCCTCTGCCCCATAACTAATATCACCCTGTAGCTTAAGATCCTGAGGTTTATATTTTTTGCAATTGTGTTTATTCACTCCAAGAATGAAATCTAAGGCTCTGTGTACATTTAATTTCTTGGATGTTAGAGCATCTGGTCCTGTTGAGTAGTTTTTGTATTCATCATATTTATCCATATAGTGTTCACGAACTAAAGGACGTGCTTTCTCCCACTGTACAGGCAATTTTTGGATCCCTAGAAGAAAAATAAAGCATCCACATCAAACTGTTGTTTCAATTACAGTTGGATAGCAACTAAGACGTGAGTTTTATAAAAGTATATTAAAGGTCGTTTTAGAAGAGACAATTTCTTGGCTCAAAAGTTCAAGAAATGAATTCATATATCCTCCTCCCATACAATTTGTCCTTGACAAAGAACGCGTTATATTTTTCCATTCGATCTACCATCCAATTCAATATTTCAAATAATTTGCTGTATGATACGAGACAATTTAGATTGCTTCGCATCTTGACTAACTTCTAATGGTCGTTTTAGACAAGACATTTTCCATTCAATATTTCAAATAATTTGCTGTATGATACGAGACAATTTAGACTATCTCGCATCTTGACTAACTTTTGAGTCAAAATATTGTCTTGTCTAAAACGACCTTTAGACTTTAGACGAATACAATTGAAACAAGTGGTTTCAAGGATCACATCCCAGTTTCTTATCACTCATTCATAAGCTCTGTATCTTCAATGAAGTCCAGAAATCTCATCAATGGGCAGGCTTAGAGCTCTTTTAGGTTCATTTGCATCGAACCAAAGAGCTTTTTTCTGCATACATTGAATGCTTCCCAGCTAGTGATGACATATAGTGGGGTTGTTGCATAGATAGTTAATATTCTTACTATCACATATCTTTGGTTGTATATGACAATTTTGTATTATTGAAAGTAACTGTCAATTTGTTGTTAGTTTGTATAAAATGAAATTAAAATTGATAATTTTAAGGACCAATGCTGGGCACATGTATTAGAATTATAGGTATTTTAAAACTCACATCCAATCTTAGCACAATTGAATCCTGTGTAGTATTGTTCAGATGTTGCTCTTTCAACTACCTCACCCAGGAATGGTCGTCTTGTAAAATAAGGCAGTCGATAGCCAGGTTTACACCTGCATTGGTATCCACCTCTTCTGAATCCCCAACCATGTATAGGTTCACACTGTAATAATAAATTCATGAAGAAAAATCTGTTGTTAAATTTGATTGCTTATGCAAGTGAAAATTATTATCTCTTACCTCAGTTGTTTCCTTTTTACATCTTGCAGAATCAACAAAATGATTTGGTCCATCATTTCCCTTTCCTTCAGGACACTGGTTTATATCTATTCGATCAAAATCCATTTCCATCACTGCTATTGCTGTATATCTGTAAATTTCCATTATTAATTATTTATGACTGATTCAAGTGAAACCTATTTCTGATATAGAAGAATAATGTAAAAAAGTAAAGTATGAATTACATTGTATATTGTTTCAGTCTCAATCTAATTTTTGAGTCATCAAATGCATATTAACTTAACTTGTTTCATGTATATAACAAAAATAATATTATTATTGTTTCTTCAAGATTAGATATTGTCTAAAGTATGAATTACACTGTACTAGATTCATCAAGAAACTTGATCAAGTTTCTAGTTCAAATTAGTCATGTGGTATGTTCAATTTGAACTATGACCAATCATGTCTTGAATAAAAGACATGTGCAGTACATGATTGGTCATAGTATAAGTTTAACATAGCACATGACTAAATCAAACTAGAAATGTGTTCAAGTTTCTTGACAAATCTAGTATAATGTAATTCATGCTTTAGACAATATATTATCTTGAAGTAAACAATAATATTATTTTTGTTATATACACAATTATTATTGTTCACTTCAAGATCATATATTGTCTAAAGCATGAATTACATTATACTAGATTCATCAAGAAATTTGATGAAGTTTCTAGTTCAAATTAGTCATGTGGTATGTTCAGTTTAAACTATGACCAATCATGCCTTGAATAAAAGACATGTGCAGTACATGATTGGTCATAGTACAAGCTGAACATAGCATATGACTAATTCAAACTAGAAAGTTGTTCAAGTTTTTTGCCAAATCTAGTATAATGTAATTCATGCTTTAGACAATATATAATCTTGAAGTAAACAATAATAATATTATTATTTTTATATACTCTGATTGGAACATGAAACAAGTTAAGTTAATATGTCTTTGATGACTTGACTCAAAAATCAGATTGACACTTGAAAAATGTCTCATTTTGAAGCTAAATAATCATTTAGAATTTAAATCATCAACTAAAAGTATTTATCAAACAGTAGGGTAGTTTTTGCCAAAAACTAGTTAGGAAAGACTAGTACCAATACTGCTGGTATCCTGAAATCCACTTGTGTTTCCTGTTTATCAAACAATATAATATAGTATGTCTCAAAAAGTAAATCTGACTAAGCTATTTTAGATTCTGCACTCAAAAATAACCCTAGATTCCTGTGTATCAAACAATATAATAAACCATATCTTAAAAAATAAATCTGACTAAGCTGTTTTAGATTCTGCATCCAAAAATTATCCTAGAAACATTTAACAAATCACAGACATGACAATCTGTTGAGTAGTGTAATAGATATATAGATAAACATTTCAATATCTTATAAGTCTCAACCTAACCAATTTCTCATGAAATGATTTATGATGAAATAAAAAATTATAATTATACAAGTAAAAATCATACTCACGTTGGATATTCAACATGTCTGAACCCTGTATGCCTAGGATAAATATCAGCAATAGGCACAACAGCAGAAAACAACCACCTATTAGACCTGCCACAATCAAAATAAGGCTGTATCCACTGAACCGGTCCAGGCTCTTCATCAGCTCCAGGTGGACCATGGAATGTGAAAGTCTCATTTGTGTTATTTGCATACCTAATTTCAACTTGATATGTTGTTTTGGTATCATGCCGACCAACAACATTATCAGGAAGCCATCTTTTATACCAATCATTAATCCGATAATAGTCTGATGTGTAGTCATTGCTGGTGTCAGGTTTAACAGATCCCAAGTCCTGTACTGTAAAGGTATTTAGAGTGGAAATTCTTTCCAAATGAATTGGGTCATTGAAGTCATCAGCTCGAAATGTTCTTGGTGCAAAAAGAGGGAATGTTTTATTGAAAAAACCTAAGTATGATGGAGAGTATGATGTGTTTGGGGAGAAGTAAATAGCTGAGGCATTGATGTAGGGGTTTGATGAGACATCAGCTACTGTTGATAGTAAATAGTACATCATTCCAGGATCATATGTGTCATTTATGGCTGGTCTGATGAATCGACTCTGTAGGATGTAGCTCCAGAAAAATGATCGACTCAAAGCCATGTTGTGGAGGTGCAATAGGGCTGTTCGATTAGGAAAAACTGGATTGATGTTGACATCCTTTATATCTGGTTTGTGTGATACTGAGTCTAGTGGTAGTTTCAAGTCTCTTTGATGTGTAATGGGGCAATTATCCATGTTCACTTTGTCCATTTTCATTCTGATTTCATCAAAGGGATCCCTCGCTTGCCACTCATACTGAGCGTACACGCCCAGTATAAACAAACAAGCGCTGGTGAATAACACACGGTGCGACATTTTTATAACTGTTCACTACACTGTTACACTAAACTATGAACATTGCGTGTGCAAGGGGGCTAGTTTAAGTTAATTGATGCCCAACCCATCCAAGAAAAGACTCGGGTAATGAATACAATGACTCCCTTTGCGCCCCACCGCGCGCGTCTGTTGAGTAGAATATACCTGTGTGTGTGTGTGTGTGGGAGACTCAACAAGTGGATGTGACATCATCAATAAACACCAACAGAGGCTAGGCAACCCAACGGTTTAATGATGACTAATTTCGTTAGAATTTTGAGGTAAATATTGCATGTTTTAATCTACTATCTCATTAGGAGGCTAGGATTACGCATAGGGATTATAAAAGTAATTATAATTAGCATGTAATAATAATTTGAGATTATTGGTATCTATAATTCTAAAAACCTTTTAATGGTGCATTGAGGATTTAACTGTGTTGAGGAGCTTGGGTGATTACGGTCATCTTTTATTGTACCTAACCGCAGGTAGCTGACAATTGTTACATTCAGAGCTTATTTTAGGTCTCTAAACATTGCTGCCCCATATATACGTAACATATTAATAATACTTGCGAATTAAAGCACCTAGTTACACGTGGTTGAAATAGGCACTTCGTGTATTTTCGTGGGTCTTCGTTCTTTAATGTTTATATTATTTTTTCAAAAGAGTTCTCCATACCAAAATCGATTAGGTCCACCTATTGCTTATAAGAGATTGTTGCATTTTCTGGTCAACTTTCATTTGGCTAGTTTGCTTACCTAGAGGTCATATTTTCTTGTCAGGTATTCTGAGAGGTTGCGCCAACCGATCAGATTGTGGCAGAGCAATTTATGTACTTTTTAATATAGTTTACCTTTATCTTACCTAATTCCTGTAAAGCCTGGGTTTCCTAGGAAGCGGTGTCGACAAAAGCGGCTGTATTTTACGTCATTTTGACGTCACACATTTCTTTTAGGTATATTTAAATAAATCTGGTAATCCAGAGAGCGGTATACTTCAAAGTATTGAGAAAATGTCATGAATTACACTAGAATCTGGTGAGTTATTCAATTACATGTACTTGAAACGTATTTTGTAATGTGTAAATGACGTCAAAAACGGCCGTAGTTATCGACACCGCTTGCTAGGAAACCAGGACTTAAGTTGGATGCTTTGAGGCGGTGTACGACTTCGTTTAATACGTTTGTCGCTATGGGGTTTATGTTTTTGGTTATAGCGTGTCTCTTCGCAATCAAAAGACAGTGTGTAGATTTTTCATTGTTGTTGCTCTTACCGCTAGCATTCTTCTGCTATTTATCTGTGTGTAGGGCAGTTTCGGATCTAGGAAATTTCTCATGGGGAGGAGGGCAAGTCAGCTCCGTGCCGCCCCTGTAGCTGTTTTCACATGAAGTTATAGACAAGAATCAATTGTTCAATCCCATTTTGCCGCCCGGGGCAGTTGTTAAATTGTATTTCGTTAACTGCCATGTGTATTAAATAGTATGCAGTAGTTTGGGTCTAGTACGCCGCGTGTATGATTTTGAATACACATACAATAATAACGTTTTGTTTTGTTTTCCATATTGCATATTAATGATCCTGATTTTTTTGATTTCGCTGATAACTTTTCTTACGCCGCATGTATGTAATAATCACACGGAAGTAATAGGTACAAAAAATACGAAACAATGCCAATTTGTAGGTCTAGTGTGACATCATTTTTGTTTAAATGACTTTGCCCAGGGAACTCTTTTCCAATAATGTTTTCCAACAGTTAACGTGTTAAAAGCCACACACATCATCAAAAGAGCCATATGTGGCTCCCGACCCCTAATCTAGTCTATATTAGATGAAATATATCTACAAATTTTATTTTGTTTCTTCTTAAAATACTGTATTCGTTTTAATTTTGTCTATACCACTTCGTTCCTCAATATGATTTCTTTTTACGTCTGGCGTCCAAGCAAAATCATCTGCTCGACGGCGGGGTTGCAGTAGCAGTTTAACAAGTGCCTGCATATGCAACAGATGAAGACCTGCTCCTGGTCCTTTTGTGTGCCCGTATATGTGTGCGATCGATACTCCCAAAAAACACGGAGGGAAAACCGTATACAATAGTTAACGCTGAGGCGCAACAAAAAAAAAACGAGTGATCTCTCCCCGCTACAAATCGGGAGAGAGATTAATGATGTCCTTTAAACATTTAAATTGTATCTTTGTCGTCCGTGCTAGACAATGGGTGCGAGGTTATCGCGTTTAACGTGCGAATGCTAAACTGCTAAACACAATGTTGGTGCTGGAACAATATTTATTTGGTTGTCGCTTAACATTTTTTCAGATTTACAAATGTACTGTAATTTACTGTAATATGGGATATTTAAATAAAACTGTCATTAAAACATTAATGACACGATTCTTACAGATACAAAAATGCTATAGTTTAAACTTTAATTTTATTTATTTATGTATGGTTTAAACTCTCGCATTTTTTTGTATTATGGCCATTTTTGAGTTGTCTCAATAAGGCACCTTACACGGTCAATAATACTGTCAATCCTAGTACTGTCAGTATTTGCTTCAATCCTCCTTCAATATTTATCAAGTAATCAATTATTCGGATAAAAAACAGTATTCTCCTCATTCCAGTATTACTATGCCTTATACGTTAGATAATACTGTCAATATTTTAGAATCATAAACATTTTAAACATGTTATCGTACAGTAATACTGTCATTATTCTAAAATATTGACAGTATTATTGATCGTGTAAAGTGCCTTTATCTCTGGATTCACCTTTTAGAAATCTACATTTTGTGGGTACCAGGACTTCTTATATATATATATATATATATATATATATATATATATATATATATATATATATATATAAATTATAGGTCCATCTCTTTTCGATTTCGTTAAATTACTTACAATTTAAAAACTCTATTTCACTATGAAGAAAGTACACCGTAAAATTCTACATAACAGATTATCCCACGGCCACACTACCGGTTGAAATATGTTTTTGTAGCTAATTATATCTACACAAATTAATTTATAAATTAAATAATGAGCTATAGCAATAATGAGCTTGAAACAGAAGATGAAAAATAACACAAAGTATATAACTAACTGAGCCATCTATTTTACGATTACAAAGGGCAGGCTCTATTTTGGGGACTGGCGAAGGGTAGTGAAATTTTGTATATAATTAATTAATGTTTCACTGGTTATTTTTGAGATTACAAAGAATAACTAATATAAATAGTAGATATCAAGTATAAACTTGATATCTACTATTTATATTAGTTATTCTTTGTAATCTCAAAAATAACCAGTGAAACATTAATTAATTATATACAAAATTTCACTACCCTTCGCCAGTCCCCAAAATAGAGCCTGCTCCTCCCTAACTAGTATTTTGGCAACAATAAAAAATAAAAAAGGTTAAAATCAATTCCACTAGAGTTTCTCGTAGTGTAAGTAAATGATTTGAATCAAAACGTTGGACGCAAATTGAAATATGTTGCGTTAGGCGATTTTATAGCGTCAAGTTCAAGTGATTTTATAAATAGCGCCTGCAAGAATAGCAGTTAGTACTGAAATTAATGCGTGGTCGCGTCGTCTGGGTGCATGTATTTGCTTCGTTATTTATATCTCCTCTTCTACAATTCGCCATGCAGTTTGAAGAGTGCTAAATAACTAAAAGGGAAATGAATCTTTTTATTTCAGTATAAATCTTTTAGACGTGGTTGAAATTATAATTTATAATTAAAATAAATAGGCTCATAAAATGGCATAGGTTTATGCTGAAATAATATTTTTCATTAATTTATCTAATGTTATAAAAATAAGTAATTACAATATAATTTTATTTTGTACGTATAGACAGTTCGAAATAATTTTTATATTAAATTAGTAATTGTAGTTTTTATTACAATTCTGTAACTGGCTATTGACCTTTACGGGTCCTTCTACCGTACGTATATCGCACTGTGAGATGACATGTGTCGTAAATTCCAAAATTAATTTTCAGGTTTTGATTTTTGTTTTTATGATTCTTCTGTATATTTTAACGCTCCTTTAATCCTTTTTTACGTTTAGAATATACCAAATTATTATTTAAAAAAATTAAGAATGCAATAAAAATTAGGTGACATTATACTCAATGGTAAAACTACTGAAAATATTGCAATCTTTAAAATGAATTTATCTCAAACCCTGTTTACATTTGCATCTCACAGTGCGATATGTGAGTGAGATTTGGTACTTCAAAAAAACGTCGCTTAAGTCCTGGTTTCCTAACAAGCGGTGTCGATAAATACGGCCGTTTTTGATGTCATTTACACATTACAAGATACGTTTTAAGTACATGTAATTGAATAACTCACCAGATTCTAGTGTAATTAATGACATTTCCTCATTACTGTGTAGTATACCGCTCTCTGGATTACCAGATTTATTTAAATATACATAAAATAAATGTGTGACGTCAAAATGACTTGAAATACGGCCGCTTTTTTCGACACCGCTTCCTAGGAAACCAAGGCTTTAGTTTTCTAAAATGTCGTTAATTGTATACCAACAGCAAATTGTACCGACTACCCGTACCACCGCACACATCGGCGTGTGAATGATTATTTGTATTTCATATTTTATGTCAATAAAACCCACCTTATCTCTAATATTTAATGATATTCAAAATAATTCATTGTTTCTAAAGCGGAAATTATAGCCTATTGTTTATAAAACGCGCGTATACATTATTAACGTAGCAATTTTACTGCATTGAAACGGCATTTCTTAATGAAAACATTGAATTTATAACGCAAAAACCTTGGGATTTAGGGTACAACCCTCATTTATACAGATAGTAGCGTAGAGGGTGAATATAAATTCGCGCATTTCTTTGGAAGTTTATTGAAGGAGCACATCTACAGCCGTTTTCGTTTATCACTCTGGGCTAGTAGGGGCTTGTTCTATTTCCCGCTTACGATGCGCACTATTCTACTTTGGCCCTTACAACCGGCGAAGCATGACCGCAAGACATGAGCGATATTGCACGCCACGGGGGCGACTAGCAATGCTAAACCATGCCAACCGAAACCGCCTTATAAAGCCCAGGAAAAAATCTATCTGTCTTAATTATTCAGTAAACGACTAACTAAACCAAAATCGTACATTTGGCAATATCGGTGCTGTGGCCATTTTATGTACACCCAAAATTTGTTTACATTGTTAACATTCACGTTGTTATAGACAGATACTTGGGTTGCGATTTCTGATAGCACTTGTTCGAAACGTATTCATTTCTTCTTTCTTTCAGCGAGGTTGTGATTATGGTTTACTCTTTTGCTGTCGCTCTTCGTACAATATCCTGCCATCTTTCCCTTTCCCCGGATTCCTTTGTTGCTTGTATTATCGCTACTGTTGGTTGTTGCCTTGATAGTGTCGGTCCACCTCATAGGCGAGCTTCCTCTTGGTCTTCTCTTCCTTCCATTTTTTCCTGTATCACCAGTTTTTCTAGGTTGTCATCTCTTCTATTGATGTGGCCGAAGAATTTTAGGATTCTAGTAAAGACAATCTGCGACAGTTGCTGGGGTTCATTTATTTCTTTATTTATAGACACGTTAGTTCTGTGTATTCGTTTAACCATTGATTAATCATTACCAAGATGTTCAACGTCTGTCAACGCCATCGCGTTTGCATTGGTAATGATTGTCAATCAATGGCTTAACGTTCGGAAAGAGTAGCGTTAGGTCACAAAATACGGAAAAATCACGATCTAAAGCCCGTTTTAGACAATTTCTTGAAACAAAAGTGAGTCCATCTAAATTGTCTTGTATCATACAGCAGATTGTAAGAAATATTGAATTGGATTGTAGATTGAATTGAAAATAAAATGCATTCTATTCTTCAAGGGAAAATTTTACGATCACGGATCTACTCTTATTCCAGAAATTGTTTCGTTTCATATAGATTCATCAAGTTTTCTTCTTCTTCTTCTTGAAATAGGCTTACAGCCTGTTTTTCCAGTTTTAAGGAGTTGCTTGTGATGTCGACCAGCTATCCCTCCATCTCTTTGGTGGTCTGTCTGGGGGCCTTTTAGAGTGTGAATTTTTATCTCTGGCGATTTTTTTGAATTTTGAATGATGTCTTCCATCTGTTAATGTGTTGGTTCCATTCTCGTCGTCTCTGCCTCATCCACCTTTCTATGTCCTATACGTTGCACATTTGTCTTATGTCTTGGTTGGGTTCTCTGTCACGTAATGTGTGTCCCGCGATACGGAGCGTTCTTATTTCTGCCGTTCGGGTTATGCTCTTGGTTCTGCTCTAGATTCTGCGGCGTATACGATTATTGGTCTAACGCATGATTTATATATTCGGGTCTTTGATTCCAGTTTCAGGAATGGGTTCTTCCATATTATGTCCCTTAAACACCCGGATATTCTAGATGCTTTATCGGTTTGGTTCTTTACCTCCGACGTCCTGTCTTGATGGACGGTTATTTCTACCACTAAGTACCGAAAGGACATTACCTACTCTATTATTACATTAACAACGTAAGTTTGTATCTTGTGGGCTCTTTGCTACAACTAGCGTTTTTGTCTTCTGTGTCGCAATCAGTATATTGTAGCGTTTCGAGGTTACTAGTTCTGAATACATGATTCGCGTTTTTTACGTCTACTATTATTTTGTCCATAATTAGGTTGAAGAGTGTCGGGCTTAGTGAATAGGGGGATTCACTAAGCCCGACACTCTTCAATCTAATTATGGACAAAATAATAGTAGATGTAAAAACACACAGGAGAGTCTTCTTCTGTTGAGATCGGCACTTTCTTTTACAAGCTGTTGTTAACAAGTAGTCTGGTCGTTCGTTGTATTGGTGTTTGTGTTTTCAACGGTTCTAACGATTTCTTCCGGGGTATTGCCCAAATTCGTCGTCTTAGTCAATATATTAATTCATTTCTTGAACAACTTATGATTCATAAATTGTCTTATATAAAACGATCTTAAGTTATAAGTATAGAATTAATTAGCGTTTTCTTATCGAAAGCTTGTGTTGACGATATTTTCGCTAATCGTTGGATATCGGTGACCACCTATCCCTCCATCGCTTTGCTGGTCTTCTAATAGGTCTCTTTGTGTATGTTTTACCATCTCTTATTGCGTTTGCCAGACGGGATTCTTCCCTTTTCGTTATGTTATGTGTATCTTGTTCCACTCACGTCGTGCTTCGTACTCATCTTGCAACGTCCCCGGTGACTTCATTTGTTGCTAATTTCTGCGTAAGTCAATCTAACAATGTATAGTCAGCTATTGTACGTAGGGTCTTCATTATTTCCACGACTCTCAACTGTCTTTTAGTTTCTGCAGTTATTAGCATGTGTATGCGTCCACTCCTGAACGTAGGCCTCTTCCATCAGCCTCCACTTGTGTCGGTTTTGGGCTCTCTGCATCCAGTTTCCACATAGCCCCCAGACAGTCTTAAACTAGTTAAGATTCGTTGCAGAAACTGGGCGCTAACTCTTGATAAAAATGACGTTTTATTAAAAAGACAAGAAACGTTTCAATTTTACCTGTTTCTTTTCGGTTTCCCAGACTATGAACGTACTGAACAAAAAGGCGCCAATTTATAATCACTTTAATTGGCATTATTTTTTCATTTACAAATCATTTAAGTACATGCATTCTGTGTAAATAATACTAAATTAAATCTCCTATTGCTTTTATAAAGGCACCTTACACGATCAATATTACTGTCAATATTTTAGAATAATCACAGTAGTACTGTATGATAATTCGTTTAAAATGTTTATTATTCTAAAATATTGGCAAATATTACTCATCGTGTATGATATAATAATGATGTAATGAAGAGAATACTGATCTTTATCCGGATAATTGATGACTTGATAAATATAAAAGGAGGATTGAAGCAAATATTGACAGTACTAGGATTGACAGTATTATTGACCGTGTAAGGCGCCTTTTACAGATAGTAGTAATTTATATGTAATATGGATCACCATAGCTACATTTAGCTAATAACTTACTGTTATTGGTTGAATTTTAATAAGTTTTCTTAATATGTACTAAATTTATTGTTTGTTTGCTAAGCATTTACCGATATTTTAACTACTAGAATACTAGAAGTAATTAGCGATAAGATTTTAATATTATGTTTTTTCTAACACTAACTGATTGTTACCTATGTGCTTGCCCACCCTCACTCACGTCTTACTAATTTCGTAACAAGAACCATATTTTGATGCATTCGTACTACTGTAATATAAAATTATTGTATTAAAAATAATAACTCTCCTAATTTAAATTTAATTATTGATGAAAAAATAATCGGTGCACTTTTTGCTGTTTCCGATTGCGAGCTGCTTGATGAGAGCGAATTACATTCAACTCTAAACTCTGCACGCCAAATCGTGTACGTTGCCCTTTATGCGAGTATTTTATTTTTCATAATAAGAACCCTTTCCTTTTAAACCCAGACGTCCTGTTCCATACAGTTTGGCATTACATTTACCCTCCTATTTTAGTCATTCTCGTACCACTGGTCTGCGACCGAACTATTGTTGTTTCTAGGCTGGTGGCGCGTCTATACGCGTGCTTTTTTCAAGAAAAATTGTAGCGTCTAGGGTTTGCGCTTGCTTGCTTGCAAGGGGGGGATTGCGAACAATCGCATATTTAATACATTTTCCGAAAAAAAGTATTGCATGGTAGGGTGTGTAGGGTGATGACCGAGCCGCACTGCAACTACATATGCCAATGCCAGTTGGCGACATTAAGAATATATAGAAAAGTATATATGATAAATAATTATGTAAAAGGTAAATATATAGATTTGTATAAATCTGGTTTCTCAACTCTAAAATTAGGTGGATTGGTTCCTTTCTGCAGAAAGGCGACCAATTATGTAAAAGGTAGTAAATACATAGATGAGTTAAAAATTTATAAATGATATAATAATTTAAACAGATTGTACAGAATTATTACAACAACAAAAATAGGTCTTATGAGACCTATTTTTATTATAATTCTGCACAATCTGTTCGTAAATTATTATATCATATATGAATTGTTAACTCATCTATGTATTTACCTTTTACATAATTGGTCGCCTTTCTGCAGAAAGGAACCAATCCACCTAATTTTAAAGACGAGAAAATAGATTTATACAAATCTATATATTTATTTTTTACATAATTATTTATCAAATATACTTTTCTATGTATTTTTTAATATCGCCAACTGGCATTGGCGGCATATGTTGTTGCAGTGCGGCAATACTTATATGTATTTACCTTTTACATAATTGAACGCCTTTCAGCAGAAAGGAACCAATCCACCTAAAGGTCGTTTTAGACAAGACAATTTCTTAGCTCTAAAGTTGTTCAAGAAATTAATTCATATATCCTCCTCCCATGCAATAATTTGTCCTTAACAAATAGAATGCGTTATATTTTTCAATTCGATCTACCATCCAATTCCATATTTCAAATAATTTGCTGTATGATGCGAGAAAATTTAGATTGTCTCGCATCTTGACTAACTTTTAAGTCAAGAAATTGTCTTGTCTAAAACGACCTTAAGTTTAGAGTTGAGAAAAGAGATTTATACAAAGATTTATACAAATTAAAAATTATCTATGCGTCTAAAGGTCGTTTTAGACAAAACAATTTATTAGCTCAAAAGTTGTTCAAGAAATGAAATCATATATCCTCCTCCCATACAATTTGTCCTTGACAAATAGAACGCGTTATATTTTTCCATTTGATCTACCATCCAATTCTATATTTCAAATAATTTGTATGATACAAGACAATTTAGATTGTCTCGTATCTTGAGTAACTTTTGAGTCAAGAAATTGTCTTGTCTAAAACGACCTTAAGGTTAATTTTGAACATCTAGAGCTTTAGAGCTATATATTTTTTATTTTCGTTAAATTAAATTGTTTACCATGAGTATAATGGTAAGAGAAACAAACATATTTTGTGGGTTGGTTCCTTTCTGCAGAAAGGCGTCCAATTGTTTATCATTATACGTTTCTATCGCCCGGTTTCTCCAACGAAACTTAAAAATAAAAAAGCACATTTATTTTGATAGTATAGTATACTTTTCTTTGTACAAAATAATTAAAGCCTTAAAAGGCACCTTACACGATCAATATTACTGTCAATATTTTAGAATAATGACATTATTACTGTACGATAATATGTTTAAAATGTTCATTGTTCTAAAATATTGTCAGAATTACTCATCGTGTAAGGTATATTAATGATGTAATGAAGAGAATACTGATTTTTATCTGGGTAATTGATTACCTGATAAATATAAAAGGAAGATTGAAGCAAATATTGACAGTACTAGTATTGACAGTATTATTGATCGTGTAAGGTGCCCTTAAAGGTCAATAATACTGTCAATCCTAGTACTGTCAGTATTTGCTTCAATCCTTTCATATGTATCAAGTAATTATCCGGATATACATCAGTATTCTCTTCATTTCATCGTTACTATAGCTTACACGATAAGTAATACAGTCAATATTTTAGAATAATGAACATTTTAAACATATTACTGAAAAGTAATAGTGTTATTATTCTAAAATATTGACAGTATTATTGATCGTGGAAGGTGCCTTTTAGAGCAATCGATTGGCAATATGTGAAAATCACCTATATTTTAACTAAGTTGTGTTGCTGCCTTCTTAAAATCTGTAAGTAACTCCCCCACCTAAATCGAATAGATTTCGCATTGCGAATCTAATTCTAGTCGATGAACTTGCTTGCGTCGCGTTCATTTTTACGGGGCAGGAGCAATGAACGCACGCCATTTTCAATGCGGCTCCCAAGAGGACACAGTTTCTGGCCGGGCAAATTTGAACTCATCATCGCATTATATTCTATCGGGTAAACAAGTGAGGTCGAAACCAGTTGCATGAATAAAGTGCGCGGCGGCCCTTACGGCCGTTACGCGGGGCCTCCTTAAGAAAAATGCACTGCTTGTAACGCCTGCCCTTTGTTCTGGGCACCTCGTCATTACATTTGGCAAGTGCTGCGGCGCGCACGAAAGGGGGAGATTTGCAAAGCAGCTGTAAGTACACAGCCGCGCCTCACGCTATGCGTTCACATAAAACAACTGGCCGACGGCCGACCTTTTACTTCTCGTAGATTTAAATTGTGGCGCAAAATTGTTGCATTCGGCAGCTCCGCAACGACCTGTTGATTGTTGCAGTGGGACAATTCGTAGGGACGCGGTTTCTACCTGTGCGACCGAGGCCCGTGGGTTTGATGGCAATTATATGCCGCGTTACTCACTCCCAAATAAATATTTAAATTGCATTCTTGATGGGCGACCACAATAAAAGTTAATAAATAACAATGCAGAGTTTATTTCAATGATCTTATTACTTTATATTTCAAATTTAATTAACTTTACACCCCGTTGTAAAGTTAATTAAATTTGAAATATAAAGTTATAAGGTCATTCCTAAATAAATATAATAAAACCTCTATTTACGATTTTTGCAACAACAAAAATGGTCGTTTAATTTTAAATTGATAATTGCTGGTTTCCTAGCAAGCGCTCTCGATAAATACGGCCGTTTTTGACGTCATTTACACATTACAAGATACGTAATGCTCATATTTGACAGAACTGAAAGGTTGACAGTAGTTAGATTTTGACATTAATTATTGAGTTAATTCTATTGATTCAGCGCTATGAAACGTGTACGCTTATAGCGCATGGTAATAGCGATCGGTCAAAATTCGCACTCTAGGGGGTTTGGAGATATTAATGCACAACAGTGATAGTAGTAGTTTTTGTATCTCAATGTATCGCCATTTTCATAGATACGGCTCTGTTATTTTTTCCTAGTCATTTTCTTCTGAATATATTTTTGTAATCGTGGATATCGACGGTGTAGCGCCGATGGAATATATAATTAGTATTAAGGGCCGGTTCTACAATTGCCATTTAACTGGAGAATAAGACTATTCGTGGAATAAGTTTGAGATATTAATGCCAATTTGTCAAACTTATTCCAGGAATAGTCTTATTCGCCAGTAAAATGTCAATTGTAGTATTTATTCGGAGAATAAGGCTATTTGTGAAATAAGTTTGAGTTATTGACGCCAATATCTCAAACTTATTCCACGAATAGCCTTCAGTTAATTGTATAACCGGCCCTAAGACAATTAACATTTAAACTAGAGAATAAGTCTATTCTTGGAATAAGTTTGAGATATTGTCGCCAATTAATTATCTTATTCCACGAATAGCCTTATTCTCCAGTTAAATGTTAATTGTAGAACCGGCCCTAAATAAATAAACTAATCTTGTAGTCGCAATTTGATGCGTAAGATTCTATTTTGTATGCATAGCATTTAATATTTGTGCTTATTGGTCTGGCCTGTGCAGCAAACATACATATATTCTGTGTGGATGCGGGTAATATTTAAATGCGTCTTGAACTAATTGTAAGCACCCCTATAATATGGTAACGGCCCGGGTGGCGTCCCTTCTTAAATGTGTGTGTGACCCCATCAGCGTTGTCCATCGATCGGGTAAGAAAATGGAAAGTGTTGTACCCCCGGGGGCATTGATAATTCTCTCGCGGCAATTAGCAAAATCCGACACCCCGGCCTCAATGGAGGCCCCGTAGTGGATACGTCTGGGCGGCAATCGCGGGGCAGACGGACGGTGCGCGCTCGGAGGGGGCTGTTTTTTGGCGCGATTTCGCCGGACAGACATAATAATGTATGTGAACGGGACTAGCTGTTGTTTCTCTACGTCGTCGCCGGGAGAGAGATATGAAAGATGCCACTCGTCCGACAAGAAAACCAGTTTCGAAATTTTTAACCGCCTCCGCCCCTTTGGAAATTAAGTTTTTATACAACGGGGAATATGTGTGTGTGCGCGCGGAGCTAGAATAACCTGTTTTGGCGCGATCTCTTTGGCGGGAACGTTATAGCGATGCCAAACGGAATATTTTCGCAATAACTTGCAATTTTTAACCTTGGGAAGATTGTTGTTTGCAGCCGTCAAGGTTCAATTGGGCTCTTATTGTTTTTCGTTATTTTTAGCAATATCATTTGCGAAAAAAATATTTATTGAGCGATAGCATTTAATTATAACAGTTAATTAGCGACGACTCATCGCATTATTGCTATTATGCAGAGCGGTTAATAATAAGCCAGCAGCAGCAAGCATTGTTCCGCGCGTGTAATTAATACGTGAATATATTCGGTAAGCGTGCAGTTTTTTCCCCTGTCTGTAATATGTTGGGAAAACAGATGTAGAGGAAACGAAGCAGACGGGACGTTGTTCTCTCTTCGGTAAGTAGCTATAAGGAGAGGTCGTTAAAAGTATGACTTGTATAAAGAATGCATGGAATGAAATGCCAGACTGGTTTGCAATAACAAGGGCGCATGTCCGTTGGCAACGCGAACAACCTGAATGCAAGCGTCGCGCCGACCAGACGGCTTGCAAAACAACCGATACTGCAGAGTGCACATTGCATTGCAGCCGCGGGAGTCGGTACTACATCAAATTCACTAAATTTATCCGTTAAGTTTTTCAAAAGTTAACAACAATAATAATAATCTACATACATACACACACCGCAACACGATCAACAGAAAATTAACAATATTAAGTTTCTTTTTGTGCGTCTATTAAGTTTTAAACTATTTTAAAAATTATTATTAATTTTATATTTACTTAATATTTGCAATACGTTTTGTTAAGTTAAACATAGTTTTCTATTATTAAATAAATATGTTTGTTGTGTTTGTTGAAGTGCTTTAAGTGTTTTTGAGGAGTTTAATTCGCATTTCGTTTGGTATGTACCTTTTTAATTTTATTTAAATAATTTGTTGTTTCCAATTGAATTGTGACGAGTGTTTTGTGTTTGTATTTATAAATAAACCCGGCTTTTGTGTATTTTCGCGAAAACCAGTGTGCTAGAGTGAGACGAGTGACGCGCCGGCTTCCAAACGTATCTTTCGCTCTCTTTCTATCGCGAAGTATCTGCGCGCGGGTTCGAGGCTAAACCCTTGCGCGTCGTTTTGAGAACCCCAGCCATTCGCGGTCACGTTGACGTTCGTTCGGTGCAAGGGCCGCCATTTTTAATGTTGCATTGTAATTGTTGAAGATTTTATCAGGTATGTGGCAGATCTTAATCCGTCGCAGAATCACTACCATCGCTCTAATTACACACGGCGGAGACCCGCCTAACCGGACTATTTCCTCAGTTGCACCATTCGTACGTACGGTGCACTCTCACAGTCGGCGTATTGCGTTTCCATTGTTATTATGTCGTAGTTAACCCGAAAATCGCGATAACACTCGTTCCAAGGCCTGTACGCAATCGCCTGTGACGGATTGCACCGGTAATTAAATCTTGGCGGCTTCTTAATTCTTTTGTACAATTCGCCGGCTCGTAACTAATATGGCTACAAGTCGCGTCTATTTCAAGACATGCCGGCTGTCGTCGCGCAGTTGGCGGGAGTACCGGGAGTAATTGCTCAATAATTGTTTACATTTGCGTCCTCCGTTGTTGCAGCTATGGCAGAAGGTAATGGTGAATTATTACTAGAAGAATCAATGAAGATCGACTTGGATTCGGAACGCACGGAGGACTACCAAAAACTAATAGAGTATGGCCTCGATGAAAAAGTAGCGGCTAAACTTGATGAGATCTACAAGACTGGCAAATTAGCACATGTTGATTTGGACGAGCGGGCGTTGGACGCGCTCAAGGAGTTTCCCGTTGATGGGGCCCTCAATGTGCTGGGCCAGTTTCTGGACTCCAACCTAGAGCATGTGTCCAACAAATCTGCCTACCTGTGTGGTGTTATGAAGACCTACCGACAGAAGAGCAGGGCTGGCTCTAGCCAGGGAAGTGCAACACCTGCTCCAGCACCCGTCAAGGGGCCTGATGAGGAGAAAATCAAACTCATCCTGGATCGGACTGGATATACCTTGGATGTAACAACAGGTATGTCTTTAAAAATTTTATTTCTAGTCTATAAAAGTTAAATACATATCATCCAGACTTGATACTGATTGAAATTGAATAAATAAAGGTGTGTTAAAATGTAACCTTGAATAAGCAAAGCAGTACGGTTTGATTAATAAATTTTTTATTTATAATACAATTTTAAATTGGCCTTTCTATTGCTCTCAAGTTAAATCTGTACATAAAAATATATACATAATTATATTATGTATCTAACATTTACTTGCTATTGTAAATAAGCTAATTGTAGCTTGATGTTAAAATGTCTTGATAGTAAAAACAAATCATCACTTACAGAATAAAAGACACCTTACATGGTCAATAATACTGTCAATAATTGCTTCAATCCTCCTTTTATATTTATCAAGTCATCAATTATCTGGATAAAAATGAGTATTCTCTTCATTATATCATAAATATACCTTACATGATGAGTAATACTGGTAACATTTTAGAATAATGAACATTTTATACATATCATAAATATACCTTACACGATGAGTAATACTGGCAACATCTTAGAATAATGAACATTTTAAACATATCATACAGTAATACTGTCATTATTCTAAAATATTGACAGTAATATTGATTGTGTAAGGTGCCTTTAACATTACATACCATTTTTTAATGAAAATTAGTATTACATACCATTGGAAGCATAGTCTCTCATCAGCATATCTAACTAACTTGTTTTGAATTGTTGGATAAGCAGGTTTTTATAAATGAAATAATCATTGAAAATTGGTTTTCCAGCTCCACTGAAAAGTTGGATAAAATGAAATATGTGGAAGAGATATATTCAGGTTTTTACCTTCTAAAAGATTAGGTCTTTGTCAGTAACACCACCCATACTCTTATAGCATAATTAACCCTCACAATGCCCATATTTTTTATAATTGTGAAAAAATGTTCCTCATATAATTGAAGACTGCTGATGTATGTGTTGTGTATGTATGTAATCTGTGTTCAAATATTGCCATATATCAAATACCATCACTCGGTACATCTGCAAAAGGTATGCCTGCTTTGAGACATTGGGCATATAGAAGTTAGCAAATATTTAAATGCATTGTTATATACAATTAAGCATGGTCTGCCTTGAGGTGCAATTAGAGCATTAAATTCTCTGTAAAATAATATTTCTAGTTGTAAGAAATGTGTGAAATTTTAGCCATGTGGCATTTTATATCTGCAGATGCTAAAAGGCATGCCTCAGCTGTGGGATTCTGTTGGATATTGAAAATAAAGTTAGTGTTCTTCTAAACATGACTAACTCTAAATGCATTAACCCTAGATGGGCATACTGATTTTGAATTACTTTATGTGCATACAGTGGTCTTAGAAGCCCAAACTTATTTTATCCTTTTGTTTTGTATTAGAGCCACATATATACTACTTTATGCCATTCAACTATTTTCATGTTGAAAATCCTTCTATATTTATTGGGAAATTGATAGATAGATATATTTTTCTATAGTACAATTTAATGGAGAAACTAAATTTTCAATTTTGAGTTCAATTGCTCTTATATTTTTTAAGTTAGAGCATTATTTATACTAATATATACAATTCGACTACTTTCTCAGTCAAAATTCTTCTGCATTTTCCCAGGAAACTGAAGATATTTAAGAAAGATAAATTTTTCCATAGTAACATTAAATGAAGAAACTAAATTTTCCATTTTTAGTTCAATATATCTTATATATCTCGTATCTTTTAAATTAGAGCAACGAATAACTACCGGTATAAATAGTAGTTTTTGTGTTTATTTGTCTTCCATGATTTGATATTATTCTATATGCAATTTGGAAACTAATCCAACTAATGGACATACAATTAATAGTACATGTCACCTAAATATGCAAAATAAAAATAACATTCTTGCATTCTAATACATAGCTTGTGTATATCATATGCCACAGTGCCCATCTAGGGTTATGGATGGAATTGTATGCGTACTCTTCTTATGGCATAAATTGTAATCCCTATAATATAAAAATGAAGACAATGTTTTGAAGCCAACTGTTCTGTCATTTACGTTTTTTTTATTGTCAGCTCAAAAATGGGGGTAGTGGATTCAAATTCACAACGAGATTTCTTTTTAAAGTTTTTATTCATTACTTAATTGAATTATTAAGTGTTTTGAAGTAATAGCAATGTTTTAAGTAAAGTTTTGCATTTTTTACAATTAAAAATGTATTTATTCATTACATATTAAATGTAAGAATTTGTCTATTTTTGTAATTATACAAAATTCTAACACACATATACACTAACACATGGCAAAAGGACCTGAAGGTCAATAGTGAACTATAGAATTGTAATAAATATAATAACCACCACTACTAAAGACATTATGTGATCTTATATGGATGATTTCTACTAAAATCCTTACATCTTTATCCATTCTTTGTATGATAAAGTATATAAAGTATAATTATTATAACAAAAAATACATTTAAAATGACAAATACAAATAAAACTACAAGTTTTCTTTTAGATATACATTATATTAACACATTTGACTGTCATGGTACTTTTCAGGATTCTGGTGTAAAAATCAAATTTAATTTAATCATCATATATTGTTAAAAGCTCTAACCCCTGTATTCACTGAAGTTCCATAAATGTATCAATGGCTATTGAACATAAGTATTTGTTGTTATAACAACAAAAATTCATTATCTAGGGAATGTAGTTACTTTAGATTCTCTCTATTGCAAACACTGAATAATTAAACAAAAGGTGTCATCAAAGCTCCAATTGCAAGTGCTATTCAACATGATTTGATATTTGATTTGGCATATTCTGTCATAATAACATTGTCAATTTATCCATTCAATAGCTTATGGGACCTATAAAATTGAAGGGATGTTGGTGAATATGGTATAATTATAGTACATAGTACATAGTAATCATCAAGAAGCATATAGAATGTGATTGTTTTCAAAATTAACACAAAAAATAAAAATATTCTTTTGCTTGTTGGTTTTGAATAAACTTTGATTATATTTTCTGTTCATTTATTAATATGTTTTCTGTTCATTTATTAATATGTTTTCTGTTCATGTAAGTCAACCTTGATTTGTTGTTTTCCTCCCTGAGACTATCTATAATATTTGAACTGATATACTAGGAATTTCATTGAGTTGCACAAATATGGCAAGTAAACAAACTATAAGATAACTTGTAGTTGGCGTTCTAGGCAAAATACGAATTATTTCGTGAAATGGAGGATGGGGAATAATAGTCAATGTTATACCCCTAATAATAATATTATTCCCCAGCAAAGTGGGCATCATGTGGGGATTTCACCATGTATTTGTCATCAAGAATGTTTCCAGGGAGAACTTTTTGATAACACTCTTGCTCCTGGTGTTGTTAAAAACGTTGTCCAAGTGAAGAAAGTCTCAGTACTTTGATGGGCATGCTGTATGATAAAACTATAAGTTGAATAATTCTAATTTCACTTTGTTTATTTTTCACAAATTTTTTCAACATTAAAGGACTAGAGTAGAACCCAAAGTACATTTTCTTATATAACATGTACAAAGGCTGCTGAGTGTTGAACTATAGAATTTGTACTGGTAGCAAGAGAATATTTACTCAGATATTTACTGGATAAATGTGCAGTCCAGTTTTGAAACTTGACCACTTCTTCACAGTTGATTACTTCAAAAGGGAATGATTTAAACAAGCCTATTTTACTATCTTAATGTCACTATTGACAAATTTATATCTTATTTTATCTGTCCATGGTATTTGGAGGATTCTTCTAAATAACCACATCTCAAATGCTTCAAATTGTTTCATGGTGTATGCTATAGTATAGTGCCCGTAGTGTTGTGGCTTCCATTCCATATGGCAGTATAGAATATATGAAGCTTTTTAATTTTGTGCTGAATGGTCTGCAACTGAACAAATTTCTTATTCTGTAGCATCACATTCTACAGAATAAGAAATTTGTTCAGTTGCAGACCATTCAGCACAAAATTAAAAATTTTAAATTCTTATATATTCTATACTGCCATATGGAATGGAAGCCACAACACTATGGGTACTAAGCTATTTCTACCCTGCATATTATTTCATCTGTGCTATCACTTTGCATGTTAATCCAGCTCCCCAAGTATATGCTTGTATTTTCCTATTTCTGCTTCTCTGATTGGATGTTTACTCATGATCAAGAGTTTAGGTTTCTTGAGACAAAAACTCTTGAAACCTGGCATTAATCAGTCAATAAGAATACTATTTGTCATCAGAACTGTGTCATCTGTGTGTTGGAGGTTCTTTATTGCTATACCATTCATTTTTATCCTCTCAATGATATTATATAGGCCTTCCTGGAAGATTATCTTTGATGTTATGGCTCATATAAAATTAGATTATCTTCATAAATACTTAATATATACATTTTGTCAGCGCAGCAGCGCGCAAATTGTAAGAGCTAAAGAAAGTGTCTTGACTCAATCTGTAGGCTAAATACTCTACATTTTCACATATAAACCATCTCTCTAGTATTTGAAATAGAGATGCAACAGAGTTGAAATAGGAAAAAACATGACATTTCTTTATATTCACAATTTCTCAGCACTACAGCAAGGGTAAAGTTAATTCCTACTTTGCAATTGTTATACCATTGGATATGAAACCTAATATATGTATAATACAATCTTGTTTATATTTATCAAAGCTATATTTAGTTATTTGAATAACACTACTGAATTATGTTTCACCATGATTGATAGTATTTACTCATAACATACACTCACACTCACACTCACCCACTCTGTAGATAGTGGTTGCTTATAATCTATGTATCATCTAGGACATAGCATAAAGTAGTAGTTTTGTCATTAACTGTTGAATTGAGTTTGATTTATTGAAATTAGTGATATTATTCTCTTGATACAAAATTATACAACTAGAACTATTTTAAAATTATAAATTTAAAAGGGTGATATAATAAGGGTCTTAATATTGTATGAATTATATAAATTTGTATTCTATACAGTCCAAACATTAATATGTTGACTTCCACTGTATATGAGCCTAGGTTTGATTTTTATCAGTATGTGTAAAATTAATACATTTTAACTTGCCATTGTTAATGGTATAACACAATTTTTGGAGTTAATTTGGTTCAGGCAAGCAACTCATACCAACCAAACTATACCTATTATCTATTTCAATTAACTTGAACTCTGCACTCCACTGATATCCACAACTCTCCATACTTTATACAACTGAGCCGTAATGGATGTGCCATACCAATCAACCTATACCTAATTATGATTTTAAGCAGTTTTAGCTACATACTACGTTTTAACTCGGTATCTATAAATCGAACTGGAATTAATGAAATTGATTAAATCAAATAGTTACAGAAAACAGTATATAGTGTGTATATAAGTTCAAGTTGATTGAAATAGCCAATGGATATAGTTTAATTGAATTTTATAAAAATCAATTTTGATTCAAGATTTTTATTTTATGCAATGTATCAATATTCAGTATGAAATGTAATGCTTTTCAGTCTCACACATGTAAATCACCCCCTGTAACAAAGCTCATGCACTGTGTAATTCACTATCCACTTGCATGGATGATTTTTCATTTGAAGTCACCAACAAATAATTGTATACAAAGGATGTAGGGGTGTGTAATTAACAAATGCAGTAGACAATAAAAATGTTTGGATGTTTCGAGCCTGTAGACTAGTTGTACACCGACGACATATAGTCGGCCGGTGAAATAACAGTTGAAATTTAGCTTACATTGAGTCGTGCACATGTCAGGCTTGCGTTGCGTGCATTTAACCCAGTATCTTCTTCTTAGGACATCTTCCAAAATTTGCGATCGAACTTCTTGCTATAATGATTTCGCTATATCCATACCGTCGACGAGTGTTTTTAAGCCATGAGTTCTGCCTTCTCCCCACAGATCTTTTCCCCAGGATCTTCCCTTTGATGATGAGCCGAATAATCTGATAGCGCTCTCCCGTCATAATGTGTCCTATGTACTAGAATTTCTGTTCTTTGGTGGTGGTTAGCAGTTCTTTCGTTTTCTCTATCCACCTAAGTACTTCTACGTTGGGTTTTCTTTCCACCCAGGATATAATCAGAAACCGTTGATACCGTGATACCATTCATACATCTAATTCCCACAAAATTTCATACAATGTAATTCATGCTTAAGATGAATTACATTGTACGAAATTCGTCAAAAACTTGAACAATAGCCTACGTTTCAATTATCGTATGTCCAAATAAATGAAAATAGAAATCAAGGGCAGTTAATATGTACTATGTTCAGCTCATACTATGACCAATCATGCATGTTTAGTATACAAACTTGATTGAAATTTGAGTACTTCAAGTTTTACTCCAAACTATTATTTCTTGTTCAAGTTTCATCCGGAACAGTATTTAAAAAAAATCTAGTATAATATAATTCATGCTATATGGTTATTCAATTTGATGATGGTAGTGCATTTTGTTTACAACGTTCTCTCTTTCCCCTGCTGTAGGCCAAAGGAAGTACGGAGGCCCCCCGCCGGGCTGGGACGGTTCGACGCCGGGCTCCGGCTGCGAGGTGTTCTGCGGCAAGATCCCCAAGGATATGTACGAGGACGAGCTCATCCCTCTGTTTGAGGAGTGCGGCTCGATATGGGATCTGCGCCTGATGATGGACCCGATGACCGGCACCAACCGTGGCTACGCCTTCGTCACGTTCACCACACGGGACGCAGCGCAAGTTGCCGTGCAGAAGGTAAGTGCCGTCACAAGTAGCACTAGTCCTATTTATTGTTTTTTTTTATATATGTGGGAATCTAGTTGTTTACAGTAGTTGAGACCAAACAATAAAAAAACTATACAAACATTGGGTTGATGGTCATATGATTGTTGGGGTGTTAAATTTTGTTGTTGTAGTAGTGATTGTTTTAGTGTGTGGGCTGTATATGTTTCCCCACTTGTAGTTGTTTGTATTTGTTTTAATTTCAAAAATTATTTTATGAATGGTTTAGGATTATTTTGGCCACCTTCAAAAGGAGGTATGAACATTTATTTACTGAAATTTATTTAATTGCGCGCAACAGCTGACAGTTGGGAACTCTTGATTCCGGGCTGACTTTTCTAGCTGTTAGCTGTGCGCGTGTGTGGTAGAGTGGAGAGATTTTGTTGTCCCTGTTTTGATGGTGGAGCAAGAGTCTCATCACTCTACCATTGTTGCACTCTAATTGGCATTCTCTATTATAGTGATGTGTGTCTACTGTAGTCACAGCCGGCAATTGAGAGATGCCTTTTGTTGCAGCGGCTCTGACCACGGAGCATATATTCTCTCTCCCTTTAGCTTTGTCCTTGATGAGAGCCCTTCATTTGTGTGACCCAAATTGTTTGCAGATTTGACACGGATAAGTCGTGTCGCAATTGGCTCCTTTTTTGTTTATTTATTTTGATCTCAAGAGTACTGGTGTTTGTTTTGTTGGATTTAAATTTTATGTTTTGCAGGTCTCCTCTTTGCACAATCAAAGGGGGCAAAATTGAGACCCATAATCAAACGTCCCGTCTTTCTAAATTCCTTTTAGTAGCAGGTGTTGGTTGGGGTGTGTGTGTAGCGGAATGCGGATGTCATCCAGGCCGCCGGGGGCTGCAGCGGTTGTTGACGGGTTCTAAATCTTTTTAGTGAGCATGCCCGTTCAGTAGATTGTTGCAGCAAAATTTGACAATTTGATAAACACTAAATTTTTACACTATTATATAAGTACTATATAATAAGTCTTTAAGAAAGAAAAAAAAACAGAAACTTTTAGATGTGGCAATACCAAATTCTGGCATGTTTTTTGTTTCTTGACCCACAGCTCGATAATCACGAAATCAAACCCGGCAAGACACTGAAAATTAACGTTAGTGTTCCAAATCTTCGGCTATTTGTGGGCAACATACCAAAGTCTAAAGGCAAAGAGGAGATACTGGACGAGTTTGGTAAATTAACAGGTAAAGTGCATCAGTAGCTAGTGGCGGCCGGCTGCCGGGCTCAGTCCTTTCTCTCGTCATCCCGCCCCGTCCTTCCCCTTGCCCCAGGCATAAATTGGCTACCCTTCCACTGTTCTTGCAGCTCAATGATTATGAGATACGGAAAGGCAAAAAGATTGGCGTTACCATATCTTATAACAATCACCGATTATTTGTCGGCTATATTCCAAAGAACCGGGATAGAGATGATCTCTTCGAAGAATTTTCCAAACACGCACGTAAGTTGAGAAAACCACCCTAATAAATATCCCTGGAATGCGTTAGTCTGCGCCTGAGCAATGGGTAGGGCAGGGCCGCTACGAGCATGGGAAGGGTAGCAAGGTCCAATGCGAGTAGCGCTTTATATAAACAACTCTTTACAAAACCCCATCATAGACTAGTGCAGTGGACTTTGGTGCCTATCCGCCACACACAAAATGCTGCAGCCACCAGCAACAGAGCCTTACTAATTGCGTCTATTCCACAAATCTAGCCGGCCTCATGGAGGTTATCATATACAGCTCGCCGGACGACAAGAAGAAAAATCGCGGCTTTTGTTTTCTCGAGTACGAGTCGCACAAGGCCGCCTCGCTGGCCAAGCGGCGGCTTGGCACCGGCCGTATCAAGGTATGGGGCTGCGACATCATCGTGGACTGGGCCGACCCGCAGGAGGAACCTGACGAGCAGACGATGTCCAAGGTGAAGGTGCTCTATGTGCGCAACCTCACACAGGACATCTCCGAGGAGAAGTTGAAGGAGTCGTTCGAGGCGTTCGGGAAGGTTGAGCGCGTCAAGAAAATTAAGGACTACGCCTTTATTCACTTTGAAGACCGGGACAATGCAGTCAAAGTATGATTTTGTAACAAATGTTTTATGTATTAGGGTGTTTTTACGGCATGTTTTCTCCAAGGCAATGGAAGAACTCGATGGTAAGGAAATGGGTGGCTCCAATATTGAAGTCTCTTTAGCCAAACCTCCGTCCGATAAGAAGAAGAAGGAAGAAATTCTACGTGCAAGAGAAAGAAGAATGATGCAGATGATGCAAGTCCGAGGAGGGTATGTGATTTATTTTGTGTTTTATCAACTGATTCGTTCTCCTAATTATTGTTATTTTTAATGTCGCATTCGTAGAAATTCGTGTTGAACGAGCTTTAAAACTGTGTGCTCAATGTTCTGCTTGAAGGTGTTTTTTGTTTTTGTTCAACTAGAGCCCTACGAAAGTTATCCCACATGTGTGATTGTTCGCTTTTTCTGTCGCATGTCATTTAAAAAGTTTATACTACTTCAATATACGCTTTAAAATATTTAAAATTTATTTGGGCTTTATTACAGTTGCCAAATGGTGGGCGTCAAGCACAAGCAGCTATTAAATAATACTAGACTATTAAAGTGATATGGGTTCAAGCTTTTGTAAAATTTAAATCACGAACATCAAATAGTGTCGTGTTTAAAATACCTAAAGCACTCAAGTTTGATTTTTATGTTACAGAATGGTGCCTAGTAGTATGCCAATGCGAGGACCTCCCGGAGGACAGGGCGGCCCTAGAACGAGTACCACAATGAGGGGGCCGATGGGCCGGGGAGATTATGGTAAGCAAGGACTACTCGGTGCGGACATTGATAAAATGAATAACAACATCCCGAGTTATTGCACATTAAGAAACCTTAGTCTGCTTGTTAGTCAAGTAACTGTTCTGTTGTATACTAAAAACACGCGATTCAAAACAGATATTAAATCATTTTTTTTTTAAAGAATGCAATATTATAACGTGTACATCTGAGCTGAATGACTATTTAGAGTAGCGCGCAGGGATTTAAGGTGCAGGAATTAATTAACGCCAATTTAGAGTCTAACATTATGCACTTAATTATGCTCACAGTCGGTAGTCAATTAGGGTTTTGGTTTTAAATGCGAGTGAATGAATATAACAAACTAACTGCTGATTGAAACATGAGAAATAGCTTTTATAATACTGCATTCTTTTGAATTCAAAGTTACTTTTATTATTCGCAAACAATCAACCAAAAAAAATACTAACAAGGCTAATAATTTGTTCTTAATCTAATAACATATTTAGACTCAATTCACTACAAATAATAATTAATGTTATAACTATATATTTAAAATTCTAAACAATTGTAATTATTTATTTATTGTAGTGAATTGAACTTTATACCATTGCTTTTATACTGATTGTTAAGATGTTTATTGCAGGTCTAGCTGACATTTGGCTGAAAATAACCATAACACTGACTAATATATCAAAACATATCATTGTGTGTTAGGTGGAGTTCCATTAAAACACAAATTTTGAATGAGAGTGCACAAGTTAAGATAATTGTTGAATGAGTGTGTTATCATTGTGAGAGTTCAGTTCCTAATGCGTAGGTAGAGTGAGTTTCGCATGCGGCTGCCTGGGGCACCGCAGTCAAAGGGCATCGTATCAATGCAATGCACGCGCTCCGACAATTCTAACTGCATGTGTCTTGTCTATCTCTCTTCTCCTATCTTTGTGTGTTGTTGCTTGCAGGAGCGGGTAAGTACTATGCTGTGGTGTGGGGTATTTAGACTTAAAGATATATACCAAGTGTACTGTGTCAGTAGGTAACCATCTGGCGAGAATCGTTACTTGACTCTTTTCCCGGCATGCTAGTAGTATGGAGGCATCCAAATTGGATTATCAGTTGGCTAAATTGGGACTATTATTGTGTGTTTTATAGATTATGATTACGACTATTACGGTTACGGGGATTATCGAGGCGGCTACAGTGATCCTTATTACGATGACTATTACCGTTACGAAGAATACTATTATGATTACCCGCCGGCACCACCGCAAGCTCGAGGAAGAGGCAGACAGCCACAACCGGTGGGTGGCCCATTTATAAAAAAGCCGTATGATGCGGTAGTTTGACTGTGGCACAGTGTCAGCAGCTGCCACTAACAGCCGCTCTAACAAAACTCCCCCTCATACCGAATAAGTGTGATATTTGTCTTAACAGCCCCCCCAGACCGCTTGCATGGTCGAGAGACTAACCGAGAAAACCGAAACTGAAACACTTGCCACAATCAAATATCATATCTGAGCCCGCCGGCCCGTCTGTTTTATTTTTCGTTATCAAAATTGCCGGGAAGAGTCAGGACGCCAGCAGCAGCGACCTACGAGCCGCTTGGCTCAGATATGATGTGCTCTTAGTTGCAGGGTTATCCAAAAGAGTGGGGCGAGGGACGACGCCGCCACGCCGACACTAACATTTCCGCTTAATTGCAGTGTGTTGTTGTTGTTTAGAAGACTGCAGCTTGTCGTCCATGTCTGCCACCGACGACCCTTCGGGCCGCCAACACTGCTTCTGTCTATGCTTTATATTGCTTTAGTGCTTTTTTTAGAAGCTTTGCTTTTGCTTTGTGCTTGGCCGTAGACAGCCGAGTTTCGCTGTGTAGCCAAGCCCTTAATATTTTTGGATAACCCTTTTTCTAGAGCTTCCGCATTCAATAGTAATGTATTAAGTCATTCCACAAGACATGTTTGGGGTGTCTGAACACACTCTCAAACATCTTTTGGGGAAATTATTTAGTTAATTTTTAAGGGGTTAATGCATTTGAGTTAGTCATTAGTCATATTACCTATTATCAATTTAGTTGTTACTCAAATACATTACACCTCAAATTTACTCTCCCCGCTGGACTTGATACACGGCATAGGCTGTGCTATCATTTCCAAATCGTTTTAATTTCATTTTTTTTTGTTGCCCAGTGCCAAGTGTTTTCATAAGACGTTGCTGATACAATTTTTTATGTTGACACTTAGGACCTGGACGATACGAATACATTGAATTCTACAAGTGTGTACTACGAAGTGAACAGTGGGACACAGGTTTGTTCCAGCCCTTTCTACTAAAAAAAAACAAATCTATTCACAACTCCAACCCTCCCAACGCCTCTACCACAGAAACGTCCGTTCTGCCATGAGTATCCTTTTTTTAAATGTTGACACACCATTTTATATTAATGCCACATGAATGAATGGGTTTTATATATTATAATTTGCAAACAGTTCAGTATAGAGTATTACAGAATAACAACTCAGGGTTGCTGCATTCAGTATTTATTTTTTTATTATTTATTGCAACTAGTTAAAATTTGCAAACATTTATATATGTGCAAATTTGTTTCAGACTACACTTCCATACTACATACATAATATTTCAGTATAAACATAAATTGCAGTCATCTCTCATCACGTGATTATTATTGGTTCTATAGACTAAAATAAATACGTGCAATACCCAATTCAATGAAGGCATTAAATAGCCGCCACAGACTAAAATATTGATATAGATTCAAGTGTTTATTCCAAAGCCTTATTTAAGATTTACTCTTGAAAACTGAAAAAATTAATGGTTGCCTTAAAAATATAGGCTAGATTCATCTCTAGCCTATATTTTTAAAGCAAACATTATTTTTTCTTCAGTTTACAAGATCTAAATCTTAAATACAGCTTTGGAATGACCACTTGAATCTATATCAAATATTTATTTTAGTCTGTGGTGACTATTGAGGCTTTGGAATGAACACTTTAATCTATTTCAAGTATTTATTTTAGTCAGTGATGACTGTTAGTATTTTAGTATTGATTTGGGGGCTCAAAGTATTAATTAAATTGTACTAGATTCATCAAGAAACTTTAATGACTTTCAGTTAACACAGCTATAGCTGAAATTTGAACTGTATAAATCAGTAAAAGTTTCATACCTGAAATAATATAATATATAATTATCTAAATTGTCCTATTACTATTAACAAGTCCAGTTCTACTTTTTGTAAAAATGTTTATTCAATGCATACATTCATTGGTCATAATACGAACCAGGAGTGCGATTCCTGATGCCACTCATTTGGAGTCTATTCATATGAGTCAAATGAGTTACACAAAATACGGACAGTTTACGATTTGAGTTCATTCAATGATGGAATTTCGGTTTGTTGGTCTTTTTTTAAGGCTTTTAAACCGAATTTCCATTATTGTACATGCTTACATCGTGAATTATTCGTATTTTGTCTAGCGACGTTGACCGTTATACGTACGAATACGTTCGAAACAAGTGGTTTCAAGAATCGCACTTGTATCATAATAGCCTTCGTTTATTGCTTCATTTGCTCAATATTACGAAAATCATATAGGTATATCGTCGTCTAAGCAGCCATACCATACATTAAAATTTAATTAGAAGTTGACGGAAGAGAGAAAAACTGATTATAAGCCTTTATGGCATAACTTCTTACGAAACCATTTCTGACTCACAAAATTCAATTTATGTTGTAAGTAACCTGACAGATAATGAAATTTGTAGATTCACATTATCAAAAATTCGTTACATTGATTTGCGTCACTGCTTAATTCTTGATAGCATCAGTTTTTGTAATAGTTTATTGCTATACTTACGAATTTTTTTGATAGCGTCACTTATAGCTATAGTTTTTTTTTCACTTTATTGCTTCTTTTATAACTTTGTTTTAGTATCATCACATTTTTTTTGTTACCCTTACATTATTTTTTTGGACTGTCACTTACAAAGTACTCTTCATAGCATACCATTTCCTTTTCATAGCAACTTTTTTTTTTAACTCCAGTTACTCTCATATTTCAAACATTTTATAAATGAAAAATGGTACATCTTTATTTCCATTACACTTTAAATAGTACATCATATTTCCATTAAATTCTGAAAATGCATTCAGTATCAAAAATTGAGCATATTAGATAAAAAAATTACAATTAGTTAGTAGTAATATGCAATGAATCTGTAATACTCTAATCTGGTGCTTTAAGTGTTTTTTATTATTATTATTTAATTTCTGTTGTGACAACAAAGTGAATTTTCAAAATAACATTCAATCATATCTGGTGGTCTGTACCAAATCATCCTAATTACAATCCTGGTGTTGTTCATTTGGCCCAGTCGAATGCACACCGCCATCCTCTAATGCCCGAGGTAGAAAGGGTAGAGCAGAGATTGATGTAGTTTCTTTTATGTCCGATGAAATTTATGTTCTTTTTTTATTATTGATTGATTTAAATATTTATTTATTTTAAATTCAATTTTTTTTTTATACAATTTCGGAATGTTCAGTGTTATTTTTTATGTATGTATGCGTGCGTGATTGGACGGGCGTATGTGGAGAAGGATTCTAATCTTGATTTTTTGTGTGTGTATAGGCTGGCCGTGGGCGTGGGGTGGTGGCACGTGGCCGGGCCGGTGGCCCCCCAGCCCGTGGGGCAGTGGCCAACAGAGCGGGCCGGGGCGGAGCAGCAGGGGCGCGTGGAGTGCCGCGCCAAGCCGCTCGTGGGGGGGGCCGCGCCAAGGGAAGTTTACCAGGTAATTTTTCTGATATAATTACTAATTGTTTAAACAATTTTTACATTTTTACTAGTAAGAGTTTTGATGACCGGTCTTGAAACTGATTTACAGATCTAGCCAGGGTTAGTTTTTGATAACTAAATGAAGATATTAGTAATGTATTTTGTTTCATTTCAGCTGTTTTGTTAGCTACGGCATAAATTTGATTTTGATTTTGGAGTTCCTCTTGCCTGTATGTATCCCTCACATCACATCCTAGTTACTATTTTTGTTGTTGTTGTTGTTGTTGTGAAGACTGTTGGCAAGTAACACGGGGGGTGTGTGTAAATATGTGCGTACGTGTGCTGGCAAAACAGCTTGAGATTGAAACGGGCTACAGACATAATATCGGACTCCCGTGTTGCTTGTTTGTGGTGGACGTTGGTGGTAATTATGTGTCGTTTGTTTTTTGTTTTTGTAGCAGGTAAGCGGAAGTTCGACGGGGGTCACCAGAACCAGGGGGAGTCAAAGCGCAGATACCAGAGTAGTTGGGGTAGCCAGCCCCTGGCGCAGCAGCCTTTGGGTGCAGCAAATGGAGAGCAGTGGTATCAGGACTATTCATCTTGGAGTTAAGTATTGTGTAAACAGTGTACCCGCGGTGGGACTGAATTTGAGTGGCCCTGCGTCTGGGCAAGGTCAGGGGAGTGTCCCAACTCCCAGACCTACAAGTGGAACCCATGTGAAAAAATCAGCTGATGGTGTCCCCATATCTTTCTGCATATTAGTTTTGTACTTGTTACTTTGATTTTTTATTCATTTCATTTGCTCGTATATATTTATATTTAAGCGTTGGGTTATTCTAAATTATTATTTTAAATTGATATAACACAAATTAAATTGTATAAGTTATTTGACTATTATTAGTATATTATTGTTTTATATTGTTGATTGACGAGCATTGCGCCCCTTAAGTTCTGGCGACTTCGCGGGGGCGTCGCGCCTGCACCACGTTATAGTCTCGATGATATGTTATTACGATAGTGTTTTCCATTTTAATTATCTCTTTTTAAACTTACCCTGGTAAGAGTGTCACGCTACAGCTGGTGGGTGGACACACACTGGGCAAGCGCGGCGGGTTGATTATTGCCATCGCGTCCCGCTTGCTGAGTAGGGCCTGTGCACTCATTTCATGAAGTTTTTATCCTATTTTTCATAGACGAACGATCATGAAACGAGTGATTTTTTATTATATGTATAATATAAATATTATATTTTATTCCTGCAAATGCATTTTGCATTGTGATGTATTTTAGCAGTAATTTAAGGAGTTGCATACTTCTGTTTCCCAATAGAAAAAGAAAAGAAAAAACTAAACAAACACCAAAATTACAAGACTCTGATTAGCTCCGACACAATATTACAGCTAAAAGACTCATCATTTGCAATTTATTTTATTACTACTTATATGATAATCTGTCTAATCACCCAATAATTATGGATTAATTATATTAATTGCTGCTTTCGCTTCCCCAACAAATGTCCCTTTTCACTGTAAACGTTTTATTTTAGTGTGATGTAGTTAATTATAAATTTGACAACATGCTGTTATAAAATAACAATACCGGCGGTCTCTTTACTACGGAGCTATTAAGGAGCTTCGATTGGATTTGTTATATAATCATTCATGAGAGGACTGATTTATATGTCTCAATAAACAGTTGTATGTGTATTACATTTGAAATGGGCCCACTTATTTCCCTCCAAAAAAAATCAACTCATCTCTTTTTTGATTTTTCAGTGTTATACCCTAATTTAAAGTGAATCCAAATGTCGCCGCCACCCACTACCGCCGTTCCTGCGGAGAAGGCGCGCGCCGCCTCCGCCCTGGCGAGCGTCGCGGCCGCTCCCATTCCGTCGGTGCGCGTTGGGACGGCTGCATGTCGGTCGAGAGCGGGCGGCCGTCTAGCGATGTCACGGGACTGGGCGGGGCGGGCCGTCACCCGTCGGGTGTCCTGACAGGACTAGTGCTCTCGCGTGTGTAATGAGTGCCCCACTGACTAGAGTGACTAGCGAAGTTGTTACATTTAAATATCGCCGTTATAATCGCACTTGTGCCCCTTGCCACTGGATAAGATGGCTGCCGACGAGGCGCCCCGCGCTCAAGGGTAGGTCCCCCTTTCTATTCAACTGCTTAACCGATTTGAAAAAACCTGTCCATCATCAACAGGGCGATGTGGAGTTGAAATTGTACCGGGTGTCAAATGTCCTTTCAAGTCGACGGTACACACCCCTCCTGTGCGATGTGTACTATACTCGCACGCAACCCCATTTATTTACTAACTACAGAGCGGCTCGTAATGTCCAATTACGGTTTATCTGAAACAAATCTCCTGCCCTGAGTGGTATTGATTAACGTGTTTACATGTGGAAGGTCTTTAAGTTTGTTTGATTCCTTCTAGGATAAGGGGCGTGGTTTTAATCGCACCCGATGACGCGCTCTAGTCGGTGCGGTTGGGGTACAAGTAGCGGTTTTTCGAAAATATCTTGGGTGCTTTTATTGTCCTGTCGCAAGGATTTCCGTTGAAATCTTGTATTCTTCCGAACAATAGCACACCCTATACAACTCTTGAACGTCTGGGGGGGTGGAGTGTTAGGTAACATATTTTTATTATCCATTTCGGCTACATACTAACGGTATTATACAACACCTGATGGGGAATATGCCGCTTGTTATGCGCTTTTGTGTGCCGCCGCCCCCCTCTCGCTATCAACATAAATATTTACATTTTCTATTGATCAATAATTTTTGATGGCAGGTTGAAATTTTTGGAACTTTTTCAGATTACTCTTCCTTCTTTAAAGACTATTCATTTGGAGACTGTAGTTTTGATTTTATATTTATGCTTAATATTAATGGGCGCGGGTTGAAGAGGTCCTTGGCCTCTATGTGGTAGTAGTAAGTAAATGTTTGTCTGAAGTAATCAAATTACATTTGTATAAATATTGGTAGGGGTTGTAAATGCTACTAACTGTTAGGTTTGTATTAATAAGTTGAATCTTATGAACTCAAGATCTCAGAAAATAACTTTAAAAAATAATCTATTTTTATGGGGCTATTTTTTAGCGTGTACTCAATATAAAATAGCATTTTATTGCTGCACCACCCCAAAACGATTAGAAAACGTTGTTTTCTAAATTGTTCCATTATATATATATATATATATATATATATATATATATATATATAAATATATTTATATATATATAAATATATTTATATATGTATGTATGTATATATATATATATATATATATATATATATATATATATATATATATATATATATATATATATAAATATATTTATATATATATAAATATATTTATATATGTATGTATGTATATATATATATATATATATATATATATATATATATATATATATAAACAAAATACCCATGCGAAGGAGATATTAAATTTTCGAGTTGGACGTAGTTTTACTCAATTTTATTCAATTAGCATTTTTGCATGGCCCTATTTTTATATCTGTAAGCTGTAAGTTCGATATTTTCGGCCTCCACTCAGTTTTACATGTACAAAGGCCATTTTTGCAAAAGCAAACTATATATCTTTTCATATCATGCACTCCTGATCCGATATTTTTGGTTTCGACTTAGTTTTACAAGTCCAACCGCCATTTTTATGAGAAAAAAATACCTATTTTCAGATAACGTAATCCTGGTCCGAGATTTATGATTTCATCCTAGTTTTACATGTCCAACCCCCCGTATTCACCGATGTTCCATAAATGTATCAATAGTTATTGAACCCATAAGTATTCGTTGTTATAGCAACAATAAATAAATTATCTAGGGAATGTAGTTACTTTATATTCCCTCTATTGGAAACACTGAATAATTAAACAAAAGGTGTCAATCGCAAGTGCTATTCAAGGTGTTTGACATTTGCTTTGGCATATTCTGTCATAATGACGTTTACCAATTTATCCATTATTTATCCATTATTTATCCATTTATTTAGCTTATGGGACCTGTACAATTTATGGGATGTTGGTGAATACGGGCACAAATCTAATTTATATTATGGGAAATAATTTGTTATGTATTTGCCTTTTACCTTTCGGTGTAGGCTATTAAATGTACGTTACTTAACGTTATACTTTACAATTATTGTTGTCGTTTATACATTTGTAAATGCTTTCCACTCTTTTCTGTTCTTCGCCAGTTCTCTTGCTTGTTTTTATACTATGCACTACATCGTTTTTCACATATTTTTACGAAATTGGCGTAAATTAACAAGTGAAATTATTTGAATAATTAAAAGTAACGGCTAACAGCATCATGAAGAGTTCAAGTCATTTGTAATGGTGGATGGGCATAGTTTGGTTGGTAGGGGACACCCGCCCACGCCACCTTTGTTCGTATAGTTTTTCCATAGGATAACACTCTTCTTGGAATAGTTTAAACAATATAAAACATTTATATCCAATGAAAAAGCTATGTCAGCGAAGGTGGGGTGGGCGGGTGTCCCCTACCAACCAAACTATGCCCGTCCACTATTTCAAACGACTTGAACTATGCACTACATTATTTTTCTCAAATATCTTTTTAATTACTCTTACATTAATAAATGAAATTAATTGAATCATATAAAATAACGGATAACAGTGTAGTGCAGAAATCAAGTCATTTGAAATAGTGGACGGGTATAGTTTGGTTGGTAGGGGCCACCCGCCCACCCCACCTTTGTTCGCATAGTTTTTTCAATGGATACAGACGTTCTATATTGTTTAAACTATTCCAAGAAGATTGTTATCCTATGGAAAAACTGTGCGAACAAAGGTGGGGTGGGCGGGCGGCCCCGACCAATCAAACTACACGCGTCCACTATTTCATATGACTTGAACTATGCATTACACTATTATCTGTTACTTTCTACGGTTAAATTAATGTCATTTATTAATTTAAGATTAATTAAAAAAATATATGTGAAAAATAATGTAATGCATAGTTCAAGTCGTTTGAAATATTGGACGGGTATAGTTTGATTGGTGGGGGCCGCCCGCCAACCCCATCTATGTTCGCATAGTTTTTATATAGGATAACACTTTTCTTGGAATAGTTTAAACAATATAAATCGTCTGTATCCATTGAAAAAAGTATGCGAGCGAAGGTGGGGTGGGCGGGCGGCCACTACCAACCAAACTATGCCCGTCCACTATTTCAAACGACTTGAACTATGCACTACATTATTTTTCTCAAATATCTTTTTAATTACTCTTACATTAATAAATGAAATTAATTGAATCATATAAAATAACAGATAACAGTGTAGTGCAGAGTTCAAGTCATTTGAAATAGTGGACGGGCATAGTTTGGTTGGTAGGGGACACCCGCCCACCCCACCTTTGCTCGCATAGTTTTTTTATTGGATATAGATGTTTTATATTGTTTGAACTATTCCAAGAAGAGTGTTATCCTATAGAAAAACTATGCGAACAAAGGTGGGGTGGGCGGGTGGCCCCCACCAACCTGACTATACCCGTCCACTATTTTAAATGACTTGAACTATGCATTACACTGTTATCTGTTACTTTCTACGGCTAAACTAATGTCATTTATTAATTTAAGATTAATTAAAAAAATATATGTGAAAAATAATGTAATGCATAGTTCAAGTCGTTTGAAATAGTGGACGGGCATAGTTTGGTTGGTAGGGGCCACCCGCCCGCCCCACCTTTGCTCGCATAGTTTTTCCATAGGATGACACTCTTTTTGGAATAGTTTAAACAATATAAAACGTCTGTATCCATTGAAAAAAACTATGCGAACAAACGTGGGGTGGGCGGGTCGCCCCCACCAACCAAACTATGCCCGTCCACTATTTCAAACGACTTGAACTATGCATTACATTATTTTTCACATATATTTTTTAATTAGTCTTAAATTAATAAATGACAATAATTTAATCATAGAAAATAACGGATAAGTATGTAGTGCATAGTTCAAGTCGTTTGAAATAGTGGACGGGCATAGTTGGGTTGGTAGGGGCCGCCCGCCCACCCCACATTTGCTCGCATAGTTTTTCCATAGGATAACACTCTTCTTGGAATAGTTCAAACAATATAAAACGTCTGTATCCATTGAAAAAACTGCGAACAAAGGTGGGGTGGGCGGGTGGCCCCCACCAACCTGACTATACCCGTCCACTATTTCAAATGACTTGAACTATGCATTACACTGTTATCTGTTACTTTCTACGGCTAAACTAATGTCATTTATTAATTTAAGATTAATTAAAAAAATATATGTGAAAAATAATGTAATGCATAGTTTAAGTCGTTTGAAATAGTGGACGGGCATAGTTTGGTTGGTAGGGGCCACCCGCCCGCCCCACCTTTGCTCGCATAGTTTTTCCATAGGATGACACTCTTTTTGGAATAGTTTAAACAATATAAAACGTCTGTATCCATTGAAAAAACTATGCGAACAAAGGTGGGGTGGGTGGGCGTCCCCCACCAACATGACTATACCCGTCCACTATTTCAAATGACTTGAACTATGCACTACATTGTTTTACTGTTTTTCCTTTCTTGATTAATATTTCCTCTATTCTGTTGTCCCAGCCTTTTCTTGGACTACCTCTTCTTCTATTATTTCCAGTTCTGACTTCCCATATCTGTTTTGTTTGATTCTTTTTGTCCATCCTAATTAAATGACCCCACCAGTTTAGTTGTTTCTTTTCTATATACTTTTCTATAGCTTCAATTCCCAATTCTTCTCTGATGTCATCATTTCTTATTCTGTCTCTTCTCGTAACTTGTTTTACTCCTCTGAGATAATTCATTTCCATTGCTTGTATTCTACTTTTGTTCCTCTTCGTTAGTTTCCACATCTCGCTCCCATATGTCAGTATAGGTCTATATTTGCTTCTGTATATATTTATTTTTGTCCTTCTGCTGATCTCTTTTTTGTTAATCAGTATATTGCTCAATGCATGGTATGTTTTAACTGTGTTGTTTATTCTCTTACTAAGTTCACCTTCCATTTTTCCGTCTTCTGTCAGTGCTACTCCTAGGTATTTGAATTGTTCTACTTGCTCTATTTTGTGTTGTTCTATCTTTATATTTATTTGTTCTTTCCGGTTTCCTATCTTCATCACTTTTGTTTTGTTAAAATTCATTTTCATATTATACTTTTCTAGGTGCCTATTCCATACACTCAGGTTGTGCTGCAGATTATCTTCATTTTCTGCTATCACTACGACATCATCCTTCCTTCCGATATTTTTACCACCTGCATGTTTTTGTGTAGAAATATAACTTGTTTTATGCCCGTATTCACCAACATCCCATAAACTTTATAGGTCCCATAAGCTACTGAATGGATAAATTGACAACGTCATTATGACAGAATATGCCAAAACAAATGTCAAACACCTTGATTAGCGCTTGTTATTGGAGCTTTGATGACACCTTTTGTTTAATTATTCAGTGTTTGCAATAGAGAAAATCTAAAGTAACTACATTATTTATTGTTGCTATAACAACGAATACTTATGGGTTCAATATCTATTTATTTATTTATTTATTTATTTATTTAATATAGACATCTACAGTTTAACAGAAACCAATTACAGATGATATAATAACAATGATACATTTATGGAACATTGGTGGATACGGGGGTCTCATGTGGATTTTATTATGTCTGCATGTAATAATTTCGCTTTTATAACGGTAACAAATATTTTGAAAAACTATTAAAGCTACAATCGTTCGAATCGTAGCATTTAATTCGGTAGTGAACCGTGCAAAAAATATTTATCCTCGCGAATTTTTCACGACGCGAACCAATCAATTCAGCCGCCGTTTGTACGTCCACCGGCATTCGTAACTTCTGATTTATGTGGGGTTGTTGGACGATAAGTTAAGCTGCACGGTCCAATTAGCAAGCGCTCTCCTGATCCGGCTTTGCGAATGCGCCGCGGTTGTCCCCATATTACATAATTTGCAGCGCATTACTTGACCTAAAACGAATAATTACTATCGTTAATTTAAATTCCCGTAACATGGCAAACAAAGTTAGATATATTTGTATGAATGTTTGAAACATCGTCTAAAATTGTGCATTATATATAGTTCTTAATAACAACACAAATCATTCTTAAGCGTAAATTACATTGTCAAGAAGTTTGAGCAAGTTTTTCATTATTCATGTGCTGATAGAATACAGTTAACCGCCTAGGAGGAAAGTTAAACGCCAGGGGTACGTTCCGATTCGTCGTCCGATCAAGTCCGACTGATCCAAATCCGTTTAGTTATATCGGACGAATCGCCTAGACATGGTCTAAATCTATGACGTAACACCTCGTCGGATAATATGTATCCAAAACTGAACGCACCCCAGCTGGCGGAACCACATCAATTAGCAATGCACACCCATATTGAGATCTAATAAGATCGAAATCACACAGACAGAAAAACGACGTAAAAATAGACCAAGAAATTCAAATATATCTGGGAAAACCAAGGCCCAAAGCTGTAGCTATAAATGAATAATGATACCTATCTATTGTTGTGTAGACGTTTTTGCAAACGGGCTGATAACAGCCGTTGGCATATATAAAATAGAAATGCCGAAATGTATTCACTGTGCAAGATTTATCGCACACGTGTAACTCATTTATGCATACATTTGTTATTAATATCATGTTTTATTACTTTACATTAATAAGATGAGTTCGACCACTATTTAGATGCCATCAGGCTTTCTGCTAAATACATTTGCTTATTTTGCAAAAAGCCTGATGGCATCTAAATAGTCGTCGAATTCATCTTATTAATGTAAAGTCATCAAGTAGAAATCGATCAAATTTATAAGTAATTTTTGGTTTTGGAGAGTTTTGTGGGTAGTGAAAAATAGTAGTAAATGAGGAAATTGGAAATATTGAATTGACGACAATTGTATGAAACGATTCATTATGTTGTAATCGTTTCATACAATAGTCGTCAATTCAATATTTCCACTTTCCTCATTTACTACTATTTTTCACTACCTTCACCTCGCATCAGTTGCTATTTTTCACTACCTCACTAAAAATAGCTAACTGATGCGAGGTGGAATGAAGAAAGTGGAAATATTGAATTGACGACTATTGTATGAAACGATTACAACATAATGAATCGTTTCATACAATTGTCGTCAATTCAATATTTTCAATTTCCTCATTTCACCTCTCATCAGTTATCGATTTTTAGTGAGATAGTGCAAAATAGCAACTGATCTATTTTTCACTACCCACAAAACTCTCCAAAACCAAAAATTACTTATAAATAAATCTGGTTGGAAGTCGGTGTTTAGCAATTCGTCAGTAGAGAAGAAGGTATTTCGTATAATGAATGTTCATTATATATCTTTGTGTTATGTTTTTTCTTTCTTTTATTTGTTATGTTGTTATTATATCATCTGTAATTGGTTTCTGTTAAACTGTAGATGTCTATATTAAATAAATAAATAAATAAGAAATAGTCTGATAGTGTATAACTGCCCCCTCTAGTTGACTACCCTTGCCGAATTATATTGCCATAATAAACCGCAATAACTTGACCCAGTGAATCTCCGGTGTGTGTGTGTGTAGCATGGCCATTACGACCAGATTAGCCGCGGGCGGTTTTATTGAAACGGAGAGCGAGTTTCCCTCCCCCAATTTAAATTAAACGCTGCCGGATTTTATTAAATGAAAAATAAAAAACAACAGCAAACGATATGCATGCAGTCCATTTTCACTAATACCGTTCATTTCGCTTAAATATTAAACGCTCGGATTGCGCCGCGAACACGACGAGGCCGGGCGGCGGCCGCGCCGTAACTAATTAACGCTGTCGTTTCTCCCCTTTTCGCTGTAAACAACTTCAAACGACTTCACCTAAACGCCAACCCTTTTGGCACCCGAGGAAAAAATATATATAATCCCGAACTGCTTGGTGTTTATGGTTTAGTTGGGTTGGCGGGTTAATGTTCCTAGTTTCAAGCGAAATTAATTTTGTAAGAAATATATATATATATATATATATATATATATATATATATATATATATATATTGTCCGCTAGTATTAAACATTCTGTAAATCTCTTTTTAATTTAATTTTAAATTTTTATAAATCTACCGGCATGAGAAGCCATCTGAGTCTGACTCTTCCGGCCTACCTTTGCATTGAAGTCACCCATTATTATTTCGAATTTGCCATTTTACTGGTGTCTTGCTATTGTTATGTCTTCATATATCCCTTTTACTTCTTCATTGTCGATGTGCAGGTTTGTGCATATACTTGGATGACCTATATTGTATCTTTTATCAAACCAAAAAGAGCTTTATTTGACATACCTCTCAAGAAATACAAACATCCCTCAATACACAATGCTAAATTTTTGTATGTTTTATCCGGAAATTTATAAATAATTTCAAAATCTCTCGATAGATATATTTCAAACTTCGCTAATGCATTTAGCTATATAATAGTCAAGCTTGTAAAATTGTAAATATTTCAAAAATCCCTCGATGAATATTTTTAAAATTTCAGTAATGCATTAGCAATATATTAGAGTATCTATCAAAGTAATATTCAAAAATTAAGTGGTTGCTAAATTTCAAGTTTTTCAATGACAAAGTCTGTATTTCATATTAATACGATTTTTGTATGTTTTATCCGGAAATTTGTAAATATTTTGAAAATTCCTCGATGAATATTTTTCTAACTTCGCTGATACATTAGCAATATAATAGTCTATCTATGACAGTAATAATTAGAAATTAGGTGGTTGCTAGTTTTCTTGCTATTGAATCTCAAAGTCAGAATTTCGTAAAAATATGATTTTGTAAGTTTTAATTGGAAATTTGTAAATATCTCAAAAATCCCTCGATGAATATTTTTCAAATTTCAGTACTGCATTAGCCATATATTAGAGTATCTATCAAAGTAATAATCAAAAATTATATGGTTACTAAATTTCAAGTTATTCAATGACAAAGTCTGTATTTAATTATAATACGATTTTTGTATGTTTTATCCGAAAATTTGTAAATATTGTGAAAATCCCTCGATGAATATTTTTCTAACTTCGCTAATTTCATTAACAATATAATAGTCTATCTATGAAAGTAATAATTAGAAATTAGGTGGTTGCTAGTTTTCTTGCTATTGAATCTCAAAGTCAGAATTTCGTAAAAATATGATTTTGTAAGTTTTAATTGGAAATTTGTAAATATCTCAAAAATCCCTCGATGAATATTTTTCAAATTTCAGTACTGCATTAGCCATATATTAGAGTATCTATCAAAGTAATAATCAAAAATTATATGGTTACTAAATTTCAAGTTATTCAATGACAAAGTCTGTATTTTATATTAATACGATTTTTGTATGTTTTATCCGGAAATTTGTAAATATTTTGAAAATCCCTCGATGAATGTTTTTCTAACTTCGTTAATACATTAGCAATATAATAATCTATCTATGAAAGTAATAATTAGAAATTAAGTGGTTGCTAGTTTTCTTGCTATTGAATCTCAAAGTCAGAATTTCGTAAAAATATGATTTCGTAAGTCTTAATTGGAAATTTGTAAATATTTGAAAAATCCCTCGATGAATATTTTTCAAATTTCAATAATGCATTAGCAATATATTAGAGTATTTATTAAAGTAATTATCAAAAATTATATGGTTTCTAAATTTCAAGTTATTCAATGACAAAGTCTGTATTTCATATTAATACGATTTTTGTATGTTTTATCCGAAAATTTGTAAATATTTTGAAAATCCCTCGATGAATATTTTTCTAACTTCGCTAATACATTAGCAATATAATAGTCTATCTATGAAAGTAATAATTAGAAATTAGGTCGTTGCTAGTTTTCTTGCTATTGATTCTCAAAGTCAGAATTTCATAAAAATATGATTTTGTACGTCTTAATTGGAAATTTGTAAATATTTCAAAAATCCCTCGATGAATATTTTTCAAATTTCAGTAATGCATTAGCAATATATTAGAGTATCTATCAAAGTAATAATCAAAAATTATATGGTTTCTAAATTTCAAGTTATTCAATGACAAAGTCTGTATTTCAGATTAATACGATTTTTGCATGTTTTATTCGAAAATTTGTAAATATTGTGAAAATCCCTCGATGAATATTTTTCTAACTTCGCTAATACATTAGCAATATAATAGTCTATCTATGAAAGTAATAATTAGAAATTAAGGGGTTGCTAGTTTTCTTGCTATTGAATCTCAAAGTCAGAATTTCGTAAAAATATGATTTTGTAAGTATTAATTGGAAATTTGTAAATATTTCAAAAATTCCTCGATGAATAGTTTTTAAACTTCACTAATGCATTAGCAATATATTATTCTAAATATCAACATAATAATAAAAAGGAACGTTTGCTAATTTTCATGTTATTGAATGGCAAAGTCAGAATTTCATAAAAATATGATTTCGTAAGTCTTAATTGGAAATTTGTAAATATTTCAAAAATCCCTTAATGAATATTTTTTAAATTTCAGTAATGCATTAGCAATATATTAGTGTATCTATCAAAATAATAATTAAAAATTATATGGTCGCTAAATTTCAAGTTATTCAATGACAAAGTCTGTATTTCATATGAATACGATTTTTGTATGTTTTATCCGGAAATTTGTAAATATTTTGAAAATCCCTCGATGAATATTTTTCTAACTTCGCTAATACATTAGCAATATAATAGTCTATCTATGAAAGTAATAATTAGAAATTAGGTGGTTGCTAGTTTTCTTGCTATTGAATCTCAAAGTCAGAATTTCGTAAAAATATGATTTTGTAAGTCTTAATTGGAAATTTGAAAATATTTCAAAAATCCCTCGATGGATATTTTTCAAATTTCAGTAATGCATTAGCAATATATTAGAGTATCTATCAAAGTAATAATCAAAAATTATGTGGTTGTTAAATTTCAAGTTATTTAATGACAAATTCTGTATTTAATAAAAGTACGATTTTGTATGTTTTAACGGGAAATTTGTAAATATTTGGAAAATCCCTCGTAAGAATATTTTTCAAACTTAGCTAATGCATTAGCAATTTAATAGTCCATCGAAGTAATAATCAAAAATTACGTGGTTACTAGTTTTCATGCTATTGAATGTGAGAGTTAATGTTAATGTTAATATGTTAATGTTAATATTCCATATAATTCAGAAAAGTCTGAAGAGATATTTATCACACGCGGATTGACGGAGGGACGGATGGACAGCACACATTTTCTAAAGATGGGAAATGATCAAAGCACCTTATAAAATGGTTTTGTGCAATAAGTAGAAAAACTATATGCGTATGAATACAATATTTCCTATGATAACCGTGAACGCTTCATATTCAATAAATGGTGAATGCGCCGGGCTAATTTTTAAAAATTGTAAAAAAATTTTTTTAGCTTTGCATATTTAATAAATTGTATCGCAAGATTTTTTATTTGGTTCAACATTGTCTATCCAACGGGCTCAAGTGATAGGATAGCGATAAGACAATTTTAATTTAATTTTTCATCACTTCTTCGGCTTTACCGCCGCAATGCTGCACTATTTATAACAATATTTTTTTGTGGAATCTTCATTGAAATTGAAGGACCTAAAAAATAATGCAAAAGACTACTTAATATCGTGAAATAAAATTTTCCTAGTTACAATATTTTACCAAACTCTGTAGCTTCCCGATTCAATTTCAATCTTAACATTTTTCTCACCATCTAGACCATATTTCCATATTTAAGTTTTAATTGGAAATTTGTAAATATCTCAAAAATCCCTCGATGAATATTTTTCAAATTTCAGTAATGCATTAGCAATATATTTATTTTCTCACCATCTAGACCATATTTCCAATAAATCTACATGAGATTTAGTATGATATATATATATATATATATATATATATATATATATATATATATATATATATATATCATGCTGCGTACTCTGCGGGCCCATCCCCCTAAAAGCTCCTTTGCCAGAGAAGCGGCAAGAATTCTCGCACAGGGCGCGGCGTCTATTGATCCGCATGGGGTAACCAAACAGCTGTTCGACCACTCTGTCACTTTATTAACTATTTACGGCTGCTTATTTTACCCAACGTAACTTTTTTCACAATTGTAAAACAGAAATACAAATGACCACTACAAATATTATTATATGTGAAAATATACAGAGTGTTTGTACACGATTTTGTTAATTATTTTTACTTAAACTAGATTAGGGTTTGCCTGGCAACCTGCGATCGAGTGGTCCAAGACGACGGTCTGAAGCCATTACGTACGAAACGTTGGTGGTTTAAATCCACCGCTAGCCGGGAAAGATATTTAAATTATAAAACGTGGCGGGGCAGACGAAGAAGTTAGAGTATATATTTTTTTATATATTTTTTTTTATATATTTTATATTTATATTTTTTTCTCATATGAACTTAAATTTCGGTAGCGGGTAGGCACTGTCCCACGATCCTGGTGGTACATATACCTACTTCAAGGACACGCCCCTGCCCACGTGAGTCTTGGCTCTTCTCCAAATCCTAATACCAGGAGGAGACCATGTCCACATCCAAATTCCACCCACAAATTGCCCGTACAACACACCTACCTCCTCGTACCCTCTCCCAATTTGTTTGAAACAATGTGCATTTAGATAAAAGTTGACCAAAATTATTTTGGTCAATTTATAGACATAATATACACAATAAATTTTTAAATAGTAAATGATAAAGAAAGTATACTTTTATTGAAAATTTTCTAAATTAATTTGACTGCTATCTAGAGTCATTTGTTAAAGAAAATATTGAGTTAGAAAAACAATGAAATTGCATACACATTTTTAATCGTTCATCCAGCAAATGGTGATTATTTAAATGAATACTATTAATTTTTTTCAACAAACGGTATATATGTCAATATGTTATTATGAATTAGTATAATGTTTTAAACAACTTATATATTTCCTCTTTTTGAAAGAGCTTTGAAAAAATTAATCAACATAACAGAATTTATTTATCTTCATTAACTTGGCCACAATTGCGTGTGGCCAAGTTAATGAAGATAAATAAATTCTGTTATTTATTTATTTATTTATTTAATATAGACATCTACAGTTTAACAGAAACCAATTACAGATGATATAATAACAACATAACAAATAAAAGAAAGAAAAAACATAACATTATGAGCGTATTGTTTAATTTTGTATAACATTTTCGACATTTTTTACTTTTTGTGAATATTTAAATTTAATATCATTAAATTTTATGACTTTCCCCTGTCAATATGATTAAATTACATTCCTCATTTCCAATACATGTCACGTTATGTGTGTATTTATTACTATTAATCGTGATAAATAATCGTTTCAATTTGGCAACGGATAGTGTGTTTTTTTTATCCTCAACAAAAAAAATTGAGAAAAATTCCAAGACGACATGAGAGCGAATATGTGTGCAGCGTTATAACTCTTCAGCTCGCTTTTATCCGTTTATAGCTCCCAGAATTGTGGAAACAAAGCAACTGCGGCACATACATATATATGCTATCGATTTAAATCGCGCGCTCGCGTCTGCCTCATTCTCGCTGCTTCTGCTGCTCCCCCCCGACTAACTGACTGCATCACCATCCCCTATACACACACACATGTGGAAATATTATATACATCCGCCTTCAAATTAGTTCCGGCCGAATTGTCTTGATTGTTCGCGCGACACTTTATTCACACACAAATAATGTTGAAGTTCACAAAATCTCATCCTCATTAGACCAGAGAATTAGAGATCTGACAAGATTGATATGAAGATATGGACCGTTCATTTTGAAAGTGGTGTAGGGCCAGTTTTAAAAAAAAATCAGATATCACATAATTTGTGATTAATTTCGTGTAAACTTTTTATTTATAATTTTATTATTTCTCAGATAGCCCTAGAAGTTTCGTTCTACATATACATATTAATTTTATTCTCGTAGAAATTATGAAATACTTCGTTTAAAAGATACATATTTCATTAATAATATGTGATTGAAATAGATAATTTTGGTTATTGTAAGGACTTTTGTAAATAAAAATAAAGTATTTACAAATTTGTGGCTAAAACATACGAAATTGTAATTTCTATGACATACTGACTTTGACATTGAATAGCATGAAAACTAGCAAGACCCTAATTTTTGATTATGACTTTAATGGATAGAACAATATATTGCTAATACATGTGTAAAGTTTCAAAAATATTGATCAAGGGATTTAAGATATATTTACAAATTTTTGGTTGAAACATACAAAATTATAATTTCTATAACATACTGACTTTGACATTGAATAGTATGAAAAGTAGCAAGGCCGTAATTTTTGATTATGACTAATGGATAGAACAATATATTGCTAATGTATATGTAAAGTTTCAAAAATATTGATCGAGGATTTTTTGAAATATTTACAAATTTGTGGTTAAAACTTACAAAATGGTAATTTCTATAACACTTACGTTGACATTGAATAGTATAAAAAGTAGCAAGATTGTAATTTTCGATTATGACTGTAATGGATAGAACAATATATTGCTAATGCATGTGTAAAGTTTCAAAAATATTGATTGAGGGATTTAAGATATATTTACAAATTTGTAGTTGAAACATACAAAATTATAATTTCTATGACATACTGACTTTGACATTGAATAGCATGAAAACTAGCAAGGTCGTAATTTTTCGTTATGACTTTAATGGATAGAACAATATATTGCTAATGTATATGTAAGGTTTCAAAAATATTGATCGAGGGATTTTTGAAATATTTACCAATTTGTGGTTGAAACATACAAAATTATAATTTCTATGACATACTGATTTTGACATTGAATAGCATGAACACTAGCAAGACCGTAATTTTTGATTATGACTTTAATGGATAGAACAATATATTGTTAATGCATGTGTAAAGTTTCAAAAATATTGATCGAGGGATTTAAGATATATTTACAAATTTGTGGTTGAAACATACAAAATTATAATTTCTATGACATACTGACTTTGACATTGAATAGCATGAAAACTAGCAAGACCGTAATTTTTGATTATGACTTTAGTGGATAGAACAATATATTGCTAATGTATATGTAAAGTTTCAAAAATATTGATCGAGGGATTTTTGAAATATTTACCAATTTGTGGTTAAAACAAACAAAATTGTAATTTCTATAACGTACTGACTTTGACATAGAATAGTATGAAAAGTAGCAAGACCGTATTTTTTTATTATGACTGTAATGGATAGAACAATATATTGCTAATGCATGTGTAAGGTTTCAAAAATATTGATCGAGGGATTTTTGAAATATTTACCAATTTGTGGTTGCAACATACAAAATTATAATTTCTATGACATACTGACTTTGACATTGAATAGCATGAAAACTAGCTTGGTCGTAATTTTTCGTTATGACTTTAATGGATAGAACAATATGTTACTAATGTATATGTAAAGTTTCAAAAATATTGATCGAGGGATTTTTGAAATATTTACAAATTTGTGGTTGAAACATACAAAATTATAATTTCTATGACATACTGACTTTGACATTGAATAGCATGAAAACTAGCAAGACCGTAATTTTTGATTATGACTTTAATGGATAGAACAATATATTGCTAATGTATATGTAAGGTTTCAAAAATATTGATCGAGGGATTTTTGAAATATTTACCAATTTGTGGTTGAAACATACAAAATTATAATTTCTATGACATACTGACTTTGACATTGAATAGCATGAAAACTAGCAAGACCGTAACTTTTGATTATGACTTTAATGGATAGAACAATATATTGCTAATGTATATGTAAGGTTTCAAAAAATTGATTGAGGGATTTTTGAAATATTTACAAATTTTGGTTGAAACATACAAAATTATAATTTCTATAACGTACTGACTTTGACATAGAATAGTATGAAAAGTAGCAAGACCGTAATTTTTGATTATGACTGTAATGGATAGAACAATATATTGCTAATGCATGTGTAAAGTTTCAAAAATATTGATCGAGGGATTTAAGATATATTTACAAATTTGTGGTTGAAACATACAAAATTATAATTTCTATAACGTACTGACTTTGACATAGAATAGTATGAAAAGTAGCAAGACTGTAATTTTTGATTATGACTGTAATGGATAGAACAATATATTGCTAATGCATGTATAAAGTTTCAAAAATATTGATCGAGGGATTTAAGATACATTTACAAATTTGTGGTTGAAACATACAGAATTATAATTTCTATAACATACTGACTTTAACATTGAATATAATGAAAACTAGCAAGACCGTAATTTTTCGTTATGACTTTAATGGATAGAACAATATGTTACTAATGTATATGTAAAGTTGCAAAAATATTGATCGAGGGATTTTTGAAATATTTACCAATTTGTGGTTGAAACATAAAAAATTATAATTTCTATAACGTACTGACTTTGACATAGAATAGTATGAAAAGTAGCAAGACCGTAATTTTTGATAATGACTGTAATGGATAGAACAATATATTGCTAATGCATGTGTAAGGTTTCAAAAATATTGATGAGGGATTTAAGATATATTTACAAATTTGTGGTTGAAACATACAAAATTATAATTTCTATGACATACTGACTTTGACATTGAATAGCATGAAAACTAGCAAGACCGTAATTTTTGATTATGACTTCAATGGATAGAACAATATATTGCTAATGTATATGTAAAGTTTCAAAAATATTGATCGAGGGATTTATGAAATATTTACAAATGTGTGGTTAAAACATAGAGTTTGTCTGAGAAATTGGACTTACACCACTTTCATAATCCATCTCTACGCAATTTCTTTTATTGGTCAAGTTAAAATTGACCAATAAAAGAAATTTAATTGATTTGTGATTGATGTGACCTATTTCATAATATACATCGTTGATTGGTAGAAAAATAATCACTTTCAGAATCCGCAATAAAAAAATGGATTTGTTCTTTTTTGTGTCAATGACGTCATAGCTCATTCAAAATGCTCGAATAAATTGATATTAGAAAGTAGAAATATATTATATTATTATCTATTGCCTTTTACTTTTCGGTGTAGGCTAATAATTTTATTAGAAAGTAGAAATATAAAATGAAAAATCGTCGTGCAGAGCAATTTTTGCAAAAATCATAAATAAAGGTTTAGTCGAATTTATTTTATACTTTTTGGGTCATACTGTATACGTTACCCTACTGCATACATACAAGTTGTTACCCTATGAACACTCTGTATATGAAATAAAATTTAAATTTTGTTTCAAAGATTAGTCATTAAAAAAGTAACACAGATAAGTAAATGAATAAATAATATACTTAATATAACAATTATTTACATACCAACTTCATTTTAAATTTGCTTGTTTCAGGTGAAATAGGAGGTCTGGGCTTATCATTCACCTCCCGCCCTTGCACCCGACTCTGACGATATGGTGAGTAAACCTAAAACCTAAAAACAAACTAAAATTATTAAGTTTATTTGGAATAAATCCTGAAAGCATACATTTTTGTAGTTATGCTCAGTAAGAAACATACTTTAATCATTTTATTAAAGGATATTTTAACTTTTTTTGATCACACTTTAGTTAGACTTTGTAACTACTTTTGGTTATGCTCTAGCCATTTTTGAGCTCCTCCGTTGACAAGTTGACAAGTTGACAAAAGAAATTATAACCTGTCGCTCCTTATATATATATATATATATATATATATATATATATATATATAAAACATACAATTACACAGAAACGTCTTAGCCCATTTACGGCCACTGACTGATGCGTAAACGTATCTTCCTCTTAATTTGTTTTTACAGACTTGGTTTCAGTAAAATCTAAACCACAAACAATAGGATAGTAAATAAAAAATTAAAAAAATTGGATTGGTACAATATTCTATTACAATTTATTAAGATAATCGCCAACAGATATTCAAAATAAAAACTAAAGAATAAAAAGGCTATTTGTTGAAATAAATATTTACTATACTATATATATATATATATATATATATATATATATATATATATATATATATATATGTATATATATATATATATATATATATATATATATATTTACAATAAACAATGACTTCACATTCGTAAATAATTTAATGTATTCGTTGTTATTATTTACGAATGAATCATGGACAAGATATCATTGTAAACATGTAATACATTCATTCGTCGTCAAAGTGAAACCTTCTTGCACTTTTATTCTGCATATTCAACACGAGCTTTTAAAGTTGTCGCTGTAAATTTCATTACGGGGGTGTTCTGAATCCCTGCGGTGCCATGGGGATTCAGAACGCGATTCCATTTAGTAACATAAACATATTTACGATGCTACTGGTAAATACCTATCCGTAAATGCACTCCAACCGAGTAAATTTATATATACGGACTTCTGCGGAGGTCCACTTTACTGGAAGTGAGTACTTTGACTTTGGGTGGCTTTTATTTCGTTAATTCAGAATTACTGTTCGAGTTAGATTGCTTCTTCATCTGCAAACTTACATATATATTAAAACAAATTCTAGAAACCTATGTAAATTTGCTGAATATTTTAGTACATGATTTGTTTCTTCACAAATAACGGATGATTACTTTTTGATTCATTCAGAATTTTTGTCGGCTTTGTAAATAAGTTAGATTGCTTCTTCTTCTGCAAGCTAATATAGGTATCAAAACAAATTCTAAATACCTATGTAAGTTTACCAAATCCAATAATTATTTCTTTCTTTACAAATAATGGAGGATTACCTTCCATTCGAAAATTGTATCATTATTATTCCAAAAACAATTGAAGTTGAAGTCAATAACAGACGCATATGTGTTTAATATGTACTGACTGCATTTATGAAACTTCACCCAAGTTGGATATAACTTAACCGCCCCCTGCCCCCTTTCTGTATGAATTTCAATCGGTTTTGGATTGAAACGCGGAGCGCATTGCCACCGCCGTCACCGCGGAATATCAATAATTTGTCTCGATTGTAGGAAATTCTGAGAACTCGAATATGGATATGTAATTAATGCCCGGGGGGGCTAAGAGGATTATTTCAAACTTCAGATGAGAGAGTTACAATTGTCAAACACCTACTATATATCGCTATTTACATAAATAATCGACTTTTAAAATTGTCTAGATGTCGAGATTATTTCAAATTTGATAAAATAAGTTGAAATGAAAATAAATTTAAAAAATATAGTTCTGAAAGTAAAACAATTAAAGAATTCTATAATAATAATTTAATTATCGCGTGTAATTAAATCTACCGCCGCCAATAACATCAAATAAAATAAACCACATTCAAAGTCCCCTCATAAATTGTAAATTAAGCATTTATTGTAGCCTGACCCAGATTCCTGATTTTACTTTCCAATCGGACAAGAGGGCGGGGTGGTTCGTTTCCGCGGGAAATTCCTCAACCGCGCGATGACGGCGACGGCGGCGGTGGCGGCAGCGTCTTGGCCACCGCCCCGTGCGCTGCATTATTCAGCGGCGCGCTGCAATTTGGTGCTGTACGCCGCGGACGGTTCTCCGTTACAAAGCAAACGCTCGAATTATGCGACAAATCGCCCCCCGGCTTACAACCACTCGGCATTGTCGTCGGGCGGCGGCGCGTTGCCCCCCGCAACGGCGGCTAATGGGTATGCCGCGCCGCGCGCGCGATTCCATCTAAATTTAAATTTGCCGGCGCGGTTTTTTCGGGGGTATTCGATACGTGTGGGGACATAAATAATTCACAACAATCATGTAATACGAAGAAAATGAAATTGTATTATTATGTTTTATACAATATTAGTTGTTTTATACAATTTTAGTTTTTTTTATACAATATTAGTTGTTTTATACAATATTAGTAGAAGTTATTTAGCTTCAAAATTAAGCATTATTTGTTTAGTTTGGTGAATTAATAAGATTTCAATGCGGGAAAATTCGGTATGAAACAATAAAATTGATAATAAGGTTTCTTCGATTGAAGAGCTGGGCCAATAAAATAATTTCTTGTTTTTGATCGAGCACTGCTGAATTATATGCCATGAGAATTCGTTAATTGGAAAGTAAACACGAGTTGGCGCGCTTGCCTCAGCAGGTTTTAATTAAAATTGATCCGAGACGGGCGCGGGGCAGTCGGCCGGAAGGGAATTGTTGAACTTTTTGAAATGAGCGGAATAAATTGGATTTTTGAATTTGTTTTAACAAAGCGCATGTTGTACGTTTGCTGGATTGTGAATGTGAGAATTATCTATATAGTTTTTAACGTCTTTTCTCCATGTAACATCTGCATTCTCAATCTCTTAGCAATTCTAAATTTAAGTCCAGGTATTCGTTGTTATAGCAACTATAAATACATTATCTAGGGAATGTAGTTACTTTAGATTCGCTCTTTTGGAAACACTGTATAATAAAACAAAAGGTGTCATTAAAGCCCCAATCGCAAGCGCTATTCAAGGTGTTTGACATTTGTTTTGGCATCTCTTTGCAATTCTAAATTTATGTCCAGGTAAACCGCATGGCAGGAACTGGACAACTTCGGTGAAATGATGAAAAAGAGAATCGCCGTTTTAGTATATTATTTCGCGTTCACGATAGTTGGCATGGTATATAATTAATAATACATAGTAGTTGGCTAAATGATGATTAGATCAAGATCATTAAAAAATATTAAAAGAAAAACATAGTTCTTATTTTAAATGGGTTGTGTCAAACAAATTTATGTTTAATTCTGCAATCAAACCAATTCAATGAAGGGTGACTGTCAGCCATCATTCAGTGATGCGAATTATCAACGTTTCATCGAAACACAAAATGTGCTTTCCAAAGTGCCCCCTTTATGCCGCAAAACGTTCCTGTGCTTATTACACCCGGCCGCGTTACGTAACACGGTTACGCCCTTTTTCCCCTCACACACACACACACATACACCCTCAAAGCGAGAGAACCAGAGCGTTGATCCCCATGCGCTCCTCCACATTTCCCCAATTTCCTGATGACCCCAAAACGTGCGCCACTCCCGCCGCCATTATTTATTCAACGCAACAACACACAAAAAGACTCGCATTCAACCATAATTTTTGTGCGGCAACCGAATTTCGCAAGAGTTGAATTTTGGGGCGAGGCAGTGCCGGCGTGAATGGGCTTCGTGGGGGCGGGCGTGGCGGCGAGCGCCTCGGCGCCGGCGTCGCCAGACAAAGGGAACCCTCCGCGACCCCACTAATCATACATTAACGCCGACCGCAGCAACAAACTAGGCGAAGAAGAACTAACTGTACACTACACAGATGTGTGTAAATTAGATTATATATTTTTTTGTCATGTATTGTGATATTTTTTTACCACAAAGGGTAAAGCAGAATTAACTGCACACTACACAGGTTTGTTTTTAGTAACTGATATATTTTCGTCTAAAATATAAAGTTCTTTCAATTGTATTCTTTCAAATAAATGTTTTGAGTTTACTTTTTAAAAACTCAATTGTTTGATTCACAAACTTAACTCGCACAGGTTTGGTTTTAGTAACTAATATATTTTCGTTACTAAAAACAAACCTGTGCGAGTTAAGTTTCTGAATCAAACAATTGAGTTTTTAAAAAGTAAACTCAAAATTTGAAAGAATACAATTGAAAGAACTTTATATTTTAATACTTAGACTTATACAGTGCAAGATGGTTATAAACTAGCAAACTAATATTACCACACAATGAAGAAAAAAAAACAACATATGGATATTTTAACAAGAAACATTGTTCGATTTGTGGGTGACTACTAACTTTCATGTTCGTATCAAACAAATAAAAACTCAATTAATTACCGTGTGTGTGAATTGAATAGTTGACGAATTTTAAAAACGATTTATAATTAAAAAAAAAAAAACGAAATTCGCTGTTTGGATTGTGATAACTCGAGTTACAGTTGGGCTAATTCAACCAAACTAACTTGTTATGTTGAAAAAAGTGTTTGGAAAACATATTTTGATTTATAAAACTTATAACACAAAAATTGAATTTTTGACGAATTTTATAAACAACTTATAATTTTTTTTGAAACTAAATTCGCTGTTTGGATTGTGATAACTTGAGTTACAGTCGGGTTAATTCAACCAAACTAACTTTTTATGTTGAAAAAAGTCTTTGGAAAACATATTTTTATTTATAAAACCTATAACACAAACATTGAATTTTTGACGAATTTTATAAACAACTTATAATTTTTTTTGAAACTAAATTCGCTGTTTGGATTGTGATAACTCGAGTTACAGTCGAGTTAATTCAACCAAACTAACTTTTTATGTTGAAAAAAGTCTTTGGAAAACATATTTTTATATATAAAACTTATAACACAAAAATTGAATTTTTGACGAATTTTATAAACAACTTATAATTTTTTTTGAAACTAAATTCGCTGTTTGGATTGTGATAACTCGAGTTACAGTCGGGTTAATTCAACCAAACTAACTTTTTATGTTGAAAAAAATTGTTGGGAAAACATATTTTTATTTATAAAACCTATAACACAAACATTGAATTTTTGACGAATTTTATAAACAACTTATATTTTTTTAGAAACTAAATTCACTGTTTGGATTGTAATAACTCGAGTTGCAGTCGGGCTAATTCAACCAAACTAACCTTGTTATGTTGAACAAAGTGTTTGGAAAACATATTTTTATATATAAACCTTATAGGACAAAAATTGAATTTTTGACGAATTTTATAAACAACTTATAATTTTTTTTGAAACTAAATTCGCTGTTTGGATTGTGATAACTCGAGTTACAGTCGGGTTAATTCAACCAAACTAACTTTTTATGTTGAAAAAAATTGTTGGGAAAACATATTTTTATTTATAAAACCTATAACACAAACATTGAATTTTTGACGAATTTTATAAACAACTTATAATATTTTTAGAAACTAAATTCACTGTTTGGACTCTGATAACTCGAGTTACAGTCGGGCTAATTCAACCAAACTAACTTGTTATGTTGAAAAAAGTGTTTGCAAGACATATTTTTATATATAAAACTTATAACACAAAAATTGAATTTTTGACGAATTTTATAAACAATTTATAATTGTTTAAAAAACTAAATTCGCTGTTTGGACTGTGATAACTTGAGTTACAGTCGAGCTAATTGAACCAAACTATCTTGTTATGTTGAAAAAAGTCTTTGGAAAACATATTTTTATATATAAAACTTATAACACAAAAATTGAATTTTTAACGAATTTTATAAACGACTTACAATATTTTTAGAAACTAAATTCGCTGTTTGTAATTTGAAAATTTGAGTTTCAGACGGGATAATTCAACCAAACTAACTTTTTATGTTGAAAAAGTCTTTGGAAAACATATTTTTATATAAAAAAAACTTATAACATAAAAATTGAATTTTTGACGAATTTTATAAACAGTTTATCATTTTTTTTAAAAACAATTCACTGTTTGAACTGTGTTAACTCGAGTTACAGTCGAGCTAATTCAACCAAACTCAGTTGGTATGTTGAAAAAAGTCTTTGGAAAACATATTTTTATATATAAAACTTATAACACAAAAATTGAATTTTTGACGAATTTTATAAACAACTTATAATTTTTTTAGAAACTAAATTTACTGTTTGGACTGTGATAACTCGAGTTATAGTCGGCCTAATTCAACCAAACAAAGTTAGTATGTTGAAAAAAGTCCATAGAAAACATACTTTTATATTTTATTTTATACTACTATTTCTTCATCATTCCTTCATTCAGTTAGTCGCCCCCATAACACATCTCATAAGACATTCCTCAACAGTGACGTGTAATAAATCCTGCCGCTCATACGCCCCCCTCGAGATACACAAATAAACATCAACCCGGCGCATTCGCATTTTTATCATTTTAAGCGATCGCAGGCCATGCAGAAGATCTAAAACGATGGCGGGGGGGTTGGGTACGAACTAGATCACACCGGACGTGTATTAATGGGCGGCAATTGGGGAGCGTGAGCCGAGGCAATACGACAACGTAAGCTGGCCTGGAATGCGCGAATCTTTCTTTCGACCCTCTGGGAGCCTCGCAACATGTACACACACACGTACACAAGAGAGCGCCAGTCAAATGAGAAATATCAAGGCAAGGAAATAAATCTGCTGGGTGAGATTTGGTTGGAGATGCATAGATATAAGTAAAGCTACAAATGGTTTATGTTGGTAATGTAACATGAGGAATTTGTTTAAATTCTGTAAGTTGATTTGAACAGATAAATATAACAAATATCTGGGTATCATATGACTCTCCGAAATATTTGACTTTTTTTCTCTAAATTTAACATTTTTAAAACATATACAAGTGTGAATCCACCTATTAGCAATCTACATATCTAGATTTCAATCTTATTCGATATCATCAGTGTAGCTCAGCTAGTGAGGATGAATTCACACAATATCTCGAGTGGTTATATACAAAAATGATACAACTATCCCCCTAGGAGGAAAGTTAAACGCCATCTGGTGGCACCACATCAATTAGCAATGCACACCCATATGGTAATAACCTTCAACATGCTCATGCCATCAGGATCACCGGATAGTGCCCTCTATATCACACTCATAATGGCGCAGTCGGTAGGATTTTCATTGCTATACAAATAAAAGAAGCTATGCTAAGCTTTATAACATATTTGTAGAGCAACGAAAATCCTGGCGACTGCGCCATTATGAGTGTGAGGGTGAGTGTGTATGTGTGTATATATGTGTTTGTGAAATTAAAAAAGTGAAGGTGATTCAGAAGGTGGAAAAGAAGCTAACGGAGTGTGTTTCGCAGAAGACGGTGTGCAAGGTTCTGACGGGGAGGGAAACGAAGGATACAATAAATAAACTTTTACAAATTGAATAGTTATGGCATCCAGTATGTGGTAATTCATTTTCAATGAAGGATATGAAAAAAACTACAATGTTTTATTCATCTCCTTCATTGTAAATAAACTTTGCATATAAACTTTGATGATATCTAATAAGGTCGAAATCTACATCTGTACGTTACTAAGAGTTGAATTCACACTTATATAATTACCCTTAATAATAGTGTTTTGCATTATACCATCTTTAGACACTAATGTTTCAGTTAAGTCTACCAATCAATCAAATAATAAAGTTATAAGATGAATAGCGTCTCTTTAAAAAAATCGTTAAATGACTGCACTATGTATGTGTGGTGATGGAAATTTTGTGTATGCTGATGGATTGCGGTTTTAAAGGGAAATTGCGGCGGCGGCGGCTCCTTTTATGCACGCGTACGCGCCACCACCGCGTTTATTGGATGTTTTAATAACGACGGGCGACGGGATGAGGACGAGGGATTTAAAAATTATTGAAAAAGACACGAAGGAATTCGGGGGTTTTGTAGATACAAAAAAAACACAGAGAGAAAATTGTAGCCAGTAATTTATGACATCAAAAATAAGTTCCAATTAACTAATTCTTGCACTTTTTTCGAGTGTGACCTTATTAATAGAAAAAATTAAACAAGTTATACATCATTATAAAGCCACAACCATAAGTAAAACATACATTTCCACGCCCTTTCCATCCTTTCTTCATAATCATTATATATTCTTTAATTTTTTATCTTGCGCAATTGTTATAAATTAAAAAACATGTTTGTTAAATTTAAACAAACATGATTTTTAATTTATAACTATTGCACAAGAAAAAAATTAAAGAATGTATAAAATTATAAATCCAACATTAGTAGGATGCCAAAAGCGGTATATTTTCCTTTATAATTTTCAAAATATTATAAAATTTCCTTAAATGCTTTACAGATAGTCATGTTTGCTGACTACAATGTTTAATATTTGTATCTCAATTTTTTATAGACTTTTCGAAATGTTTAACTTGAAAATTATAAATCCAACATTAGTACGATGACAAAAAGTGCTGTAACTTCCTTCATAATTTTCAAAATGTAATAAAATTGCTTTGAGTATATTCACAGATAGTCATATTTAATGACTACAATGTTTGAAATTTGTATCTCAATTGTTTTTAGAGTTTTCGGAATGTTAAACTTGAAAATTATAAATCCAACATTAGTACGATGACAAAAAGTGCTGTAACTTCCGTCATAATTTTCAAAATGTAATAAAATTGCTTTGAGTATATTCACAGATAGTCATATTTAATGACTACAATGTTTGAAATTTATATCTCAATTGTTTATAGATTTTTCGGAATGTTAAACTTGAAAATTATAAATCCAACATTAGTACGATGACAAAAAGTGCTGTAACTTCCTTCATAATTTTTAACATGCAATAAAATTACCTTGAATGTATTCTCAAATAGTGATATTTAATGACTAGAATCTTTGAAATTTGTATCTCCATTGTTTATGGACTTTTCGGAATGTTAAACTTGAAAATTATAAATTTAACATTAGTAGGATGACAAAAACTGCTATAATTTCCTTTATACTTTTCAAAATGTTATAAAATTGCTTTGAATGTATTCACAAATAGTCATATTTAATGACTACAATGTTTTAAATTTGTATCTCAAATATTTATAAACTTTTCGGAATATTAAACTCAAAAATTATAAATCCAACATTGGTAGGATGGAAAAAAGTACTGTAATTTCCTTTATAATTTTTTTCAGCATATCATAAAATTGACTAGAATATTTTCACAGATACAGATTATAATGTTTAAAATGTATATATTAATTGTTTATAGATTTTTCGGAATGTTATACTTGAAAATTGTAAATCCAACATTAGTACGATGACAAAATGTGCTGTAACTTTCGCCATAATTTTCAAAATGTAATAAAATTGCTTTGAATATATTCACAGATAGTCATATTTAATGACTACAATGTTTGAAATTTATATCTCAATTGTTTATAGATTTTTCGGAATGTTAAACATGAAAATTATAAATCCAACATTAGTACGATGACAAAAAGGGCTGTAACTTCCTTCATAATTTTCAACATGCAATAAAATTACCTTGAATGTATTCTCAAATAGTGATATTTAATGACTAGAATCTTTGAAATTTGTATCTCCATTGTTTATGGACTTTTCGGAATGTTAAACTTGAAAATTATAAATTTAACATTAGTAGGATGACAAAAACTGCTATAATTTCCTTTATACTTTTCAAAATGTTATAAAATTGCTTTGAATGTATTCACAAATAGTCATATTTAATGACTACAATGTTTTAAATTTGTATCTCAAATATTTATAAACTTTTCGGAATATTAAACTCAAAAATTATAAATCCAACATTGGTAGGATGGAAAAAAGTACTGTAATTTCCTTTATAATTTTTTTCAGCATATCATAAAATTGACTAGAATATTTTCACAGATACAGATTATAATGTTTAAAATGTATATATTAATTGTTTATAGATTTTTCGGAATGTTATACTTGAAAATTGTAAATCCAACATTAGTACGATGACAAAATGTGCTGTAACTTTCGCCATAATTTTCAAAATGTAATAAAATTGCTTTGAATATATTCACAGATAGTCATATTTAATGACTACAATGTTTGAAATTTATATCTCAATTGTTTATAGATTTTTCGGAATGTTAAACATGAAAATTATAAATCCAACATTAGTACGATGACAAAAAGGGCTGTAACTTCCTTCATAATTTTCAACATGCAATAAAATTACCTTGAATGTATTCTCAAATAGTGATATTTAATGACTAGAATCTTTGAAATTTGTATCTCCATTGTTTATGGACTTTTCGGAATGTTAAACTTGAAAATTATAAATTTAACATTAGTAGGATGACAAAAACTGCTATAATTTCCTTCATAATTTTCAAAATGTAATAAAATTACCTTGAATGTATTCTCAAATAGTCATATTTAATGACTAGAATGTTTGAAATTTTTATCTCAATTATTTATAGACTTTTCGGAATGTTAGACTTAAAAATTATAATTCCATCATTGGTAGGATGAGAGAAAGTGCTGTAATTTCCTTTTTAATTTTCAAAATGTTATAAAATTACCTTCAATATATTCACAAATAATCAGATTTAATGACTACAATGTTTGAAATTTGTATCTTAATTATTTATAGACTTTTCGAAATGTTAAACTCAAAAATTATAAATCCAACATTAGTAGGATGCCAAAAGCGCTGTAATTTCAAAATATTATAAAATTTCCTTGAATGTATTTCCAAATAGTCATATTTAATGACTACAGTGTTTAAATTTTAAAATTTATATCTCAATTGTTTATAGAGTTTTTGAAATGTTAAACTGAAAAAATATAAATCCAATATTGGTAGGATGACAGAAAGTGGTGTAATTTCCTTTATAATTTTCAAAACGTTATATACTCGAGGACGATTTTCTGAAGAAGCAAGTCCTAACACTCATATACACATACACTAACACACAGCAGTAGGACCCAAAGGTGGGTAGCTGGTTACAGATTTGTAACAAATGAAGTAGCTAATTAACTAAAGGTGCGTTCGCGTAACCGCCCCGTGGGGTGCTGTATCGCTCCAAGTTGTGCGGCCGTGCACCGGTTGTAAGGGACAAGGTAGAATTATGTGCATCAGGAGCGATAAATAGAACAACAGACAATACGCCCGGAGCAGCAAATAGTGATAAACCAAAACAGGTTAAGATCAAATCATAAAACTGATATTAAGTTTGTATATCTTACTGGGAAATTATGATGAAAAACGTTTATTTGTTAATATAATATAACCACCGGATACTTTATTATATAAAATTATATATAATAAAATTTGTTTAAATTTTTTTAAATATAACAATAATTAAATAATATATTAACATTAGTTAAATGTCTCTAGGCAGATCGCTAATTGCATCATTGTTGTTACTAAAAAAAAAATAACTAATCAAATAATGGTGCACATTTACCAAACAAAGAAGTAATGTATAAAAATGTTGCTTGATTTATTTGCTAAAGTTAGAATTTTTTTATGAATCATACTTGATTCCAGAATAAACCTGCTTATCGCAAACTATTTTTGGACGGCCCGCTCACAGCGAAGAGCGAGCGCTGCAGCGGTCAGTACGGTCAAGACAACCGCGCGAGCTCTGCATGCTCATCAAATTTTCCGGGTAAAACTCGATCGGGCGCGTTTATAATTAATTGTTTTGTGAGTGTTTGTTCACACAAACTAATTGTGCAATTCTGTGCTGTTCAATGATGACAAACTGCTGATTATTGGCTCCTAATTACGCCTGGCGTCTACTAAAAGGTATTTTATTAGGTTATGTAAGACATTAATATAATTATTGCTGCAATTGTTATAATGTTAGGGATAAAGGGATTTTACTCAAATTATTGGCTATCTAGTTAAATTACTTGGAAGAACTATACATGATAAATGTTAAAATTGTAATTAATTTAAAGCTTCGATAACAACTCGAGTTTTTTTTTTACTTTTTTTACTTTCGGCTTTAGAACCCTTTTGTGGATTTTCTACGATTTTATTCCATTCGTCTCTATTTTTGGCATCTTTTCTCTAATACTGTACTTCATATTACTCTTATGTCCTCTTCCGGGTCGTCGTTCCACTTTTTACGGGGTTTTCCGCTCCCTACTCGTAGTAATTTTCTATTCTGTGATAAGTTTTGTGTTTCTGTATAAGTTTTGTGTTCCTGTATAAGACGGGATGGGAAGTTGAGGGTAATAAAAACACTAAGGCACGGTTGTATAAAGCATATAACTCTCGAGTTGAATTTCAATCTGTGAATCTAACCTCACTTGACAACTTTGACACATAATGGGACGTTGCTATATATAAACAGAGGTATATGAGTAAAGAAAATATAATCCTATATATGAGGCTATTGCCCGTAATCACCAACATCCCATAAACTTTACTTAGGTCCCATAAGCTATTGAATGTATAAATTGAAAATGTCATTATGACAGAAATGTTAAAATAAATGTCAACACCTTGAATATTGCTAGTGATTGGAGCCTTCATGACGGATTTTTATTAATGTTTCAGTGTTTCCAATAGAGGGAATCTAAAGTAACTACATTCCTTAGATAATTTATTTATTGTTGCTATAACAAATTGCGAAAGTTGTATTTGGAAAATTGTAAACGAATATATTTCAATGACAAGTTGGTTACGGTTTTATGGGGTCCAATCGAAACACAAAATAACGTGGTTCAGCTATCGTTTAAAATCGCGCCAAAACGTACGTGGTTGATTGGGGATAGAATAATAATGGCCGCTATAATGGACGCCATTATTCTAAGAGTAGGCTTAAATAATAAATATTATAATACAAATTCAAAATCCGCGCCTTTATTGTTTACCATTGATAGGTTATAAAGCAATCATGGCGTCTATTATAGCGGCCATTATTATTCTATGGCCAATCAACCACGTATGTTTTGGCGCCTTTTTTAAACAGCAGAACCACGTTGTTTTGTTTTTCGATTGCACCCCTAAAACCGCAACCAAATTGTTATTGAAATATATTCGTTTACAAGGGCTCTAAATTTTCCACATACAACTTTTTCATTACCAATCGCCGCCCCCAATAAATCTCGATATCGCAGCACATAAATCAAACGTGGAATTTCCAAATATTTGAAGACACCCCGCCCCCCCATCTAACAAATAAACCCCATTAAAAATAGCTCGCCCGTTCAAAATTCATCCGCCGTCAAAAGTTAATTTGAGACATTAAAAGTCGCAAATTTAATTCATCGAAGTGCGCGTCATTGCTATGGGGCGGGGGGCGGCAGGGGCAATCGATATCGGCCTCGCCGCGCCCTTATCTGATGCGAGTTTAAAGAAAATTGAGCGCGAAATGATGAGACTGGAATTATATCCCATCGCGGAAGCGCCAAATTGATTATGATCAGCAGAAACTTAGGGCCGAGGGTTTTTCTTTGTGTACTTAGCGCTGAGCTGTTAAGCGCCGGTAACGAGGGAGATAAATAACAAAAAAAAAGGCGGCGGTGTAATGAATTAGAAATGAGTAAATAAATTTGTAGGCGAGCGAAATAACGAGACGTGTGGATTCGTTAAAATTTCATTCGAATGGAGCGGCAAGCGTCATTAAAATTAATTTGATTTTTATTTCGATTAAGAAAATGTTAAAAGTTAAAATTGAGGGTGGTAAGTGGTGTGCATATTGAAATTTACAAGTAATTATTATTTATTTACACGGAGATCATTAAATATTACAGTACATATCGTCAGTTTGGAAGAAGACAGTCTAAAAAAAATAGATTTAGAGTATTTTGTCATTGTTCTAACTTAAAATATTGTATATTCTGCAAGAGTGTCACAACTGTATATAAGTGTGAACCCACCTCTTATTAATCTACATATCTAGAGGGTGATCCTGATGGCATGAGCATATTGACGGTTATTATCATATATGTGTGTATTGCTAATTGATATAGTGCCGCCAGATGGCGTTTAACTGTCCTCCTAGGGGGTTAGTTGTATCATATTTGTCACAACTGTGTTTGCGTCTGTGGAATATAAGAATTAGTAGCCACATTCTTCACAAATTCGAGTTGCAGAAATCATGCTGGTTTTATGATGGGCATTTATATCTCTATAAAAAGAGAATTAGCAAGATTATTGATTTCATTAAATATTCCATTATTAATTGAGAATATTTAGAACGCTGTAACTCAATTGGTTTGCGTGTTGTACATTATCTACCAATTAAAATTGGTATTTCGTTTTATTTGAATAAGCAAATCTTGTCTTTCCAGACAAAACGCATCCGCCAATCGCCAATAAAACTCAAGGCGAAGAAGATTTGAATTTCTGAGAAGAAGAAACAAGGCTTATTGTAAACAAAAATTCGAAACAATATTTTGGAATTTCTACAATACTATAATTTTCATTATAATCTTTATAATATTAGTATAAAGATTATAATGAAAATTTATAAATGAAACTATACTCCAGATTTTCTTCATATAACCTTGATGACATTCCAGCTTAAATAAACCCAATACTAGAAATCGTTCTAATCTCGGTTGGTATGTTGTGTGGTATTGTGTAGCCAAAAAAATTGTGTTGGGGTTTAAAATAGATTAATCCGGCCCAAATAAACATAAATGTAGTAACATTCAAGCCACCCTAATGATATAACATCCAGAATCCGCACGTTTTACTGACAAAAGCGCCGTGTTCGTTATTTTCCCTAATGACTTCTCTCTTCACATAATTTTGTATGCTTGTATGGAATACGTACGCGTACAACTGTTATGTATGTTGTATGGCTTCGGTGGTGCAAGTGCGTGAATCGTTCTGCGGGCAAGCCAGGACACAATGAAAACGCGGATGGGGTCTTGTTTGTAACCGCGCCATTGAGGACAGAGATTAATTACGCTTTGTAGTTGGTATATAATCTATTTGTCAATATGAGTTTATATGTTATTATCTCGACAATATGGGTTGTTTGTGGAATACAAGAATCAGTAGCCATATTAGCCACACATTCGAGTTGCAGAAATCATGCTGGTTTTATAATAGGCATGAGATATTAAAGAGGATTAGCAAGATTATTGATTTTATTAAATATTCCATTATTAATTAAGAATATTTAGAGCGTTGTAACTATATTGGTTTGTAAGTTATTACAGTAGTACAGTAGTAGTACATTATTTACTAATTTTAATTATTACCTTACGCTAATGGCATCCAAAAATATGATATATAATTTTAGCCAAAAAAGAGACATTTTGGTATCATACTAGATTTCCTAACTTTTATCTTGTTCCATTGTCTATAATTAGCCTTGTGGAGGCGGTAGAAACAAATGAAATATTGCAAAATAAAGCTTGATCATTCATCTGTAGCAAAATGTTCAAAAACATAATGAAAATTACTCAATTTTTATCATGTTAAATTGTCTTTAATTTGCATTGTGTGGCGGTAGAAACAAATGAAATATTTCAATATGAAGCTTGATAATTCATATGTAGCAAAATGCTCAAAAAACGTACTGAAAATTACTTAATTTGAGCAAAAACGAGATATTTTGGTATCACACTAAATTTTTTAACTTTTATCTTATTCCATTGTCTATAATTAGCGTTGTGGGGGCGGTAGAAACAAATGAAATATTGCAAAATAAAGCTTCATCAATCTGTTGCTGTTGCAAAATGTTCAAAAAACATAATGCAAATTACCAAATTTTAACAAAAAAATAGATATTTTTGAGTCATACTTGATTTTGTAACTTATCATGTTCTATTGTCTTTAATTAGCATTGTGGGGGGCGGTAGAAGCAAATGAAATATTTCAAAGTGAAACTTGATAATTCATCTGTAGCAAAATGCTTAAAAACGTACTGAAAATTACTTAATTTTAGCAAAAACGAGACATTTTGGTATCATACTAGATTTCCTAACTTTTATCTTGTTCCATTGTCTATAATTAGCGTTGTGGAGGCGGTAGAAATAAATGAAATATTTCAAAATAAAGCTTGATCATTCAAAATGAAACTTGATAATTCATCTGTAGCAAAATACTCAAAAAACATAATGCAAATAACTCAATTTGAACAAAACATTGATATTTTTGTCATACTAGTTTTATCATGATCTAATGTAGGTAATGAGTGTTGTAGGGCGGTAGAAACAAATGATGTATCGCAAAATAAAGCTTTATAATTTATCTGTGCTTAAAAAAAACATAATGCAAATCTTAATTTTAACACAAAGAAATATTTTACTATGTTACTAGAATTTCTAACTTTTATCATGGTCGAATGTCTGTAATGAGGGTTTTAGAGGCAGTAGAAATAAATGAAATATTGCAAAATAAATCTTAATAATGCAGCTGTAGCAAAATGCTCAAAATACATAATGCAAATAACTCAATTTTAGCAAGAAATAGATATTTTTGTGTCATACTAGATTTTCTAACTTTTATCATGTTCCATTGTCTTTAATTATCATTGTGGGGGGTGGTAGAAACAAATGAAATATTGAAAAATGAAGATTGATAATTCAGCTGCAACAAAATACTCAAAAAAAAAAAATATAAATAACTCAATTTAGCAATAAGAGATATTTAGTGTAATACTAGATTTTGTATCTTTTATCATATTCCATTGTCTGTAATTATCGTTATGGGGGCGGTAGAAACAAATGAAATGTTTCCAAATAAAGCTTGATAATTCAGATATAGCAAATTGCTCAAAAAACAATAATGCAAATAACTCAATTTTAGCAAAAAAAAAGATGTTTTGGTTTCATACTTGATTTCCTAACGTTTATCATGTTCCAGTGTCTGTAATTAGTGTTGTAGGGGTGGTAGAAACAAATAAAATATTGCAATATAAAACTTGATAATTTATCTGTAGTAGAATGCTCAAAAACATAATGCAAATAACTCAATTTTAGCAAAAAAGAGATAAAAAGAGATCTGTGCCATACTAGATTTTGTAACTATTATCATGTTCCGTTGTTTATCCAATTAGCATTGTGGGGGGCGGTAGAAACAAATGAAATATTGCAAAAAAATTTAGCTTCATAATTCAGATGTAGCAAAATGCTTTAAGAACATGAAAATTACACAATTTTTGCAAAAATGGATATTTTTGTGTGATACTAGATTTTGTAACTTTTCCATTGTCTGTTATTAGCGTTGTGGGGGCGGTAAAAAGAAATGAAATATTTCAAAATTAAGCTTGCTAATTTATCTGTAGCAAAATACTAAAAAACAATATGAAAATGACTTAATTTTAGTAAAAGATTGTCTTACTAGATTTTGTAACTTTTGTTCCATTGTCTGCAATTATTATTGTGGGGGCGATAGAAATAAATGAAATGTTGCAAAATAAAGCTTGATAATTCATCTATAGCAAAATACTTTAAAAATATAAAGCAAATGACTGAATTTTGATCAAAAAGAGATATTTTGGTTTCATACTTGATTTCCTAACCTTTATGATGTTCTAAAATCTGTAATTATCGTTGTGGGGGCGGTATAAATAAATGAAATATTGCAAAATAAAACTTGATAATTCATCTGTAGAAAAATTATTAAAAACAAAATGAAAATAACTCAATTTTAATAAAAAAGAGATATTTTAGTGTCACACTAGCTTTTGTAACTTTTATCATGTTCCATTGTCTGTAATTAGCGTTGTGGGAGCGGTAAAAATAAACTAAATATTTCAAAATGAAACTTGATAATTCATCTGTAGAAATATATTTTAAAAATAAAATGAAAATGACTCAATTTTAGTAAAAAAAGAGATATTTTAGTGTAGATTTTGTAACTTTTTTCATGTTCCATTGTCTGTAATTAGCGTTGCGGGGGCGGTAGAAACAAATGAAATGTTGCAGATTGAAGCTTAATAATTCATCTGTAGTAAAATACTCAAAAACCATAATGTAAATTACACTCAATTTTATACAAAAAGAGATATTTTGGTTTCATACTAGATTTCCTAACCTTTATCATGTTCTAATGTCTGTAATTAGAGTTGTAGAGCCGGTAGAAACAAATAAAATATTGCAAAATAAAGCTTGATAATTCATGTGTAGAAAAATGCTCAAAAAACAAAATGCAAATTATTCAATTTTAGCAAAAAATGTTACTTCAGTTACACTTTGCAACTAGTTTCGGCTAAGCTCTAGCCATTTTCGAGCTCCTCCGATAGAGTGTGATAAAAAACAAAGTAAAAAATCGTTTTATTTATCCTTTAAAATGAATTATCACAAAGTAGATGCCTTAACAATCCACGATTTTTATCATGTTCCATTGTCTGCAATTACTATTGTGGGGGCGGTAGAAATAAGTGAAATGTTGCAAAATAAAGCTTAATATTTCACCAATACAAAATACTCTAAAAATATAAAGCAAATAACTAAATTTTGACAAAAAAAGAAATATTTTGGTTTCATACTTGATTTCCTAACCTTTATGATGTTCTAATGTCTGTAATTAGCGGTGTGGGGGTGGCAGAAACAAATGAAATATTGAAAAATTAAACTTGATAATTCATCTCTAGCAAAATTCCTACAAAAAGAAATGAAAATAACTCAATTTTAGTAAAAAAGATATATTTTAGTGTCATACTAGATTTTGTAACTTTTTTCATGTTACATTGTCTGTAATGGGTGTTGTGGGGGTGGTAGAATCAAATGAAATGTTGCAAAAAAATTAAGCTTGATAATTCAGCTGTAGCAATACACTCAAAAAACATATTGAAAATTTTAGCAAAATTAATAGTTTTGTGCCATGCTAGATGTTGTAACTTTTTTCATGTTCCATTGTCTGTAATTATCGTTGCGGGGGCGGTAGAAACAAATGAAATGTTGCAGAATGAAGCTTAATAATTCATCTGTAGTAAAATACTCAAAAAACCATAATGTAAATTACATACTCAATTTTATACAAAAAGAGATATTTTGGTTTCATACTAGATTTCCGAACCTTTATCATGTTCTAATGTCTGTAATTAGAGTTGTAGAGCCGGTAGAAACAAATAAAATATTGCAAAATAAAGCTTGATAATTCATGTGTAGAAAAATGCTCAAAAAACAAAATGCAAATTATTCAATTTTAGCAAAAAATGATTATTTTTGTATGATACTAGATTTTGTAATATTTATCATGTTCCATTGTCTGCAATTACTATTGTGGGGGCGGTAGAAATAAATTAAATGTTGCAAAATAAAGCTTAATATTTCACCAATACAAAATACTCTAAAAATATAAAGCAAATAACTAAATTTTGACAAAAAAAGAAATATTTTGGTTTCATACTTGATTTCCTAACCTTTATGATGTTCTAATGTCTGTAATTAGCGGTGTGGGGGTGGTAAAAAGAAATGAAATATTGCAAAATTAAACTTGATAATTCATCTGTAGCAAAATTCCTACAAAAAGAAATGAAAATAACTCAATTTTAGTAAAAAAGATATATTTTAGTGTCATACTAGATTTTGTAACTTTTTTCATGTTACATTGTCTGTAATGAGTGTTGTGGGGGTGGTAGAATCAAATGAAATGTTGCAAACAAATTAAGCTTGATAATTCAGCTGTAGCAATACACTCAAAAAACATATTGAAAATTACTCAATTTTAGCAAAAATTAATATTTTTGTGCCATGCTAGATGTTGTAACTTTTATCATGTTCCATTGTCTGCAATTAGTGTTGTGGGTGCGGTAGAAATAAATGAAATGTTACAAAATAAAGCTTGATAATTCATCTATTTCATCTATAGCAAAATTCTCTAAAAAATATAAAGCAAATAACTGAATTTTGACAAAAAAGAGATATTTTGGTTCATACTTGATTTCGTAACCTTTATCATGTTCTAATGTCTGTAATTAGCGTTGTGGGGGGCGGTAGAAACAAATGAAGCTTGATAATGCATCTGTAGCAAAATAACAAATTGTAAATAACTCAATTTTAGCAAAAAAACAGATATTTTAGTGACATACAACTTTTATTATATTCCATTGTCTCTAATGAGGTTGTGGGGGTGGTAGAATCAAATGAAATGTTGCAAAAAATGAAGCTTGATAATTCAGCTGTAGCAAAATGCTCAAAAAACATATTGAAAATTACTCAATTTTAGCAAAAATGGATATTTTTGTGTCATACTAGATTTTGTAACTTTTATCATATTCCATTGTCCGTAATTAGAATTATGGAGGCGGCAGAAACGAATGAAATGTTGCTAAATGAAGCTTGATAATTCATCTATAGCAAAATACTCTAAAAATATAAAGCAAATCACTGAATTTTGACCAAAAAGGAGATAATTTGGTTTCCTAACCTTTATTATGTTCTAATGTCTGTAATTAGTGTTGTGGGGGAGGTAGAAACAAACGAAATATTGCAAAATGAAGCTTGATAATTCATCTGTTTCATTTTTAGCAAAAAAGAGATATTTTAGTGTTATACTAGTAATATAACTGTAAAATAATCGCAGAGATGAGATATTAAAAGAATGTAGGGTGGGCTGGGCGCAAGCGGTCTAATCGCCAGCTTAAAATACAATCAAAATTGTAATGAAGCGCAAAGGTTTTGGTATGAATTTGGGCCAGCAGAAATGCTTATTGGATTAAGTCGGATGTGGTATTGCCTACGGTTTATATGTATAAATCGATGAATTCAACTGAAAATAATATTCGGAATTTAGTTTTTTAAGTTTTTTTTCATCTTGTTCAGAACGTTAAGGCGTCCATCAATTTCTTCCTTTTTCCTTACAGCCACATTGTAATGATCGTAATCCCTTCTATTTCGAAATTCATATTTTTATCCTAGCACTACGCTAGTAGTGGCGTGAAAGTGGTTGAAAAACGAACGAAACATATATTAGTACATCTGAAGAAGTTTATTTGTATGAAGAAATAAATAAAAAATATAATCTCAGTAATTTAACTAGGGGCAGTAAATTAATTATTTTTGCATCCATTTGTGATTTTTTATCAGTGAAAATTAGTGCGGGGCGAAAAGTCGCGATCGACTTTTAATCCTGCCAGTTTTTTTTTTATAACGGGAGCAGCGCGCCCTCCCACACGTCCCCCTCATCAATATGCGGCGCAAATTTACCGCAAATTGAATAATAATATCGCGCAATTGATTTATAATTAAACTCGCCCGCTGCAGCCCTCCAATTCACAGAACATTTAAACGAAGTGATGTGTTAATATTCATTAATTGGGGCTACTGCATTTTTTATGCGAAAAGTGTTGTATTATTGTGCTGTAATTACGCACAATAGAATGGAATTTTCACGTAATATATCATCTACGATATACCGCAAATGCAACTGCGCGTCGAAAATGCCCGAAATCAAAGTGAGCGATTAAGAAAAGATGCTCAAATAGATTGCCTAGATTTAGTTGTTGTTGGAAAAGTTGGGCAATTTTACAGACTACCCTCGTATATACCAACAAATCCTCCTATACTTTATTATACATACAATTTTTTACAACTCGAGTAATTTTACCCTCTTTTTGACTATTAAATAGGTGTGATGGTCTGTTTATTCATTTTAATTGTCGATTACCTATTTTCGTACAAGTTTTGTAGAAGCCATATGAGGTGGCCCATCTCTTCTAATATATACCACATTGTTCCATTATCAGTAAAAGGCCTTCTTATAGTCAATGAAGCACAGTATCTATTTTCTTTCCATTTTTTTTATCAACAGTGTTATATTATCTCGCCTTTTTTCTATCAGCTGTCGAATTTTGAGTATTTGTTCTCTGGTACGTTGTCACTTGACAAAGCCTGCTTGTCTAGTGGGATCTGGTATTCCAAATAGTTCAAACAATTTTATAATTTAAAAAAAAAGTTGAATTTTGAGAAAACTTTATTGATTATCTCTTTGTTTACGTTGCCGATTGCGCAGAGAAAAGGTCATGAATACGGTATGAATTTTGCGCGCCCATAAAAAAATCATTACGTGGGTCGGGGGGGGTGGCTGGTGGCGGCGGCGGCGCGGCGCACAATGTGTATGAGTCCTGCTGCGGGGGGACGGTTGCGCGCGTACGCTGTATGCCATGTGCCCGCTGGAAGGAAACGTCCGCTGCGGCGCCCCGAGAACGGCGACGCTGCCGCCCTCGCCGCCTCCGCCGCCCCAACTACAACGGCGCCCTTTTCTGGAGAGGTGTGGCACGGTAAAAAGTGCCGGCACGGCGCTAGAGATGGCGCAACCGCCACAACCACCACCGCCGGCGGTTGTTGGTCCTTTCAACGCTCTCGCCAAACTCGATAAAGTTTATTGATCGCACCCGATGCTCGTTTTTAGTCCTGAAGATGGGATTTCGGGAATACTACTGTTTTATTTTATTTTATTCAAATTTCGATTTGCTGTGCAGTTTTTACTATTCGAATACAGATTATATTTATACATCGATAAATTCAACTGAAAATATATATATAATCAATCTTTATTTGACTATCGACCCAGAACTGAAAATAATATAGGGAATTTAAGTTTTTAAGAATACAGAAATTAAATGGTTATTTAAGTAAGAAATAAGTTGTAAGTGTAAAAAAAACATAGTAATTTTATTCATCTCCTTCATATTTGAATATAGCATTGCTATTAATAAGGAAATTATTTATTAAGGCAGAGTTGTATTTTAGAATAATAGGGTTTATATTGCAACATGAGAATTATATTGTAAATGAGAATATACTAATAAAGGTTTCTTGAGTATATTTACTCTGAATACGCCTAGCCATTGACTATTAAAAGCCCAACGATTTTCTAACAGAGATTCTATCACATACAAAAATCTGTTTGTACTTATTTGGATGCAGAATAGGAGTAAAGGATAGTCCATTTTCACTGATTACATAAATATTAGTAACTAGATAGCCAACTAAAAATGATTATATTAATTACAAATGTTGAGTTTCATGACTAATATTTCAGACTAATAAATAAATAATCGTTCGGGAGCTGTTCCAGACTGTTTTAAGCCAGCTCATTTATTTCTAAACAATTTGTATTAAAACTGCTATAACTCAAGTTGTAGCTGTTGAATATTGCTACAAATTGTCAGCTATAGTGGAAACATGTTGATGAATCACCAAACATAAGATGAAATTGTTAAACAAAAAATTGAATTTTTGACGAATTTTTTAAATTTCAATCACAGCATTTGCAAACACATTTTATTAAAACAGCTACAACTCGAGTTGTAACTGTTGAATATTGCTACAAATTGTCAGCTGTAGTGAAAACATGTTGATGAATCACCAAATACAAGTTGAAATTGTTAAACAAAAAATTGATTTTTTGGCGAAATTTTTAAATTTCAATCACATTTATTTGCAAACACATTTTATTAAAACTGCTATAACTCGAGTTGTAGCTGTTGAATATTGCTACAAATTGTCAGTTATAGTGAAAACATGTTGATGAATCACCAAATACAAGTTGAAATTGTTAAACAAAAAATTGAAGTTTTGGCGACATTTTTAAATTTCAATCACATTTATTTGCAAACACATTTTATTAAAACAGCTGTAACTCAAGTTGTAGCTGTTGAATATTACTACAAATTGACAGATATAGTGAAACATATTGGTGAATCACCTAATACAAGTTGAAATTGTTAAACAAAAAATTGAATTTTTAGCGAATTTTTAAAATTTCAATCACATTTATTTGCAAACACATTTTATTAAAACAGCTATAACTCAAGTTGTAGCTGTTGAATATTGCTACAAATTGACAGCTATAGTGAAAACTTATTGGTGAATCACCAAATACAAGTTGAAATTATTAAACGAAAAAATGAATTTTTGGCGAATTTTTAAAATTTCAATTACATTTATTTGCAAACACATTTCATTAAAACAGCTGTAACTCAAGTTGTAGATGTTGAATATTGCTGTAGATTGTCAGCTATAGTGAAAACATGTTGGTGAATCACCAAATACAAGTTGAAATTGTTAAACAAAAAATTGAATTTTTGGTGAATTTTTTAAATTTCAATCACATTTATTTGCACACACATTTTATTAAAGCTGCTGTTACTCAAGTTATTGCCGTTGACTATTGCTGTAAATTGTCAGCTATAGTGAAAACATGTTGATGAATCACCAAATACAAGTTGACATTGTTAAACAAAAATTGAATTTTTGGCGAATTTTTTAAATTTCATTCACATTTATTTATAAACACATTTTATTAAAACTGCTATAACTCGAGTTGTAGCTGTTGAATATTGCTACAAATTAACAGCTTTAATGGAAACATGTTGATGAATCACCAAATACAAGTTGAAATTGTTGAACAAAAAATTGAATTATTGACGAATTTTTTAAATTTCAATCACATTTATTTGCAAACACATTTTATTAAAACTGCTATAACTCGAGTTGTAGCTGTTGAATATTGTTACAAATTGTCAGCTACAGTGCAAAACATGTTGATGAATCATCAAATACAATTTGAAATTGTTAAACAAAAAATTGAATTTTTGGAAAATTTTTAAAATTTTAATCATTTATTTGCAAACACATTTTATTAAAACTGCTGTAACTCGAGTTGTAGCTATTGAATATTGCTACAAATTGACAGCTATAGTGAAAACATGTTGATGAATCACCAAATACAATTTGAAATTGTTAAACAAAAAATTGAATTTTATGTGAATTTTTTAAATTTCAATCACACTTATTTGGAAACACATTTTATTAAAACAGCTATAACTCGAGTTGTATCCTCCTCCCATACAATTTGTCCTAGACAAATAGAACGCGTTATATTTTTCCATTCCATCTACCATCCAATTCAATATTTCAAATAATTTGCTGTATGATACCGAGACAATTTAGATTTAGACGACGAGTTAGACCTTAATGTTGTAGTTCAGCAACAGTATGGATGTAAGGGTTAGTAGTTGACAAAACCAACTTTTTCTTAGCATTAGATATTACTCACATGATATATGCAATGTTATAAAAAGTTCATTTCTACAGAACTGTTCATTCCGGTAGGAATAACGGGGGGCAAGAAAAGTCCGAAACGCGGTGTCTGTATCTGATGGGGAGTAAAGTATGGTGCAAGTTTTCAATATACAGCCGGTCACATATGGCGCCTTGTCCGGCAGATAATTTACTGGCGAATATAAGACCGAACTGTTCGTCTTTTTAGGTATTTAGCTTTCCTGTACCGATTTTATAGGGATTTCAAACAAGTCTTTGTTGTTCATATTCCTTGTAAAAATGTTTTGTGTTATGTTACTAATTTGGATTACCCACGCGTTCCTATTTATAAAAAAGTATAAACAGTTTATATATCTCAATTATTCAGACGACAGTATAGAAAAAACTAGAATTTACTGATCTATACTGATATAAGTTCACATATTATTCATATTCCTTATTTGAAAATCGTAGTATATAATACATTTTTATTTTTATGTTTTTTACTAAGATATATGTATAGGGTGTCTTTAAAGTATGGAATAAATTCTATAAAACATGTAAAAAATAAGAACTTTATTAGGCATAATCTCTCCAAAATATGGAGTATTTTACAATAAACAATGCACAGAAAGAACAAAAAAATAAATACATAAAAATAAAAACAAAAAGTAACAATCAGCATAAATACAAATGAACAGAAAATATATGTATGTATTTATGATTTTCGCAAAAAAATGCTCGGACACATTGATTTTTAATTTTAAATTGCCAATTTTTAGTGAAAGTGTCAATTTTTTTTGAAGATTTTTGAATGTGCAATGACGGGCTACTAGTAATTTTGAAACACCATAACATTTTAACTGTGTTAAGAAGGTTTTAAAGCATTTATTTGAAGCTTAAGGAGTATTCAAAAAAAAAATTAATTATTTATTTTAAACTAAAAACATTTTTATTTACAGTAAAAACAGTCGAACAAAATGGTGTAGCTGTTGACATTATTTCCTATTCGTGCGCCGCGCAAAATATTCGAAAAGGTCATTTTAAAATTGCTGGAGTGTGAACGCGACCGGTGAGTAGGGGTAGGCAGGGAACGTTTTGTGCGCGCGGGCTATAAATACAGGGAGAACCACTGTTTGGTGTTGGTACTAACGACTGGACGAGAGCCGCGGGCCTTTGTCGGCGTGATTTATCGACGCCCACCCGCCCAAAGAGCACCGTACTCACTAATTCACAAAATGTCCCTCTTGTTACACGGGGGGGAGGGCGGGCGTTCTATATTTTATCCGCGATTCCATGCGAATAATTTCATTCTGCATGTGACTACTATGTTTTGTGTCTTAATAATCAAAAATGTGTGTTTCCAATAGAGAAAATCTAAAGTAACTACATTCCCTAGATAATGTACTTATTGTTGCTATAACAACGAATACTTATGGGTTCAATAGCTATTGATACATTTATGGAATGTTGGTGAATACGGAAGTTATGTCCGCTGAGCTGGGTCGGTGTAGAAAATTCGTCATAAATTTATTTTCTTAACAAATACTATTTTCGAAATCCTTATTGCATCCCGCTTTGATACATTGCCGATTACGTGACATAGAATATATATTTAAAAAAACTGGAATACTAAACTAAATAAATATTTTCTCTACTGAATTAATAAAAAATCATAAAATGTCAAGCGCTTTAATATGGTTGAAAATGTTCTAGAATATAAAAGTAATTCACACGAAGAGCGCTTTCGGATGTAGGTTTAAACTCTGAAAAAGTTTAAACCTGGCTTAGGTGCGCAATGAAGTGTTTCAGCGAGTTTCCACGGTTTATATATACTTATAGGACATTAAGGGAAAGTTGATAATTCTCTGAAATCGTATTAAATTGTTTTTGTCATCTACGTAACGCAAAAATAGCTGCACGAGTTAGTTATCACTTTAACATCACAACCATTCTATGAATATAGTTTTATATAAAAAAGTATAATTGAAATAATCGTAATTATTATTATAATAATTCGCCGTACTCAGTGACTAGAGTGGTTAGAGACGTCGTTTGTCTCGTACTGAGCATTGGGGAGCCTGAGTTTTCGCGAATCATCTTTCACTGTTTATCATAGGTTTTCTGTGAAGTTAAGCTAAATACCGGGTGATTAAACTCCGCTGAGCTTCTCCCTTGACCGGCGGAAAAGCTTCACGGCTGATAGACCTATAAAGATAGAAGTTTTTTTTTATTCGCCAACTAAAAAGTTAAATTTTTCAATCAAGAGTGACGAGCCCTAACAAATTAAACTTGGACGGCACCAATTAGTATATATGTTCTGCAACTAAAATACTATAAAGTCGAAAAAGTTGCGTCTTGTATATTTCTCTCTTCAAATTCATTAACGCCAACAATAATTATTCCTTTCTGCTACACTAAATTACAACTCCACTCCAATGTAAAACACCTCGCGAGCACTCGAAAACAAAAGCATATTTAATAATGCATTATTTAGTTTTATTCCGCATTTGCATTCTGTTTCGGCAAGTTTGCCAGCGTTCTTCCTTCTTTACCGCCGAGCGCTTGAGTGAAAACTTTTGCACAATAACCGACTATTGGAAACCGTTAATTGGGTTTATTGTTCGGGGGAGGCTCGTTTCCATTCAAGAAACACAGGCCCCGCCGCAAGACTTTTGTAATTGTCCAAGTTTTGGATTTACCACCACCTAGCGCTCGCGCGCGCCGAAAGTTCGGACTGAATCAACGCTGCATGATACTGTTGTTTACAACTTTCGGTGCCTCGCCCTTTAAAAGAAAAATGGTGGTGTGGGGCGATCTATAATCGTGGCTTTGTTTAATATGGTGATGTGGTGGGGGGCAGGGTGAAGGAATGAAATATTTAAAAAGTTTTTGTTGGGTTTGTACAATTTGTTTTATATATTACATTCTTCTTCGGTATAGAGAATATAAAATACAACTAGTAGTTTTATATATTACATTCTTCTTCGGTGTAGAGAATATAAAATACAACTAGTAGGGACTAATAGTAGAAAAACTCTTCTTGTGATGAACCTTTGGCGCTACTTTATACCATTAATTAATAATCACCTAAGAGCCTTTTGTTTATCACTCTGTGCTGCTAATAGCTTATTGTCTCTTGTTCTCTTTGCCGCTGCCGATGCGCACAATTCTACCTCGACTCTTATAACCTTGGGCACATGACTGCAAGATACAGCACGTCACGGGGCGACTAGTAATGCTAAACCATGCTAAACGAAAGCGCCTCTAGATATTCAACATCATGGCGTTTGCGCTGCTGACCTATTGAGGATTTACACTTTACATTCATCTTTCATCCAATATCTCACTTCACTCCCACATCTAAAGCTAGATATAATTTTTAATTTTCCGACAATTTTCCCAATTTCTAATATATATATATATATATATATATATATATATATATATATATATATATATATATATATATATAATAGTATAGCCAAACGCTTCTAGATTTTATGGTGTAAATTCATAGTTAATTAATTTTTTTGCATTTCAGGACACAGTATGGCCCCAGCACACCGGCACACCTCAGGGAGAAGTCTTGTTCTGTCGATCCTCTGCCTCCAAGCCATATGTCTGCAGGTCACTAGTGGTAAGTTGTACTCGAATAATATCGGCATTCTACAAAATATTGACAAGTCAAGAATGGATGGTGGCGCATGAAACTGCGAACTACCAAATATTTTCACAAATCAAGCCGAATGTAGCTGAATTCACATTCAACCTCCAAGAAAATTTTAGATGTGTGGTGTTGCTGCTTAGGCGACGATATATGAATTCAATAATTGTTCATAAAAATCTGCTAAAATACAAATAGAAACATAAACAAAGCACAATGTATAAGATTCACGCGGCGCTACAATTCACCCTTTATTTATTTATGGTGGATGCGCCGGGCATGTATATAGTCCACACTATCCAGCGCCATGTTCTCTACGCTACCCGATTAGAAAACTCCATATAAATGCAATTACTGCACTACCAATTTACGAGAAGCTAATATCCTGATTATTGCCGTTGAATAATTGAAATGACAAATGAAGGGACGCGCTTCCAGCATGTAAAATTATGCAAATCTGCCGGAATTATGCAGCGAGCCAGCGTTCGTTGCGAACAAGCCGCCGCGACCGCCCAAAAAACGTCCGCAGTTTAACAATTGTTGGCGGGCGGTGGTTTGGCTTTATTAGCGATTTTTACTTTTTACACTAGAATTCAATTACTTTAAAGGAGTATAATTTTTTCAAAAAAAAAAAAAAAAATGTAACTCCTCTGGGGTGCGATTTTTAAGCGATCGCTATGAAAAAAAAGACCTTTATTTGGTATACCTCTCAAGAAATACATCCCCCAATACACATTGCTATTTTTTTTCGGCGACCAAGTCGAACAAATTTCATTATTATTATTTTTGACCATGGATTCTTCATACAATTGATTTTAAAAAATTACACAATGTTTATAACAAAATGACAATGAAAAATAGAAAGTCTCTATCTTGACATATATTTCCTTCTATTTATTTTTTATGTTTAACTTTTACGCTCATATCTCGATATTCCAATTGTAGAGGCTGGGTCGATAAAAAAATTATACATATTTTGTTTAAATTTTTTACTGATCTTAGTGCAGAACATATCAGTGCACCAGATACCCGAAGGAAATTGGAAAATTTTGATTATAACTATTATTTTTTTCGGCGACCAAGTCGAACAAATTTCATTATTATTATTTTTGAGCATGGATCCGTAATACAATTCATTTGAAAAAATTACACAATGTTTATAAAAAAATGGCAATGAAAAATAGAAAGTCTCTATCTTGAAATATTTTTCCTTCTATTTATTTTTTATTTTTAACTTTTACGCTCTCGATATGTCGATTTTAGAGGCTGGGTCAATAAAGAAATTATGCAACATATTTTGTTTAATTTTTTTACTGATCTTGATGCAAAACATATCAGTGCACCGGATGGCTGAAGGAAATTAGAACATTTTTATTAAAAGTATTTTTTTTCGGAGACCAAATCGAACAAATTTCATTATTATTATTATTTTTGACCATGGATCCGTTTTACAATTGTTTTGAAAAAATTACACAATATTTATAACAGAATGACAATACAAAATAGAAAGTCTCTATCTTGACATATTTTTCCTTCTATTTATTTTTTATTTTTAACTTTTACGTTCCTATCTCGATATGCCGATTTTAGAGGCTGGGTCGATAAAAAAAATATGCTTACTTTGAGATTCAATAGCAAGAAAACTAGCAACCCTCTAATTTCTAATTATTACTTTCATAGATAGACTATTATATTGCTAATGTATTAGCGAATTTAGAAAAATATTCATCGAGGGATTATCAAAGTATTTAAAAATTTCCGGATAAAACATACAAAAATCGTATTAATATGAAATACAGACTTTGTCATTGAATAACTTGAGATTTAGTAACCACATAATTTTTAATTATGACTTTGATATATAAACTAATATATTGCTAATGCATTACTGAAATTTGAAAAATATTCATCGAGGAATTTTTGAAATATTTACAAATTTCCAATTAAGACTTACAAAATTATATTTTTATGAAATTCTGTCTTTGCCAGTCAATAACATGAAAATTAGCAACCACTTATTTTTTTATTATTATTTTGATATTTAGACTAATATATTGCTAATGCTTTAGCGAAGTTAGAAAAATATTCATCGAGAGATTTTCAAAATATTTACAAATTTCCGGATAAAACATACAGAAATCGTATTAATATGAAATACAGAGTTTGTCATTGAATAACTTGAGATTTAGCAACCACATACTTTTTTATTATTACTTTGATATATACACTAATATATTGCTAATGCATTACTGAAATTTGAAAAATATTCATCCAGGGATTTTTGAAATATTTACAAATTTCCAATTAAAACTTACAAAATCATATTTTTATAAAATACTGACTTTCCATTCAATAATATGAAAATTAGCAACAACGTACCTTTTTATTATTATTTTGATATTTAGACTAATATATTGCTAATGCTTTAGTGAAGTTTGAAAAATATTCATTGAGGGATTTTTGAAATATATACAAATTTCCAATTAAGACCTACCAAATCATATATTTACGAAATTCTGACTTTGAGATTCAATAACAAGAAAACTAGCAACCACTTAATTTCTAGTTATTACTTTCATAGATAGACTATTATATTGCTAATGTATTAGCGAAGTTAGAAAAATATTCATCGAGGGATTTTCAAAATATTTACAAATTTCCGGAATATTTACAATTTCCGGATAAAACATACAAAACAAAAACATGTTTTGTTTATTTTTTTTTTACTGATCTTACTGCAAAACATATCAGTGCACCAGATGCCCAAAGGAAATTGGAATATTTTGATTATAAGTATTTTTTTTCGGAGACCAATTCGAACAATTTTCATTATTATTATTATTGACCATGGATCCGTCATACAAATCTCGCCGCGCGTTATGTTTCTCGAGTAGTGGAGCATCAAACATTTTTTTGTACAATTATTTACACATGTATTTGGTAACCATAATATAAGAAAAATAAAAAATAAACTAAGGCCACTGACAGTTTAAAAAAATATGTTTGATGATTATTATTAAATTCTAAACAAAACATGAAAATTTATAGAAAAAAATCCACAAAATCAACTTAATTAAAAAAAATTAAGTTGATTTTGTGGATTTTTTTCTATAAATTTTCATGTTTTGTTTAGAATTTAATATAATCAGCAAACATATTTTTTTGAATTGTCAGTGGCCTTAGTTTTTTTTTAAATTAATTTTAAACTTAAATTTATTAGTATACGGCATGGTAAAAAAATCAATAAAATCGATTAGAAAGAAATCATCAAACATAATTTTTTAAATTGTCAGTGGCCTTAGTTTTTTTTAATTAATTTTAAACTTAAATTTATTAGTATACGGCATGGTAAAAAATCAATAAAATCGATTAGAAAGAAAGTATTATGTTTATATTTTCTTTAATGATTAACACTAACAAGATCAGCACAGGTTAAAATAAAAAATAAAACAATACCTTCCTTTACATCAATGATGTATTCGGAAAGTAAAAATTACACTCAACTATTTTTTGGCGGCGGCCAAAGTCAAAATTAATGAATTTTCCATAATTTCTCAAATGTTGACTCGAAATCCATAGTTGCATTTTTTTACTGAAAGATTTGCGAAATATTTAACATTATTATTTTTATTTACATAATTGTATATTGTTTATACTACATTAGGTCAATATTATGTAAAATCAAAAATCCAAAAATTACGCTATAATAGTTTTTGGTGGCGGTCAAAGTCAAAATTAATTAATTTTCCATCTTTGCCCAGGATTTTTTTCTTCAAAGTTTTGTTACTAAACCAATAGTGGTTACAAAAAATTATTTTTTTTTGGATTGATACTGATTACTGATACTGATTATACCATTTTTTTGTTATATCGACTTTTAATGAATTAAACCATATACGTGGATGGTTGATTACATTTTGATGTGAAGACAAACTTTTGTTTAAATTAAACCATATTGTTCATAAAACATGATTTTAGTGGTTTTTAAAAAGTTCAATTGAAAAAAATTATAGCATGTATTTTTTAGAAGTTGAGCCGAAATCTATAGTTGCCCTTTTTTGCTGAAGGAATTGCGAAATATTGAGCAATATTATTTGTATTTACATACTTGTATATTGTTTATACTACATTTGGTCAATATTAGGTAACATCAAAAATCCAAAAATTACGCTGTACTAGTTTTTGGCGGCGATCAAAGTCAAAATTAATTAATTTTCCATATTTCTCACATTTTTTGTTTAGAAATTTTTGCAACCTAATAGTGGTTACAAAAAATATTTTTTGGGATTTGAACGTGAGATGTGATTGTTTTGAAATTTTTACTGTTATAAAATAAAATGTTTCCATGACCCACTATTATTTTTGTGATATTTTTATTTTCATGTTTATATAAATACGATTTTTGTGTGTTGTATCCGGAAATTTGTAAATATTTTGAAAATTCCTCGATCAATACTTTTCAAACTTCGCTAATACATTAGCAATATAAATAGTCTATCTATGGAAGTAATAATCAGAAATTACGTGGTTGCTAGTTTTCATGCTATTGAATGTCAAAGTCAGAAATTCATAAAAATATGATTTTATAAGTCTTATCTAGAAATTTGTAAATATTTTGAAAATCCCTCGATGGATACTTTTCAAACTCCGCTAATGCATTAGCAATATAATAGTCTATCTATGAAAGTAATAATCCGAAATTACGTGGTTGCTACGTTTCATACTATTGAATGTCAAAGTCAGAATTTCATAAAAATATGATTATATATGTCTTGTAATATTTTGAAAATTCCTCGATGTATATTTTTGAAACTTTGCTATTGCATTGACAAAATATTAGTCTATATACGAAAATAATAATCAAAAATTAATTGGTAGCTAATTTTCATGTTATTGAATGTCAGATTTAGTATTTCTTATAAATTCAATTTTGTATGTTTTATCCGGAAATTTGTAAATATTTTGAAAATCCCTCGATGAATACTTTTAAAACTTTGCTAATGCATTAGCAATATAATAGTCTATCTATGAAAGTAATAATCAGAAATAACGTGGTTGCTAGTTTTCATGCTATTGAATGTCGAAGTCAGAATATCATAAAAATATTATTTTGTGTCACCTGGATTTGTAAATATTTTGAAAATTCCTTGATATATATTTCTGAAACTTCGCTAATGAATTGAAAAAATATTAGTTTATCTACGAAAATAATAGTCAAAAATTACGTGGTTGCTAATTTTCATGTTATTGAATGTCAAAGTCAGTATTCCTTATAAATTCAATTTTGTATGTTTTATCCGGAAATTTATAAATATTTTGAAAATCCCTCGATTGATACTTTTCAAACTTCGCTAATGCATTAGCAATATAATAGTATATCAATGAAAGAAATAATCCGAAATTACGTGGTTGCTACTTTTCATGCTATTGAATGTCAAAGTCAGAATTTCATAAAAATATGATTATATATGTCTTGTAATATTTTGAAAATTCCTTGATATATATTTTTGAAACTTCGCTAATGCATTGACAAAATAGTAGTCTATCTACGAAAATAATAATCAAAAATTACGTGGTAGCTATTTTCATGTTATTGAATGTCAGATTCAGTATTTCTTATAAATTCAATTTTGTATGTTTTATCCGGAAATTTGTAAATATTTTGAAAATCTCTCAATGAATACTTTTCAAACTTTACTAATGTATTAGCAATATAATAGTCTATCTAAGAAAGTAATAATCAGAAATAACGTTGTTGCTAGATTTCATGCTATTGAATGTCAAAGTCAAAATTTTATAAAAATATGAGTTTATATGTCTTAACTTTTGTAAATATTTTGAAAATGCCTTGATGTATATTTTTGAAACTTCGCTAATGCATTGACAAAATAGTAGTCTATCTACGAACATAATAATCAAAAATTACGTGGTTGCTAATTTTCATGTTATTGAATGTCAAAGTCAGTATTCCTTATAAATACGATTTTGTATGTTTTATCCGGAGGTTGTCTTAACTGGATTTGTAAATATTTTGAAAATCCCTAGATGGATACTTTTCAAACTTCGCAAATGCATTAGCAATATAATTGTCAATCTTAGAAGGTAATAATCAGAAATTACGTGGTTGCTAGTTTTCATGCTATTGAATGTCAAAGTCAGAATTTCATAAAAATATAATTGTATATGTCTTAACTGGTAATTTGTAAATATTTTGTAAATCCCTCGATGCATATTTTTCAAACTTCGCTAATGCATTGACAAAATATTAGTCTATCTACAAAAGTAATAATCAAAAATTAGGTGGTTGCTAATTTTTAAGTTATTGAATGTCAAAGTTAGTATCCCATATAAATACGATTTTGTATGTTTTATCCATTTATGTTCGATATCTCGAAAACAAAGGCCGATGATCATGAAACGTAAATAAAAATCATAATTAGCAATTCGAATTTTTTCGCGATATGTGCTGTATATGAAAAGTAATAATTAATTTTTTCTAGGGATTTTTTTACAATTTATTTTGAACATAGAATGTGTAACCGGGCCACTCAAACAGAGTCTAGATATTTGTCTTATTTATGTATGCTACGATCCGCCCCCGTCTGACTGTATAATAGCTTATATAATTCACACAGCTTGAGCATATATTCAAAAATTATGTTTTCTCAAATTCCCATTTTCAACAATCCATCCAACCCCTTACAATCGCCAAACAATCCCACTCTCCGTCATCGTTAATTCATTCCGGGACAAAAGACTCAATATCTACGTCCACACACACACACACAGAAGCACCCTCTTCACGCCACGCGAAATGTAAGTACAAATCCACACTGCACCCTTAATGCCTTTTCTATTTCGCCGCTTTTCAAGTGGCGGCCAGAATCCAATTTATTTTAACGGCGGCTGGGCTGCGCCGCTGGTCGTGGGAGGGTGATATCCCCAAATGAAAGGGATCGCCAACCCCGTTAGAAATCGCGCTCGGTTTGAAAATAATTACAACCTCCCCGTCTTAATCACGGATGTGGGTCACAGCGACGGTAACGCGAGCAGCAGCCTCGCTTATCATATTTGCGCCAATTAATTATGATAATAAATCCGCAATTAAAAGCGAGCGCTGAAAAAATAACCGCCGATAATTAACGTCTCGTGAAGAGGGAGAGAGGAAGACGTGGATTATGCAGTAAATGAAGTATTAATGATGATGGTGTTGGCAAAGATTAATTTTTATTAATATTAATATATAATATTAATAGTTAGCCTACACCGAAAGGTAGAAGGCAATACATAATATATATTATATATATATATATATATATATATATATATATATATATATATATAAATATATAATTAAATATACATCGAGGGATTTTCAAAATATTTACAAATTTCCAGTTAAGACATAAAATCATATTTTTATGAAATTTTTATTAATATTAATATTTTTTTAAACTATTCTAAAATGTAACTACCAATAAATTAAAAAAAAATTAATATAGACCACTTTTATTTTACAACAAATCACAAGAAACTACACACTTTAGTCTCGGCATGTCTTATTGGATTCAAAATCCACCCTCGTATCCGGTTTACGAGTCTATCGCGTCCGTCTCGCCCATGATACATATAAAATCCCGTAAAATTCGTATAAAATACGCCCGTAAAAGATTATAATGATAGTTTTTAATGTTCTTACAATTCCCCACGCTGTTGGCTAAGCCGAACGCGAAATTGGTACGGATTGCGAGCGAAAGAGGCTAGTAATTGTGGGCACTAAAGTTCTAACAATAAAAAAGTAGATTCATTAATCAGACCGCGGGTGTATTAAATGTGGCCGGTATTATAATAAGCCAGAAAGTTTTTTTTATTCCCGTTCGTGTTGATGAAAGTGCTAGTAAAGTACAATGGGTTTCAATTAATCAAAGGGATAATGGTTTGATTTAATTATGGCTGTTGATTGGTTTGGGAATTATAATTATCGTTATAATATAAAAACGAAAATATTTTTTTTAAGCCGACCGATCAAATATTATTAGTGACTGTGCAGACGCAACTATCTTATAATCGCGTCGTTTTAATCTTCTTTTGCCGAACAAAACTGTCAAATGAAGATAAAAATGACATAATAGTAAGATAGTTGCGTCTGTATAGTTGAAGAACAATAACAATTCGCACAATATTAGGTTTTATTACATATTGAGAAGAAAAATATACAAATAGTCACAGGGCATGGGGGAGTTAGCGAGCTAGTTGATTCATTATACGCTAAATTTGGTCAAATTAGAAAATAAAAAAATAAATAAATTTTTTACATTTAGAACTAATTGATAATATTATTGTATTCCTCACTTATTCAGCTTTAAAATAAAGTACAATTTGTTCATTTTAGTCTAATAATAACATCCCACTGCCATGAAATTTAAATTACCTTATATTTCCGCGAACAATTTGTGTTTATAAAATGGTAATAAATTCACATTTTAGATTTACAATTAACTGATATTATTACTGCATTAGCTACTTATTCAGCTTTAAAATGAAACACAGATTATTCATTTTGGTCAATTAATAACGTTATAATGCGAGAAAATTCAAAGTAGCTTATATGTCCACGAATAATTTAAATTTAGAAAATGGTAATAAATTCACTTTTTATGTTTAGAACTAATTGATAATATTATTGTATTACTCACTTATTCAGCTTTAAAATAAAGTAGAATTTGTTCATTTTGGCCAAATAATAACATCCCAGTACCACGAAATTTAAATTACCGTATATTTCTGTGAATAATTTGTGTTTATAAAATGATAATAAATTCACATTTTAGATTTACAACTAATTGATAATATTATTGCATTCGCTACTTATTAAGCTTTAAAACGAGGTACAGATTGTTCATTTTATTCAATTAATAACGTTAAAGCGAGGAAATTCAAAGTAGCTTATATGTCCACGAATAATTTATATTTAGAAAATAGTAATAAATTCTTTTAACTAATTGATAATATTATAGTATTACTCACTTATTCAGCTTTAAAATAAAGTAGAATTTGTTCATTTTGACCAAATAATAACGTCCTAATGGCATGAAATTTAAATTACCTTACATTTCTAATCTAAGGGAAAAAATGGGGTCCATTGCATTGGATTAGATATATAGATAGATAGATTTTTTGATTTATTTATTTATTTTATATTTCATCTATTTTTTCGTAAAAAAAATTTAGTGATAGTTCTTTGAAAAGAGTATGAAACCTATATCATATTCATAAATGACAAACGTCGATCGATCAACTGCTGGGCATCCATTTTCGCCCCCGCTGCAGCCTTAAATTGTTTGTGCTTGTGGCTTACTGAAACATGCAGTGCATTGATTGAAAGGCAACATGTGGGTCCATTGTGTAACCGCCTCCGGTGGATTGCAAATTGAAACTGCTCGGTTGCCACCACCCGGCCGCAGCGGGATTTGTATTATTTGTTTAAAAAAAAAATCTGCTGTGTAATTACACGAGTTTCATATTGAACAAAATTACTCAAAATAATGATATGTAGTACACTGATGCATTAGCAATATAAAATAAGTATGTTACCTATAATTTTAATTTTAGTTGTATGCACTCAATACAGTAATATTTAATAAAAATAATATCATGAGGACTAAAATTAAAAATTTACAATGCCTACATTTTAAATTTTAGTCCTCACGATAATATTTTTATTCAACATTTCTGTATTGAGTGCATACAACTAAAATTAAAACCAATTTGTCAATTTATTGCCGAACATAAAAAAAACTAACACCCCACAATTGTAATTCCAACACGATTAATAGGATTGTATCCTGTTGCGAATTTAATACTGCATATTGTCTATTTGATTGGCAATCAGTGACAACTTCGCATTCGCATCAATTTCCCGTGGAGGGGTTCGAAAGCAAATAGCGCGGCGCGCTACTATCAACAGCCGCATTCCATTCGCTTCCAGTCGAATTGATATTTCCGTTTACATGTAGATATTATTATGTAATTTGCACAATTCGTCATCGGTGGCTTTTAAATGATCACTGTAATGGAATTTATCTGCGAGCGGGCATCGATCGCGTCGGGAAAACTTTGGATGAGTCACACAAATTCGTAGCTGGAAATTAGACTACACCTCACCCTCTAGCTCTAAATTATATTAAAGGGCGGCGCGCATCCACGCGACATGTGCTGTAATGAATTAAAACTATACTAGGGGTATGTAACTTTGTTGGTGCATGCAGTAGACGTTTGAAGGCAAACTGGGATATGTTGGATAAAGGCAGGATGTGATTGAAGAGGAGTTCAGGCGTTTGCGGTTGGAATTGGATGGATGTTATTATACAAAGAGACAGAATTATTATTAAGTTGTTAAATCGCGGGCTATATAAATTTAAATTGTTTAATATGTTTTTGTACATACAATAAACAAAACAAAAAGAACTTAATGTAAGAAACAGTATTGGACAAGAAAATATTTTAACTAAAAGAATTGTATATACATTTCCCTATGTATTCGAAATTTCAACTTTGTGGCTCATATACTTGTCGAATTATGATTTTTTTTCTGACTGATATCGCAACAAGAATCAGAGATGGCTGTCAAACATGGCCGACAAAAATTTCCGCTCGATTAGAACGAAAATAAATTATATCTTACCAACCCAATTATTGTTTAAACTCAAATTTGGTATACCAATTGATAATATATTAAGAAATTTGAATAAAAATCGGCAATAGTTATAGTTTTTTATTTTGAGAAATACAATCAATGGAAGTCCGGGTTTTATTCTCACAGTCATAAGTCATAAATGAGAAATTTCTTACAACCGTCTATTTATATTATGATGTCTTAACGTATTGAGAACATGCGTGGGAAATTTGAACATTCTATGACAATTAGTAAGCGAGTTATGAATAGTTTTGTAGGAGGTAGTTGAGCATGGTGGTCCATAAAATTATCATGGCGCCAGTAAATAATTCATAACATATGACACAAATGAGCTATATGTCTAAAATGTAACATACATGTTCCTAATACAACAGTAAATGTAAATAAAAATTGACGATGAATAGGTTTTTCATTCCTTAAAATTACAACTATTAATATCATTCAATTGTTTTGATAGCAATAACTCGCTAAATTTAAAATCTACAACCTAATAGAATTTTATATACATTTCCGCATGTATTCGAAATATAACTGCCAAATATCAACTTTGTGGCTCAACTTTTTGTCGAATTATGATTTTTGTTCTGACTGATGTCGCAGTTAGCATTAAAAATGCTAACGAATATGGCCGACATACATGGCCGCTTGATATAACAATAATAGAACATAAACACATTATATCTTATGAATCTGTGTATTCATTAAGCTCAAATTTGGCATATCGATTTCTAATATATTTAGAAATTTGGAGACAAATCGGCAATAGTCATAGTTTTTTTATTTTAAGAAATACAATCAATGGAAGTGCGGGTATTATTCTCACAGTCATAAGTCATAAATGAGAAATTTCTTGCAACCGTCTATTTATACTACGATGTCTTAACGTATTGAGAATATGCGTGGGAAATTTGAACATTCTATCACAATTAGTAAGCGAGTTATGAATAGTTTTGTAGGAGGTAGTTGAGCATGGTGATCCACAGAAATATGAAGACAGCAGTAAATAGTTCATAACTTACGACTTAAATAACATATAGATCTCAAATTTAACACACTTGTTCCCCATATAATAGTGAATATAAATAAAAATTGGCGATTAACACATTTCATATTTCTCAAAAATACAGCTGTTATTATATATTATATCAATTATTTTGATACCCGTAACTCGCTATGTTTAAAATTGACAAACTAATAGAATTTTATATACGTTTCCGTATGTATTAGAAGAACAACTACAAAATTTCAGCTTTGTGGCTCATATATTTGTCGAATTATGTTTTTTTTTCTGACTGATGTCGCAACGAGCATCAGAGATGGCTGACGAACATATCCGACAAAGATGTCCGCTCGATTAAACAATAGTAGAACGAAAACAAGTCATATTTTACAAATCCAATTATCAATTAAACTCAAATTTGGTATATCAATTGTTAATATATTAAGAAATTTGAATAAAAATCGGCAATAGTCATAGTTGTTTATTTTGAGAATTACAACCAAAAGAAGTGCGGGTTTTGTTCTCACAGTTATAAGTCACAAATATAAAATGTTATGCTATCGCCCATTTATATTAGTATGTCTTAATGCATGGACAATCTGTGTGTAAAATTTGAACATTATATCTCAATTAGTTGGCGAATTAAGGATACTTTAGTGGAAGGTAGTTGAGCATGATGGTCCATAAAAATATCAAGGCGGTAGTAAATAATTCATAACTTACGACTCAAATAAGTTATATATCTCAAATTTCACACACATGTTGCCCATATAACAGTAAATGTAAATAAAAATAAAAGATGAATAAATTTCACATTCGTCAAAATTACAGCTATTAATATTAAATCAATTGTTTTGATAGTAGTAACTCGCTAAATTTAAAATCTACAATCTGATAGAATTTTATATAAGTTTCTGTATGTATTCGTAATACAAATGCCAAATTTGAGCTATGTGGCTCAGCTGTTTGTCGAATTATGATTTTTTTTCTGACTGATGTCGCAGCGAGCATCAAAAATGGCCGACGAACATGGCCGATAAAGATGGCCGCTTGATGATAGAACATAAAAAAATCATATCTTGTAAACCTATTTATTAATTAAGCTCAAATTTCGTACACCGATTCCTAATACAATAAGAAATTTAGATAAAAACCGGGAATAATCATAGTTGTTTATTTTTAGAATTACAACCAATGAAAATGCAGGTTTTGTTCTAACGGTTATATGTCACAAATGAGAAATTTCTTGCTATAGCCCATCTACATTATTAAGTTTTAAGGCATTGGGAACATGCGTGAGAAATTTGAAGATTATATCATGATTAGTTAGCGAGTTATGAGTAGTTTTGTGGGAGGTAGTTGAGGATGATGGTCCATAATAATAACAAGGCGGTAGTAAAAAATTCATAACATACGACTCAAATGAGTTATAGATTTCAAATTTCAGACACATGTTGCCCATACAACAGTAAATGTAAATAAAAATGAAAGATGAATAAATTTTTCATTCGTCAAAATTACAGCTATTAATATTGAATCAATTGTTTTGATAGTAGTAACTTGCTAAATTTAAAATCTACAATCTGATAGAATTTTATATAAGTTTCTGTATGTATTCGTAATACAAATGCCAAATTTCAGCTATGTGGCTCAGCTATTTGTCGAGTTATGATATTTTTTCTGACTGATGTCGTAGCGAGCATCAAAAATGGCCGACGAACATGGCCGATAAAGATGGCCGCTTGATGATAGAACATTAAAAATCATATCTAATAAACCTATTTATTAATAAAGCTCAAATTTGGTATACCGATTCCTAATACATTAAGAAATTTAGATAAAAACCGGCAATAGTCATAGTTGTTTATTTTTAGAATTACAACCAAAGAAAATGCAGGTTTTGTTCTAACGGTTATAAGTCACAAATGAGAAATCTCTTGTTATAGCCCATCTACATTATTAAGTTTTAAGGCATTGGGAACATGCGTGGGAAATTTGAAGATTATATCATGATTAGTTAGCGAGTTATGAATAGTTTTGTGGCAGGTAGTTGAGCATGATGGTCCATAAAAATATCAAGGCGGTATTAAATAATTCATAACATACGACTCAAATGAGTTATAGATCTCAAATTTAACATACATGTTCCCAATACAATAGTAAATGTAAATAAAAATTGACGATGAATAATTTTTTTATTCTTTAAAATTACAGCTATTAATATCATTCAATTGTTTTGATAGCTGTAACTCGTTAAATTTAAAATCGACAAGCTAATAGAATTTTATATACATTTCTGCATGTATTCGAAATATAACTGCCAAATTTCAATATTGTGGCTCAACTATTTGTCGAATTATGATTTTTGTTCTAACTGATGTCGCAGTGAGCATTAAAAATGGCTGACGGACACGGCCGACAAAGATGGCCGCTTGATATAACAATAATAGAACATAAAACAAATCATATCTTATTAATCTGTGTATTAATAAAGCTGAAATTTGGTATACTGATTTCTAATATATTAAGAAATTTGGATAAAAATCGGCAATAGTCATAGTTTTTTATTTTGAGAAATACAATCAATGGAAGTGTGGGTTTTATTCACATAGTCATAAGTCATAAATGAGAAATTTCTTGCAATCTTCTATTTATATTATGATGTCTTAACGTATTGGGAACATGCGTGGGAAATTTGAACATTCTATCACAATTAGTAAGCGAGTTATGAATAGTTTTGTAGGAGGTAGTTGAGCATGGTGATCCATACAAATATTAAGACAACAGTAAATAATTCATAACTTAAATGAGATATAGATCTCAAATTTAACACACATATTCCACAAATGGGACAGAGACAACAAAACGCCTCCAAAAGAGACTGCAAAGGACGCTCCGTATAATACAATTATATTTATAATTATATTTTGATGCGCCATAAAAAAATGAAATACTGCAAGGTTGTATCTAAAACACTATTAGTCTCTTTATTATGAGGGAGTATTACCATTCAGGCCGTTAACTTTTATTATCGTGTTGTCGAGATCGCGATAACAATAATGAAAGTTTTAGTATGGAGCACAAATGCATGCTTTTGTGGGAGAAAAATCAATAGTGTGAAAGCTCTGATATGGCTTAATTATTGCAACGTCAGGTTTCTCACAACACGGATATGGGACAGAAAATAATCGCAAAAATATATAGATTTACAAAAAAAAATTCATACTGCAAGGTATTTGTAATATTTACAGAAAAACATATTTTCTATTAATATCTAACAAGATCTAAAAAGTTTATATATCAATATTGTAAAGTTTTCCCCTGCATTTTCTTATTCGCCTTTCGCAAGAAAATGCAGGGGAAAACGTTACAATATTGATATATAAACTTTTTAAAACTTGTGAGATATTAATTGAAAATATGTTTTTCTGCAAATATTACAAATACCTTGCAATATGAAAATTTGCAATTCTATATATGTTTGCTTTTATTATCTGTCCCATATGTGTGTATATATATATATATATATATATATATATATATATATATATATATATATATATATATATTGCCTCTCAGTGCAAGTGGGGAAAATCCAACATATTACTTTGAGATTGTTGCCAAGACTACAATTAGAGGGAAAATGTACGATCTCGTTTTAAATAAAAAAGTATAGATGTAGTCTTAACTAACATTCTAGCGGAACAATGAATTTAACAGTATAATCACTGCGTTCAATAGCCAATTAAATCAGGAATATAAATATTGATAATGGACATGGTTAAATGCGCCAGTGCGATCTATCCAAATATTGGCACATCATTAGCTGCTATAACAGCATCTCGCTATAATACGATAACGTATATTGATCAACGTAATTGGGGGGTGCCTTTCGGAGAGGTGAACAATATAATGGTTTCCATTAACCACTGTGTGTGCTAGTTGGAAGGCTAAGAGAGATTCGATTGCGTTCAGGCATACCTGATGAGTGAGCTAGCTAATAATGTCTCAGAGTATACAATAAATTGATTGTAAAATTAATATATTGATAAAGATAAACACTTATTACTACTATTGGATTGTTAAGGCGTCTACTTTGTGATAATTCATTTTAAAGATAAATAAAACGAAATTATATAATTTCATAAATTTTTTAAAATTAATAACTAAGTTACAGCTGCTTTTCTGAAGTAACTTTGTTGATTTGTGATATATCGCCATTCCCTTCAGAAAGACAGTAGTAGTGCAATTAGGACTTTCAAAATAGAGTCAAAGAGTCAACGTTTATTATAATTTAATAAATTTCATTAATTAATTCTGAAACTTGAAAAAATCTGTACACTGCCCCATTGCCAACTCCTTGCTATGACTCTTGAGAGAATACTAAACTAAAAATCAGGAAATTCAATAAAAACTAATTATAATTAAGCATATTTTTTGCTTCGAATCTTTTCTTTTTCACTTATTGGCATTAAAAATCCCCCCTTTTACTGCCCGAGTTTCGCCTCTGGCGATGCGCGCCGTTTAAACAGCCGCCCCCACCCGCACAAGGGTGATGTATAACCTCTTCTCGTCGTCAAGTATCCGAATCACGCGCCCTTCGGTCTCGGGCCCTGTGTAACATTGGCCATTTGCTAACGCCAAGGGCCGCCGAATCAATATTTCATCCCTGTGTCGGGGTGGGGCGGCGGAAAACATTTCCTCGCAGTACGCGGCGCGCCAACGCACACAATGGTCGCCGTCGCGATCTGCTGCATCCTCGTGCTGCTCGCCGTGTTTATTGTGCTCATCATCGTGGTGGGCCAGAACATGGGCGAACCAAAAGCCTAAACCCACAACAATATTTACCACACAAAAAAATAATTTTAAACCACGTGCCATTACCTCTACAAGCCTTGAGTAATTACACCAGTAAAATAACAACGCCAACAGGGTAAATAAGAAATAACAGCAAATGCTCAAATTAAATTCATCCACTCCAAAAACCATGTGAAACAATAAAAAGCTTTTAACGCGGAAAATTATTTTGTGTGAGAGTCTCTCCAGAAATGTGCAGCGTCGTCGCCTCTCAGTGCAAGTGGGGAAAATCCAACATATTACTTTGAGATTGTTGCCAAGACTACAATTAGAGGGAAAATGTACGGTCTCGTTTTAATGCGCGCCTCCACTCACTTCATCTCCCTCCCGGAGTGGAAAATAATCACATGGGACTAAACCGTGCAATGTAGATTATCATTATTATTTTTTATGTATGTTAGAATTTTAGTACATATAATCGCCAGTGTGCCAATGAAAAACAAATCATCCTACTACACTGTTTTATCATTTAAATAAAAACTGTTACAATATTTTATAGTGAATTTATTACATTGTATTGATGTTAGAAAACTGTACGCATCTTTAAATAATCAGCAGGATTATACTAAACAAATCGTCTGAAAAAGTGAGCAAATAACAGACACTAGGGCTTAAATAATCAGCAGGATTATTTAAAGACTGCGTTACAATAATTTAATAATAAACAGAACCAGTAAAAAAAATTAGTGGCTTAGTAGGTTTGTATGTATTATATTATTTGTACCTAACTTTACCGACAGTACTTGTATGGATGTTAATAAAACCGATATTTTGTGAATGAAATTCCTTGTATTTGTATGTTTGTAAAGCGTTTTCAGATGGGAATTAAATAATCGGATTGTATGGGGGGTGAGTCGGTATGTAGTTACAGGGGGTGCTTAAAGTATTATTGTCGTGTCGACGCGCGACTGAATAAATAAAGTAATGGGTAATTTATTGGGTGGGTTAAAATAGACTGTTTACTGGGGTAATAAAACTTCTTTTTTTAGAACGATATTATCTTTTATTGGGTTACTGGCTTGCAAGAGTGATTATAAGAGTTTTGTCTTACTTTTTAGTTTATCATATTATATTTTTTTCCATGGGGGTCTGGTGTTGCATTGAATCCCACCGCGCTTCCGTATTTCTTAGCATTCATTCACTACTATACTACAGACGCTTTCGTTCGGAAGATGTTCCTGGGGGATTTGATTAAGGGTTTTTCCAAATATTTACAATTTTCCAAATAAAACATACAAAATCGTATTTATAATCAATACTAACTTTGACTTTTAATAACATGAAAACTAGCAACTACGTATTTTTTGATTATTGCTTCCGTACATAGGCTAATATATTGCTAATATGTTAGCGAAGTTTTAAAAATATTCATCCAGGGATTTTCGAAATATTAGCAATTTTCCAGATAAAATATATAAAATTAAATTTATATGAAATACTGACTTTGATCTTCAATAATGCGAAACCATATAATTTTTGATTATTACTTAATAGTAAGACCAATGTATTACTAATATATTAGAGAAGTTTGGAAAATATTCATCAAGGGAATTCCGAAATATCTACAATTTTCCAGATAAAACAAACAAAATCACATTTATATGGAATACTAACTTAATAATTTAATAACATGAAAACAAGCAACCACGTGATTTTTGATTATTAGTTTCATAGGTAGATTAATATATTGAGAATGCATTAGCGAGGTTTGAAAAATATTCAACGAGGGATTTTCGAAATATCTACAATTTCTCAGATAAAACATACAAAATCGTATTTATATGAAATACTGACTTTGACTTCAATAATATGAAAACTAGTTACCACGTAATTTTGATTACTACTTTGATAGTAACATCAATATATTGCTAATATATTAACAAATAAAAAAAATTATAAATAAGTATTTTAGTTACACTAGTTACACCTCGCGAAGACTAAATTTGTGATTGTTATAATACAATACACAATAGCTCTTGGAATGTTTGAATTAAATCTGGTATGAATATTTACTATGACCTATATTGTATCCCAGAATAAACCCGCTTATCTATCTTATAAACTAGTTTTTATAGCTGGCCCGCTCGTCGAGCGAGCGAGGACGGTGCAGCGGTCAGTACGGTCATGACAGTTGTGCGCGTCCGCAAATTTTCGGGTTAACGTCGCGTTTGCTGTGTTATTAGTGAATTATTGTGCGATATTAATTGTGATATTATCTGTGTGCCATTCAAAGATGATACACCGCTGATTTTAGTCAGCGCATGACTTATTATTGGTGCCTAACAAAAGGTATTTATATAAAACGCCTATACGTTTGTCATGAAACTACTCATTGTTATATAACTGGTGTTTGGGATTTTTTTTATTAAAAACACATATAAAGACTAATTTTCATAAAAATTATGGCTTAGCCCTTTTGCCCAAACACCCGTGATTTTATTTATTTATTTGTTTCGGATGCATAAGAGGTATGGGATAGACATAGCCTAACCCTACAACAATGCATCACAGACATACGTTTTACATTACATTTGGAGTATGTTATATACTATATACAAGAAATAAAATAAAAAATAAACCACTAATCCACTAACTACTAAAAATAATAACAGTGATGTAATATACGTACAATTTTCGCGTATTACCTTTCTCAGTTCTTTAGAAGTTTTCTGTGTAGTTAAAGTAAATACCGGGCGATTAAACTCGTCTGAGATTCTCCCTTTACAAGAAAAGCCCTTCGTTAAGAATGTTATTATGCCATTCTAGGGCTAGTCTAGAATGGCATAATAACATTCTTAACAGCATGTATATATTTTCCTTTCATTACAATCCTGGTGATAAAAATGTAAATAATACACATTTTTATATTTAAAAAAATTGTAAAAAATCCAATTTTTGGATTTTGGATATTATCATTAGACAATTGGATTACGTATTTATTTAGCTTAAAAAAGAGCTATTACTTACTATTTTTTCTGTCTTATTAAAATCGTGGTGGTAGAAAATGTAAACAAAACAAAGTTGTATGTTTAAAATATTGTAATAAATACAATTTTCAAATTTTGAATATTATGATCAAACAGTTGAATTGCATATTTACTTAGCTCCAAAATGAGCTATTATTTATTAATTTACCCCTTTTATTAAAATCGTGGTGAAAGAAAATGTAAACAATGCACATTTTTATAATTTTTTTTTTAATAAATTCAATTGTTGGATTTTGAATATTATGATTAGATAAGTTAATTACTTATTCATTTATCTTCAGAATGAGCTATTAATTATTAATTTCTCTCTTTCATTAAAATTATGGTGATAGAAAATATAAACACAACCAATTTTTATGTTTACAAAAATTATGATAAATCCAATTTTTGGTTGTGAATATTATAATTAGACAATTGAATTACATATTTATTTAGCTTCAAAATGAGCTATTATTTATTAATTTCTCCTTTTTATTAAAATTATGGTTATAAATAATGTAAACAAAACACATTTTTATGTTTAAAAAAAAATTTAATAAATCCAATTTTTGGATTTTGACTATTATGATTAGACAATTGAATTACTTATTCATTTATCTTCAAAATGAGCTATTAGCTATTAAATTCTCCTTTTCATTAAAATCGTGGTGATAGAAAATGTAAACAAAATACATTTTTATATTGTATTAATTGAAATAAATACAATTTTTGTATTTTGAATATTATGATTAAACAATTAAATTACGTATTTAGTGAGCTTTAGAATGAGTTATTATTTATTAATTTTTCCCTTCCATTAAAATCATGGTGATGGAAAATATAAACACAACCAATTTTTATGATTAAAAAAATTATGATAAAGCCAATTTTTGTTTTTGAATATTATGATTAGAAAAATGAGCTATAATTTATTAATTTATTCCTTTCACTAAAATCATGGTGATAGAAAGTGTAAACAAAACACATTTTTTGTTTTAAAAAATTGTAATAAACACAATTTTTAAATTTTGATAATTATGATGTGACTGTTGAATTAAATATTTATTTAGCTCCAAAATGAGCTATAATTTATTATTTTTTTCCTTTTATTAAAATCGTGGTGATAGAAAATGTAAACCCAATACATTTTTATGTTGTATTAATTTTAATAAATACAATATTTTGGATTTTGAATATTTTGATTAGACAATTGTATTACGTATTTATTTAGCTCCAAAATGAGCTATTATTTATTAATTTCATCATTTCATTAAAATTTTGGTGATAGAAAATGTAAATAAAACACATTTATATGTTTTGTTTTTTTTTATAAATCCAATTTTTTGATTTTGAATATTATGATTAGACAAATGAATTACGTATTTATTTAGCTTCAAAATGAGCTATAATTTATTAATTTATTCCTTTCACTAGTCATGGTCTTCGAAAATGTAAACAAAACAAATTTTTATGTTTATAAAAATTGTAATAAATCCAATTTTTGAATTTTTAATATTATGATTAGACATTTGAATTACATATTTATTTAGCTTCAAAATGAACTATTATTTATGAATTTATCCCTTTTATTAAAATCGTGGTGATAGAAAATGTAAACAAAACAATTTTTTATGTTTATAAAAATTGTAATAAATACAATTTTTGAATTTTGAATATTATGATAAGACAGTTGAATTACATATTTATTTAGCTCTAAAATGAGCTATTACTTATTAATTTGTTCCTTTCATTAAAATCTTGGCGATAGAAAATGTAAACAAAACAAATTTTTATGTTTATAAAAATTGTAATAAATACAATTTTTGAATTTTGAACGTATTTATTTAGCTTGAAAATGAGCTATAATTTATTAATTTATTCCTTCCAATAAAATTATGGTGATAGAAAATGTAAACAAAACAATTTTTTGTTTATAAAAATTGTAATAAATACAATTTTTGAATTTTGAATATTATGATTAGACATTTGAATTACATATTTATTTAGCTTCAAAATGAACTATTATTTATTAATGTATCCCTTTTATTAAAATCGTGGTGATAGAAAATGTAAAAAAAACAAATTTTTATGTTTATAAAATTTGTAATAAATCCACTTTTTGAATTTTTAATATTATGGTTAGACATTTGAATTATTCCTTTAGCTATAAAATAAACTATTACTTATTAATTTGTCCCTTTCATAGGGACAACATTTGTTATATTTTGACCATTCCAACTCACTTCTGAACAAATAAAACTGTAGAGGGCTTAATCGACATCCTTGCCTTTCTATAAATGGTATAATTGCGGGAAAAATCAAAAAACATTAGGTTATATTGTAACCATATAGTAAACACACAAATTTGGTATATTTTGACCATTCTAACTCACTCCTGTCATAAATAAAACAGTAGAGGACTTGCCTTATTAAAAATACGACAATTTTGTATATTTTGAAGAATTATAACGGGAGTAATATCGTATATTCTTGAAATTATATTCAACTTTATATCAAATTGAATTCTTGAAATTATAAATAAATGTTTGGCATTTATTCTGTATTTTTTTAGCACCCTTATTTTTGGCTTAAGTGTTCTCTATTAATTTTACGCCGCCGTTTAATTAAGTCCCGTAATATATTCCTGCCGCATGCAATATCGCAGCCGAGAATTGGCTTATCGCTCTTCCCGGCCGGCGGTCGCTGTAATGCGGAAGGGAATGATGCATGACAGGTAAGCCAAGTCTTGCAGAAGTTCCCGCAGTGAACTTCACGTTAAATTCCACAAGCCCACCCCTCCGCGTCTCGTCATACCGCCGCTGATCCCACACAGATTAATCCCCGACACGCGCGCCCCACCCCCGTCGGATTTATATATCGAAAATGACATACGCGCAAAAATAACGGGCCTGCGAGTACGTAAGAGAGAATATATATAGAGAATATAAAATAAATAAATAACTAAATAAATACATACATATAATATTTGTACAAGTAATTACACCTACCAATATTAACTCTAATGGAACAGTTATGACATAAAATTTATTCAACAATGCACTCACATGCATAAAATTATGAAACTTAGGTATAAATGTAAGGTAAACCTTGTAACGGGTCATGGTATATCCACCAGATAATCAAGAAATTTAAGAATGTTTAAGTGTTATATTTTTAAAGACGTATAATTCAACATATAATAACTACAATAGTGAATATATCAAATTAAGTCTGGATATTAAAAAAAAATCTACATCTATTAAACATTTTAAATCTGTGTTAAGAAAAATAATGTAAATGATTTAGTTTTCTTGAATCTTGCTAGGTTTTTCTTATTCTGATTTATTTTACCTCATACAAATATCATCAACAGTTTTTAGCCGATATATAATCGAACTGGCTTATCTTTCAAAACTGCTGTAAAATCTTAATTTTCCACATTTAATTATCTTAAATTGTTCTTGATTTATAACGCTCTGAATTTATAATGAAGCCAATTTTTTTTTTACTTGAATTTGATTATCATATGCAACCTTCACATGCTCTAGAACGCATAAAGTCCGGATCATTACCCTGCCAGGCTGCCAACTACCCCCTTGATTATTTCCGGTGGGAAATGTGTGCAATTTCCATGGGAAAATTAGGTTCGATTCGCGAGATCTCTCTCTCTCTCTCTCTCTCTCTCTGAACTCTGATGGCCTCGACTTTAGCCCAGTTAGTTGATAGCTATGTATAAATTAAGTCTTAATCAGTGACGTAACTTGGGGGGTCGCGAGGGAGTGTTATTGATCCCGGCGCATCCACCATATTTTTCCACTTACGTGTGCGCTACAATCTAATTGCCGCTGATTTGTCTAGACGCGGGGTGGGCTAGCTATTTTTAGAAAATCGGTATTTTTCTGGCACGGACCGTAATAAATGACTGAGAGTCAGACAAGAAAATATAAATGCAAGACAGTGTTAAAATTCTGAGTTTAATTTAGAAAGTATATAGGGTAATACTGAGGAAATTAATACAATTTCATTATTATTTATTTATTTATTAATAGGTGTTTTTCTACTGCAATAATTTTTACTTATAGAAATATATAAATCCTTGCTTTTAATTTAATGAATAAATACATTTTAAATTGTAAAAAAGAAAAACTTTACTTAAAACATTGCTATTACTTCAAAATACTTAATACTTTCTATGTGTTCTTTCATTTCAAATTGAAAAAAAAAACATAAAAAATTTACCTGAAACCTAATTTTTATTAAAATCGAATTATAGTAGTATGTAGTATATTCCAGGTAATTTTGAAGAAAATTAATTCTCTAATATTCGACTTATGATGATTTTCAGAATGATATGTTTGACATATATACGATTTCCGAAAAAAAAACCTTAAAAATATTACTAGTCTAACCTGAAACCTAATTTTCATGGAAATCGAATTATAGTAGTATGTAGTATTCAGGTAATTTTCAAAAAATTTAATTCTCTAATACTCAACTTATGACGATTTTTAGAATATAATTAAAATAATTACCTTTTCCGAAAAAAAATAATAATAAAATTACGTGTATAACCTGAAACCTAATTTTCATTGAAATTGAATTATAATAGAATGTAGTATATTTCAGGTAATTTTGAAAAAAAAAAAATTCGCTAATTCTCAACTTATGACAATTTTCAGAATATGATTGAAATAATTACCTTTTCCGAAATTAAAAAGAAAACATAATAAGATTGCTTGTCTAATCTGAAACCTAATTTTCATAGAAATCGAATTATAATAGTATGTAGTATATTTCAGGTAATTTTAAAAAAAATTCATTCTCTAAAACTCAACTTATGACGATTTTTAGAATATGATTGAAATAATTACCTTTTCCGAAATTAAGAAAAAAATAATAATAAAATTACTTGTATAACCTGAAACCTAATTTTCATTGAAATCGAATTATAACAGAATGTAGTATATTTCAGGTAATTTTGAAAAAAATTAATTCGCTAATACTCAACTTATGACGATTTTCAGAATATGATTGAAATAATTACCTTTTCCGAAATTTAAAAAAAAAACATAATAAAATTACTTGTATAACCTGAAACCTAATTTTCATTGAAATCGAATTATAATAGAATGTAGTATATTTCAGGTAATTTTGAAAAAAAATCATTTTCTAAAACTCAACTTATGACGATTTTTAGAATATGATTGAAATAATTACCTTTTCCGAAATTAAAAAAAAACATAATAAGATTGCTTGTCTAACCTGAAACCTAATTTTTATTGAAATCGAATTATAATAGTATGAAGTATATTTCAGGTAATTTTGAGGAAAATTCATTCCCTAATACTCAACTTATGACGATTTTCAGAATACGATTGAAATAATTACCTTTTCCGAAATAAAAAAAAAATCATAATATGATTGCTTGTCTAACCTGAAATCTAATTTTCATTGAAATCGAATTATAATAGTATGTAGTATATTTCAGGTAATTTTGAAAAAAAATCATTCTCTAAAACTCAACTTATGACGATTTTTAGAATATGATTGAAATAATTACCTTTTCCGAAATTAAAATAAAACATAATAAGATTGCTTATCTAACCTGAAACCTAATTTTCATTGAAATTGAATTATAATAGTATGTAGTATATTTCAGGTAATTTTGAAAAAAATTCATTCTCTAAAACTCAACTTATGACGATTTTTAGAATATGATTGAAATAATTACCTTTTCCGAAATAAAAAAAAAATCATAATAAGATTGCTTGTCTAACCTGAAATCTAATTTTCATTGAAATCGAATTATAATAGTATGTAGTATATTTCAGGTAATTTTGAAAAAAAATCATTCTCTAAAACTCAACTTATGACGATTTTTAGAATATGATTGAAATAATTACCTTTTCCGAAATTAAAATAAAACATAATAAGATTGCTTGTCTAACCTGAAACCTAATTTTCATTGAAATCGAATTATAATAGTATGTAGTATATTTCAGGTAATTTTGAAAAAAAATCATTCTCTAAAACTCAACTTATGACGATTTTTAGAATATGATTGAAATAATTACCTTTTCCGAAATAAAAAAAAAATCATAATAAGATTGCTTGTCTAACCTGAAATCTAATTTTCATTGAAATCGAATTATAATAGTATGTAGTATATTTCAGGTAATTTTGAAAACAATTCATTTTCTAAAACTCAACTTGTGACGATTTTTAGAATATGATTGAAATAATTACCTTTTCCGAAATTAAAAAAAATAAATAATAAAATTACTTGTATAACCTGAAACCTAATTTTCATTGAAATCGAATTATAATAGAATGTAGTATATTTCAGGTAATTTTGAAAAAAATTAATTCGCTAATAGTCAACTTATGACGATTTTCAGAATATGATTGAAATAATTACCTTTTCCGAAATTAAAAAAAAAACATAATAAAATTGCTTGTGTAACCTGAAACCTAATTTTCATTGAAATCGAATTATAATAGTATGAAGTATATTTCAGGTAATTTTGAGGAAAATTCATTCCCTAATACTCAACTTATGACGATTTTCGGAATATGATTGAAATAATTACCTTTTCCGAAATTAAAAAAAAAACATAATAAAATTACTTGTATAACCTGAAACCTAATTTTCATTGAAATCGAATTATAATAGAATGTAGTATATTTCAGGTAATTTTGAAAAAAATTCATTTTCTAAAACTCAACTTATGACGATTTTTAGAATTTGATTGAAATAATTATCTTTTCGGAAATTAAAAAAAAACATAATAAAATTACTTGTGTAACCTAAAATCTAATTTTCATTGAAATCGAATTATAGTAGTATGTAGTATATTTCAGGTAATTTTGAAGAAAAATAATTCTCTAATACTCGACTTATGACCTGAAAACCAAAGTCAGTATTTTATTTAAAAAAATGGGATTTTGTATGTTTTAACTGGATATTTGAAATTATTTCAAAAATCCCTGAATGGATATTTTTCAAACTTTGTTTATGCATTAGCAATATATTAGTGTATTCATGAAAGTTATTATTAAAAATTACATTATTACTAGTTTTCATGATATTGAATGCCAAAGTCTGTATTTCTTTGAAATACGATTTAGTATGATTAAACTGAAAATTTGCGATTATTTCAAAAATCCCTCGATGGATATTTTTGAAACTTTGTTTATGCATTAGCAATGTATTATTGTATCCATTAAAGTTATTATCAAAAATTACGTTATTACTAGTTTTCATGATATTGAATGCCAAAGTCTGTATTTCTTTGAAATAAGATTTAGTATGATTAAACTGAAAATTTGCGATTATTTCAAAAATCCCTCGATGGATATTTTTTAAACTTTGTTTATGCATTAGCAATATATTAGTGTATCCATTAAAGTTATTATCAAAAATTACGTTATTACTAGTTTTCATGATATTGAATGCCAAAGTCTGTATTTCTTGGAAATACGATTTAGTATGATTAAACTGGAAATTTGTGATTGTTTCAAAAATCCCTCGATGGATATTTTTTAAACTTTGTTTATGCATTAGCAATATATTAGTGTATCCATTAAAGTTATTATCAAAAATTACGTTATTACTAGTTTTCATGATATTGAATGCCAAAGTCTGTATTTCTTTGAAATACGATTTAGTATGATTAAACTGAAAATTTGCGATTATTTCAAAAATCCCTCGATGGATATTTTTGAAACTTTGTTTATGCATTAGCAATGTATTATTGTATCCATTAAAGTTATTATCAAAAATTACGTTATTACTAGTTTTCATGATATTGAAAGCCAAATTCTGTATTTCTTTGGAAATACGATTTAGTATGATTAAACTGGAAATTTGTGATTATTTCAAAAATCCCTTTATGGATATTTTTCAAACTTTGTTTATGCATTAGCAATGTATTAGTGTATCCATTAAAGTTATTATCAAAAATTACGTTATTACTAGATATCATGATATTGAATGCCAAAGTCTGTATTTCTTGGAAATACGATTTAGTATGATTAAACTGGAAATTTGTGATTGTTTCAAAAATCCCTCGATGGATATTTTTTAAACTTTTTTTATGCATTAGCAATATATTAGTGTATCCATTAAAGTTATTATCAAAAATTATGTTATTACTAGTTTTCATGATATTGAATGCCAACTTTTGTATTTCTTAGAAATACGATTTAGTATAATCAAACTGGAAATTATTGATTATTTCAAAAATCACTCAATGAATATTTTTCAAACTTCGCTAATGGGTTAGCAATATATTAGTCTACTATTAAAATCATAAGCAAAAAATACGGGGTTGCTAGTTGTCATGCTATTGATTGCTAATATCAGTAACGCCACATAGCTAAATATAACTCATGAAAATTACTGTATTGTTGCTAATAAAACATGATTATTGTAAAGTTTGCATCTATATCGGTTGAAACAATCAAACAGCTACTATGTTAGTCAAACCCCCAACGTGATTCAAACGTCGCAGTGGCAGTTATACCAAGAACGCTCCAGGCCTTCACTATTACATATGCGATATCCCGCATTATTACCAGGAAATTTGTATGCGCACGTACAAGGGATAATCCCGTCTTAGATATCAGAAATGGGGCCGGTGATGAGACTCTCTTTGCATAGCCACACCCTCGTACTAAACGTGACGCTGATCGCTGACGACAGAGTAATTCCCTGCCGCCCGCTTTTAGCGTTCTACACGATATTTAACTGACTCGTGTCATGATTTTTCATTTGTACATCAAGAATTATGTTCAATGCAATACATTTGTATACAAATTTCGTTAATAAATGATTACAATTTAAATGATTGGCGATAACTTTGAACATAACACGAATAGAGTAGTTTTCATTCAGAGCCGCCCTAGGATATTCGGAACCCGTGGGCTACTAAAAATAATGCGCCCTTTTTTATAAGAAAATACACGGGATTACAAAATACATGCTGCATTCGTTTATCGTTGGTGAGCTGTTCTGGGCTGTTCGTCTCGTGTTATATTGCCTATGCGATCGGCTCCTAAAGCGCACGATATTACCTCGTCTCCTTCTGCGAATTTTTAGAAACTTATTTTTCATCACGTTAAAACACATTCGCGATTTCAATTGGTACACAATTTTTCAAAAAAGTTCACAGTTGTAACGCCCGTGTGTGCGTTTATTTATCCGTGATTAGCTCCGGTGCAGCTAGAAATGATTAACGAAAGCAGTTTAGATCTCATCAGTACAGCTCAACTATTGAGGATGATAATTGAATTCACATGAGGTTTTGTGAATTCAATTCTCATCCTCAATAGCGGTTTATATACATAGTAATGCAATTTTTTCCTTGGAGAGAAAGTTTAGCGCCATCTAGCGGTCACCACGTTAATTAACAATACACACCCATATAGTAATAAGCATTAACATACTCATGCCATTGTAACAAATGTTGATTCCGGCAGGTAGCATGACCGGAACAGGAAAACAAGCATAGCCGTTTATCCAATATCAATGTTTGTTTTAAGTGAAACAACTTGAGTTGTATTGGACACAACTCGATCAAATTCATATATAATGTTAATAATATAATTAGTCAAGATTTCAAACATACGAATTTTTCATTATACAGTCAATTTAGTGTAATTTAATCGCATTGAATTGAGAAATCAAATTAAACAGAGAAATCAAATAAAAATTCCCCAATTCAATCTCATTTTTTCCCCTATATAAATCTAATAGTTTCTTTCACAGCGCGATACGTAATAAATCTAAGCAGCGCCAATAATTTACTGCTCGCGCCAATTGATTGGCAGTTTGATTAGACTATTCCTCCGCTCGCCTCGACGCCCATCCTTTTTAAGTTGAAAAAGAGAAACGCCGTATTTCACACCCCTCTTGCCAACATCCCATAAATATTCATTCGCATACCGGGAGCGGCGCGCGGGCGTCATTTCCTGCAGGAAACACCACCCGCGTGGCGCAACAACAAAAAACGCGACGAATCCTTTATGGGATACGAAAGTCTCCACTTCCAATGTTATATTGCATTCAATATATATGTGATGCGGTTTTCATGCGGGTGCAAACTTGAAAAAAAAGAGGGCACATAGTAGTGGCGTATCCGGAGGAAAAAATGCTAAACTTTTGTATTCCAACGTTCTGAATTCAATTTATAAGTGTAAATTCACTGGATTTATTCCTTGAATAGATTTCTAGACCGATTTTAGAGACATGTACTAAAAAACTTCTATCGTCAGCCCTATGACGCTTTTACGTCGGTAAAGGGAGAAACTCACAGGAGTTTAATCACCTGGTATTTACTTTAATTTAACAGAAAACCTTTGAAAAACTGTGGAAGATGAAGCGATGTAACTCATGCTTCCCAATCGATGAGAAGGACGGCACCTCTAATCACTAGGGACTGAGCTGAATGAATATATTCGTTATTGGAGTGTGTTAAAAATTAGTTTGAAAATAAATATGTTGATACCTCCTACCTAGGAACGTTGTGCAATCTTTCTTATACTTTGATGTTATTTTTTTTATTAAGGCTTAAAACAGAGGCTACAACCCCCAGGCATACACTTTTAGGAATATAAATTAAATTCTTGTCTGTTAAATATTAATCGCTAGCGCCACGGAAAAAAAAATAGAATGAAATCACGGATGGTACGATTATATATAAAGTAAGCTACATACTGCCCCGTTATTCTATTCAACTATGCTAATCTTGCTAGTATATTTTATCGAATAAACCAAATTGTAACAGAAAAACATATTATTTGGGCATATAAACTCTTGTGGTTAATGAAGATTGATGGCGGTTGGCTCGCAGATTTTTCCACTCAAAAAACTTTTCGTTGGCCGCACGATAAAACAGCATAGTTTTCGCCGAAAGTGACAAAGAAGAAGAAGAAAAAAGAAGCCAAGTTTACTAAAACATAATGAGTTGCGGACGCTTTGCGCGAATAAATCTTTGCGATATGGCACCGGGCCAACACCTTCGCGGGGCAGGACGCGGGCTGCTGGCGTGGCGCCAGATTTTTGTAATATGCTGTCGAATTAATTTAATTAAAATATCAAATAGAAATTACGTGTGAGCATTGCGGCAGCCGTGAAACGATGCGGAAGTTTGTTGTAGTAGTTTGTGGGTCGGAGTACAGTTTAATTAAGTTTAATCCAATTGCAGGCATTTTTGAATGGGGGAGCTAATAGAGGGTGATTAGCGGATAGGTACCTAATTAGTTTCATTACAGTTGAATGAGTTTCAGTTTTTAATTTAATACTAGTTTATTAAGGAGTCTCAATTGTTGTCAGCACATTATTTTATTTCAAACAACTCGTCCTGAAAATCATCGTAACTCGAGTATGAGTGGATTAACTTTGTTAAAAATGATCTGAAATATACTACACACATTTATATTTCAATTTCAATAAAACATAGGATTCAACACCATGAAAACTAGCTACCCATTAGTTTTTGATTATGATTTTAATGGATAGACCAATATATTACTGATACATTAGAGAAGTTTTGAAAATAACCCTCTACAAAAATTTTTGAAGTAATTACAAATATCCAGTCAAAACACATATAAAATCGTGTTTTTTGAAATACAGACTGGCGTTCAATAGCATGAAAATTAGCAACCCTATAACTTTTGATTATGACTTTATTGGATAGACTAATATATTGCTAATGCGTAAATAAAGTTTGAAAAATATCCATCTAGAGATTTTCGAAATAATTACCAAATTCTAGTTAAAACATACAAAATCATATTTTTTATAAAATACTGAGTTTGTCATTGTCATTGGTTGCTAGTTTTCATGCTATTGAATGCAATAGCATGAAAACTAGCAACCCCGTAATTTTTTATTTTGGTTTTAATGGATAGAGTAATATATTGCTAATTCATTAGCGAAGTTTGAAATATATTGATCCAGGGATTTTTGAAATAATTACAATTTTCTCGTTTTAACATACAAAATCGTATTTATATTATAAACTGACTTAGGCAATCAATATCATGAAAACTAGTGACAACGTAATTTTTGATTATGACTTTATTGGATGGACTAATATATTGTTAATGCATATACATCGTTTCAAAAATATCCATCGAGGGTTTTAAAAAAAAAAATACAAATTTCCAGACACAATCGTATTTTTTGATATACTGACTTTGGTATCCAATATCATGAAAACTAAATACCCCGTAATTTTTTATTATGACTATAATGGATAGATAAATATATTGCTAATATATTAGCGAAGTTTGATATATATATATATATATATATATATATATATATATATATATCGTGTGATTTTAGAAATAATTACAAATTTCCCGTTTACACATACAAAATCGTTTTTCTATGAATTACTGACTTTGACATTCAATAAGATGTTAACTAGCAACCCTGTAATATTTTTATATAACTTTAGTCGATAGAGTAATATATTGCTAATTCATTAGCGAAGTTTGAAAAATATTGATCTAGGGGTTTTTGAAATAATTACAAATTTCTCGTTTAAACATACAAAATCGTATTTCTATGAAACTATGAAATACTGACTTTGGAATTCAATATCATGAAAACTAATGACACTGTATTTTCTTATTATAACTTTATTGCATACACTAATATATTATTAATACATAAACAAAGTTTGAAAAATATGCATCTAGGGATGTTTGAAATAATTACAAATATCCAGTTAATACATACAAAATCGTATTTTTATAAAATATTGACTTTGTCCTTCAATAACATGAAAACTAGCAACCCCGTTATTTTTGATAATGACTTTAATGGATAGAGTAATATATTATTAATTCATTAGCGAAATTTAAAAAATATTCATCTAGGGATTTTTGAAATAATTACATATATCCAGTTAAAACATACAAAATCGTATTTTTATAAAATATTGACTTTGTCCTTCAATAGCATGAAAACTAGCAACCCCGTTATTTTTGATTATGACTTTAATGGATAGAGTAATATATTATTAATTCATTTAACGAAATTTGAAAAATATTCATCTAGGGATTTTTGAAATAATTACATATATCCTGTTAAAACATACAAAATCGTATTTTTATAAAATATTGACTTTGTCCTTCAATAGCATGAAAACTAGCAGCCCCGTTATTTTTGATTATGACTTTAATGGATAGAGTAATATATTGTTAATTCATTTAACGAAATTTGAAAAATATTCATCGAGGGATTTTTGAAATAATTACATATATCCAGTTAAAACATACAAAATCGTATTTTTATAAAATATTGACTTTGTCCTTCAATAGCATGAAAACTAGCAACCCCGTTATTTTTGATTATGACTTTAATGGATAGAGTAATATATTATTAATTCATTTAACGAAATTTGAAAAATATTCATCGAGGGATTTTTGAAATAATTACATATATCCAGTTAAAACATACAAAATCGTATTTTTATAAAATATTGACTTTGTCCTTCAATAGCATGAAAACTAGCAACCCCGTTATTTTTGATTATGACTTTAATGGATAGAGTAATATATTATTAATTCATTAGCGAAATTTGAAAAATATTCATCGAGGGATTTTTGAAATAATTACAAATTTCCCGTTTTAGCATACAAAATCGTATTTCTATGAATTTTGGCATTCAATATCATGAAAACTAGTGATCACGTAAGTTTTGATTATGACTTTATTAAATAGATTAATACATTGCTAAAGCATTGGCGAAGTTTGAAAAATATTCATCGAGGGATATTTGAAATAATTACAAATTTCTCGTTTAAACATACAAAATCGTATTTCTATGTAGTAGTGAATTTGGCATTTAATCGCATGAAAACTAGTACCCCGTATTTTTTTGTTATGACTTTATTGACTATACTAATGTGTTGCTAATGCATAAATAAAGTTTGAAAAATATCCATCTAAGGATATTTGAAATATTTTCAAATTTCTAGTTAAAACACAAAAAATCGTATTTTTTATAAAATACTGACTTTGGCATTCAATAGCATGCAAACTAGCAACCCTGTAACTTGTTATTATGACTTTATTATATATATTATAATATATTGCTAATTCATTAGCGATGTTTGAAAAATATTTATCGAGGGATTTTTGAAATAATTACAAAATTTCAGTTGAAACATACATAATCGTATTTCTAAGAAATATTGGTTTTGGCATTCAATAGCATGAAAACTAGTGACCACGTAATTTTTGATTATGACTTTAGTAGATAGACTAATACATTGCTAATGCATTAGCGAAGTTTGAAAAATATCCATCGAGGGATTTTTGAAATAATGGCAAATTACAGTTAATACATACATAATCGTATTTCTAAGAAATGCTGAGTTTGGCATTCAATATCATGAAAACTAGTAACCACTTAATTGTTGATTATGACTTTAATTGATAGACTAATATATTGCTAATTCATTAGCGAAGTTTGAAAAATATTCATCGAGCAATTTTTTAAATAATTACAAATTTCCGGTTTAAACTACAAAATCGTATTTCTATAAAATACTGACTTTAGTATTCAATAGCATGAAAACTAGTGACATGTAATTTTTGATTATGACATTAATAGATAGATTAATATATTGCTAATACACTAACGAAGTTTGAAATATACACATCGACGGATTTTAGAAATTATTACAAATGTTCAGTCAAAACATATATAAAATCGTATTTGTGTAAATACTGACTTTGGCGTTCCATAGTATGAGTAGTATCAACCCCGTAATTTTTTATTTTATAACTTCAGTATATAGAATAATATATTGCTTATTTATTAGCAATGTTTGAAAAATATTCATCCAGAGATTGTTGAAATAATTGCAAATTTCACTTTTAAACATACAAAATCGTATTTATATAAAGTACTGACTTTGGAATTCAATAGCATGAAAACTAGGATCCCCGTAATTTTTCATTCATTATGACTTTAGTGGATAGACCAATATATTGCTAAAGCATTGGCGAAGATTGAAAAATATCCATCTAGGGATTTTTGAAATATTTACATGTTTGTGGTGCGTATGTGTAATCTAGTACATTTCATTAAAACTTTGTGCTGATATCTCAAGCACTCTATTGGAATATTATTCATATTCTCTAGAGGGCACTACCCGGTGATCCTGATAACATGAGCATGTTGACGGTTATTACCATATGGGTGTGCATTGCTAATTGATGTGGTGCCGCCAGATGGCGTTTAACTTCCCTCTACGAGGGTAAGTTGTACTGATTTCATTAAAATATTGAGTCGCGCGTTGTATATGTAATCTAATGTAATTTATTTCATGATGGATATATCATATAAACTAACCAAGGCCATATAAAAGCTATTTAACTCGTGATTGGTTTCATTTATTTCTGTTTGAACTTTAATAGGATGAAATCGATTTTGATTTAACATCGCCCCCCCCCCCCCCCCCCCCAAAAAAAATTAGATTTGATTGTGCCATCTACTAAATTGTTTCTATTTCTGTGTGTTTCAGAGTGTGATCAGACATTTGTGAGTCGGCCCGGGAGTCCGCAGAACGGTACCTTCACCGCCCCCGAGTTCCTAAACCCACGGGGTCATTCGCGACAGTGTTTGTACACCTTTCTGGCGGGGCCCGGCCAGCGCGTCGAGGTGCTCTTCGTCAGCTTCTCACTGCGTGGGACCCCGCCTGAGTAAGTATATTGGGAACACACTTAGATGTGTTAATATAAGTACCTTTTGTGTGGATTAAAATAAATTGGGTAAAATAATGTAATTTTCTCTCTAGAGAGAAAGTTTAACGCCATCTGGCGATTTTAATAATACACGAACGATTTTTAATAATAATATTTATTTACATATAGCTAAATACATTTATAATATAACAAAATAATATAATAATTATGTAAGAATAATATAAGAGTTATATAATAATATTATTGTTATATTATTTTTGTATTATTCTTGTATTATTCTTATATTACTCTTGTATTACTCTTATATTACTCCTATATTACTCTTATATTACTCTTATATTACTCTTATATTACTCTTATATTACTCTTATATTACTCTTATATTACTCTTATATTACTCTTATATTACTCTTACATGACTCTTTATACAAGAATAATACAAGAATAATACAAGAATAATACAAGAATAATACAAGAATAATACAAGAATAATACAAGAATAATACAAGAATAATACAAGAATAATACAAGAATAGTACAAGAATAATACAAGAATAATACAAGAATAGTACAAGAATAATACAAGAATAATACAAGAATAATACAAGAATAATACAAGAATAATACAAGAATAATAAAAAATAATACAAGAATAATACAAGAATAATACAAGAATAATACAAGAATAATACAAGAATAATATAACAATAATATAAGAATAATAATAAGAAGAAGAAAAGATAATGGTAATAATAATAACAATAAGCTTTATTGTCCTGCAGAAACAAAATCTAATTACAGGACAACAATAATAATATGCAAAAAGTTAATAAATAATAATACATATAAATATTTAAAAAAGTAACTATAAAAAAAAAGTAACATAATATACAACATGTATTATAGCTCGCTAACTATTAATTTAATTAATGATTTAATTTTTTTTTTGCTGTATATTGAATATATCGGTAATATAATAATACAAGAATAAAACAAGAATAATACAAGTATTATTCTTGTATTATTCTTATATGACTCTTATATTACGAGTAATATAAGAGTAATATAAGATTAATATAGGTATAATACAAGAATAATACAAGAATATTACAAGAATAGTACAAGAATAGTACAAGAATAATACAAGAATAATACAAGAATAATACAAGAATAATACAAGAATAATACAAGAATAATACAAGAATAATACAAGAATAGTACAAGAATAATACAAGAATAATACAAGAATAGTACAAGAATAATACAAGAATAATACAAGAATAATACAAGAATAATACAAGAATAATACAAAAATAATACAAGAATAATACAAGAATAATACAAGAATAATACAAGAATAATACAAGAATAGTACAAGAATAATACAAGAATAATACAAGAATAGTACAAGAATAATACAAGAATAATACAAGAATAATACAAGAATAATACAAGAATAATACAAAAATAATACAAGAATAATACAAGAATAATACAAGAATAATACAAGAATAATATAACAATAATATAAGAATAATAATAAGAAGAAGAAAAGATAATGGTATTGGGTTGGTTGATTAATAAATAAGTATTTTAAAACGTGGCTTATTTGGGTCATCGAGGTCGGCACGAGACGCGTTGCCATGACTACATAAGGGCTACTCCGTGTGACCCATATAGATACCAATAAAATGTAGTAAACATCATATAATTTTTATTTCTTAAAATTTAATAATTTGAAGGATTTAATTTTTTTAATTATAATTCGTTTTCGCTTCACAATCCCTCAAAGTTCGTAAAAATTGTTTGAAATTACCAATTCAAAAATGCTCTTTTCGAGCTGTATCTCAGTAAGTGTTTGTCGTAAGGACTTCTAGTTTGTGTTTTTGGATTCTGAGAGTGGCTTTCCATACGAGAACTCTATTATCTTCATTTTTCCTACATTACGTTTAACGTGACATGCGAAAAACCGAGAAATAATCGAAGGGTTAGAGGTGAAATTTTGTACAATAAAAATAAAAAAATTAAACATTCATTTTATGCTACCAATCAATACTCGTTAGAGTACTAATTAAAAATACGAAATCCATTTGTTGATATCTCTTTCCGTTTTCGCGTTACATCCCTTCAAAGTTCGTAAAAATTTCTTGAAATATCCATTTCAAAACCGCGCTTGTCGAGCTGTATCTCGGTAAGTGTTTGTCGTATCGACTTCTAGTTTCTGTTTTTGGATTCAGAGAGTGGCTTTCCATAGGAAAACTTCATTATCTTCAATATCCCTCCATTACTTTTAATGTGACATGCGAAAAACCGAGAAATGAGCGAAGGGATACAGGTGATTTTTTTACATTAAAAATAAAAAATTCAAAATTAATTTTATGCTAAAAATAAATACTCTTTAGGGTACTAATTAATAATACGAAAACCGTTTGTGGATATCTCTTTCCGTTTTGCCGCCACAACCCCTCAAAGTTCGTAAAAATAGCTTGAAATTGCCATTTTAAAAACGCACTTTTCGAGCTGTATCTCAGTAAGTGTTGGTCGTATCGACCTCCAGTTTGTGTTTTTGAATTCAGGGGGTGGCTTTCTATACGAGAACTGTATTAACCCCAATCTCCCTACATTACTTTTAACGTGACATGAGAAAAACCGAGAAATTATCAAAGGGTTAGAGGTGAAATTTGTACAATAAAAATAAAGAAATTCTAAATAAATTTTATGCTACTAATAAATACTACTTAGGGTACTAATTAAAAATGTGAAACCAGTTTGTGGTTATCTCTTTCCGTTTGTGCATCACCCATCTTTCAAAGTTAACCATGAAATTAAAAATATATATATAAATTATAAATAGTACAACTTACCCTCGAAGAGGGAAGTTAAACGCCATCTGGCGGCACCACATTAATTAGCAATGCACACCCATATGGTAATAACCGTCAACATGCTCTTGTCTTCAGGATCACCGGGTAGTGCCCTCTAGAGAATAATATTCCAACAGAGTGCTTGAGATATCAGCACAAGGCCAATCGTATAAAACATATAAATAATATAAAATTAAATAATATAAGATTAAATAATATAAAATTAAACAATATAAAATTAAATAATATAAAATTAAACAATCCCAGAAGACATCTAAAAAAACTCTAAAATTAAATTTCCAGCTTAATTCAGCAGAAAATAATCGTCACCATAACCCCAATGCACTACAGTTGTATTGGTAATTGGAATAAATATGGAATTAGCTCGTGTGCAGCGCATAAATTATACCAACCTAATTAACCGATTTCGCAGGTCGATAAATAACGCTGCGACCATAGCACTGCCAAACGCAGCTTTTTGATCGGGGGATTATCATTTACACGTCCGAATTGTTCGAGTGTAATTGATTAAATTTCACGGCTGCCCCCCCGCCCGCAACAACCAACAAGCCGAATTATTTTAATCCACACAGAGGCTTTAATGAACATTAACCCTTAAAACTAACGATTAATTTAGGTGCTAAGATTTTTGTTTTAAATGTTTTGTTAGGGATACGCGCAAAACAAAAATGAGTTGAGATTGGGAATGAGAGTGAGGTTTAAATATAAACGCAATTCAAGACGTTCATAAAGGGATTCACACTGTTTGTTACATATTTTATATATTTAGTGGTAATTTTAATTTTTTATTCATAAATTGAGTTAAAAGAAAATATATTGTTCAATGTTAACAATTTTCTTTTAAGCACCCAGAAAAGTCCGGTTATGTCCGGTAATGTTCGGTAATGTTCGGTAATGTTCGGTGATGTTCGGTACTGTCCGGTAATGTTCGGTAATGTCCGGTAATGTCTGGTAATGTTCGGTAATGTCCTGTAATGTCCGGTAATGTTCGGTAATGTCCGGTAATGTTCGGTAATGTTCGGTAATGTTCGGTAATGTCCGGTAATGTCTGGTAATGTTCGGTAATGTCCTGTAATGTCCGGTAATGTTCGGTAATGTCCGGTAATGTCTGGTAATGTTCGGTAATGTCCTGTAATGTCCGGTAATGTTCGGTAATGTCCTGTAATGTTCGGTAATGTCCGGTAATGTTCGGTAATGTCCGGTAATGTTCGGTAATGTTCGGTAATGTCCGGTAATGTCCGGTAATGTACGGTAATGTCAGGTAATGTCCGGTATAAAAATATATGAAAAATAAACATCGAACATCTTCAGCCCTGATTTCCTAGGCAGCGGTGTCGGTAAGAGCGACCGTTTTTGACGTCATTTACACATCACAAAAAACGTTTTAAATATATCTAATTGAATAACTCGCTATAATCCGCTGCAATTGATCACGTTTTCCCATTACTTTGAGGTTTACAGCTCTCTGGTTTACCATATTTATTTAAATACAGGCAAAACCTTTTTTTGACGTCAAAAGCGGCCGCCTTAATCGGCACTGCTTCTTAGGAAATCAGGGCTGAAGATGTTCGTTGTTTATTTTTTATATATTTTTTTATATATTTTTTTATATATTTTTTTATATATTTTTTTATATATTTTTTTATATATTTTTTTATATATTTTTTTATATATTTTTTTATATATTTTTTATATATATTTTTTATATATTTTTTTATACGGGATATTACCGGACTTTTCTCGGTGTTTGAAAATTGTTAACATTGAACATTGTATTTTATTGGTTGATAAAACTCGCTAAAATTACCACTAAAGTGCCTTTCGTTTATCACTCTGGGTTGGTACGGGCTTATTGTTTCCTGTTCTATTTGCCGCTTGCGATACGCATTATTCTACCTAGGCCTTTACAACCGGAGGCGCACGACTGCGATACTGCACGCCACGGGGCGACTAGTAATGCTAAACCATGGTAAACGAAAGCGCCTTAAGTATGTAAAATAATTCAGAATACAATGGAAATGATTTTAAAGTTGTATGAATCAAATAATAATAAAATTGTATTTTTGGTTTATGCAATTATTTAATGAAATTCTTTAAATTGCAATAACTCAAATTTTAGCTGACATAACTCACTGAAATTAACACAGGGTGTTTTTAATATATCGTTAATTTAATATAACTTCAAACTAATATATATATATATATATATATATATATATATATATATATATATATATATATATTAAATATCCTATAAAATATTAGAGTATACTTCAAAACAACGAAAAACAGGTTAAATGTATAGGTGTATTAATTTGCAATATTAATAAATAAAATTGTATTCAGTTAATAAAATTAAACCTCATTCTCATTGTAACAATTGCTAATTAAAACCAGCTAAATCGCGCGTATTGTTATCCAGTTGAGCTTACCTACATCATTATATTGTACAGAAATAGGATGAGAGAGAGAGCTTGGTGGGCTGGGGTGGGTTTGCGGATCGTTTCATATAATCAGGTGAATTGCACCTATATAGGGGGGCGAGCGAGTGAGAGAGTGGCCGGGTTTTATCGATTCCGCGTTTAGATATAGGTATTGCTGATGACTTGTCACCATTATATACATGCTTATATACATTACGTGTAGATGTGTATATGTCGGTGTAGCAGAAACAAACGCATTTGTGATTTGTGAATGTCGATGGTAATCGCCAGTTTTGTACAAAAAAAAGATTAAATAGAACAGATTTGCAAATGTGTGTTGTATGTAAAACCAATTACGCCATTAAGTAATAATAACTCTCGATATTATTAAAATTTATTTAGGAGCTAATGGTTAGAATCTTGTCTTGTACTAAGCATTGGACAGCGAGAGTTCAAACCCCGTTGTGGGAGAAATTTTGTTAATCAACTATCACAGTTTACAAAGATTTTCTATCAATATAGCGTAGCTGCACCTCTGGAATTACGAATACATTCATCAATAAATATCAACTTGTTCGCTATTATTCATTTGGAACTAATAAATAATTATACAATCCATAAATATTGACAAATCAACACGCAGTGGTTAACAAATGACAAATTCTAAACAGAAAATCGATTTTCTTTTGTTTCCATGGCTATCGCTACTTTTACTTTAAAACAGGCAATGTGATTCTCTCAGAATCTTTAAACACAATTTCCTTGAAGATTTGTTGATATAACCCTATAATTATTTTATACGATCGTAAAGGCAGTTAACCGAATAAAATAAAAACTACACAAAAAGTATAGGTGTCATTTGAGAAATGAAAGTTGTATACATTTCCGGCCAAACCGGAAATGAATGTTGTTTTTTAAATATGCCACTAAATAGTTATATATTTCTTAATTCAGTATCACGTAAACTATTTAGCGGCATATTTAAAATATAATATTCATTTCCGGTTGGGCCGCAAATGTGTACAACTTTTATTTCTCAAATGACACTATATACTTTTTGTGCAGTTTTTATATTATTCGGTGAATTCTCTTTATGATCGTATAAAATAATTTTAGGTTTATATAAACAAATTTTTAAGGAAATTGTGTTTAAAGATTAGAATCACAAAAGTAGCGATAGCCGTGGAAACAAAAGAAAATCGATTTTCTGTTTAGAATTTGGCATTTGTTCAACACTGCGTGTTGATTTGTCAATATTTATGAACTAAATAAATAAATCGTATTAAATTTTACTATATTTAAGTTTAATGGTATAATTATAGTATGTACAACTGAAATAATTATGTTTTTATTAATTTATAATTGAATAATAATAGACAAAACCAATTATTAGCTAACATTAAGTAAATTTTAATCATTTCGAGAATTACAAACTGGCGTAGTACTTAAACTTGCGACATAGGGATGGTGGTGTAGTAACGTGTAGTGGCGCGGTGTTGCTGCACGTGCGATGTGATGCCACATGTCGTTTATTTTATTTATTATTTTTTGATTGATTGTTCTTGTTGTTGCCGCTTCCCAGTGGAGCTGCTGTGGGAGATCTCCCTGCGTGAGTACCACGACGATAATTCTGTCGTTCGGTGTTCTCCAACTACTTCTATTTTTCTTAGTGTTTTCTTCTTTTTTGTACACACACACACAAAACACACATTCACACACTTTTGTCCTCCGTTCGCATAACTTAGCAAAATCTGCATCGCCGACTTTTTATATTGACACTCAATTAAAGGGGTGAAAATATTTTTCAACGAGCGCCGTGTTTGCATAAACACTCGAGGGTAAATTTAGTTTTGCGCGTCTGTAAATTTTATTGAGATGTCGAAGGAGAGGCGGTGTTTACTTGGGTGCACGCCGATTTTGCTAATTTATGTTTGGAAGATGTTTGTTGGAGAGAGAGAGAAAAAAAAAACCTGTAATTAGTTTGTATGGCTGGCAGTTATTTTAACTACATTACACAATGTATAGTATACAGGATATTAGTTAATTCGAGGTCAATCTCTTGTGTCTCTTTATTATTATTATTATTATTATTATTATTAATGATTCTTTTTTTAAATTAAATTTATATACAGGATGTTAGTTAATTCGAGATCAATCCCTTGTGTCTCTTTATTATTATTATTAATGATTCTTTTTTTAAATTAAATTTGTATACAGGATGTTAGTTTATTCGAGGTCAATCTCTAATTTATATTTTTATGTTTGGAAAATTGTAAGAAATGGAATTGTCAATGCAGAATAAATTATTATTTCATAATCTTCTTATTTATTACTCTTACTTTTTATGCTTTTTATCTCTGTATGTAATTGTGGAAATCAAACATTATTATTATTATTATTAGTATTAATGATTCTTTTGTTAAATTAAATTTGTATACAGAATATTAGTTAATTCGAAGTCAATCTCTTAAGTGATAGTAGAGGCCCTGGTAGAGGCGTGTTGATCTAGCAAGGATTCGATTTTTTAAATTGTAAATTCGTTTTTGTTTGGTAACTGGAGGACTTTTAAGTTGACCAATGAAAACATGCTTCATATTTTCGACGAAAAAAATAATCACATTGCCATAATGATTATCTTAACTTAAAAATCCTCCAGTTACCAAACAAAGACGAATTTACCAATAACAAATTGAATGCTTGCTAGATCAACTCGCCTATACTACCACTTAAGAGATTGACCTCGAATTAACTAATATCCTGTATACAAATTTAATTTAACAAAAGAATCATTAATAATAATAATAATAATAATAATGCTTTATTTCCACAATTACATACAGAGATAAAAAGCATACAAAAAGTAAGAGTAAAAAATAAGAAGATTATGAAATAATAATTTATTCTGCATTGACAATTCTATTTCTTACAATTTTCCAAACATAAAATTATAAATTAGAGATTGACCTGGAATAAACTAACATCCTGTATACAAATTTAATTTAAAAAAAGAATCATTAATAATAATAATAATAATAATAGACACAAGAGATTCATCTCGAATTAACTAACATCCTGTTAATCCGAAAAATAAATTTATATTTCGTTTTGGAGGTACGATAAAAAAAATAATAACATTTAAAGCAAGAATTAAACTAATTTTGATTACAAAACATTTATGAAAAATGAGACTATTAGAAAATAAATCATGTGTGATATTTATTGGTGTCAATTATATTTTTTGTTTGATTTAAAATTGTGTTTTTATGGAATTTTTTGAAAATCAAAGTAATAATTGAAATAAATTTCATATCAAAATGTTCCGGAAGAATTATATTATCAAGAAATAAAGCTATATTATTATCTATTTACCTCAATTATATTTTATCTACACCCAAAAAATTAATGAAATTTTCGTTTATATCGAACCGCGTAAAAATTAATTAATTTCTCGCAATTCAAAGTATTAATTGAAATAATTTTTATTTCAAAATGTTCATGAAGAATGAGACTATTGAAAAATAAATAATGTTTCATATCTATTTATGCCTAGTATATTATTCGTTAATAAGAAAAATTAATGATAATTGCATTTTATGAGTGTGCTATAAAAACGAATTTCAGGAAATTCAAAGTAATAATTGAAATAAATTTGATATCAAAATGTTCCGGAAGAATTATACTATCAAGAAATACTTCAATATTAATATCTATTTACCTCAACTATATTTTATCTACATCCAAAAAATTAATGAAATTTTCGTTTTTATAGAACCGCGAAAAAAAAAATTAATTTCTCGCAATTCAAAGTTTTAATTGAAATAATTTTTATTTCAAAATGTTCATAAAGAATGAGACTATTGAAAAATAAATTATGTTTGATATCTATTTATGCCTAGTATATTATTCGTTAATAAGAAAAATTAATGGTAATTGCATTTTATGGGTGTGCTATAAAAACGAATTTCAGGAAATTCAAAGTAATAATTGAAATAAATTTGATATCAAAATCTTCCGGATGAATTATACTATCAAGAAATACTTCAATATTAATATGTATTTACCTCAACTATATTTAATCTACATCCAAAAAATTAATGAAATTTTCGTTTTTATCGAACCGCAAAAAAATTAATTTCTCGTAATTCAAAGTTTTAATTGAAATAATTTTGATTTCAAAATGTTCATAAAGAATGAGACTATTGAAAAATAAATTATGTTTGATATCTATTTATGCCTAGTATATTATTCGTTAATAAGAAAAATTAATGGTAATTGCATTTTATGGGTGTGCTATAAAAACGAATTTCAGGAAATTCAAAGTAATAATTGAAATAAATTTGATATCAAAATGTTCCGGAAGAATTATACTATCAAGAAATACTTCAATATTAATATCTATTTACCTCAATATATTTTATCTACATCCAAAAAATTAATGAAATTTTCGTTTTTATCGAACCCTGAAAAAATAAATTAATTTCTCGCAATTCAAAGTTTTAATTGAAATCATTTTGATTTCAAAATGTTCATAACGAATGAGACTATTGAAAAATAAATCATGGTTGATATCTATTTATTCCTAGTATATTATTCGTTAATAAGAAAAATTAATGATAATTGCATTTTATGAGTGTGCTATAAAAACGAATTTCAGGAAATTCAAAGTAATAATTGAAATTATTTATATTTGAAAATGTTCATGAATAATAGGACTATCAAAAAATATATCATGATTGATATCCATTTTTGCCAACTATATTTTTCGTTAAACCGAAAAATTAATAAAAATTGCGATTTTATGGGTACCTATGTTAAAAATTGAATTTCTCGAAATTCAAAGTAATAATTGATATAACTTTTTTTAATTAGAATCCATTAATATAAAATTCAAAATTTCCAAACAATTTGGAATTTTACTTACATGTTTATGTTTAAAAATAATTTTAAAAAAAACTGAGGCCCGTAAAAGTATACGAAAATGTGTCTAATCATTGTTGTTAAATTCTAAACTAAATATGAAAGTTTCAAAAGAAAATCGTGGGCTAAACTTGATTAAAAATTGCAACTTGTTTTATTGCAAATATTATTCAATAACATCTAACAAAATTAACTTAAATTAATTCTTTTTTAAATTTTATGGTTACCAAGATATGAGTAAACAATTGTAGAAAAAAATCATTTTTTTGCACACTTTGTTTAGTCACAATGCACCGACAAAAAAGAACACGCCGCGCAAAACCACGCAGGTGCCTGAATTATTGGAAAACTAAGGACGATAGAAATATAGAAAAATATGTCTGATAATTGTTGTTAAATTCGAAACAAAAGATGAAAGTTTCAAACAAAAATAGTGGGCGAAACTTGATTAAAAATTGCATTTTGTTTGATTGCAAATTATATTCAATAACATCTAACAAAATTAACTTAAATTCGTATTTTTCTTATTTTATTGTTACCAAGACATGGGTAAATAATTTTAGAAAAAATCAATTTTTTTGCACACTCCGTTTAGTCACAATGCACCGACAAAAAAGACCTCGCCGCGCAAAACTATCGGAATTGTTTAATTTCACACTGGTGAAGGAAATCAAAAAGTGGACAATAATCAGCTTATTTAATATCATTTTCATGCCTTTTTGTCATGCCTTACTAATTTACAATTGTAAATAAAGGTATTTACAATTCTAAACGTTTCTCATAGATAGTGTGAATTGATTTTTACACATTCAAATTCAAATCCAATTTGATTATTGATTTTGTGATAAAGTAATTGCCAGCTAGCTGCAACCTGATTACCAAATGAAATCTGCATACGCTGTTGCTGCTATTTGCGGATTAATTGATTAGGCAACAACTTACTGATTGCAACATTGTATACATAGACCAAATCAAACACGAACGGTAGTTATTAGTTTTGTGCATGCCCCACCACACTAGTAGTTTGCTATTGTAGTGAATGTACAATTGACTTGCATCAGTGCTGTCTGCATGAACACCGAAGCTGCCATCGCGCTGTATATCGTATCGTCCTAAAATGAAATCTACTTTCGCTTGAAAAAAAATATTACTCGATAACAGTTTTTGTTGCTAAACTTTATTTCTATTTTAGCACAAATTATCTCTCCTACGTATGTCTCACCCGTTAACTGAGATTCTATTGTATTATAGTTTTATTTTTCTTTAAACAAAATATATTTCTTAAAAAATACTACTACTAAATGTTGTCATACTGTTGCTTCCAACCCCCCTCGCAAATAAACTGAATGATTTTTCTTCTACACAGCTGTGTTCACGAGTATATGGACGTGTATTCGGAGGTCGTGAGTCCTGAACCTGCGGAGCTGATCAACTCGCCTTTCGGTGGGCGCTACTGTGGCCCCATACCGCCGCGACGCCGCGTCTCCTTCTACCGCGCCCTCGCCCTGTCGTTCAACACCGACAAGAACGCCTCCACCAGCGACCTCTTCTACGGCAGATATTCCTTTATTAATGACTGTAAGTGTATTGTTTGGCGCACGCCCATCCCCAGCTTTTCGTTATTAATCACCCCCGCAATGTGTGTGTTTGGCTGCGACACAAAAAAATATATTTATTACATTGCGACCATAGTCCCTTTTCCCCTCTGCTCGGGTTTGAATTGAAATTGTCATGTTGGTTTCAGTCCCCGTTTCAGCACGAGAAGATGGCGAAGGTGTGTTCCGGTTTATTTATTATTTTTTAATATTAATTCGTATCATAAAACGTAAATATATAGTCATTAACAAATATGTAAGGGGTGCATATTACTTTTTATTGGTAATGTGAGGTCGAATGGGGTAAGTGGGGAAATATTTTTCAAATTGGTTGTGGTATTATTAATCAGATTTATAGACTAACATTAGTAATTCTTCTTTATTTATACATAACTTAATGAAATCATTTAGAACAGTAGTTCTTAACCGGTGCTGCAAGAGCTAGTTATGTGTATTAATTGTCCAGTATAGTGTATCTCAAAAATTAGATCTGAAAGACGGCTATTTTGAATTTTGAACAGTTTTTAGTGAACACTCACTACGCTTATGGGACCTATAAAGTTTATGGGATATTGGTGAATACAGGCATAGGAATTGAATTTTAATCACTGTTTACTTTAAAATTAAATTATATATGAGTCTGTATCGGATCATTCAGTGGGACACAAATATTTAGGGCTACTAAAACTAATTTAAAATTATTTACCCAACTTACCCTAACATCTTAACAATATTAATCCTAGTTTTATGTATGTATGTATGTCTGATTATAAAAAAAAACGAACATGATATCTATCATATTCCAAAATCCCATGTTTCCAGAATTTAAAATTAATTCAATATAAATTGATAAATTTTTGCAAACATACTTCCAAATGCATTAAATATTACACCTCATGCAATATAACGTCCTGTTACCATCCATCACATCCTTCATGAGCTTCCGCATATACACATGTTCGTTTTTTTTTAAATGTTGATCAAAAGAATGGCGTAACTCGAAAAATTCGTTTATAACCGCTTTCGTTTACGTGATCGATCGTGCGTGTTCCAGCGGAATATGAAGTGGGCATGCCGGTAGCGAACAGCCAGTGCAGCTTCCTGGTGAAGGGGGCTGTGCGGCCCACAGGCGTCATCCTCTCGCCCACCTACCCCGGCGCCTATCCGAAGGCCTTAAACTGCGCGTACCAGTTCCTAGGCACCCCCGGCCAGAGGGTGCGACTCGAATTCAGAGACTTTGATCTCTTTTTTGGAGGACCACAGTATGTATTATGTCATAGCAATATATAACAGTACAATTTTTTTATTACAACTGATGTTTTATGTTCTGTAGTTGTCCATTCGATTTCGTGAAGGTCTACGATGGTCCTGACAATAGTTCGGCGGTGATCGGCACCTACTGCGGCCAGCAACGTAACCTGGTGCTTTACTCATCGGAATCATCGCTCCTCGTCTCCTTCGTCACCCTCCCTCGCACTGCCAATACTCAGAATCGGGGATTCAAAGGCATCTTTGAGTTCTCCAATTCTTTTACCAAGTTAGGTAAGCATTCGAACGCGTCGAGAGATGCGGGATTTTATTAAAAAGTGTCTCGAAGTTTCACACACAACAACAACAAGAAGAACTGCAAATAAAACTAAGTATGAAAGTACCGCGAGGGTTTTGGGATGTCGCGCAGGCACGGGATGAAAAATCGCTTGCGAGAGACACGTGTGGTGTGTTGCATCTGCATAATGTATCTGGGAAGGACGGGCAAAAGTTTTAAAACTATCCGATATAATGTTGAAATGATTTGCAATTTTTTACATAATTTTCTTATATCAAGGCGCCAGTAAAAAATTCATAACTTTTAACACAAATGAGCTATAGATCTCAAATTTAACATACATGTTCCCAATACAACAGCAAACGTAAATCAAAATTGATGATGAATACATTCATCATTACTCAAAATTACAGCTATTAATAACAAATCAATTATTTTGTTAGCAGTAACTGGCTAAATTTAAAAGCGACAAAGTGATAGAATTTTATATACATTTCTGTATGTATTCAATATACAACTGTCAAATTTGAACATTGTGGCTCAATTATTTGTCGAATTATGAATTTTGTTCTGATTGATGTCGCAGTGAGCATTAAAAATGGCTGACAAACATGGTCGACAAAGATGGCCGCTTGATATAACAATAATAGAACATAAACAAATCATATCTTATGAATCTGTATATTAATTAAGCTCAAATTTGGTATACCAATTTCTAATATATTAAGAAATTTGGATAAAAATCGGCAATTGTCATAGTTTTTTATTTTGAGAAATACAACCAATTGAAGTGCGGGTTTTATTCTCACAGTCATAAGTCATAAATGAGAAATTTCTTGCAATCGTCTATTTATATTATGATGTCTTAACGTATTGGGAACATGCGTGGGAAATTTGAACATTCTATCACAATTAGTAAGCGAGTTATGAATAATTTTGTAGGAGGTAGTAGTGCATTCAGGTCCATAAAAATATGAAGACAGCAGTAAGTAATTCATAACTTTCGACTTAAATGAGATATAGATCTCAAATTTAACGCACATGTTCCCCATATAACAGTAAATGTAAATAAAAATTGGCAATTAACACATTTCATATTTCTCAAAAATACAGCTGTTAATATTAGATCAATTGTTTTGCTACCCGTAACTCGCTAAGTTTAAAATTGACAAACGAATACAATTTTATATACATTTCCGTATGTATTCAAAGAGCAATTACTAAATTTCAGCTTTGTGACTAATCTATTTGTCGAATTATGATTTTTTTTCTGACGAGTATCAGGGATGGCTGACAAACATAGCCGACAAAGATGTCCGCTCGATTAAATAATAGTAGAACGAAAACAAATTATATCTTACGAACCCAATTATCGATTAAACTCAAATTTACTATACCAATTGCTAAAATATTAAGAAATTTGAATAAAAATCGGCAATAGTCATAATTGTTTATTTTGAGAATTACAACCAAAAGAAGTGCGGGTTTTGTTTTCACGGTTATAAGTCACAAATGTAAAATATTTTGCTATCGCCCATTTATATTAGTATGTCTTAATTCATTCATAACCTGCGTGAGAAATTTGAACATTATATCTCAATTAGTTGGCGAATTATGGATAATTTAGTGGAAGGTAATTGAGCATGATGGTCCATACAAATATCAAGGCGGTAGTAAATAATTCATAACTTACGACTCAAATGAGTTATAGATCTCAAATTTCACACACATGTTGCCCATACAACAGTAAATTTAAATAAAAATAAAAGGTCAATAAATTTTTCATTCGTCAAAATTACAGCTATTAATATTAAATCAATTGTTTTGATAGCATTAACTTGCTAAATTTAAAATCGACAATCTAATAGAATTTTGTATATATTTCTGTATGTTTTCGTAACACAATTGCCAAATTTCAGCTATGTGACTGAACTATTTGTCGAATTATGATTTTTTTTCTGACTGATGTCGCAGCGAGCATCAAATATGGCCGACGAACATGGCCGATAAAGATGGCCGCTTGATGATAGGACATAAAAAATCATATCTTATAAACCTATTTATCAATTAAGCTCAAATTTAGTATTCCGACTCCTAATACATTAGGAAATTTAGATAAAAACCGGTAATAGTCATAGTTGTTTATTTTTAGAATTACAACCTAAGGAAATGCAGGTTTTGTTCTAACGGTTATAAGTCACAAATGAGAAATCTCTTACTATCGCCCATCTATATTATTAAGTCTTAAGGCATTGAAAACATGCGTGGGAAATTTGAAGATTATATCATGATTAGTTAGCGAGTTATTAATAGTTTTGTGGGAGGTAGTTGAGTATGGTGGTCCATAAAAATATCAAGGCGCCAGTTAATAATTCATAACTTATAACACAAATGAGCTATAGATCTCAAATTTAACATACATGTTCCCAATACATCAGTAAATGTAAATAAAAATTGACGATGAATAAATTTTTCATTCCTTAAAATTACAGCTATTAATATCATTCAATTGTTTTGATAGCAGTAACTCGCTAAATTTAAATTCGACAAACTAATAGAATTTTATATACATATCTCTATATATTCGAAACACAACTGCCAAATTTCAACATTGTGGCTCAACTATATGTCGAATTATGATTTTTGTTCTGACTGATGTCGCACTGAGCATTAAAAATGACTGGCGAACATGGCCGACAAAGATGGCCGCTTGATATAACAATAATGGAACATGAACAAATAATATCTTATGAATTTGTGTATTAATTAAGCTCAAATTTAGTATACCAATTTCTAACATATTCAGAAATTTGGAAAAAAAAATCGGCAATAGTCATAGTTCTTTATTTTGAGAAATACAATCAATAGAAGTGCGGGTTTTATTCTCACAGTCATAAGTCATAAATGAGAAAAATTTTGCAACCGTCCATTTATATTATGATGTTTTAACGTATTTAGAACATGCGTGGTAGATTTGAACATTTTATTACAATTAGTAAGCGAGTTATGAATATTTTTGTAGGAGGTAGTTGAGTATGGGAGCCCATAAAAATATTAAGACAGCAGTCAATAATTCATAACTTACGACTTAAATGAGCTATAAATCTCAAATTTAACACACATGGTTCCCATATAACACTGAATGTAAATAAAAATTGACGATTAACACATTTCATATTTCTCAAAAATACAGCTGTTAATATTAGATCAATTGTTTTGATACCCGTAACTCGATAAGTTTAGAATTGACAAACGAATAGAATTTTATATACGTTTCCGTATGTATTCAAAGCACAACTACCAAATTTCAGCTTTGTGGCGTATCTATTTGTCGAATTATGATTATTTTCCGATTGTTTGATTCTGTCTAATGGTCGCAGCGAGCATCTAAGATGGCCAACCAAGAAAATTAAACAATAGTGGGTCTTAAAAAATATATCTTATGATTTTTTTTGGTGCCTTGACCATTCGTATAGAAACACACACGAGGAGTGTATTTACTTTAAATTCACAAAAAAAATGTAAAAGGTGATTCGCGAAATTTCGCCAACAACGGGGTTTAAACTCTTGCTCCCCTCCCCAATGCTCAGTACGAGACGGCGCCTCTAACCATTAGATCACAGAGGGTATTTACCCAAAATATTAAATCAATTCTTTGGTTTTTTTAGACTTTATAAGTAAAAACGACGGCGAGCACATCCGCGGTTCGGAGTGCGACCAAAAGATCCTCTCGAAAAAGGAATCTAGTGGCTTCGTATTTAGTCCGAACTACCCGTTCCCGTACATGCCCAAACTGGTCTGCCGGTACTTCATCTACGGCATGCAGGACTCGCAGAACCTGGAGCGCGTCCGGCTCGACTTCGTCAAGTTCGAAATACCCAAGGGCCCCAAGGGAGAGTAAGTTCGGTGTCGCATGCGGCTGGCTGTTGAGGTTCTAAACAACTTGCTTGCAGTTGTTCCGATGGCTACCTCAAGATATACACCAAGGGGCAGGAGACGACGGACTCGTACGACAAGTTCGATCACGAGATGTGCGGCGAGGACAACAAGCCGCCGGTCATAGTGTCGGAGGGACCGCGGATGGTCATGGTCTTCAGCAGCGGGGAGCTGATGGGCAGGGGTTTTAAAGCGAACTACTCATTCGAAACCGGTGAGTATTTTAGGTTTTAAACAACAGTTATTGAAAAATAGAAAAAATATACAAACATTTTTTTAATTTTAAAGAATAACGACGGTTATTACCATATGGGTATGCATTGCTAATTGATGTGGTGCCGCCAGATGGCGTTTAACTTTCCTCCTAGGGGGTTAATTGTATAATTTTTTAATAATTGAGACTTGCAATTTTCAGTTCGAGAATCCCCGAGAATAGTATAGAATTAGAGTAATAAAAGTGAATATCAATTTTATTTTATTATCCTGTTAATGATTACTTACTTACTAATCAGCTATCACAACCCTATTTGTGAGTTTTAGTTGACTCCACTGGTGCTCTCTGCTTGTCTACTGAACCAGTAAAACAAGAGAAACTTGGAGAATAAAAGTTACATAGTTTTAGACAAAAATGTGGGTTTAACCGCCAACATATAACAGATTTGAAAATATAGATACAAATATACTATTCACCATTCTCGTTCAAAATATAGAACAATCTAAGACTTTCAAGTATTTTCATAAGAAAGAGAAATGGAAAAACAATATTTGCTTTACGAATTACAACTTTCTTAAAAAAAAACTCAAGGAATACCGAATTCGACTAATAAATTTGAATTTTTACATCTTTTTATTATGATACGGACTAAATAAAAACACTGCCTTTCCAGAATATCGAATACCTGGAACGGCAGCACCAGACGGTAGTTGTACCTTTACATATACGAGCGAGACGAAAAAACGCGGGGAATTCAACTCCCCTAGATATCCTTCCAACTACCCAAGTGATACGAACTGTACGTACAGTTTTCTCAGTACGGCCGACGAGCAGGTGACGTTGATTTTCGATAATTTCAAAGTGCGCGCCGATTCCGCCAACTCTTCAATTGGCTCCTATGGGTAAAGACCAATATCTTAATATTGTTATTTACTGGTTTTATTTGTTGTGGAATTTTTAGAGCTACCGTTTGCCAAGAGGACTGGCTGGAAATCTTCAACGTGTACCGCGACGGCACTGAGAAAATCGTCGGTCGCTACTGCGGCATGACAGCGCCGGGGCCCATCGAGTCCAATTTGGGCGCGATGGGTCTGAAGATTGTGCTGCACGCGGACTCGGAGGGTGTCTACAGCGGTTTCAAGGCGAGATACAACTTCGAGCCCGCTAAAGGCATCTTCGGGGACTGTGGCGGCAACGTCAGCAGTTTGGATTACGGCGAAATTAATAGCCCTGGCCATCCGGAGAACTATGGCCCGCCGAAGAATTTGTCGACGAAATCGTGTAACTGGTACATTAAAGTCAGGCCTAACTATAAAATTCTGTTGGATTTTGAGAGCTTTGCGGTTGAGGGCGATCCAGTCGGTATGTTTTAAATTGAAATCTTTTTTTTGGTGTGTTTTTAATGAGAATTTTGCAGGTCGTGGATGCCCTGCTGCAGTGCTCAGGCTGTGGACGAACATGGCTGTATCACCAATCGAGCTCTGTGGTGAAAAACCTGCAGGTGACAAATGGCAGTACGTTTCTGGTTCCAATAATCTTCGATTCAGGTAAAATATTAGTATATTAGTACAATGTCCCTAAAAAATAATAATATGTGGCTATATTATGTAATGTGAGATTAAATAAACTATTTTTTAATTTTTTTGCATATAACTATATAAAATATTAAATTCCTATTAAATAATCTTTTTTTTTTAAATATATCTGCAGATTTTATACAAATTCAAGCTCTATAAATTTAGTTGGGAGTGATTTTAATTGCACGTGTATATATAATTTTTTTTTTCAGTTTTATCACTGCTGATAAAGCAGTGGGCGCGCTCGGTTTCCGCGCAGTGTGGACAGAGGTGCAAGAAGGTGGTTCGACGTGCGAGGAGTTCCAGTGCCGGACGAGCCGATTTTGTATCCCTAACAAGCTGCGCTGTAACAAAGTGCACAATTGCGGCGCCGACGACAATTCAGACGAAGCCGACTGTGAGTGACACACAATGGTTACTATTTTGAAAAATCTAATTACCGAAATTCAGAATAATCCGAACATGGTTATTATTCAAAGTACTTTATTTCAATTTACCTAACTGTTAACAGTTTATTTTTATTTTAATAGGTGCAGATATAGTCGTTTTATTTGGTGCATGCGCAGGGTTTTTTAAAAAACAATCAAATTTCCTTAATATCGGAAACGTTTTTTTCTTGTTTGTATAACGGGTTTTTTGGTGGTGGTGGGATTTATTTCAGTTGGCCACAGTATTTTTTTGCTTCTTTGTGAATTTATTATTATTAAATAATATTAGTTTGCACAGTTGTTTTAAGAACGTCGTTGTGGTTTTATTGTACTTTTTTTGTATATAGCCAATACCAAAGAGTAGTATCTGATATACAGACTAATTTTTGTTTATACATTTTTCTTTCTATAAAATAATAGAAATAACATTTTTTTTTAAATACGATAAGCAATTTCAATGTGAATTTTAAATGCTACGATATACAATTTTAAAATACGAAATTTAAAAAGGTACAATTTTCAAACTTCATACTACGATAAATATATTAATAAAAAATATAATATGAAATTTTCAAAATATTCCAAATTCTACCGTTGTAATTACAGCAGTTTTAATTCAACAACCACGCTCGTTTATTACTGTTGGTGTTTAAGTCGTTGTAATTTCGAAATTTAAAAAGGTACAATTTTCAAACTTCATACTACGATAAATATATTAATAAAAAATATAATATGAAATTTTCAAAATATTCCAAATTCTACCGTTGTAATTACAGCAGTTTTAATTCAACAACCACGCTCGTTTATTACTGTTGGTGTTTTAAGTCGTTGTAATTTCGAAATTTAAAAAGGTACAATATTCAAACTTCATACTACGATAAATATATTAATAAAAAATATAATATGAAATTTTCAAAATATTCCAAATTCTACCGTTGTAATTACAGCAGTTTTAATTCAACAACCACGCTCGTTTATTTCTGTTGGTGTTTAAGTCGTTGTAATTTCGAAATTTAAAAAGGTACAATTTTCAAACTTCATACTACGATAAATATATAAATAAAAAATATAATATGAAATTTTCAAAATATTCCAAATTCTACCGTTGTAATTACAGCAGTTTTAATTCAACAACCACGCTCGTTTATTACTGTTGGTGTTTAAGTCGTTGTAATTTCGAAATTTAAAAAGGTACACTTTTCAAACTTCATACTACGATAAATATATTAATAAAAAATATAATGTGAAATTTTCAAAATATTCCAAATTCTACCGTTGTAATTACAGCAGTTTTAATTTAACAACCACTCTCGTTGATTGCTGTTGGTGTTTAAGTCGTTGTAATTTCGAAATTTAAAAAGGTACAATTTTCAAACTTCATACTACGATAAATATATTAATAAAAAATATAATATGAAATTTTCAAAATATTCCAAATTCTACCGTTGTAATTACAGCAGTTTTAATTTAACAACCACTCTCGTTGATTGCTGTTGGTGTTTAAGTCGTTGTAATTTCGAAATTTAAAAAGGTACAATTTTCAAACTTCATACTACGATAAATATATTAATAAAAAATATAATGTGAAATTTTCAAAATATTCCAAATTCTACCGTTGTAATTAAAGCAGTTTTAATTTAACAACCACTCTCGTTGATTGCTGTTGGTGTTTAAGTCGTTGTAATTTCGAAATTTAAAAAGGTACAATATTCAAACTTCATACTACGATAAATATATTAATAAAAAATATAATATGAAATTTTCAAAATATTCCAAATTCTACCGTTGTAATTACAGCAGTTTTAATTCAACAACCACGCTCGTTTATTTCTGTTGGTGTTTAAGTCGTTGTAATTTCGAAATTTAAAAAGGTACAATTTTCAAACTTCATACTACGATAAATATATTAATAAAAAATATAATATGAAATTTTCAAAATATTGCAAATTCTACCGTTGTAATTACAGCAGTTTTAATTCAACAACCACGCTCGTTTATTACTGTTGGTGTTTAAGTCGTTGTAATTTCGAAATTTAAAAAGGTACAATTTTCAAACTTCATACTACGATAAATATATTAATAAAAAATATAATATGAAATTTTCAAAATATTCCAAATTCTACCGTTGTAATTACAGCAGTTTTAATTCAACAACCACGCTCGTTTATTTCTGTTGGTGTTTAAGTCGTTGTAATTTCGAAATTTAAAAAGGTACAATTTTCAAACTTCATACTACGATAAATATATAAATAAAAAATATAATATGAAATTTTCAAAATATTCCAAATTCTACCGTTGTAATTACAGCAGTTTTAATTTAACAACCACTCTCGTTGATTGCTGTTGGTGTTTAAGTCGTTGTAATTTCGAAATTTAAAAAGGTACAATTTTCAAACTTCATACTACGATAAATATATTAATAAAAAATATAATATGAAATTTTCAAAATATTCCAAATTCTACCGTTGTAATTACAGCAGTTTTAATTCAACAACCACGCTCGTTTATTTCTGTTGGTGTTTAAGTCGTTGTAATTTCGAAACTTAAAAAGGTACAATTTTCAAACTTCATACTACGATAAATATATTAATAAAAAATATAATATGAAATTTTCAAAATATTCCAAATTCTACCGTTGTAATTACAGCAGTTTTAATTCAACAACCACGCTCGTTTATTACTGTTGGTGTTTAAGTCGTTGTAATTTCGAAATTTAAAAAGGTACAATTTTCAAACTTCATACTACGATAAATATATTAATAAAAAATATAATATGAAATTTTCAAAATATTGCAAATTCTACCGTTGTAATTACAGCAGTTTTAATTCAACAACCACGCTCGTTTATTACTGTTGGTGTTTAAGTCGTTGTAATTTCGAAATTTAAAAAGGTACAATTTTCAAACTTCATACTACGATAAATATATTAATAAAAAATATAATATGAAATTTTCAAAATATTCCAAATTCTACCGTTGTAATTACAGCAGTTTTAATTCAACAACCACGCTCGTTTATTTCTGTTGGTGTTTAAGTCGTTGTAATTTCGAAATTTAAAAAGGTACAATTTTCAAACTTCATACTACGATAAATATATAAATAAAAAATATAATATGAAATTTTCAAAATATTGCAAATTCTACCGTTGTAATGACAGCAGTTTTAATTCAACAACCACGCTCGTTTATTACTGTTGGTGTTTAAGTCGTTGTAATTTCGAAATTTAAAAAGGTACAATTTTCAAACTTCATACTACGATAAATATATTAATAAAAAATATAATATGAAATTTTCAAAATATTCCAAATTCTACCGTTGTAATTACAGCAGTTTTAATTCAACAACCACGCTCGTTTATTTCTGTTGGTGTTTAAGTCGTTGTAATTTCGAAACTTAAAAAGGTACAATTTTCAAACTTCATACTACGATAAATATATTAATAAAAAATATAATATGAAATTTTCAAAATATTCCAAATTCTACCGTTGTAATTACAGCAGTTTTAATTCAACAACCACGCTCGTTTATTACTGTTGGTGTTTAAGTCGTTGTAATTTCGAAATTTAAAAAGGTACAATTTTCAAACTTCATACTACGATAAATATATTAATAAAAAATATAATATGAAATTTTCAAAATATTGCAAATTCTACCGTTGTAATTACAGCAGTTTTAATTCAACAACCACGCTCGTTTATTACTGTTGGTGTTTAAGTCGTTGTAATTTCGAAATTTAAAAAGGTACAATTTTCAAACTTCATACTACGATAAATATATTAATAAAAAATATAATATGAAATTTTCAAAATATTCCAAATTCTACCGTTGTAATTACAGCAGTTTTAATTCAACAACCACGCTCGTTTATTTCTGTTGGTGTTTAAGTCGTTGTAATTTCGAAATTTAAAAAGGTACAATTTTCAAACTTCATACTACGATAAATATATAAATAAAAAATATAATATGAAATTTTCAAAATATTGCAAATTCTACCGTTGTAATGACAGCAGTTTTAATTCAACAACCACGCTCGTTTATTACTGTTGGTGTTTAAGTCGTTGTAATTTCGAAATTTAAAAAGGTACAATTTTCAAACTTCATACTACGATAAATATATTAATAAAAAATATAATATGAAATTTTCAAAATATTCCAAATTCTACCGTTGTAATTACAGCAGTTTTAATTCAACAACCACGCTCGTTTATTTCTGTTGGTGTTTAAGTCGTTGTAATTTCGAAACTTAAAAAGGTACAATTTTCAAACTTCATACTACGATAAATATATTAATAAAAAATATAATATGAATTTTTCAAAATATTCCAAATTCTACCGTTGTAATTACAGCAGTTTTAATTCAACAACCACGCTCGTTTATTTCTGTTGGTGTTTAAGTCGTTGTAATTTCGAAATTTAAAAAGGTACAATTTTCAAACTTCATACTACGATAAATATATTAATAAAAAATATAATATGAAATTTTCAAAATATTCCAAATTCTACCGTTGTAATTACAGCAGTTTTAATTCAACAACCACGCTCGTTTATTACTGTTGGTGTTTAAGTCGTTGTAATTTCGAAATTTAAAAAGGTACAATTTTCAAACTTCATACTACGATAAATATATTAATAAAAAATATAATATGAATTTTTCAAAATATTCCAAATTCTACCGTTGTAATTACAGCAGTTTTAATTCAACAACCACGCTCGTTTATTACTGTTGGTGTTTAAGTCGTTGTAATTTCGAAATTTAAAAAGGTACAATTTTCAAACTTCATACTACGATAAATATATTAATAAAAAATATAATATGAATTTTTCAAAATATTCCAAATTCTACCGTTGTAATTACAGCAGTTTTAATTCAACAACCACGCTCGTTTATTACTGTTGGTGTTTAAGTCGTTGTAATTTCGAAATTTAAAAAGGTACAATTTTCAAACTTCATACTACGATAAATATATTAATAAAAAATATAATATGAAATTTTCAAAATATTCCAAATTCTACCGTTGTAATTACAGCAGTTTTAATTTAACAACCACTCTCGTTGATTGCTGTTGGTGTTTAAGTCGTTGTAATTTCGAAATTTAAAAAGGTACAATTTTCAAACTTCATACTACGATAAATATATTAATAAAAAATATAATATGAAATTTTCAAAATATTCCAAATTCTACCGTTGTAATTACAGCAGTTTTAATTTAACAACCACTCTCGTTGATTGCTGTTGGTGTTTAAGTCGTTGTAATTTCGAAATTTAAAAAGGTACAATTTTCAAACTTCATACTACGATAAATATATAAATAAAAAATATAATATGAAATTTTCAAAATATTCCAAATTCTACCGTTGTAATTACAGCAGTTTTAATTTAACAACCACTCTCGTTGATTGCTGTTGGTGTTTAAGTCGTTGTAATTTCGAAATTTAAAAAGGTACAATTTTCAAACTTCATACTACGATAAATATATAAATAAAAAATATAATATGAAATTTTCAAAATATTCCAAATTCTACCGTTGTAATTACAGCAGTTTTAATTTAACAACCACTCTCGTTGATTGCTGTTGGTGTTTAAGTCGTTGTAATTTCGAAATTTAAAAAGGTACAATTTTCAAACTTCATACTACGATAAATATATTAATAAAAAATATAATATGAAATTTTCAAAATATTCCAAATTCTACCGTTGTAATTACAGCAGTTTTAATTCAACAACCACGCTCGTTTATTTCTGTTGGTGTTTAAGTCGTTGTAATTTCGAAATTTAAAAAGGTACAATTTTCAAACTTCATACTACGATAAATATATTAATAAAAAATATAATATGAAATTTTCAAAATATTCCAAATTCTACCGTTGTAATTACAGCAGTTTTAATTTAACAACCACTCTCGTTGATTGCTGTTGGTGTTTAAGTCGTTGTAATTTCGAAATTTAAAAAGGTACAATTTTCAAACTTCATACTACGATAAATATATTAATAAAAAATATAATATGAAATTTTCAAAATATTCCAAATTCTACCGTTGTAATTACAGCAGTTTTAATTTAACAACCACTCTCGTTGATTGCTGTTGGTGTTTAAGTCGTTGTAATTTCGAAATTTAAAAAGGTACAATTTTCAAACTTCATACTACGATAAATATATAAATAAAAAATATAATATGAAATTTTCAAAATATTCCAAATTCTACCGTTGTAATTACAGCAGTTTTAATTTAACAACCACTCTCGTTGATTGCTGTTGGTGTTTAAGTCGTTGTAATTTCGAAATTTAAAAAGGTACAATTTTCAAACTTCATACTACGATAAATATATTAATAAAAAATATAATATGAAATTTTCAAAATATTCCAAATTCTACCGTTGTAATTACAGCAGTTTTAATTCAACAACCACGCTCGTTTATTTCTGTTGGTGTTTAAGTCGTTGTAATTTCGAAATTTAAAAAGGTACAATTTTCAAACTTCATACTACGATAAATATATAAATAAAAAATATAATATGAAATTTTCAAAATATTCCAAATTCTACCGTTGTAATTACAGCAGTTTTAATTTAACAACCACTCTCGTTGATTGCTGTTGGTGTTTAAGTCGTTGTAATTTCGAAATTTAAAAAGGTACAATTTTAAAACTTCATACTACGATAAATATATTAATAAAAAATATAATATGAATTTTTCAAAATATTCCAAATTCTACCGTTGTAATTACAGCAGTTTTAATTCAACAACCACGCTCGTTTATTGCTGTTGGTGTTTAAGTCGCTGTAATTTCAAAATTTAAAAAGCTACAATTTTCAAAATTCATACCAACATTAATAACAAATATAATTTGAAATTTTCAAAATATTTGTAATTTTACCGTAGTAATTACAGCAGTTTTATTTCAACAATCACTCTTGTTGATTACTGTTGGTGTTTAAGTCATTGTAATTTCGAAATATAAAAAGTTACAATTTTCAAACTTCATACAAAGATAAATATATTAATAAAAAATATAATTTGTAATTTTCAAAATATTCCAACTTGTATCGTAGTAATTACAGCAGTTTTATGTTTAACAAACACTTCTGTTGGTGTTTAATTCGTTGTAATTTCGATATTTAAAAAGCTATAATTTTCAAACTTCATACCAAGATAAATACATTAATAAAAAATATAATTTGAAATTTTCAAAATATTCCAACTACTACCGTAGTAATTACAGCAGTTTTAATTTAACAATCACTCTAATTTATTGCTGTTTGTGTTTAAGTCGTTGTAATTTCGAAATTTGAAACCTACAATTTTCAAACTTCATACCAAGATATTAATAATATCTTAATATATTAATAAAGAATATAATTTGAAAATTTCAAAATATTTCAACTTTAGCTTCAGCATACATTTTCATTTGAATTTGGAGAAAGTATTATCAGAATGTCTCAAAATTAATTGCTTATTGTGGTCAATATTTTTATGTTTGTGATTAATTAGTCTGTATATTAGAATGTGTAATTATGAGCTAGTGGTGGCAGGTGTTAATTTGATGTTCAGGTGGGTCTCGTGCGTCTCCACGAACAGCACCCCCGTCCCCCTTGCTCCTGCCACCACTAATCCTGGTGGCGCTGCTGCTGCTGGCGTGATGCCCTCCAGAACAGCATGCTTCTCTCACGCTCACGTGAGTCTCTTCTATTTAAAAAAAAATCTATCTACATCCTATCATCAAGCACGTTCGCATCCGTTATAATTATTTACAGTCCATTTCGTATCACCCATTATGTTGTAGTTTTTATTTATTTTTTACCCATCACAGTGCTTGTGTTCGACTTAGCTGGTAACTATGTGTGTTGTTGGTAGTTGTTGGGGGGGTTTTGATGTAAGTACATGTGGTGTTGTGGTGCAGGCTTGGTGGAGGCGCCGCCAGAAGACCACACGGTGCTAGTGGTGGTCACACTCGCCGTCATCGGCGTCGTACTGCTCACGCTGTGCATCATCTGCCACCGGAAGCGCCGGCGGCGTCGGAGGGGTGGCGCCGTGCCGCCCCATCCGTTCCAGATGCCCGTCCCGGCGGGTTCCTCTCGCCATCCGCCGCCGATCGACTTGGGCGAACGCTTCGCCAGCGTGGACAGTGTCTGATGATTGTTGTCACGTTACTGCCACCGCCAGCAATACACTACATTTACAGGGTCGCACGCGATTTGAAGAAACATTTTTTACGTACACTGAGATTTAGCGGTTGGCCTACTACTATACTACTCGTTTTTTATTTCGAATCAAACCGGTTGATTATGAACGAATGCGACTTGACCGTTTTTTATATGAGATTGACGAGGGAAACATTGATGATAATGATATTTACATAGCACTATTTGTACGGATCACTCGACTTCCAACTATCACTTTTTTTAATGCTGTTATATTATAGATACAATTTCGGTTTCTCAGTAAACAGAGACAATCTGATGCCAATCTTCCATGTAGTGAGGTAATGATGTAAATAAGCGTGATAAAACTTTCAGTTTCGTCTATAATTCGATCATATCAATTCACACAAAACACACACTGACACTGTTTTTTGAACGAAAAATACTAGAAAATAAATATCCTGTAGAACAATTTATTGTTCATGTTTTTTGATGACTACAATGCTTCAAGTCAAACTAAACACACAACATGAATCAAATAAATAATTTATTAATTTCAAAATATTCAATTTTTGTTATGAAAATTGTTTGAAAAAAAAATACAACTTTATACAACGCACCGTCCTAATACACATATTTAAATTCACATGCAAAAAAATAATAATTTTAGATATTCGTATTTAAATTTAGATTATTATTGAAGCATAGTAGTCTGTAACGATTGATATGTTGGAAGTCGTTTGCAATCTGATACGTCGATCGGACAATCATAGCATCGTGGTATTGCTGACGGTTGGCCGGTAACAGACACCAAAAGGAGGAAGACACAACCAAACTCCCTCCACAGCGTCGACTATGTGTGTGCAGTCAATAAACAGTGAACAGAAAAAAAAATAAATTCCCAAACCCCGAAGATATTTTATAACAAACAAAAAACAAACAAACAGAAAAAATGTCGATAACCCAACAACATATACAAGATATATACATATAAAGATATATCTTTAAACAATAATAGTAATAAAATCACGTGGTTATAACCTCAAGTTTAATAAAAATATAAATGTTAGTGCGATGTATACGCGAGACGTAGTTTTGGACAAAAAAATTGGTTCACGATGGATGTTGGATGATGGACGAGGAACAAGCTGGTGGTGTAAAGCGTTGCAAGCTGTTAGGTGATATATTATAAACAAATAAGGATAAAATATATACATATATACATATAGCCAAGCACTAGAGAAACGATCGATAAAATCAGGTTACGTTTAATAGTGCAGTCCTCGAGAAAACTGTACGTCGATAGATTTTTACGTTCGTCACACAAACAAACACACAAGTTCGAAATTAAAAGAAATTTTTTGCAAAGAAATATAGTTAGATTTGCACCGTCGCACAAATATTCAAAAAAAAAAAAAAAATAAAAAATGAAACATAACGAGAGAACAGTAAAATGCTTCGACTATCGACGTTCAAGTTGTTAAGTTAATTTCGAAAAAGTACGTTATATATGTATTATGGAATAAGATAACAAAAAAAAAACAGGTGCTCTAGATTTTATTTTTACAACGAATATCCATCTTCCTGGGCGAAGCTCTGAACACCAGCGTAGGTAATAACGGTGATAGTGTGAATGAGTGAAAAATAAAGAGCCTAAACACCTACTGCCGTGTCGTGCCGTACCGTACCGTGGCCGTAACCGTTATCATTCTCTTGCTTTGTGAAGAGACAATTACGCAAAATAAAAAAATACGTATATTACTAAACACGCCAAAAAAAAAAACAAACAAATTATTTAAAGAAAAACACACACCACTATTGTAATACAGACATTCTTCACAGTGATTGTTGTTACTTGCTGACTGATAGTGTAATCCAATTAACTAGTAACAGACATTCATACCGTATCGTTAGTTAGTTATTATACTCTATCGAATATACGTACTTTGTTTCGATATGTCTTTCCAGAACAAACAAATTGTGTATTGTAATTTATTAACGATATGCTCAGTTAAATTCATTTTTCGACTTTTTTTTTGGTTTACGTTTGTTGTTGTAAAGTTCATATAATATATTACTGATGCGTTGACTTTTACTATCGGGCTTCCTACGACTCATGAGTGTATCCAGCTGCTGCATGGTCTCTCTACCACACACCGCTGCTTAAATAATACAGAAAGACACTCGGAAGTCACTGATGATTTAACTGAGTATAATGAATTATGTCGCGGCCAATGTTTGGGCTGGGGGGTTTTGGTCGGGGTGTAACTCATACACCAATTACTTGTAATAAGATTTATTAGGTATTATGATGGATTTATATCTCTTGGTTGGAATTGTGAATTTAAATGTAGTTTACTTTAGTGTTTGCATTACTACAGCAAAAGTTTATAAATTAACTAAAATGTCTTTCCAATAACAGGTTGTATATTAAATTGTCTTTAATTTGATATATAATTCTTTGAAGGTACTTCAAAAATTTCATTAGGAAATTATGTTTCAAACATGTGATTAATTAATTGTGAGTTACATTCGTTTTTACATTATTACAGCCAAAGTTTATAAATAAACTGAAACTGCTTTCCAGAAGCGAGTTACATATTAAATTATCTTTAATTTGATATATAATACTTTAAAAGTACTTCAAAATTTGATTAAGAAATTAAACTTCAAACATATAATTATATAAATATAGTTTACTTTATTTCTTGCATTATTACAGCCAAAGTTTATAAACTAACTAAAATTTCTTTCCAATAACAGGTTATATATTAAATTATCTTTAATTTGATAAACAATACTTTGAAGGTACTTCAAAAATTTCATTAGGAAATGAGGTTTCAAACATGTGACTAATTAATTGTGAGTTACATTAGTTTTTACATTATTACAGCCAAAGTTTATAAATAAACTGAAACTGTTTTACAGAAGCTAGTTACATATTAAATTATCTTTAATTTGATATATAATACTTTGAAAGTACTTTAAAATTTTATTAAGAAATTAAACTTCAAACATGAAATTATATAAATGTAGTTATCTTCATTTTTTGCATTACTACAGCCAAAGTTTATAAACTAACTAAAATGTCTTTCCAGTAGCAGGTTATATATTAAATTGACTTTAATTTGATATATAATACTTTGAAGGTACTTCAAAAATTTCATAAGGAAATGAAGTTTCAAACATGTGACTAATTAATTGTGAGACATTAGTTTTTACATTATTACAGCCAAAGTTTATAAATAAACTGAAACTTCTTTCCAGAACCAAGTTATATATTAAATTATCTTTAATTTGATATATAATACTTTGAAAGTACTTCAAAATTTGATTAAGAAATTAAACTTCAAACATGAAATTATATAAATGTAGTTTACTTCATTTTTTGCATTACTACAGCCAAAGTTGATAAATTAACTCAATTGTCTTTCCACTAACAGGTTATATATTAAATTGTCTTTAATTTGATATATAATACTTTGAATGTACTTCAAAAATTTCATTAGGAAATGAAGCTTCAAACATGTGACTAATTAATTGTGAGTTACATTAGTTTTTACATTATTACAGCCAAAGTTTATAAATAAACTGAAACTTCTTTCCAGAAGCAAGTTATATATTAAATTATCTTTAATTTGATATATAATACTTTAAAAGTACTTCAAAATTTGATAAAGAAATTAAACTTCAAACATGAAATTATATAAATGTAGTTTACTTCATTTTTTACATTACTACAGGCAAAGTTTATAAAGTAACTAAAATTTCTTTCCAATAACAGATTATATATTAAGTTGTCTTTAATTTGATATATAATACCTTGACAGTACTTCAAGAATTTCATTAGGAAATGAAGCTTCAAACATGTGACTAATTAATTGTGAGTTACATTAGTTTTTACATTATTACAGCCAAAGTTTATAAATAAACTGAAACTTCTTTCCAGAAGCAAGTTATATATTAAATTATCCTTAATTTGATATATAATACTTTAAAAGTACTTCAAAATTTGATTAAGAAATTAAACTTCAAACATGAAATTATATAAATGTAGTTTACTTCATTTTTTGCATTACTACAGGCAAAGTTTATAAACTAACTAAAATTTATTTCCAATAACAGATTATATATTAAGTTGTCTTTAATTTGATATATAATACTTTTAATGTACTTCAAAAATTTCATTAGGAAATGAAGCTTCAAAAATCTGACTGATTAATTGTGAGTTACATTAGTTTTTACATTATTACAGCCAAAGTTTATAAATAAACTGAAACTTCTTTCCAGAAGCAAGTTATATATTAAATTATCTTTAATTTGATATATAATACTTTAAAAGTACTTCAAAATTTGATAAAGAAATTAAACTTCAAACATGAAATTATATAAATGTAGTTTACTTCATTTTTTGCATTACTACAGGCAAAGTTTATAAACTAACTAAAATTTCTTTCCAATAACAGATTATATATTAAATTATCTTTAATTTGATATATAATACTTTGAAAGTACTTCAAAAATTTCATTAGGAAATGAAGTTTCAAACATGTGACTAATTAATTGTGAGTTACATTAGTTTTTACATTATTACAGCCAAAGTTTATAAATAAACTGAAACTGCTCTCCAGAGGCAAGTTACATATTAAATTATCTTTAATTTGATATATAATACTTTGAAAGTACTTCAAAATTTGATTAAAAAATTAAATTTCAAACATGAAATTATATAAAAGTAGTTTACTTCATTTTTTTGCATTACTACAACTAGAGTTTATAAAGCAGAAGCATCCTCAAAGGTCGATAGCCAGTTGTGTAATTGTACTACTACTCAAATTCAAAATAAATGACTATCAAATTCCACCCTAGAGGTATAATCCGTTCTTCAAAAACAATTTTTTGTACTACTAATAGCCAATATGTAAATAAAAAAAGCGTCGACTAGAACCTCCTCGAAACCAACAATAAATTTAAAAAACTGTGGATATTTTCAATGTGAAAAGAATATTGTGTTTTAACTGGCACTGGAGAAAACGTTGTATAACTAGTTAAAAAAATAGTCGTGAGGCTGATAAAATATGATTGTAAAAAAATATATGTAAAATATGAATAAAAAAGGTGTTAGAAATAATGCAATGACCGGAAAATTGTTGCCGTATTTATTAACGAACAAGCAAAAAAAATATATAAAAATCACGATATATTCAAAATTTAGCTTTATAATATTTTATACGATATAAAACAATTTATACACTCAAAAAAAAGAAACGTTATCAGTAACCGATGAAAAGACTATTTTAAATTCTGTGCCAAAAAAAGAAATCTTCCGCGATCTTTTCTCTCCATTTTCCGCTCGCTCTTATAATTCAGTCGTGTTAGTTTTTCGCGTCTGAAAATTAAAAAAAAAACATAACACCAAATACATTTTTATAATTAGTATCGTCTTCCCATGTGCTGTCATTGCATTTTTTCACTATTAAATAATTTGTACTGTAGGATAGTTTAAAAAAAACAGGGGGAAAATATCCTAATAACTGCAACGTTGTCCGTTCGCCTCTCTATCCCTTTTTTCGCCGACGCCACAAGCGCGCGCGCTCCACTGCCTGCCCACCCGCGAAAACTGCCCTCGTTTTTTCAACAAAAAAAAACAAACAAAAAATTGTTCACCTCGTATAAACAGCGGGCGCAGCGTGCGCGCAACGGCGCACCACAAATTAATTAAAAAAAAGAAGAAAAAAACAGAAAATAGTTGATAGTGGATTTGGTTGGATGCAGTAGCATATGCACTCAGCAGCATAAAATAAATAGGCTTCGGCCAACACATTGTTATTTAGGATAAAACATTATTTTTAAATATTACCCACTCGCGATAGATATTTATATATTATATGTATGTATTCATACATTATGCAGTTGTGCAGTAGTAGTGACGGTGTTAGGTATAATAGTAATTGTCATTATAGACACCATAACAAAATAATGGACATCTTACGAATATTAACAGCGACGGCGGAAAAAACTTGGATGCGAGTTCTAATTTATTTGTTGGGTAATATACAAAAATACTGAAAGACAATCGACTTTATGGCACATGCTCAAAATCAGTTTAGAAATTTCCTCAAAAAAATAAAAAAATAAAACATACTATTTCAAACATAATACAAACAAATTCTAATTTAAGCTTGGAGATGGATTATTTGGATAGTTTTCATTAAATAATATTCGTAACATTGTCTAAACTGAGCACCGCGCGGCTTCCATAAAATCCACAACACGTACAACTGCGTACGACGCACTTTGTTAACGACTTGTAGTATTGGCTCTCACAGAGCTTTGTACTACCAAAATAATACAATTACTACAAACAACAATAACAACTCCAAAATCACCTCAAATGTTTTTATAGTAATTGTAGTATTTTCGTAGAAGATTTCACTGTGGCAAGAATTGTTTGCAGACCATGCAGGTTATCGTATTTTTCTTAATTACTTATTTTTTTTTTTTTGTAAAACGCGAGGAAATTATACAATCGTTTTTACCGACCTACACACTTCCCACCCCCGCCTGGTGTTCTGGAACTCGTTCTTCCCACAGACTTGAAAATTAATAAAAAAAAATACACATGATTGTATTTCGAATTCTCATCTACATCAATATGTTATTTGTTAACCTAAAAAGCTGTTAAGTACTGTTAAGATAAAGATTGGTCGCAAACTGTAATATATTGTATCAAAATGCTCACAGCGACTAGAAACGAGTAAATAAATAAAAGTGTACTCCACTATACAATTATTGTAGCTTTTATTTCTTTTTTCACATGAATAATTTTTTAGCGAAATTTTCAATTATTGCGTTATAAAATGCTACAGGTAAGTTCTTTTAGGTACATATAAAGCAAAACAAAGTGCTTCTCCATCCACGGATTTCACCAACAATACATCCTTCATAAAATCGAAAACAAATTTTTGTTATGTCAAAACTAGTTTCTCATTTATGGACCCAAACGATGATTACATAGGTCAATAAATGTTTGAAAAATGTTAGGCTCAAGTAGCTTGAATTGCATAAAATTTATTATATTGTTTAAGCCCGTCCAAAGGGTCCTGGGCATGACATTAAACTGCAGCCACCTAGTCTTCTTCATCCTTCTTGAGACCTGTTGGTCTGATATTTTCTGAACTTGATGCTGGTGTTAATTTTCTTGCAACACAGTCTTTCCAGCGTTTAGGTAGCCGGCCTCCCTTCGAATACTATGCCTGTTAGTCTCGCCACGTCCATTCTTTTGACGTGATGGCACCACACTTGTCATCCCCATCTTACAATGTCATGAATTCCCTATGGTTGTCCGATATGTGCCTTACCCGGTCTCTTAGTGCTTTCCCGGTTATTGCCCTCAACCATTGTGTAATATATGTAGTATATATATATATATATATATATATATATATATATATATATATATATATATATATACCCTATATTGCCCTCAACGTCTTCATTTCCACTGATCGCAGCATTCGTTTTCTTTGTGTCGGTAATGTTCTTAAACTCAATAGCATTTTTATTTTAATTGCTAGAGAGATGGTTTATATATTAAAATGTACAGTAGTTCAGGGCCTACAAATTGAAGCTTAGGCACTTTTCTCTAGCTCTTACCGTTTTCGCGCTATAAAGGCCAGCAAGTTTGAAAATGATGAAATTTCACGTCATTTCCCGGTTTAAACTCTGTAGCATTTTTATTTGAAATGCTAGAGAGATAGTTTATATATCAAAATGTACAGTATATCAGGGCCTACAAATTGAGGCTTAGGCACTTTTCTCTAGCTCTTACCGTTTTCGCGCTATAAAGGCCAGCAAGTCTGAAAATGATGAAATTTCACCTCATTTCCCGGTTTAAACTCTGTAGCATTTTTATTTGAAATGCTAGAGAGATGATTTATATATCAAAATGTACAGTATATCAGGGCCTACAAATTGAGGCTTAGGCACTTTTCTCTAGCTCTTACCGTTTTCGCGCTATAAAGACCAGCAAGTTTGAAAATGATGAAATTTCACGTCATTTTCCGGTTTAAACTCTGTAGCATTTTTATTTGAAATGCTACAGAGATGATTTATATATCAAAATGTACAGTATTTAAGGGCCTACAAATTGAGGCTTAGGCACTTTTCTCTAGCTCTTACCGTTTTCGCGCTATAAAGACCAGCAAGTTTGAAAATGATGAAATTTCACGTCATTTCCCGGTTTAAACTCTGTAGCATTTTTATTTGAAATGCTAGAGAGATGATTTATATATCAAAATGTACAGTATTTCAGGGCCTACAAATTGAGGCTTAGGCACTTTTCTCTAGCTCTTACCGTTTTCGCGCTATAAAGACCAGCAAGTTTGAAAATGATGAAATTTCACGTCATTTTCCGGTGTAAACTCTGTAGCATTTTTATTTGAAATGCTAGACAGATGATTTATATATCAAAATGTACAGTATTTAAGGGCCTACAAATTGAGGCTTTGGCACTTTTCTCTAGCTCTTACCGTTTTCGCGCTATAAAGACCAGCAAGTTTGAAAATGATGAAATTTCACGTCATTTCCCGGTTTAAACTCTGTAGCATTTTTATTTGAAATGCTAGAGAGATGATTTATATATCAAAATGTACAGTATTTCAGGGCCTACAAATTGAGGCTTAGGCACTTTTCTCTAGCTCTTATCGTTTTCGCGCTATAAAGGCCAGCAAGTCTGAAAATGATGAAATTTCACCTCATTTCCCGGTTTAAACTCTGTAGCATTTTTATTTGAAATGCTAGAGAGATGATTTATATATCAAAATGTACAGTATATCAGGGCCTACAAATTGAGGCTTAGGCACTTTTCTCTAGCTCTTACCGTTTTCGCGCTATAAAGACCAGCAAGTTTGAAAATGATTAAATTTCACGTCATTTCCCGGTTTAAACTCTGTAGCATTTTTATTTGAAATGCTAGAGAGATGATTTATATATCAAAATGTACAGTATTTCAGGGCCTACAAATTGAGGCTTAGGCACTTTTCTCTAGCTCTTACCGTTTTCGCGCTATAAAGGCCAGCAAGTTTGAAAATGATGAAATTTCACGTCATTTCCCGGTTTAAACTCTGTAGCATTTTTATTTGAAATGCTAGAGAGATGATTTATATATCAAAATGTACAGTATTTCAGCGCCTACAAATTGAGGCTTAGGCACTTTTCTCTAGCTCTTACCGTTTTCGCGCTATAAAGGCCAGCAAGTTTGAAAATGATGAAATTTCACGTCATTTCCCGGTTTAAACTCTGTAGCATTTTTAGTTGAAATGCTAGAGAGATGATTTATATATCAAAATGTACAGTATTTCAGGGCCTACAAATTGAGGCTTAGGCACTTTTCTCTAGCTCTTATCGTTTTCGCGCTATAAAGGCCAGCAAGTCTGAAAATGATGAAATTTCACCTCATTTCCCGGTTTAAACTCTGTAGCATTTGTATTTGAAATGCTAGAGAGATGATTTATATATCAAAATGTACAGTATTTCAGGGCCTACAAATTGAGGCTTAGGCACTTTTCTCTAGCTCTTACCGTTTTCGCGCTATAAAGACCAGCAAGTTTGAAAATGATGAAATTTCACGTCATTTCCCGGTTTAAACTCTGTAGCATTTTTATTTGAAATGCTAGAGAGATGATTTATGTATCAAAATGTACAGTATATCAGGGCCTACAAATTGAGGCTTAGGTACTTTTCTCTAGCTCTTACTGTTTTCGCGCTATAAAGGCCAGCAAGTCTGAAAATGATGAAATTTCGCCTCATTTCCCGGTTTAAACTCTGTAGCATTTTTATTTGTAATGCTAGAGAGATGATTTATATACAAAAATGTACAGTATACCAGGGCCTACAAATTGAGGCTTAGGCGCTTTTCTCTAGCTCTTACCGTTTTCGCGCTATAAAGGCCAGCAAGTTTGAAAATGATGAAATTTCACGTCATTTCCCGGTTTAAACTCTGTAGCATTTTTATTTGAAATGCTAGAGAGATGATTTATATATCAAAATGTACAGTATTTCAGGGCCTACAAATTGAGGCTTAGGCACTTTTCTCTAGCTCTTATCGTTTTCGCGCTATAAAGGCCAGCAAGTCTGAAAATGATGAAATTTCACCTCATTTCCCGGTTTAAACTCTGTAGCATTTTTATTTGAAATGCTAGAGAGATGATTTATATATCAAAATGTACAGTATATCAGGGCCTACAAATTGAGGCTTAGGCACTTTTCTCTAGCTCTTACCGTTTTCGCGCTATAAAGACCAGCAAGTTTGAAAATGATGAAATTTCACGTCATTTCCCGGTTTAAACTCTGTAGCATTTTTATTTGAAATGCTAGAGAGATGATTTATATATCAAAATGTACAGTATATCAGGGCCTACAAATTGAGGCTTAGGCACTTTTCTCTAGCTCTTACCGTTTTCGCGCTATAAAGACCAGCAAGTTTGAAAATGATTAAATTTCACGTCATTTCCCGGTTTAAACTCTGTAGCATTTTTAGTTGAAATGCTAGAGAGATGATTTATATATCAAAATGTACAGTATTTCAGGGCCTACAAATTGAGGCTTAGGCACTTTTCTCTAGCTCTTATCGTTTTCGCGCTATAAAGGCCAGCAAGTCTGAAAATGATGAAATTTCACCTCATTTCCCGGTTTAAACTCTGTAGCATTTTTATTTGAAATGCTAGAGAGATGATTTATATATCAAAATGTACAGTATATCAGGGCCTACAAATTGAGGCTTAGGCACTTTTCTCTAGCTCTTACCGTTTTCGCGCTATAAAGACCAGCAAGTTTGAAAATGATTAAATTTCACGTCATTTCCCGGTTTAAACTCTGTAGCATTTTTATTTGAAATGCTAGAGAGATGATTTATATATCAAAATGTACAGTATTTCAGGGCCTACAAATTGAGGCTTAGGCACTTTTCTCTAGCTCTTACCGTTTTCGCGCTATAAAGGCCAGCAAGTTTGAAAATGATGAAATTTCACGTCATTTCCCGGTTTAAACTCTGTAGCATTTTTATTTGAAATGCTAGAGAGATGATTTATATATCAAAATGTACAGTATTTCAGCGCCTACAAATTGAGGCTTAGGCACTTTTCTCTAGCTCTTACCGTTTTCGCGCTATAAAGGCCAGCAAGTTTGAAAATGATGAAATTTCACGTCATTTCCCGGTTTAAACTCTGTAGCATTTTTAGTTGAAATGCTAGAGAGATGATTTATATATCAAAATGTACAGTATTTCAGGGCCTACAAATTGAGGCTTAGGCACTTTTCTCTAGCTCTTATCGTTTTCGCGCTATAAAGGCCAGCAAGTCTGAAAATGATGAAATTTCACCTCATTTCCCGGTTTAAACTCTGTAGCATTTGTATTTGAAATGCTAGAGAGATGATTTATATATCAAAATGTACAGTATTTCAGGGCCTACAAATTGAGGCTTAGGCACTTTTCTCTAGCTCTTACCGTTTTCGCGCTATAAAGACCAGCAAGTTTGAAAATGATGAAATTTCACGTCATTTCCCGGTTTAAACTCTGTAGCATTTTTATTTGAAATGCTAGAGAGATGATTTATGTATCAAAATGTACAGTATATCAGGGCCTACAAATTGAGGCTTAGGTACTTTTCTCTAGCTCTTACTGTTTTCGCGCTATAAAGGCCAGCAAGTCTGAAAATGATGAAATTTCGCCTCATTTCCCGGTTTAAACTCTGTAGCATTTTTATTTGTAATGCTAGAGAGATGATTTATATACAAAAATGTACAGTATACCAGGGCCTACAAATTGAGGCTTAGGCGCTTTTCTCTAGCTCTTACCGTTTTCGCGCTATAAAGGCCAGCAAGTTTGAAAATGATGAAATTTCACGTCATTTCCCGGTTTAAACTCTGTAGCATTTTTATTTGAAATGCTAGAGAGATGATTTATATATCAAAATGTACAGTATTTCAGGGCCTACAAATTGAGGCTTAGGCACTTTTCTCTAGCTCTTATCGTTTTCGCGCTATAAAGGCCAGCAAGTCTGAAAATGATGAAATTTCACCTCATTTCCCGGTTTAAACTCTGTAGCATTTTTATTTGAAATGCTAGAGAGATGATTTATATATCAAAATGTACAGTATATCAGGGCCTACAAATTGAGGCTTAGGCACTTTTCTCTAGCTCTTACCGTTTTCGCGCTATAAAGACCAGCAAGTTTGAAAATGATGAAATTTCACGTCATTTCCCGGTTTAAACTCTGTAGCATTTTTATTTGAAATGCTAGAGAGATGATTTATATATCAAAATGTACAGTATATCAGGGCCTACAAATTGAGGCTTAGGCACTTTTCTCTAGCTCTTACCGTTTTCGCGCTATAAAGACCAGCAAGTTTGAAAATGATTAAATTTCACGTCATTTCCCGGTTTAAACTCTGTAGCATTTTTAGTTGAAATGCTAGAGAGATGATTTATATATCAAAATGTACAGTATTTCAGGGCCTACAAATTGAGGCTTAGGCACTTTTCTCTAGCTCTTATCGTTTTCGCGCTATAAAGGCCAGCAAGTCTGAAAATGATGAAATTTCACCTCATTTCCCGGTTTAAACTCTGTAGCATTTTTATTTGAAATGCTAGAGAGATGATTTATATATCAAAATGTACAGTATATCAGGGCCTACAAATTGAGGCTTAGGCACTTTTCTCTAGCTCTTACCGTTTTCGCGCTATAAAGACCAGCAAGTTTGAAAATGATTAAATTTCACGTCATTTCCCGGTTTAAACTCTGTAGCATTTTTATTTGAAATGCTAGAGAGATGATTTATATATCAAAATGTACAGTATATCAGGGCCTACAAATTGAGGCTTAGGCACTTTTCTCTAGCTCTTACCGTTTTCGCGCTATAAAGACCAGCAAGTTTGAAAATGATTAAATTTCACGTCATTTCCCGGTTTAAACTCTGTAGCATTTTTATTTGAAATGCTAGAGAGATGATTTATATATCAAAATGTACAGTATTTCAGGGCCTACAAATTGAGGCTTAGGCACTTTTCTCTAGCTCTTACCGTTTTCGCGCTATAAAGGCCAGCAAGTTTGAAAATGACGAAATTTCACGTCATTTCCCGGTTTAAACTCTGTAGCATTTTTATTTGAAATGCTAGAGAGATGATTTATATATCAAAATGTACAGTATTTCAGCGCCTACAAATTGAGGCTTAGGCACTTTTCTCTAGCTCTTACCGTTTTCGCGCTATAAAGGCCAGCAAGTTTGAAAATGATGAAATTTCACGTCATTTCCCGGTTTAAACTCTGTAGCATTTTTATTTGAAATGCTAGAGAGATGATTTATGTATCAAAATGTACAGTATATCAGGGCCTACAAATTGAGGCTTAGGTACTTTTCTCTAGCTCTTACTGTTTTCGCGCTATAAAGGCCAGCAAGTCTGAAAATGATGAAATTTCGCCTCATTTCCCGGTTTAAACTCTGTAGCATTTTTATTTGTAATGCTAGAGAGATGATTTATATACAAAAATGTACAGTATACCAGGGCCTACAAATTGAGGCTTAGGCGCTTTTCTCTAGCTCTTACCGTTTTCGCGCTATAAAGGCCAGCAAGTTTGAAAATGATGAAATTTCACGTCATTTCCCGGTTTAAACTCTGTAGCATTTTTATTTGAAATGCTAGAGAGATGATTTATATATCAAAATGTACAGTATTTCAGGGCCTACAAATTGAGGCTTAGGCACTTTTCTCTAGCTCTTATCGTTTTCGCGCTATAAAGGCCAGCAAGTCTGAAAATGATGAAATTTCACCTCATTTCCCGGTTTAAACTCTGTAGCATTTTTATTTGAAATGCTAGAGAGATGATTTATATATCAAAATGTACAGTATATCAGGGCCTACAAATTGAGGCTTAGGCACTTTTCTCTAGCTCTTACCGTTTTCGCGCTATAAAGACCAGCAAGTTTGAAAATGATTAAATTTCACGTCATTTCCCGGTTTAAACTCTGTAGCATTTTTAGTTGAAATGCTAGAGAGATGATTTATATATCAAAATGTACAGTATTTCAGGGCCTACAAATTGAGGCTTAGGCACTTTTCTCTAGCTCTTATCGTTTTCGCGCTATAAAGGCCAGCAAGTCTGAAAATGATGAAATTTCACCTCATTTCCCGGTTTAAACTCTGTAGCATTTTTATTTGAAATGCTAGAGAGATGATTTATATATCAAAATGTACAGTATATCAGGGCCTACAAATTGAGGCTTAGGCACTTTTCTCTAGCTCTTACCGTTTTCGCGCTATAAAGACCAGCAAGTTTGAAAATGATTAAATTTCACGTCATTTCCCGGTTTAAACTCTGTAGCATTTTTATTTGAAATGCTAGAGAGATGATTTATATATCAAAATGTACAGTATATCAGGGCCTACAAATTGAGGCTTAGGCACTTTTCTCTAGCTCTTACCGTTTTCGCGCTATAAAGACCAGCAAGTTTGAAAATGATTAAATTTCACGTCATTTCCCGGTTTAAACTCTGTAGCATTTTTATTTGAAATGCTAGAGAGATGATTTATATATCAAAATGTACAGTATTTCAGGGCCTACAAATTGAGGCTTAGGCACTTTTCTCTAGCTCTTACCGTTTTCGCGCTATAAAGGCCAGCAAGTTTGAAAATGATGAAATTTCACGTCATTTCCCGGTTTAAACTCTGTAGCATTTTTATTTGAAATGCTAGAGAGATGATTTATATATCAAAATGTACAGTATTTCAGCGCCTACAAATTGAGGCTTAGGCACTTTTCTCTAGCTCTTACCGTTTTCGCGCTATAAAGGCCAGCAAGTTTGAAAATTATGAAATTTCACGTCATTTCCCGGTTTAAACTCTGTAGCATTTTTAGTTGAAATGCTAGAGAGATGATTTATATATCAAAATGTACAGTATTTCAGGGCCTACAAATTGAGGCTTATGCACTTTTCTCTAGCTCTTATCGTTTTCGCGCTATAAAGGCCAGCAAGTCTGAAAATGATGAAATTTCACCTCATTTCCCGGTTTAAACTCTGTAGCATTTTTATTTGAAATGCTAGAGAGATGATTTATATATCAAAATGTACAGTATATCAGGGCCTACAAATTGAGGCTTAGGCACTTTTCTCTAGCTCTTACCGTTTTCGCGCTATAAAGACCAGCAAGTTTGAAAATGATGAAATTTCACGTCATTTCCCGGTTTAAACTCTGTAGCATTTTTATTTGAAATGCTAGAGAGATGATTTATATATCAAAATGTACAGTATTTCAGCGCCTACAAATTGAGGCTTAGGCACTTTTCTCTAGCTCTTACCGTTTTCGCGCTATAAAGGCCAGCAAGTTTGAAAATGATGAAATTTCACGTCATTTCCCGGTTTAAACTCTGTAGCATTTTTATTTGAAATGCTAGAGAGATGATTTATATATCAAAATGTACAGTATTTCAGGGCCTACAAATTGAGGCTTAGGCACTTTTCTCTAGCTCTTATCGTTTTCGCGCTATAAAGGCCAGCAAGTCTGAAAATGATGAAATTTCACCTCATTTCCCGGTTTAAACTCTGTAGCATTTTTATTTGAAATGCTAGAGAGATGATTTATATATCAAAATGTACAGTATTTCAGGGCCTACAAATTGAGGCTTAGGCACTTTTCTCTAGCTCTTACCGTTTTCGCGCTATAAAGGCCAGCAAGTTTGAAAATTATGAAATTTCACGTCATTTCCCGGTTTAAACTCTGTAGCATTTTTATTTGAAATGCTAGAGAGATGATTTATATATCAAAATGTACAGTATTTCAGGGCCTACAAATTGAGGCTTAGGCACTTTTCTCTAGCTCTTACCGTTTTCGCGCTATAAAGGCCAGCAAGTTGGAAAATGATGAAATTTCACCTCATTTCCCGGTTTAAACTCTGTAGCATTTTTATTTGAAATGCTAGAGAGATGATTTATATATCAAAATGTACAGTATTTCAGGGCCTACAAATTGAGGCTTAGGCACTTTTCTCTAGCTCTTACCGTTTTCGCGCTATAAAGGCCAGCAAGTTCGAAAATTATGAAATTTCACGTCATTTCCCGGTTTAAACTCTGTAGCATTTGTATTTGAAATGCTAGAGAGATGATTTATATATCAAAATGTACAGTATTTCAGGGCCTACAAATTGAGGCTTAGGCACTTTTCTCTAGCTCTTATCGTTTTCGCGCTATAAAGGCCAGCAAGTCTGAAAATGATGAAATTTCACCTCATTTCCCGGTTTAAACTCTGTAGCATTTTTATTTGAAATGCTAGAGAGATGATTTATATATCAAAATGTACAGTATTTCAGGGCCTACAAATTGAGGCTTAGGCACTTTTCTCTAGCTCTTACCGTTTTCGCGCTATAAAGGCCAGCAAGTCTGAAAATGATGAAATTTCACCTCATTTCCCGGTTTAAACTCTGTAGCATTTTTATTTGAAATGCTAGAGAGATGATTTATATATCAAAATGTACAGTATTTCAGGGCCTACAAATTGAGGCTGAGGCACTTTTCTCTAGCTCTTATCTTTTTCGCGCTATAAAGGCCAGCAAGTCTGAAAATGATGAAATTTCACCTCATTTCCCGGTTTAAACTCTGTAGCATTTTTATTTGAAATGCTAGAGAGATGATTTATATATCAAAATGTACAGTATTTCAGGGCCTACAAATTGAGGCTGAGGCACTTTTCTCTAGCTCTTATCGTTTTCGCGCTATAAAGGCCAGCAAGTCTGAAAATGATGAAATTTCACCTCATTTCCCGGTTTAAACTCTGTAGCATTTTTATTTGAAATGCTAGAGAGATGATTTATATATCAAAATGTACAGTATTTCAGGGCCTACAAATTGAGGCTTAGGCACTTTTCTCTAGCTCTTATCGTTTTCGCGCTATAAAGGCCAGCAAGTCTGAAAATGATGAAATTTCACGTCATTTTCCGGTTTAAACTCTGTAGCATTTTTATTTGAAATGCTAGAGAGATGATTTATATATCAAAATGTACAGTATATCAGGGCCTACAAATTGAGGCTTAAGCACTTTTCTCTAGCTCTTACCGTTTTCGCGCTATAAACGCCAGCAAGATTGAAAATGATGAAATTTCACGTCATTTTCCGGTTTAAACTCTGTAGCATTTTTATTTGAAATGCTGGAGAGATGGTTTATATATTAAAATGTACAGTATTTCAGGGCCTATTAAGGCTTAGGCACTTGATTCAGGTGTATTGTAAAGAGAATTTCTTCATCCATGTTGTAAAGTGATTTGACGATTTTATAAAATTTCTTCATCCATGGTTGTAAGGTGCTCAGAAATCTTCAATTTTTGACCAAAAAGCGTGAAATTCTAGGGATTTTTACCTCATATTCCAACGTTTTGACGTTCTGCGGAGACTTTAAACGCATTTTCAACCAGATTTGACGATTTTATAAAATTTCGACAGAGAATTTCTTCATCCATGTACCTATACCTTATGGTTGTAAGGTGCTCAGAAATCTTCAATTTTTGACCAATAAGCGTGAAATTCTAGGGATTTTTACCTCATATTCCAACGTTTTGACGTTCTGCGGAGACTTTAAACGCATTTTCAACCAGATTTGACGATTTTATAAAATTTCGACAGAGAATTTCTTCATCCATGTACCTATACCTTATGGTTGTAAGGTGCTCAGAAATCTTCAATTTTTGACCAAAAAGCGTGAAATTCTAGGGATTTTTACCTCATATTCCAACGTTTTGACGTTCTGCGGAGACTTTAAACGCATTTTCAACCAGATTTGACGATTTTATAAAATTTCGACAGAGAATTTCTTCATCCATGTACCTATACCTTATGGTTGTAAGGTGCTCAGAAATCTTCAATTTTTGACCAATAAGCGTGAAATTCTAGGGATTTTTACCTCATATTCCAACGTTTTGACGTTCTGCGGAGACTTTAAACGCATTTTCAACCAGATTTGACGATTTTATAAAATTTCGACAGAGAATTTCTTCATCCATGTACCTATACCTTATGGTTGTAAGGTGCTCAGAAATCTTCAATTTTTGATCAAAAAGCATGAAATGCTTGGGATTTTTACCTCATATTCCAACGTTTTGACGTTCTGCGGAGACTTTAAACGCATTTTCAACCAGATTTGACGATTTTATAAAATTTCGACAGAGAATTTCTTCATCCATGTACCTATACCTTATGGTTGTAAGGTGCTCAGAAATCTTCAATTTTTGACCAATAAGCATGAAATTCTAGGGATTTTTACCTCATATTCCAACGTTTTGACGTTCTGCGGAGACTTTAAACGCATTTTCAACCAGATTTGACGATTTTATAAAATTTCGACAGAGAATTTCTTCATCCATGTACCTATACCTTATGGTTGTAAGGTGCTCAGAAATCTTCAATTTTTGATCAAAAAGCATGAAATGCTTGGGATTTTTACCTCATATTCCAACGTTTTGACGTTCTGCGGAGACTTTAAACGCATTTTCAACCAGATTTGACGATTTTATAAAATTTCGACAGAGAATTTCTTCATCCATGTACCTATACCTTATGGTTGTAAGGTGCTCAGAAATCTTCAATTTTTGACCAATAAGCGTGAAATTCTAGGGATTTTTACCTCATATTCCAACGTTTTGACGTTCTGCGGAGACTTTAAACGCATTTTCAACCAGATTTGACGATTTTATAAAATTTCGACAGAGAATTTCTTCATCCATGTACCTATACCTTATGGTTGTAAGGTGCTCAGAAATCTTCAATTTTTGATCAAAAAGCATGAAATGCTTGGGATTTTTACCTCATATTCCAACGTTTTGACGTTCTGCGGAGACTTTAAACGCATTTTCAACCAGATTTGACGATTTTATAAAATTTCGACAGAGAATTTCTTCATCCATGTACCTATACCTTATGGTTGTAAGGTGCTCAGAAATCTTCAATTTTTGACCAATAAGCATGAAATTCTAGGGATTTTTACCTCATATTCCAACGTTTTGACGTTCTGCGGAGACTTTAAACGCATTTTCAACCAGATTTGACGATTTTATAAAATTTCGACAGAGAATTTCTTCATCCATGTACCTATACCTTATGGTTGTAAGGTGCTCAGAAATCTTCAATTTTTGACCAATAAGCGTGAAATTCTAGGGATTTTTACCTCATATTCCAACGTTTTGACGTTCTGCGGAGACTTTAAACGCATTTTCAACCAGATTTGACGATTTTATAAAATTTCGACAGAGAATTTCTTCATCCATGTACCTATACCTTATGGTTGTAAGGTGCTCAGAAATCTTCAATTTTTGATCAAAAAGCATGAAATGCTTGGGATTTTTACCTCATATTCCAACGTTTTGACGTTCTGCGGAGACTTTAAACGCATTTTCAACCAGATTTGACGATTTTATAAAATTTCGACAGAGAATTTCTTCATCCATGTACCTATACCTTATGGTTGTAAGGTGCTCAGAAATCTTCAATTTTTGACCAATAAGCATGAAATTCTAGGGATTTTTACCTCATATTCCAACGTTTTGACGTTCTGCGGAGACTTTAAACGCATTTTCAACCAGATTTGACGATTTTATAAAATTTCGACAGAGAATTTCTTCATCCATGTACCTATACCTTATGGTTGTAAGGTGCTCAGAAATCTTCAATTTTTGATCAAAAAGCATGAAATGCTTGGGATTTTTACCTCATATTCCAACGTTTTGACGTTCTGCGGAGACTTTAAACGCATTTTCAACCAGATTTGACGATTTTATAAAATTTCGACAGAGAATTTCTTCATCCATGTACCTATACCTTATGGTTGTAAGGTGCTCAGAAATCTTCAATTTTTGACCAATAAGCGTGAAATTCTAGGGATTTTTACCTCATATTCCAACGTTTTGACGTTCTGCGGAGACTTTAAACGCATTTTCAACCAGATTTGACGATTTTATAAAATTTCGACAGAGAATTTCTTCATCCATGTACCTATACCTTATGGTTGTAAGGTGCTCAGAAATCTTCAATTTTTGATCAAAAAGCATGAAATGCTTGGGATTTTTACCTCATATTCCAACGTTTTGACGTTCTGCGGAGACTTTAAACGCATTTTCAACCAGATTTGACGATTTTATAAAATTTCGACAGAGAATTTCTTCATCCATGTACCTATACCTTATGGTTGTAAGGTGCTCAGAAATCTTCAATTTTTGATCAAAAAGCATGAAATGCTTGGGATTTTTACCTCATATTCCAACGTTTTGACGTTCTGCGGAGACTTTAAACGCATTTTCAACCAGATTTGACGATTTTATAAAATTTCGACAGAGAATTTCTTCATCCATGTACCTATACCTTATGGTTGTAAGGTGCTCAGAAATCTTCAATTTTTGACCAATAAGCGTGAAATTCTAGGGATTTTTACCTCATATTCCAACGTTTTGACGTTCTGCGGAGACTTTAAACGCATTTTCAACCAGATTTGACGATTTTATAAAATTTCGACAGAGAATTTCTTCATCCATGTACCTATACCTTATGGTTGTAAGGTGCTCAGAAATCTTCAATTTTTGACCAATAAGCGTGAAATTCTAGGGATTTTTACCTCATATTCCAACGTTTTGACGTTCTGCGGAGACTTTAAACGCATTTTCAACCAGATTTGACGATTTTATAAAATTTCGACAGAGAATTTCTTCATCCATGTACCTATACCTTATGGTTGTAAGGTGCTCAGAAATCTTCAATTTTTGACCAATAAGCGTGAAATTCTAGGGATTTTTACCTCATATTCCAACGTTTTGACGTTCTGCGGAGACTTTAAACGCATTTTCAACCAGATTTGACGATTTTATAAAATTTCGACAGAGAATTTCTTCATCCATGTACCTATACCTTATGGTTGTAAGGTGCTCAGAAATCTTCAATTTTTGATCAAAAAGCATGAAATGCTTGGGATTTTTACCTCATATTCCAACGTTTTGACGTTCTGCGGAGACTTTAAACGCATTTTCAACCAGATTTGACGATTTTATAAAATTTCGACAGAGAATTTCTTCATCCATGTACCTATACCTTATGGTTGTAAGGTGCTCAGAAATCTTCAATTTTTGACCAATAAGCGTGAAATTCTAGGGATTTTTACCTCATATTCCAACGTTTTGACGTTCTGCGGAGACTTTAAACGCATTTTCAACCAGATTTGACGATTTTATAAAATTTCGACAGAGAATTTCTTCATCCATGTACCTATACCTTATGGTTGTAAGGTGCTCAGAAATCTTCAATTTTTGATCAAAAAGCATGAAATGCTTGGGATTTTTACCTCATATTCCAACGTTTTGACGTTCTGCGGAGACTTTAAACGCATTTTCAACCAGATTTGACGATTTTATAAAATTTCGACAGAGAATTTCTTCATCCATGTACCTATACCTTATGGTTGTAAGGTGCTCAGAAATCTTCAATTTTTGATCAAAAAGCATGAAATGCTTGGGATTTTTACCTCATATTCCAACGTTTTGACGTTCTGCGGAGACTTTAAACGCATTTTCAACCAGATTTGACGATTTTATAAAATTTCGACAGAGAATTTCTTCATCCATGTACCTATACCTTATGGTTGTAAGGTGCTCAGAAATCTTCAATTTTTGACCAATAAGCGTGAAATTCTAGGGATTTTTACCTCATATTCCAACGTTTTGACGTTCTGCGGAGACTTTAAACGCATTTTCAACCAGATTTGACGATTTTATAAAATTTCGACAGAGAATTTCTTCATCCATGTACCTATACCTTATGGTTGTAAGGTGCTCAGAAATCTTCAATTTTTGATCAAAAAGCATGAAATGCTTGGGATTTTTACCTCATATTCCAACGTTTTGACGTTCTGCGGAGACTTTAAACGCATTTTCAACCAGATTTGACGATTTTATAAAATTTCGACAGAGAATTTCTTCATCCATGTAACGACTAGACGCATTTTCGACCTAATTTGACGATTTTTAAAAATTTCTGGACAAATTTTTGCCTAAATTGTATTTTATTTCTAGGTCAACACATCTCGTGTCCTGTCAGCACGCTTGAACTTTGTCTCTCCTGTGTATTTTAACTGGGATAGCGATGATTCAGGTGTATTGACAGACCGAAATCTACAAGTACGTCTCTCAAAAATGCGTCGTGGATTAATATGTTGACATTCTGGGTTGAAATTTCACGCAAATCGGTCAAAATTTAAGAAAAATTTAAGATTTATGGTCAGCCTACTCCCCCCTTCTTACCATAAATCTTAAAAATCGTTAAATTTTGGACCGATTTTCGTGAAATTCGCCAACACTTTCACATCTCGGGTTGAAATATTTACAACATTTTCATTTTGTGGTCGAAATTTCACGGAATTTCGGCCAAATTTAAGAAAAATTTAAGATTTATGGTCAGCCTACTCCCCCCTTCTTACCATAAATCTTAAAAATCGTTAAATTTTGGACCGATTTTCGTGAAATTCGCCAACACTTTCACATCTCGGGTTGAAATATTTACAACATTTTCATTTTGTGGTCGAAATTTCACGGAATTTCGGCCAAATTTAAGAAAAATTTAAGATTTATGGTCAGCCTACTCCCCCCTTCTTACCATAAATCTTAAAAATCGTTAAATTTTGGACCGATTTTCGTGAAATTCGCCAACACTTTCGCATCTCGAGTTGAAATATTTACAACATTTTCATTTTGTGGTCGAAATTTCACGGAATTTCGGCCAAATTTAAGAAAAATTTAAGATTTATGGTCAGCCTACTCCCCCCTTCTTACCATAAATCTTAAAAATCGTTAAATTTTGGACCGATTTTCGTGAAATTCGCCAACACTTTCGCATCTCGGGTTGAAATATTTACAACATTTTCATTTTGTGGTCGAAATTTCACGCAAATCGGTCAAAATTTAAGAAAAATTTAAGATTTATGGTCAGCCTACTCCCCCCTTCTTACCATAAATCTTAAAAATCGTTAAATTTTGGACCGATTTTCGTGAAATTCGCCAACACTTTCGCATCTCGGGTTGAAATATTTACAACATTTTCACTTTCTGGTCGAAATTTCACGTATTTCGGTGAAAATTTAAGAAAAAATTAAGATTTATGGTCACCGTACTCCCCCCTTCTTACCATAAATCTTAAAAATTCTTAAATTTTGGACCGATTTGCGTGAAATTCGTGATATTTTTGCGTCCTGGTTTAATATGTGAACATTCTGGGTTGAAATTTCACGCAAATTGGGCTAAAATTTAAGAATTTTAAATATTAATTGGCCCATGAAATTCATAACACGTCGCATCCTGGTTTAACATCTTGACATCCTGGGTTAATAAGAGTAGAAATGTAATCTAGAAAGGTTATGGGATAATAGGAATATTATAAATAAAACTAACATTTCGTTTTGATTGAAATTTATGTGAAACACAAATTTTCATAACTGACTGTACAAAAATATTAAATAAATTAATATTAGACAACTTTAAACAAGTACATTATATAAATAAATAAGCTGTCTTATTTTCATTGCTTTAAAGGCACTGCTGTTTTACATATATACAACATATACAGAGTATCCCACAAAAGTAATCAAACGCAATTATAATTTTGCTTAAATGTATTAACAATTAAAAGATAAAACAATGATACAGACATATTCGATGGCTTTTGTGGGGTACGTGAAATTTAAAAAAATACATCATATTAAAAAATAAACATGGCGTGGACTCCTAACAATATATTTTCTTTCTGACTAGCAGTATCATTAAAAATAACAGAATTTTGCCCATTGGATCGTCTCCAAATAAGCTTTAACAATTATATAGGAAGTAAGGTTTTGCATACACTTGTACCCTGGCAGAAAAATGCAATACATTATTAATACCAATTGTAATTGGTTTACAATTCATAAAATAAAAAATAAAAATACAGAACAAATAATATAATTTAGTTTAGGCTGGAGATTCGTCCCGAATGGCTTAATGCAAGCAGTGTGTTTTTAATGGTCCCTCTACGTAAAGCACCAAGTAGTACAAGTATGACTATAACCTTAGTAAGACCATCGCAAAAACCGATGTTCATAAGGCATTTTTAAAAATCCTACCCTACTTACTATTCAAAAATTTCCATACATATCAGTATCTCTATTCTCAGTTGTTTTCGTATATATTAATTTAATATAGTATATAAATAATGCACAGCTTTGAAGGCTGCAATTGTTAAAAGAGTATACAATTTTTTATCGAAAAAATTTGTTACAAGATGGTCCATCGTATCGTAAAATTCATTTAAAAATCCATATAACAACACTGTACACACAATTTTCATCCTTTTCTACCCTGTTGTGTCGCGCGCAAAACCGGGAAATACTCTATTATTTAAATGAATGTACAGAGGAGAATAGGACGGAAAGAAGAAAGCACCGCGTCCAGCAACAATTCATCAGCCTTTGTAGTACAATATTCAGGATCACAGAGTTCGCCCCATCACCTGCACGGCGCCAGCAGGATTTCCAGCCAGCACGGACACGAGGCGATCTCCTGTCGCGAGTATCCCGGGCCCCAGCCCTTCGCAAAGCTGATCTGCACGGAATTCGTGTCCACCGGCCCGTTGCTGGTGAAGTTCCAGCCGTAGTTTTGGTGAGCCGCCTTGACGGGATCGAACACACAAAGGCAATGCTCGGCAGGTACTCTTGTAGGCGAGGGCACCATGTAGGTGTCCTCTAAAGTCAGTGAGTTGACGAACACTGGGTTGTCCGAACGGTTGTACACCCAGATGCCGTCTTCCTCGCGGGAAATGGTCACACCTGAAAATAATTAATAATAACGCATTAATATTAGCATTTTGTTTATTCTAACGGCGTGTTTGTATATCCCGAAAAGGCACCGCTCGTATTGTAATTGAAGACAATCAGGCACAAAGGTTGCATATTTGATAAAGCTGTATTTACATATGAGTGACGGGTTTGGGAATGGAGATACTTTGCAGTAATGAGTTTGAATTTGAATCAAGTTGTTTGAGAATCTCTATTACAAATAATAGCTGTATCTGAAGAATGTTTAAATATTCTTTATACTTAAAATTGACACGACTTTGCTATAGCACATTTATTTTTAATATACATAGTCTATGTTGTTAATTTTCGAGTTACGATGGGTAAACTCGTTTTACAATCACTTTTCGACGTTCCGGATTACTGTAGAGTAAATACACGAGTTTTTAACTCTTAAGCGATTGTAAACCTAGTTATTACTCATGGTAAGTCGAAAATTAACAACAAATATTCAATTTAAATTTTGTTTAAACTCCAAACGTCGTAGCAGAATATTTTGTGATACTAATTTTACATGTATTTTCAAGGTAAATCAACCTGCCAACAGATGGCAAATATTAACGCCTGCACGTTTGCATTTCGCGGATTTAAAGAAAAACACACACAAACATCTATAAATAGGAATGCAGTCTATCCACACAATTGCTTTTTAATCATTCAATTAATAGTGCTGATATTTTCATACAATTGTTATAAGCTTCTTTTATCCCGTCAAAATGGTAACAATACACCGTAATTACTGTAATTGTGCGCCTAGTGGTGAGATCAGAATTAGCATAATACTGCAATTTTTTCTACTATTATCACGTTGCACAATAGTGTTTATAAGTGTAACTAATCCAAATGCATAATAAATTGCAAAACTGACTATATAACATTGCATTGCGGTAGTGATGGCTAGAACTATAATCAATTTTATAACGAAAACTATATATTATTACATAATAAAATATTAAGCTCGTTTCAATTGAGGCTTACCTAATCCAATTTTATCCCTAGTCTTGCACACCGACTCGGGAGGACTAAAGCTGTGTTGGGCGAGCTGCTTTAGCGACAGGCCATCCCCACAGGGGATGTCCCCGTCGCCGAAGACATTTAAATAAGGCGGCTCGACAGGAAACAACGGTCCCACCCGTTTCGCCAGCTCCCAATACGCCAGTCTACACCAGACGCGGGAATTCAGCGAAGGATCTGCAAAGAAATAAAATATGTGATTAGTATAACATAACATAATATAACAACATAACATAACATAACATAACATACAAAGTTTGCGTATATTGAGGTTTTAAATAAATAAAAATGTTCATGGATACAATGAGTACTTAAGTGTATTGTGTATTTTTTACATAACTGATAAGAAATTGAAAATATTTGGCATAAAAATTTACAAGTATGTGTGATCAGATCGTGTATATTTATAATAATCCTGTTTACTTTCCAAATACAGCGTGCTCTATAAAGAAGATATTGTTATCGCGAAATATCGAACTGCACATTTTTTCTTGTCATGACTTATATCACGAAATAGAGCGATTTAAAATCGAGTCCCATAATATTTTTTTGAAATCATGTTAAAAAGAAAACATTTGTACATTTTATGTTCACTTTTCAATATGATTTTACAAAAATATATACCCCTAAATATTGTACCGTCTGATTCATATCCTGAATCACCTTTTGATTCGGTAAAATCTGATAAATCAGATGATAAAGGTCAGGGAAGGCAATGTTTATTGGCATACATTTTTTTAGAAATCATGTTAGAAAAAAAAACATTTATACATTTTCTGTTCACTTTTCAATATGATTTTACAAAAATATATTGGACCTTCTGATCCATATCATGAATCATCTTTTGATTCGGTAATAAAGTGCACAACAGTTTCCGACTGACCTATTATCGCGCCGCGAAGGTTCGCGGTGGCCGAAAATAAAGCGTTAATTGCGGCAGATAACTTTTAACTTGGTCGCGCGTAAATAAAATATAATTGCCGGACGATAAGGCCGGATTACAATAAAAACGGTTTCCGGGAAGAACGGCGCGCGGCGGGGCACCCCGACCGCGTTTCAGAGAAGCGCGCTGTTTAATTGGAAACAGAACTAGAACAGCACAATTATTTATAATTAATTTTGTTATGTGGTATATAAATAGATTCGATACAATTTCGTTGTCTAAATTAACTTAATTATTAGTATGTTTGTAATTTTCGTTTTATCCCTCGATGGATACTTTTCAAACTTCGCTAATGCATTAGCAATATAATAGTCTATTTATGGAAATAATAATCAGAAATTACGTGGTTGCTAGTTTTCATGCTATTGAATGTCAAAGTCAGAAGTTCATAAAAATATGATTTTATAAGTCTTAACTGGAAATTTGTAAATATTTTGAAAATCCCTCGATGGATACTTTTCAAACTTCGATAAGGCATTAGCAATATAATAGTCTATCTATGACAGTAATAATCAGAAATTACGTGGTTGCTAGTTTTCATGATACTGAATGTCAAAGTCAGAATTTCATAAAAATGTGATTTTATATGTCTTAACTGGAAATTTGTAAATATTTTGAAAATCTCTCGATGGATACTTTTCAAACTTCGCTAATGCATTAACAATATAATAGTCTATTTATGGAAATAATAATCAGAAATTACGTGGTTGCTAGTTTTCATGCTATTGAATGTCAAAGTCAGAATTTCATAAAAAATATGATTTTATATGTCTTAACTGGAAATTTGTAAATATTTTGAAAATCTCTCAATGGATACTTTTCAAACTTCGATAAGGCATTAGCAATATAATAGTCTATCTATGACAGTAATAATCAGAAATTACGTGGTTGCTAGTTTTCATGATACTGAATGTCAAAGTCAGAATTTCATAAAAATGTGATTTTATATGTCTTAACTGGAAATTTGTAAATATTTTGAAAATCTCTCGATGGATACTTTTCAAACTTCGCTAATGCATTAACAATATAATAGTCTATTTATGGAAATAATAATCAGAAATTACGTGGTTGCTAGTTTTCATGCTATTGAATGTCAAAGTCAGAATTTCATAAAAAATATGATTTTATATGTCTTAACTGGAAATTTGTAAATATTTTGAAAATCTCTCAATGGATACTTTTCAAACTTTGCTAATGCATTAGCAATATAATAGTCTATTTATGGAAATAATAATCAGAAATTACGTGGTTGCTAGTTTTCATGCTATTGAATGTCAAAGTCAGAATTTCATAAAAAATATGATTTTATATGTCTTAACTGGAAATTTGTAAATATTTTGAAAATCCCTCGATGGATACTTTTCAAACTTCGATAAGGCATTAGCAATATAATAGTCTATCTATGACAGTAATAATCAGAAATTACGTGGTTGCTAGTTTTCATGATACTGAATGTCAAAGTCAGAATTTCATAAAAATGTGATTTTATATGTCTTAACTGGAAATTTGTAAATATTTTGAAAATCTCTCGATGGATACTTTTCAAACTTCGCTAATGCATTAACAATATAATAGTCTATTTATGGAAATAATAATCAGAAATTACGTGGTTGCTAGTTTTCATGCTATTGAATGTCAAAGTCAGAATTTCATAAAAAATATGATTTTATATGTCTTAACTGGAAATTTGTAAATATTTTGAAAATCTCTCAATGGATACTTTTCAAACTTCGCTAATGCATTAGCAATATAATAGTCTATTTATGGAAATAATAATCAGAAATTACGTGGTTGCTAGTTTTCATGCTATTGAATGTCAAAGTCAGAATTTCATAAAAAATATGATTTTATATGTCTTAACTGGAAATTTGTAAATATTTTGAAAATCCCTCGATGGATACTTTTCAAACTTCGATAAGGCATTAGCAATATAATAGTCTATCTATGACAGTAATAATCAGAAATTACGTGGTTGCTAGTTTTCATGATACTGAATGTCAAAGTCAGAATTTCATAAAAATGTGATTTTATATGTCTTAACTGGAAATTTGTAAATATTTTGAAAATCTCTCGATGGATACTTTTCAAACTTCGCTAATGCATTAACAATATAATAGTCTATTTATGGAAATAATAATCAGAAATTACGTGGTTGCTAGTTTTCATGCTATTGAATGTCAAAGTCAGAATTTCATAAAAAATATGATTTTATATGTCTTAACTGGAAATTTGTAAATATTTTGAAAATCTCTCAATGGATACTTTTCAAACTTCGCTAATGCATTAGCAATATAATAGTCTATTTATGGAAATAATAATCAGAAATTACGTGGTTGCTAGTTTTCATGCTATTGAATGTCAAAGTCAGAAGTTCATAAAAATATGATTTTATAAGTCTTAACTGGAAATTTGTAAATATTTTGAAAATCCCTCGATGGATACTTTTCAAACTTCGATAAGGCATTAGCAATATAATAGTCTATCTATGACAGTAATAATCAGAAATTACGTGGTTGCTAGTTTTCATGATACTGAATGTCAAAGTCAGAATTTCATAAAAATGTGATTTTATATGTCTTAACTGGAAATTTGTAAATATTTTGAAAATCTCTCGATGGATACTTTTCAAACTTCGCTAATGCATTAGCAATATAATAGTCTATTTATGGAAATAATAATCAGAAATTACGTGGTTGCTAGTTTTCATGCTATTGAATGTCAAAGTCAGAATTTCATAAAAAATATGATTTTATATGTCTTAACTGGAAATTTGTAAATATTTTGAAAATCTCTCAATGGATACTTTTCAAACTTCGCTAATGCATTAGCAATATAATAGTCTATTTATGGAAATAATAATCAGAAATTACGTGGTTGCTAGTTTTCATGCTATTGAATGTCAAAGTCAGAAGTTCATAAAAATATGATTTTATAAGTCTTAACTGGAAATTTGTAAATATTTTGAAAATCCCTCGATGGATACTTTTCAAACTTCGATAAGGCATTAGCAATATAATAGTCTATCTATGACAGTAATAATCAGAAATTACGTGGTTGCTAGTTTTCATGATACTGAATGTCAAAGTCAGAATTTCATAAAAATGTGATTTTATATGTCTTAACTGGAAATTTGTAAATATTTTGAAAATCTCTCGATGGATACTTTTCAAACTTCGCTAATGCATTAGCAATATAATAGTCTATTTATGGAAATAATAATCAGAAATTACGTGGTTGCTAGTTTTCATGCTATTGAATGTCAAAGTCAGAATTTCATAAAAAATATGATTTTATATGTCTTAACTGGAAATTTGTAAATATTTTGAAAATCTCTCAATGGATACTTTTCAAACTTCGCTAATGCATTAGCAATATAATAGTCTATTTATGGAAATAATAATCAGAAATTACGTGGTTGCTAGTTTTCTTACTATTGAATGTCAAAGTCAGAATTTCATAAAAAAATATGATTTTATATGTCTTAACTGGAAATTTGTAAATATTTTGAAAATCCCTCGATGGATACTTTTCAAGCTTCGCTAATGCATTAGCAATATAATAGTCTATTTATGGAAATAATAATCAGAAATTACGTGGTTGCTAGTTTTCTTACTATTGAATGTCAAAGTCAGAATTTCATAAAAAAATATGATTTTATATGTCTTAACTGGAAATTTGTAAATATTTTGAAAATCCCTCGATGGATACTTTTCAAACTTCGCTAATGCATTAGCAATATAATGGTCTATCTATGAAAGTAATAATCAGAAATTACGTGGTTGCTAGTTTTCATGCTATTGAATGTCAAAGTCAGAATTTCATAAAAAAATATGATTTTATATGTCTTAACTGGTAATTTGTAAATATTTTGAAAATCCCTCGATGGATACTATTCAAACTTCGCTAATGCATTAGTAATATAATAGTCTATTTATGGAAATAATAATCAGAAATTACGTGGTTGCTAGTTTTCATGCTATTGAATGTCAAAATCAGAAGTTCATAAAAATATGATTATATATGTCTTAACTGGAAATTTGTAAATATTTTGAAAATCCCTCGATGGATACTATTCAAAATTCGCTAATGCATTAGCAATATAATAGTCTATTTATTGAAATAATAATCAGAAATTACGTGGTTGCTAGTTTTCATGCTATTGAATATCAAAGTCAGAATTTCATAAAAAATATGATTTTATATGTCTTAACTGGAAATTTGTAAATATTTTGAAATCCCTCGATATATATTTTTCAAACTTTGCCAATGCATTAACAAAATATTAGTCTATCTGTCAAAGTAATAATAAAAAATTACGTTATTGCTAGTTTTCATGTTATTGAGTGCCAAAGTCTAGAATAGAGTTTTGTATATGTTTAATTGCATGGATATCGCTTTACATTCTTATAATAAACTAGATTCCTAACATAGCATGCATTAAACATATTGGTTACAAGGGAATACTTGGATGAAATAAATAATTGAAATATATATATATATATATATATATATATATATATATATATATATATATAAAATGTTAAAAAGGATGTTATGCTTGAGAAACACCTTGCTTGTAATTACCATAAACCGCATTAAGCACAAAACAAAGTTTACCATTAATTAACAATAAAAATACATGCAGTGGCCACGCATGTGTAACGAATACGCCATCGGCGCCTGGCGCCAGGTTGATCGCATGCATTTATGCACACATACACAACTCGTTTCGTTTTGTTCAGGGAGACAGAAAGGACAATATAACTGAAACCAGCGCGGTTATTTTTAAAGGCCAACAATGCCGCGCTTCCGCAGCCCGCAGCCCGTCGCCCCGAATTTCGGCGCCCGCAATTATAAAACACATGTTAAACACACCCAAAAACCCCCCCTGTGCCTCCGCAGACGTAAACAGACCGAAATAATAAACTTATTACGCGCCGGCGCCACTACCTATTTATAAAACGACAATTAAAACTGTGTACTTGAAAATTGTCTCACTGTTTTTTTTTTCTCCTACTAATTAATAATTGCGCGTCCTAAATAAGGCTGGACGGGCATTAATAAAACATTTTGTGAGCGATATAAATTGTGCGGATATGGAAAGGACGTCTTTTCTTACGTTGCCTCCATTAATGGGTTTTTGTCTTCGGCCGAGCCCGTTCGATAAATTAGAACGCGAGCTTGGAAGAGTTTATTAGCATTATACATTAAACAAGTGTCCACAAATGATTGCGAGTTATTTAATTAAAACTCATTGTTTCGACTGAAAATTAAACTTTTTCTGTTCATTAAGAACTGATAACCCAGACGTACAAAATACAGTGTTTGCCTACAAGTTCCTTTTTATAATATTTACGAATTTCTAGATTTTGTAACTTTATAGTTTCCCCTGATAAGTTGAGTATGTGTATACTAGCTTAAATTTTCATAATCATCTAATGTAGGTGTAAAAGCGCATATTTGTACAGACTGTAAGATATGGAATTGGATGCTACAACATTCGAAAGCAATACTTATCACCTATTATATTTCTAATCGTATCATATGAATAAATATTTCGTTACGGCACTGTTAGTGAAACCAATATTTCATAATAATAATCCCAACTATATATGCTAGAAATGTTTATCGTGGGAACGCCGCCGAGCCGTGCGTCGTCCCAAATTTATTTATTACACAATTAAAACGCGTTTCTTCCAAATAAGTATTTTTTTTTATTAAAGAGAAACACGCGGAAACGGCGGATTGCGTTGTTATTGGTACGCACGAAAACGGGCCGCGGCATGCGGCGAGAGAGATATACAAGAGGTCGATGCCTCCGCGGCGTAGATTACCTCAACATCTCCACATTCTGGGAATGTAGCTAGGCAGATAACGCCACTCGCTCTCACTCGTGCCCATTAAATTTAATTACACACCAGTTATCATAAGTTATAAGAAATTTCGTTCTGGCGCATATTAATTGCGAGTTGATTTTCGCACACGAGTGGCCGGGCTGTTTTTCTTAAGTGGGTGGATTATAAAACAATTTTCAACTCGTAAAGTTGCGTATTACGTTTTAATAAACGGCAATTGTGTGGCGGCTTTGAAATATTTATCGTGACGACCTGGTGATGTCCCGTTAATGCGCTGCGAGATTCTTTTTTTGATCGGCTGCCAAGAGATCCGCGCAGATTTATGATAAGTTTGCCGGGCGGGCGCGGGATTAATGGACAATGCGAAACGCAAATAAATAAACATTTAAATTTTCGGGTCGGAATGAATGGGACACGCGAATTGAATGACCCACATTTGTAATAAAGTTTTCATTTCCATCGCGGCTTGATACGGTCTCGCCGGCGCCAGGCGTGTAGGTAGGTAGTCTCGGGCGGCGGATGGATCAAGCAGAGCGATACTTCCACCGCTGATTGGCATGTGACGGAGCGCGAGCACCGGGCCAAGGTGGGCGCCGGCCGTGCTCAATTTAAGCGCCACCGCGAATGCTTCAATATGGTGCGGCGGCGGCGGCGGCTGACGACCCAGACCAATGTCATTTCGGCTGTTGCTTCATGTGTCAAATTGCGCTTTACTACGATTTTCACATATATTCGGATTACAATAGCTGGTGTAACGCTACTTGAGGATGTATCGAATTGCAAAGTTTTTTCTATATATACATACACAGCCTAGAGGTAATATGCGACCCCATTATCGATTACGAAAACTGGTAAACGTGATTGTGCGAGTTTTATGCTTCACTATTTGAATTTAATATGTTTTTTAAAACTCACAGAAAACTCCATTAGGCGAGCCAAAAATATAATTATATAGTAACCGGAAATATATTAAAAATTCCAAAAATCCCTCGATGGATATTTTTCAAACTGCACTAATGTATTCACAATGTATTATACCATCAATTAAAGCAATAATCTAAAATTACATGGTTGCTAGTTTTCATGCTATTAAAGATCAAAGTCAGCATTTCATATAAATACAGTTTTGTATGTTTTAGATGGAAAATTGTAATTATTTCAAAAATCCCTTCATGAATATTTTTCAAACTTCGCTAATGCATTAGCAATATATTAGTCTATCTATAAAAGTAATAATCAAAAATTACGTGGTTGCTAGTTTTCATGTTATTGCAACTCAAAGTCAGTATTACACATAAATATGATTGTGTATGTTCTATCTGGAAAATTGTAAATATTTCGAAAATCCCTCGATGAATATTTTTCAAACTTTGCTAATACATTAGCAATTGATTAGCCTATCTATTAACGTCATAATAAAAAATTACGGTGTTGCTAGTTTTTATGCTATTTAAAGCCAAAGTTAGTATTCCATATAAATAAGATTTTGTATGTTCTATCTGAAAGTTTTCTAAATGTATGTAAAATGGATATTTTTTTAATTTCGCACTAGCAATATGTTACTCTATCCATTAAAGTCATAATCAAAAATTACAGGGTTGATAGTTTTCATGCTAGTAATGTCAAAGTTAGTATTTCATATAAATGCGATTTTGTATGTTTTATGCCGAAATTTGTAGATATTTAAAAAATTCCTAGATGAATATTTTTCAAATTTCGCTAATGCATTAGCAATATATTAATCGATTTATTAAAGCTATAATCAAAAATTACAGAATTGCTACATTTCATGTTATTTAATGCCAAAGTCAGTGTTTCACTAAAATACGATTTTGAATGTTTTAACCACAAATTTCCAAATATTGCAAAAATCCCTCGATGGATATTTTTCAAGCTTCGCTAATACATTAACAATATATCACACTATACATTAAAGTCATAATATAAAATTATGGGGTTGCTAGTTTTCATGGAATTTAATGTCAAAGTCAATGTTTCATAAAAAAATATGATTTTCTATATTTTAATCGCAAATTTCAAATTATTGCAAAAATCCCTAGATGGCTTTTTTCAAGCTTCGCTAATACATTAGCAATATATTAGTCTATACATTAAAGCCATAACATAAAATTATGGGGTTGCTAGTTTTCATGCAATTTAATGCCAAAGTCAGTCTTATTATTAAAATACGATGCTGTATGTTTTAACAGCAAAATTCTAAATATTTCAAAAATCCCACAATGAATATTTTTCAAACTTCGCTAATGCATTAGCAATATATTAATTCATTTATTAAAGTTATAATAAAAAATTACGGGTTTGCTACATTTCATGTTATTTAATGCCAAAGTCAGTGTTTCATAAAATACGATTTTGTATTGTTTTAACCGCAAATTTTCAAATATTGCAAAAATCCCTCGATGGATATTTTTCAAGCTTCGCTAATGCATTAGCAATATATTAGTCTATCCATAAAAATCATAATATAAAATTACGGGGTTGCTAGTTTTCATGCAATTTAATGCCAAAGTCAGTGTTTTATAAAAATACGATGTTGTATGTTTTTACTGCAACTTTCTAAAAATTTTAAAAATCCCTCGATGAATATTTTTCATACTTCGCTAATGTGTTAGCAATACATTAATCGATTTATTAAAGGTATAATCAAAAATTACGGGTTTGCTCCATTTCATGTTATTTAATGCCAAAGTCAGTGTTTCATAAATAATACGATTTTATATGTTTTAACCGAAAATTTCCAAATATTGCAAAAATCCCTCGATGGATATTTTTCAAGCTTCGCTAATGCATTAGCAATATATTAGTCTATCCATTAAAGTCATAACATAAAATTACGGGGTTGCTAGTTTTCATGCAATTTAATGTCAAAGTCAGTGTTTCATAAAAATACGATGTTGTATGTTTTGATCGCAAATTTCTAAATATTTCAAAAATCCCTCGATGAATATTTTTCAAACTTCGCTAATGTATTAGCAATATATTATTCTATCTACGAAACTAATTATCAAAAATTACGTGGTCACTAGTTTTCATGCTGAGAAGCTTCAAATCAGACAAATGGCAATTCTAAATATTGATGATATAAAAATGAAAGTGTTGAGATTACAGTTCTTGTTTATCGAAGAACTTGTTTTATATTCAACGAGTGTGGTCCCAGTTACAGTACAGTGAGTAATCTGCAACTCCACCAGTCGTCCCCACGGGTTATTATTAAACGTCACAATTCCGAACATCCCCGTGGACAATAAAAAATAAAAACGGCCAAGCGGAATGCGATAATTAGCGCTCTAAAACGCTGCAATTATAAATGAGGGCCTAATAGGCAATGCCTGTATATGATACAGATGGCATTAAGCACGGGAATGCAGCTCTATAGCGTTAGGTCGAGCGCATAAATTGCGATGACCTCCCCGCTTTTCGTGCGCGGCATTCCTGTTGCGCTCGTCCCTACCCCCCAAAAATCCGTGAACGGGGTGGCGCCGCCGGCGGCGGAAGTGCTCTCGCGTGTGTATAGCCCCGCCAGCGGATGCGTGTCATTGACAGGTGCACGAGGCGTGTAACATCAACACACCGTGACGTCACTCAGGTGGCGCCAGGCGTCCATCTGCCGGCGCCGAAAGGTGGCGAGCTCATCGATCAGCGCACCTGGTTTATTTTACCTTCACAAAAGATCATTATAGCGCAAGTTATACGTTTACTAGGCCAACGGATTCTATTATAGCTGCTATAGCCAACAGAATATTAAATTCATCTTATATTCAACATTTTAATGAGAAACACAATTGTTACAAGGAACAGCAAAATATTTAACGAAGTATATAGATAATCTTTAATGTTTTTGCAATTTTTTAAAGTGGTAAGTCTGACCGGGCCCTAGACATTTGTTCATTTGGCCCTGCCTACAAAATTATTCTAAAAACAACATAACTGTGTAATTTACAATAATTTAGTAACATTTTATTATATTCTGACTCAATATAACAAAATTTTATTAAATTATTGTATATTACACAGTTTCCCAAAGTGGACGATATGGCTGGAACGTTAGGGGGCTCGGAGCTGCAGCATGCCTTATATTTATGTTGTTAGACGGGCCCTAGGCATTTGTTCTCATGTCTATAGCTGTTTTTCCCTTATTCTATTTGTGCTAGCCACTACCCATACGCACAATTCTACCTCGTCCCGGTGCACAACCACAAAACTTGGAGTAATACAGAACGCCACGGGGCGACTAGTAATGTTAAACGAAAGCACCTTATGATCCTGCCCTGTCTATATGCGTCACTCATGTGTTTGCCACAACACCAACAAAGAATTTAAAAATATGTATTTTCTATGAGTGAATAATATTAAGAAAAATACATTTGATGCAAACGAAATACAAATGTATTCGTGTCTATGTTTTTGTTCAAGCCATGAGTAAAATCAAACAACTCTACGTGTATATGTTTAACATATATTATCGGCACCAGTGATGTTAAATCGTACGTACTCTTATCAAGGCTATATACCGGATTCTTCGCACGTAGGTACTCATTTCAATCAACACACTCGTATTTGCAATTATTATTATTACGTTTCCAATGCAGATTTTGAGGAGACATCCCACAATTTTCATCGGAATGTCATTGTTCTTGTCTCACTGCGGCTGCATACGTGTGCATTGTTTATCATTATTCACACATAGTGTAGTATAATGGCACTCACTCACACAATTTAGGGATTCAAACGTAAAAATACGTTTTAATCTCTAAATTTGTAAAATCCCTTGACGATTTTGAGTGCCATTATACTGACTTTGATATTCAATAACATGAAAACTAGCAATCATGTAATATTTTATTATTACTTTCTTTACAATATCTTGTTAGAATGAAACATAGTAATGAAAGACAACATATGGATAGTACGTAGAGGCCTGTAAATGGTACATTCACTGAAAATTTCTTAATTTAATAAGAAAAGCCTTTTTTAAAGTATTATTTTTAGTTTACATATGTGATTCTGGATAGTTCTGGATAGTTAGCTGGAGGGTAGCAAAACTACAGACACTTAGGCCTCAAAATGGGCATATGTGATTACAACAATTCCGTTCATGCCTAGTGATATTTATATATAAATAACAACGTCGCTCATAACCGAAGAATAGAAGTGCCGTTGAATTATCACACACCGACAATATTATTTAATAAGACCGATGTGCATTGTGCTGCGAGATCAAAGGACTCGCGCTGATAAAGCAGGCGCCAGTGCGCTTTTTTAAAACGCCGCTCGCTCACACACATTCATACACAAAATGAGATATTAAATTGTACTCATAATCAGTCACACATATATTTTGTAGTTTATTTGCTGTAAGGTGGAATTTATTTTTAGATGCAATTAATAGACTTTAAAAAAATGTGAAAACGCCTTTAATTACGCAATCGGTCGCCGCAATATTAATTGGATTAATTAGCGTGAGTGTGCGTTGGGAAACCTTGTAATATTCTTGGAATTCCGCCGCCCCGGGGGCGAATCGTTAAATTCCTGTCCAAATTATTTAAGCGGCACTGGCGCCGGCGGTGTTCTTTTTATGGGCGCCGGTTTAGACGAACACACGTGATTTTTATTAATAACCGCTGCCAATTATCGCACGCACACACACATATATACGTTGAGTTGCCGCAACAATCAGGATTATTTTTTTTTTGGGTGCTAAATTGCCGGTGTGCTAAGTAATACTTTGAAAACATAAATGTCTGCTTTTTGTATCGACGGCAGCGTATTCAATTCACAAATTGCCGATACGTAATTGAACTGGTCCGGTCAATTACCCCCCGGTTGCGGCAAACAAAAAAAATCTTTCGGCGGAAGAGCGATCGCGTTTATTTGGCTAGTTTTCGTTTTTACTTCACACCGGCAATCCTGCAGCGCAAAATTGTTTGTAATTAGAGGAGAAAATTATCGTGTGGGCAGGATTTCCTTTAGAGAAGTTGGTTCGGTTTCGTACCGTGTAAGTAACGTTTTCCTGTGATTTGACTATTCATTTTTTCATTTGAAAACCGACATTTTGCTATTCATGCCGATTTAATAAGAAAATTCAACTTATATTTAAAAATAAATGTTATACCAAACAACTACCAGTTGTACCGTTATATGTTTTGTCAGTTTCTATATGCAACGGCCTATTGTTTATAATTATCAATTGTCATTAGAGTCTGTTTCCCCGTTTTTAGAGGTTTCCATCTCGCATAGTATTTTATGGCCCTTGACCGCCTATAGTCTATAAAAAATAGAACTGCGCTGTCCAAAATGAGTACAGGACATTTTTTTTGCTAGTTTGAACAATTAGTTTTACTTTGAATACACATGAAATCATAAGACAGATCAAAAACCAAATTTCTGAAAAACTATAGTATAATTACATCAGTTTATGTTTAAATATTCTTACTTTACATATAGTCGTTGCAACTCAAATTATATTCTGTAGAAACTATTATAGTAATATTTAAGAGATGTTTTTTGTAGGACATATGTATAGAATGTGGTACAATTAAGCGGGAATACTTTGCAACTTCTTTATTTCACATTACAGAGTGTTGCTCATTTGGATCACACTATATATAAGTAAAATATTATTTATATTATTTTCACAATTATTAGCCCTTCCAATTCAGTCACAGTCATAATAAAATAATTCTATTTAAATATTTAATATAAATTTATTGTACATTTGTATATGTATATTTATATATCCTGTTGCAAGGATAATAATTTAAACGATGCGGGCACATTAATATTCATAATTCCATAGCGGATCGGTAAGTGATTAGTGCGCAATTTTTATTACCTGAAATAATTATGGAAACGATGCGGGAATGTTGCGATACGATACTGGGTGACAACAACACAACGCATATGGGGGGTTGTGCGTGCGTGCAGCACTTGGCTTTTTTTTTGCAAGAAAATGTCATAATTAATAAATCACCTGCGATTGTGAGTTCGCATTTTTGTAATTATGTCTGGCATGTCGCGAGGAAAATTCCTATAGTTTAGAATTAAAATATATGACTTATAATTATTCAGTTAATATACTGATCTTAAGGTCGTTTTAGACAAGACAATTTCTTAGCTCAAAAGTTGTTGAAATGAATACAGATAGCCTCCTCCCATACAATTTGTACTTGACAAATAGAACGCGTTATATTTTCGATCTACCATCCAATTCAATATTTCAATTAATTTGCTGTATGATACGAGATTATTTAGATTGTCTCGCATCTTGACTAACGTTTTCGTCAAGAAATTGTCTTGTCTAAAACTATCTTTAGATGTTTATACATGGTGGGCCAAAAGTCACTTTAACTAGTAAAAAACAAGACCTCTAAAAAAATGCTATTCATTCAAATCACTTAATACTCCAATTAAATATTCAATGTAAACCATTGAAAATACCACCCTCTATGGGAGTCAAATTTTTACACACAGCTTAAAAGACATAACTTACAGGTCGGTCGGCTTCAAAACATCTCTGTTTTTATATTATAGAGATTTGTATATTAATTTAAAGTTTAGACAATATTTTATATGGACATATCATTTATGAATGGCACCGTTTAATTGAAAATCCATTCTAAAACCACGCCAGTTGCCAGTCTGAAGGTTACTCACACAAATTGCGAAAAAGTCGCCTTTAATTAAACAAAAAGTAAAAAAAAAATCACCGGCCCCAGTGATTGAAATTGACCAGTCGCACTCAATACCATTTATAGTAGCAACTTTTTCACCCGTTTACGTAGTTGTAGTCAGTCCGGCCTCGCCAAAAAAAAAAACATTAATTTCAAACAACATCAAAGAGTATTTTGACCTGCGAAGAGAGGTATTGTGCTGTGGCGGTTGTATGTGGGCCCGCGATCGGATGTGGGCAGGTTCTGTGCAGGTGGCAGTGTCACCCCGATGGCGCCGGCGACAGACAGACATATGTCCGATAATAATGCACGCGGCGGCACAAACAACATTAAACAAGAACCGCCCACGCGGAATAAAGAAGAAAGTGTCTCGCAAATGACATCATTCGGCGCGCCGCCGCCAAATTCGCACGCGATTAGAAAGTACGTGTCGCGCCGCAAAGACGTACGACAATATACAAAAAAAAAACAACCGAAACGGTGAATGGAATACCAAACCAACCAAACCGCAGATGGGGACATTCATAAATCTCGAGCGGGGCCTACAAAAGGGATTATAATGCTTGAGGCGTGGATGAGTTATTATGTTGTGACTTGTGTGATGACGCCGGGTTTATTTTAGAGTAATTAGATGCTGTTTGGATGTTTTTTTTGTTCAATAAGTTGTCCTAATTGCCATTTCTTCGTTTTAATTATTATCGTTTCGTTGTTGATTAATTTTTTACTCAAATTGTTACCATAAAAACGTAAATTCGCATTCTAATAAATTTACAGTACCAACCACTAAAGATATTAAGTTTAGAACCATAAAGTGGTTAGCGTGTTAAAGCGCTAAACATAAAAATCGTGTAGTATAGTAAAACTGTTCCAAAAAACTGTTGTTTGTATCAACAACAAATAACTGATAGTGGATTTAATAATAAAAGTAATCATAAATAGTACAACTAACCCCCGAAGAGGAAAGTTAAACGCCATCTGGCGGCACCACATCAATTAGCAATGCACACCCATATGGTAATAATCGTCAACATGTTCATGCCATCAGGATCACCGGGTAGTGCCCTCTATGGAATAATACTCCAACAGAGTGCTTGATATATCAGCACAAGGCCAATCGTATAATGGGTTCACACTTATAAAAGTAATCATGTTTTTCGGTTTTATAAACGTTTACATAAACTATCTAATTTAGCTGTGATAGCTAGCTAAAGTCATATCTAGGTTTAACCAACAAATATTTGCTACTTTAGATGGTTGAATAAATCTAGCCGCAGGCCACAATTTGGCAATATTAAATACTTTTTGAATAATTTTATATTCGCATTAAACCTCTAATGCCCGCATTCACCAACATCCCATAAATTTTATAGGTCCCATAAGCTACTGAATGGATTAATTTAAAATGTCTTTGTAACAGAATGTGCCAAAACAAATGTCTAAAACCTTGAATAGTGCTTGTGATTAGAGACCTTTTGTTTAATTATTCAGTGTTTCCAATAGAGAGAATCTAAAGTAACTACATTCCCTAGATAATGTAATTATTGTTGCTATAACAACGAATACTTATAGATTCAATAGCTATTGATAGATTTATGGAACATCGGTGAATACGGGGGGTTAATGTAGTAAGTTTGAAAAATTCAAAACCATAAAGTGGTTAACGTATTCATAAAAATAAAATAAATAGTGTCTAAAGGTCGTTTTAGACAAGACAATTTCTTAGCTCAAAAGTTGCTCAAGAAATGAATTTATATATCCTCCTCCCATACAATTTGTTCTTAACAAATAGAACGTTATATTTTTCTATTCAATCTACCATCCAATTCAAATAATTTGCTGTATGATACGAGACAATTTAGATTGTCTCGCATCTTGACTAACTTTTTAGTCAAGAAATTGTCTTGTCTAAAACGATCTTAAAAACGATAATTTGTACAAAAAACAAACATTTTGAAAAAAATCATTTAAGCAAGTAAAATTAAACTTATGAATCTCGCATCTGGTTTGTTTCTTTGGTGTTTTAAAAGTGATCTTTAGTAATTGTATATTAATAAACTTGTAGTTGATTATAAAGGTGCGCGTCGGTAGGTGATTGCACATGACATCATATGTCCCGCTCGCGCTCTCTCCGGGCCCATTCAAGGTGACCAAGAGTGTGCCACATGATGGAAGACCCTCACCGAGAGGTAGTCCCCCCCTCGAAAAACTGTTCCCGTTATTAATTACTCCACACAAGAATCGCTTAATTAGAATTCCGATTAAAATCTTCCCCCGGCATCGCATTACAATAATTGCGCAATCCAATTAATGCCATCTCTTTGATCTGGTTTCTTCGCGTTTTAATTGGTGATGGGTATGAATGAGAACGCGCACGGGGTATGGCCAGGTAACGTCGACCTGTATGTGAATGTGTATGTGTGTGTGTTATCACCGCAATGAAATTCCCGATGCAATTACAGCGGCGCTATTTATAAACCGGCGCCAGCCCAGAGCTTGTTTATTATAAATATTATTTGCGCGCGCGGATAAGGAGGAAAAAACTATGCGCGGCATTTAAATAAATGCCCGGTTTTCATTAACTTTTTACACCTACGGTTTGCAATCGCTAATTGGTGTGGCTGCTGAGTGGCAAAACGATGATGCGATTTGTACCGTTAATGGATTACGACTAACTTTTCTTAAAGCGTAAATTGTATACTTTTATTGAGGTTTTTTTTTAAATAAAATTGCATACAATTTATGCAAGTTAATGTAAAAACACTTTGTTGTTAGCTTTGAAACAATAATAAATACAATTAATTCGTCTACAACTCAGTCAAATTATTTTATTTTATAAAATATGAGTGACTTTTATAGAAAAATGCATGACGAATTTAATTTTATAAAACACAACATGATATCTTAATGATCTTCAAAAAATACGCCATTGGAAAGTTGAAAATATTTCTGAGATACAATTAGTTTGTTTAAAACTAAGTCAAATTTTTTTATTTTATAAAATATGAGTAACTATTATAGAAAAATGTATGACGAATTTAATTTTATAAAACACAACATGATATCTTAATTATCTTCAAAAATACGTTATTGGAAAGTTGAAAATATTTCTGAGATACAATTAGTTCGTTTAAAACTAAGTCAGATTTTTTTATTTTATAAAATATGAGTGACTATTATAGAAAAATGTATGACGAATTTAATTTTATAAAACACAACATGATATCTTAATTATCTTCAAAAAATACGTTATTGGAAAGTTGAAAATATTTCTGAGATACAATTAATTCGTTTAGAACTAAGTCAAATTTTTTTATTTTATAAAATATGAGTGACTATTATAGATAAATGCATGACGAATTTAGTTTTATAAAACACAACATGATATCTTAATTATCTTCAAAAATACGCAATTGGAAAGTTGAAAATATTTCTGAGATACAATTAGTTCATTTAAAACTAAGTCAGATTTTTTTATTTTATAAAATATGAGTAACTATTATAGAAAAATGTATGACAAATTTAATTTTTTCAGTTACGACATGAAATCTTAATTATCTTCAAAGATACGCCATTAAAAAGTTGAAAGTATTTCTTAAATACAATTAATAAGCCTAAAACTAAGTCAAAATTGTTTTATTTAATAAAATATGAATTACTATAAAAGTAAATGTATGACGAATTTAATTTTATAAAGCACGACATGAAATCTTAATTATCTTCAAAGATATGCCATTGAGAATGGATGACCAATTTATCAACAGTGGGAAATACTGATTTTGACCTAATGAATGAAAACCAGCAAACAAATAGACTAATATATAGAAGACACGATTACATAGCTGTATCTTTTACGTTTTATTTCAAAAATCTCTCGATGGATATTGTTTAAACTTCGCTAATGCATTAGCAATATATGTGTTTATATGTTTGCTGGTTGCCATTTATTAGAGCAGCGACAGTGAAACAGACAATATAGAAGGAACCGGCTATAACAAAATTACGACTTGTGCATGCCCTAATTGCCACCTGAATTATAATTGTAATATATATTTAGTGTATTTTTATAATAATCTGAAAACTATAAATAATAGTACTTTGTAATACTTGATTTTAACATCTAAAAATGTCTGCAAAGAGTTTCAATAGATACGTAGATTAAAAAGTCTGCCAAAAGCTACGATATGATTATTATTATTATTATTATTATTACCAGTCAAACTATTTCCATTCACTATTTCAAATGACTTGAACACTTAACTACATTATTCCCTATATATTTTTTAAATGAAGTCTAAATTAATAAATAAAATTGGTGGAATCATAGAAAGTTAAGGGTAATAGTGTAGTGCAGAGTTCAAGCTATTTGGAATAGTGATTGGACATAGTTTGGTTGGTGGGGAACACCCGCCCACCCCACCTTCGCTCGCATTGTATTTTCCATGGGGTAACACTCTTTTTGGAATGGTTTAAACATTATAAAACATGTGTATCCATTGGAAAGATTATGCGAGCGAAGGTGGGGCGGGTGGGTGGCCCCCACCAACCAAACTATGCCCATTCACTATTCCAAATGGCTTGAACTCTGCACTACACTATTACCCTTGACATTTTTTTATTCAATCAATTTCATTTATTAATTTAGACTTAATTTAAAAAGTATATAGTTAATAATGTAGTGTAGAGTTCAAGTCATTTGAAATAGTGAATGGGCATAGTTTGGTTGGTGGGGAACACCCACCCTCCCTACCTTTTATTGGTATACTTTTTTACATAGGATAACACTATTCTTGGAATGGTTTAAACAATATAAAACACCTGTATCCATTGAAAGTACTATGCTAGCAAAGGTGGGGTGGGCTGGTGCTCCCTACCAGTCATACTATTCCCATTCACTATTTCAAATGACTTGAACACTTCACTACATTATTCCCTATATATTTTTTTAAATTAAGTCTAAATTAATAAATGATATTGATTGAACCATAAAAAGTTAAGGGTAATAGTGTAGTGCAGAGTTCAAGCCATTTGGAATAGTGAATGGGCATAGTTTGGTTGGTGGGGGACACCCGCCCAACCCACCTTCGCTCGCATTGTATTTTCCATGGGGTAACACTCTTTTTGGAATGGTTTAAACAATATAAAACATGTGTATCCATTGGAAAGATTATGCGAGCGAAGGTGGGGTGGGTGGGTGTCCCCCACCAACCAAACTATGCCCATTCACTATTCCAAATGGCTTGAACTCTGCACTACACTATTACGATTGACTTTTTTTGATTCTATCAATTTCATTTATTAATTTAGACTTAATTTAAAAAGTATATAGGGAATAATGTAGTGTAGAGTTCAAGTCATTTGAAATAGTGAATGGGCATAGTTTGGTTGGTGGGGATCACCCACCCACCCCACCTTTGCTCACATACTTTTTTACATAGGATAATACTCTTCTTGGAATGGTTTAAACAATATAATATATAATATAATATCACATATAAACAGTGTATATAGTAATAATAGTTTAAACGGGTTGCGCAATATTTTTTTCTCGCGTGTAGGTGGCTCGCCGGCGTGTAAAAGGGATGCTCGGCGAGCCGATCGTTCCCGCGGCCAATAAATAACGTATGCGAATATTGCGCCGGCTAGCTAAATTTAGCCGTTAGGTCATTGCGATCCGTCCAGCCACAACACTGGCGCCGACACCCGTCACTTAGGATCGTCACATACATACAAAACAACCGATTCGAAATTAATATTTTGGAATTCGATTAAGATCTCCATATGAATCATAATGTAGGTATATAAGAATCTGTGAGAATGAAAGTGGTGTAAGTCACATTTAAATTATTTTGAAAAGGAGTTTGAGTTTGGTATTTATGTAAATCGACGTGCGCAGTTACAGACATGAAACCAATTTATTCATAAATTAAAATGTAACTGCGTACGTCGATTTTCATAAATACCAAACGCAAAATGTTCTTCTTTTCAAAATAATTCAAATGTGACTTACTCCACATTCATTCTCACAGACTCATATATACCTACATTATGATTCATATGGAGATGTTAATCGAATTCCACAATATTAATTTCGGATTGAATCGGTTGTTTTGTATGTACATTCATTCTCACAGACTCATATATACCTACATTATGATTCATATGGAGATGTTAATTCAATTCCACAATATTAATAAAATAAAATATGGAGATCACAGGCTTATACATAAAGAATAATATAGTTTTTGTCTTTCCCCACACACACGTTTTCTTTTACTTTGGTTCACCTCGAGTCCCCTATTCATGGGTCAATTGTCGAGTCATATACTGCAGGCCTTCTTTATCATGTGCCATTATAATTTGGTCGTCCGCTAAGTGCAGAGTGTTAGTGTTTGATTATTACTTATTGGTATCCCCATTTTCGATCATTTTTTCGCCAGTTCTTAAGTGAGTGTGAGAGGAAGATCTTAAATGGAGAGGCAACAACCCTTTTTAAATCCTTTTGTGACTAGAAATAGTCCTGGGAGAGAGTATCTTTCCTACTTGAATTTGTAAGATGCAGTCTTTGTACATCTCTTTTACCACAGCGTTATTTAAAAAATAATTTCGAAAATTATAAATTTATAAAAGTTTGCACAGGTCCATTATTTATTATTAAAAAGCCATAAATACTTCTTTAAGAACAGTTACGCATTTCACAGTGTAGAAATAATAATCATCCCACATCACCCAAATCGGTAACTACATAACATTCCTAATTAATTAATATCGAACAGTACAAATAAACAGGCTAAAAAAAAGAATAAGGGCCGGTTCTACAATTGACATTTAACTGCAGAATAAGGCTATTTGTAGAATAAGTTTGAAATATTGGCGTTAAAATCTCAAACTTATTCCACGAATAGCCTTATTCTGCGGTTAAATGTTAATTGTAGAATCGACCCTTAGAAGGAAAAAAACGTCTATACTTTAAGTGCCATTAAAAATCTATCTGGTTTACGAGTAGTCGATAAAACCCTAATGAGCCTTTGCAAATTGCATACGAAAAATCAACAAACAAATTTTACGATTACAGTCGATTCGTGTTGAATTAACCAATTACAATTTGTTCGAATATTTTTTTCCCTGCGCGCACTATCGTCAAACCTAACCTCGGCGCAACATTTCGAGTATGTGACGTAACCGCCATGATCGACTGTAATCTTGGCGCCAGCTGTATAATGTCTATTTTTAAACACATCTATATTGTGATGTTTCACACACACCCATGCTCTCGTATTTCGCATATTATTTATAAACGGAAAATGGGAAAACGTCCACCCTGTTAGAACTAACAGCACTGCAGTAAAACAGCTTATCTGATGATAAATCTTTAAATGTGTTAGCGAATGGAGCTGGAAAACAGATTTCCGAATGCTCACCTGTTGATGCGTGTGATTTACAACCCACTAGCACAAACGCGGATGAAGTTTTGTAAGGATGATTATTATTTTTCTGATTCTGAATGTATATGCCTATAATATAAAAACGAAGACAATGTTTTGAAGCCGGGCGATCTGTCATTTAGGAGTTAATTTATAGCTAACTATGCTCATTCGCTATCTCAAATGGCTTTCTAGACTGAACGCCCAAAATCCTAAATTCATTCATTGAATTTTGCGCTACATTATTGTTCACAGTTTCTTTATATATCAAAGCTAAAACTACTTTTCCATATTTTTAAACAAACATATGCATATCATATTTGAGTAGTATGTTAATTTTTTCTTCTAGATGTAAATAAATTTAGACTTTTCTAATAACAAAATTCACCAAAAATATAATAATATAGTACTATAATAGTAAAAAACAATTCATATGCCGACACAATGAAAACATTAAGAACGGGTATTAATATAAATAATATATAACACTCTTCCTGAAATGGTATAAACAATATAAAATAGTTGAATCCATTGAAAAATCTATGCGAGCGAAGGTGGGGTGGGCCCCTACCAACCAAACTATGCCCGTCCACTATTTCAAACGACTTGAACTATGCACTACATTATTACCCATTATTTTCTTTGTTTAAATTAATGTCATTTATTAATTTAAGACTAATTAAAAAATATATGTGAAAAATAATGTAATGCATAGTTCATGCCGTTTGAAATAGTGGACGGGTATAGTCAGGTTGGTGGGGGGCGCCCACCCACCCCACCTTTGTTCGCATAGTTTATCCATAGGATAACACTCTTCTTGGAATTGTTTAAACCATATAAAACATCTATATCTAATGAAAAAAAGTACCGTTCCAGAAAGAGTGTTATCCTATGGTATAAACTATGCGCACAAAGGTGGGGCGGGCGGGTGTCCCCTACCAATCAAACTATACCCGTCCACTATTTCAAACGAGTTGAACTATGCATTACATTGTTATCAGTAACTTTTTATGTTTAAAAAAAAATGTATTAATTGATTTAAGTTTCATTTGTAAAATAAATATAAATGAAACAATGTAGTACAGAGTTGATGTCTTTTGAAACATTGAACGGGTATAGTTTGGTTGGTCTTGCTACTGTACAAGACAGTAGTTTGATCATCTGCTGAGAAAAATTGAGAACGAAAAGAGCAGTGAAAGTAATAACATTTAAATTAAATAAAAGATAAAACTAGCATAGGCAAACCAAGCAGAAAATGGAAATAATCAGTATTAGAAGATAAATAAAGAGAAATGGCACTTGATAACTTATGGCAGATCGCCAGAAATAGAGTAGAATTCAAGAGGATAACCAAGCAATGGCTCTAAAAGACTGTAATACGTTTTAATATGATACAATTACACAGTTATTGGGGAAAATAATACGGTTTGATATGGATAGATTTAAAATGTAATGTAAAGTATGTTTTAAATAAAACAAATATTTTTAATTTAAAAAATGTAAATCAATCAAGTCTTTGGAATCTTAACCATGAAATCGATAATGCATTAGATTTAACAAATTTTATAGTAAATTTATGTGATAAATATTTATTAAATAATAATTTTAAATTTTAAAGATAAATATTGGTGGAATGATGAAATTAACGAAAACAGGAAAACATGTATAAAAATAAAAAGAAAAATTACAAGAGAAAATAAGAAATTCTATATAACAAAAAATAATGAAATTTTAGATATAATAAATAATTATTATCTAGAATATAATACAAGTAAAAAAATTCTTAAAGATTCGATTTTAAAATCAAAGGAAACTAACTAGAAAATTCTTTGTGATGATTTAGAAAACAATTTATGGGGAAAAGCATACAAAATAATTTGCAACAAATTTCAAAAGAAACATATATTTATTAAATCTGATGAACAATACAAAATGGCAAGAGATTTATTTCCTGATCACCATACAACTATTTGGAATTCAGAAAATTTTGCAAAAAAATTTTGATAATTTTGGCATAGTTGAATTAAAAAATGCTAGTAGAGGGTTGAAAAATAAGAAAGCTCCGGAAAATGACAAAAATCCAAATGAAATAATTAAAATTTTAGTGGATGAAATTCTAGATATTTTTCTAAATGTTTTTAACAAAATTATTGATGATGATGAATTTTTCCAATTATTTGGAAAGAAGATGTATTAGTCCCAAAACCTGTACAAAAAAATTTAGGCGATCCTTTGAAATTTGAAATTGAATTGAGAATTAAAAATAAAATTTTCAGCCACATATATAAGGCACCTTACACGATCAATAATACTGTCAATATTTTAGAATAATGAATAAGTTCCATAAATCTATCAATAGCTATTGAACCCATAAGTATTCGTTGTTATAGCAACTATAAATACATTATCTAGAATGTAGTTACTTTAGATTCTCTCTATTGGAAACACTGATTAATTAAACAAAAGGTATGACAGTATTACTGTATGATATGTTTTAAATTTTCATTATTCTAAAATATTGACGTTATTACGGATCGTGTAATGTATATGAATGATGGAATGAAGAAAATAGATATGTTTATCTGGATAATTGATTACTTGATATAAAAATATTGAGTGAGGATTGAAGCAAATACTGACAGTACAAGGAATGACAGTATTATTGATCGTGTAAGGTGTCTTTATAGGCAATTTGGAAACTAATCAAACTAATGAACATACAATTAATACTGCACGATTCACATAAATATGCAAAATAAAACTAACATTCGCTCCTATTCTTGTATTCCAATATATAGCTTGGGTAGACCTGTCAATCGTATCCCTAATACAGTAAATTTGAATAAAAAACTAACCTTATTTTAGGCCATCGCCGTTGCGAGTCATTTAACGGTAGTTGTTTAACCATTTTCTGCATTTCTTGTTGCATTTAGCACCCCGAATAAAACGCGTTTTGATATAGCCACAATTTTAATTAATCAAAACAAATATGTCGTCCGTCCCGCTGGATGGAAACACACAGATTGTTTTGTTTCCATGACAACGCCGGCGGCCATCGCGGTTTGCGTTATTCATTTTCGCGAGTCATGGCAATTTGATTTTGCATTACTCGTCTTCAAGATTTCAAATGATTTAAAATTGAATTCAATAATTATTGTTTTAATATTGAAGATACTTGCTGATGGCAGTAGCCAATATATAGTGTACGTCTATATATTGCTACTGCCATCAACAAGCATCTTCAATATTAAAACAATAATTATTGAATTCAATTTTAAATCATTTGAAAATCTCTCTGAAGACGCAAAATCAAATTGCCATGACTCGTGAAAATGAATAACAAAGCTGTAGTGATGATAATTTTGAGCCAACTACAGGTGTAAACTATTTCAGAATAAAGAACAAATAAAATGATTTTTTACTTTGTTTGTTATCACACTTCAGTTACACTTTGCAACTAGTTTCGGCTAAGCTCGAAAATGGCTAGAGCTAGCCGAAACTAGTTGCAAAGTGTAACTGAAGTGTGATAAAAAAGCAAAGTAAAAAATCGTTTTATTTATCCTTTATTCTGAAATAGTTTACACCTGTAGTTGGCTCAATTTATCCTTTAAAATGAATTATCACAAAGTAGACGCCTTAACAATCCAATATTTCAAAATCGTATTTAAAGTATGAACGCCTCATTTCTATAACCTGATAAATTCTTGTGTTGCAACTAAATTAAAAAATCTGATGAATTAGATGATATAGATCAGGGGAAGCAATGTTTTATGGGTATATTTTTTTGTAAAATCATGTTGAAAATAAAACTAATTTCAATAGGAATACGTTTTGTTACTGATATGTATGAAAATGTGATGTCGCAAGAAATTAGCATGCCAAATGTATGCGCAATGACAGAAGGAGGAGGAGGGCGGGCAATAGAAAAACATTTCGAACGATCCGCGCGATAACTGATAATTGCCATTTTCACTTTCAAATTAGTGCGCTAATGAGCAGGAATTAGCGCGGCTTCGCGGCGCCTGTCCATTTCCGCAACGCGTGCTTCCACTCACACTCACGCAAACACACACACAAAGGGCATTATTTGCTCTTACCAGCCGTGGGTGTTTGTGTTTGGTGTGTGTAATAAACCGGCAATGTCCTTCCTGACATCTGCAAGTCGTCCTTGTTTAGTGAATACCATCGCGCTGCTTTAATAGTCCTTGTCTAGCCGGAGCGCGATTATGATAGCGCCGTCCTTGTCCCGTGTGGCGCCAGCCATGTGGCGCATAACTTGTGTGTGTGTGTCGGCTCTTTTTTTTTAATGTCGCCTACCTGAATTCGCGACAAATATTGATTCAGGCAATTTTTCCGCGCGCGCCTGATAACGCGCGCGTCACATTTATAAATAGCCGGGTGGCGTCTCCTGCGGCCGTTGCCACCTGTTTGCTCAAAATCGGTTTCTTTTTCTTTTTTGTGTTTCTCAAATAATTATTACAGCTCTCACAAATAAACCGTCTGGCCCGATAAGGCGCACAAACAATCATATCTAAATGGTTCTTTGGCGCCGTGTCACTTACGTGAGTGCACTCAGAAGGCCGTGGGAAGGACGCGCGCCGCCGCGCCCGAATTTAACAAACGGCGGCGGCGGCAAAACGCATTCATTCTGCAACATTGTATGTGCCGGGTGTTATTTATCGTCCACGAGCCACAAATTCGCCCTTCAAGCCAGGAGAGTGTTTAATATACGGTTACAACAATGCGCCAAACATGCCGGTTTGGCCAACTAGTAACTATTTAGAAAACGCGTATGCCAAAAATCTAGATAAATCAAGCTTGCTTTATATACATGTGGCCACTAGCGATGACATTTCTGATTCACATTTATTTAATGGTTTTAGCACTATAAACACCCAGGCTATTTCATTGTAATACCAAAATTGGTTTGAAAAATAATTTATATTAACGCTTATTTTAGGCCATCGCCGTTCAGAGTGATTTAACAGTAGTTGTTTAACCATTTTCTGCAATTCTTGCTGCATTATCGTATAATATCGTAAAATATTGTAAAATATTTTTTAATGACGTCCAAGGTCGTCAAATATTAAAAATATTGTAAAATATTGTCTAATATTGTCAAATATTGTTAAATATTGTCAAATATTACCAAATATTGTCAAATAAAGTCTAATATTGTCAAATGTGGTCAAATATCGTATAATATCGTATAATATCGTAAAATATCGTAAAATATTTTTTAATGTCGTCCAAGGTCGTCAAATATTGAAAAATATTGAAAAATATTGTAAAATATTGTCTAATATTGTCAAATATTGTTAAATATTGTCAAATATTACCAAATATTGTCAAATAGTGTCTAATATTGTCAAATATCGTAAAATATAGTCAAATATCGTATAATATCGTATAATATCGTATAATATCGTATAATATCGTATAATATCGTATAATATCGTATAATATCGTATAATATCGTATAATATCGTATAATATCGTAAAACATCGTCAAATATCGTAAAATATTGTAAAATATTTTTAAATATCGTTAAAGGTCGTCAAATATTATCAAATATTACGAGGGGTTATGTTATAAAACAATTTTTTTTTAAATAACTATAGAGATTGTCAGTTTTTTTCCTTCTCTTTTCGTTTCAGTTGTTACTTTTATATGGCGTCAAAGAAATAAAAACACGAACACATTTGTAATAGTAGTTTGCTATAAAACACGAAACGAGTCGCCTCGCATTTATAATTTCCGTAATCAGAGCGGCGCTACAATAACCATAAATAACCGACCTGAGAAAATATATAAATTTATAAATAAAAAAAACAAGTCTTGCAAAAAGTGGGAGCGGGCGCTACGTGCAACATTGTATTATGTTAATTAGGAATTATACTTAAAATGATAATCGCATGCGACGACTCGTCAAATCATAACCATTTATATGCGAATTGCATTATATTAACATATAAATAAAATAAAACGCATACCTTCACCGTTGGTTGTGAGTGACCCCGGATAAGTGTCTCTGCAAACTAGAGGAGCCTCGCTCGGAGCACGGTCTGTAACAAACAAAACAAAAAAAAACGTAATATAAAGAATTAACAACAAATGCGGTTACAATGTTTAATTTAATCTGCGATCGGCGGCTAAATATAAAATAATCGATACGTAGCTGGTCGTTGCATGTGTATGTGTGTGTGAACGATGGCCGGAATGCCGCACGCAATTATTGTTAATTAAAGTGTTATATGCGGGGAATGCGATCAGATTTAAGGATGTGAAAAAGCTGGCGCGCTCAGCAGCGGAACGATCGCGTTATTATTTTTTGTATGGCAATTTTGAGGTTGTTATTGGCAAGCTGAATTATTCAATTACAACAAATTATTATAATAATGGTGTATTATGAGATCTACAAGGATTTACAGATGGAGGATTCAGAAGATTTGTCGATTTTAAAAAGTAAAAAACGCCTGAAATAGACAATTGCATAAATATCGTTTCTCAGTAATTATTTACAAAATTGGGCTAAGGAAATTTTTGTTTTCCATATTTATTAAAATCATTGAAGAACGTCCAAATTATTATAATAATAGTGTATTATGAGATGTACAAGGATTTACAGATGAAGGATTCAGAAGATTTGTCGATTTAAAAGTAAAAACGTCTGAAACAGAAAATTGCATAAATATCGTTGCTAAGTAATTATTTACAAAATTGGCCTAAGATAATTTTAATTTTCTATATTTATTAAAATCATTGAAGAACGACCAAATTATTATAATAATGGTGTATTATAAGATGTACTGTGGTGTACAAGGATTTACAGATGAAGGATACAGAAGATTTGTCGATTTAAAAGTAAAGACGCCTGTAACAGAAAATTGGATAAATTTGTCGTTTTTCGGTAATTATTTCCAAAATTGACCTAAGGTAATTGTAGTAGTTTTCTATATTTATTAAAATCATTGAAGAACAACCAGTGGGAAAATTCAGAATAACTCCCGAATTTTCCCTCTGGTCATTCTTCAATGATTTTAATATAATGTAGACAACTAAAATTACCTTAGTCCAATTTTGGAAATAATTACTGAGAAACATACTTGTGCTGTATAAGGAAGGTTTGTTTTCCCGAAAAAAAAAATCGAATTGCTAATTTTGAGGTTTCTCCACGTTTCATGCCTTTTCTAGTCGAAATAGACTATTTTTTGGAAAATGTCTGTGTGTGTGTGTGTATGTGTGTGGATATGAATTAGTCTGTGAACAAAACTCCGGAAAAACGGTTGAATGGATCGCGATCATATTTGCAAATCGGCTGGGAAAGCAAGTTGAGGCGATCCAGTTAAGATTTGAGCAAAATCGGTCCACAAACAGAGAAAATAACTTGATAAAACTGTTTCTCAGAAAAAGTCACTTTCCACCCTTTTCAAATTTTGTCAAGTATCGCCAAATATCGAAAAATATTGTACAATAATGTCCAATATTGTTAAATATTGTCAAATATTGTCAAATATTATCAAATATTGTCAAATATTGTCTAATATTGTGTCAATATTTGCAAATATCGTTAAATATCGTAAAATAATGTCAAATATCGAAAAATATCGTAAAATATTTTTAAATGCGGTCAAAGGTCGTCAAATATTGTTAAATATTATCAAATATAGTCAAATTGTGTCCAATAGTGTCTAATATTGTAAAATTGTGTCCAATAGTGTCTAATATCGTCAAATATTGTTAAATATTGAAAACAAATATTGAAAAATATCATAAAATATCATCAAATATCGTAAAATATCATAAAATATCGTAAAATATCATAAAATATCGTAAAATATCATAAAATATCATAAAATATCGTAAAATATCATAAAATATCGTAAAATATCATAAAATATCGTAAAATATCATAAAATATCGTAAAATATCATAAAATATCGTAAAATATCATAAAATATCGTAAAATATCATAAAATATCGTAAAATATCGTAAAATATCATAAAATATCGTAAAATACTGTAAAATATGGGCAAATACTGTAGAATATGGGCAAATATCTTAAAATATTTTTAAATGCGCTCTAAGGTCGTCAAATATTGTCAAATATTATAAAATATTGTCAAATATTATAAAATATTGTCAAACATTATAAAATATTGTCAAATATTATAAAATAATGTCAAATAGTGTCAAATAGTGTCTAATAGTGTCAAATATCGTCAAATATTGTCAAATATCGTCAAATATCGTCAAATATTGTCAAATATTGTCAAATATTGTCAAATATTGTCAAATATGGTGGTCAAATGTCGTCAGATATTGTCAAATATTATCAAATATTGTCAAATTGTATCCAATAATGTCTAATATCGTCAAATATTGATTTTGTAAACAAAAAGTTTTTATATAACAGCTATGTGTCTTGAATTTTCCCACATTGAAACGTAATTAATTGACTAAAATACTTAGATAATGCTTCATTTTCAAGCTAAATATTTGCCAAACATAACCATGTCATGATTTAGTTTTGATTTAAAAAATTTAATTTATTATGATTTTTTAAAGAAAAAGTTTTTTTTTTGAATTGCTATCTTGAATTTTCCCGCATTGAAGCGTTATTAATTGAACAAAATAAATAGATAATGCTTAATTTTGAAGCTAAATAATGGCCAAACATAACCATGTCATGTTTTAGTTTTAATTTCAAAAATTGAATTTATTATGATTTTTTTTAAACAATTTTTTTTTTATCGAATTGCTATGTGTCTTGAAATTTCCCGCATTGAGACGTTATTAATTACACAATATAAATAAATATTACTTAGTTTTGAAGCCAAATAATGGCCAAACATAATCATGTCATGATTTAGTTTTAATTTCAAGAATTTAATTTATTATGATTTTTTAAACCAAAAGTTTTATCGAATAGCTATGTGTCTTGAATTTTCCCGCATTGAGGCGTTATTAATTGAACAAAATAAATAATTAAAGCTTCATTTTGAAGCTAAATAATTGCCAAACATAACCATGTCATGATTTAGTTTTAATTTCAAAAATTTAATTTATTATGATTTTTTTAAACAAAAAGTTTTTATCGAATTGCTATGTGTCTTGAATTATCCCGCATTCCGACATTACTAATTGAACAAAATAAATAACTATTACTTAGTTTTGAAGCCAAATAATTGCCACACATAATCATGTCATCACTTAGTCTTAATTTCAAAAATTTAATTTATTATGATTTTTTAAACAAAAAGTATTTTTTTCGAATTGCTATGTGTCTTGAATTTTTCCGCATTGAGACGTTATTAATTGAACAAAATAAATAGCTAATGCTTCATTTTAAAGCTAAATAATTGCCAAATATAACCATGTCTTGTTTTAGTTTTAATTTCAAAAATTGAATTTATTATGATTTTTTAAACAAAAAGTTTTTATCGAATAGCTATGTGTTTTGAATTTTTCCGCATTGAGACGTTATTAATTGAACAAAATAAATAGATAATGCTTCATTTTGTAGCTAAATAATTGCCAAACATAACCATGTCATGATTTAGTTTTAATTTCAAAAATTTAATTTATTATGATTTTTTAAACAAAAAGTGTTTATCGAATTGCTATGTGTCTTGAATTTTCCCGCATTGAGGCGTTATTAATTGAACAAAATAAATAGATAATGCTTCATTTTGAAGCTAAATAATTGCCAAACATAACCATGTCATGATTTAGTTTTAATTTCAAAAATTGAATTTATTATGATTTTTTAAACAAAAAGTTTTTATCGAATAGCTACGTGTCTTGAATTTTCCCGCATTGAGGCGTTATTAATTGAACAAAATAAATAGATAATGCTTCATTTTGAAGCTAAATAATTGCCAAACATAACCATGTCATGATTTAGTTTTAATTTCAAAAATTGAATTTATTATGATTTTTTAAACAAAAAGTGTTTATCGAATTGCTATGTGTCTTGAATTTTCCCGCATTGAGGCGTTATTAATTGAACAAAATAAATAGATAATGCTTCATTTTGAAGCTAAATAATTGCCAAACATAACCATGTCATGATTTAGTTTTAATTTCAAAAATTGAATTTATTATGATTTTTTAAACAAAAAGTTTTTATCGAATAGCTACGTGTCTTGAATTTTCCCGCATTGAGGCGTTATTAATTGAACAAAATAAATAGATAATGCTTCATTTTGAAGCTAAATAATTGCCAAACATAACCATGTCATGATTTAGTTTTAATTTCAAAAATTGAATTTATTATGATTTTTTAAACAAAAAGTTTTTATCGAATTGCTATGTGTCTTGAATTATCCCGTCGTATTCAGACATTATTAATTGAACAAAATAAACAACTATTACTTAAGTTTTGAAGCTAAATAATTGCCACTCATAATCATGTCATTACTTAGTTTTAATTTCAAGAATTTATTATGATTTTTTAAACAAATTGTTTTCATCGAATAGCTATGTGTCTTGAATTTTTCCACATTGAGAAGTAATTAAAAATAAGAAGTTATTAATTGACAAAAATAAATAGATATTGCTTTATTTTGAAGATACATAATTGCCAAACATAATCTTGTCAACATATAGTTTTAATTTCAAGAATTATTGAATACGTATTGTTATTTTTCATTATTTATACCTATATATATTTATACATTTTGCATATTATTGTTGTTGTCCTGTAATTGGATTTTTCTTTCCGTAGGGCAATAAAGCCTATTATTATTATTATTATCCAAATTATGACTTCGAAGAGCTCCCTAGCAAAAGTAGTAAAAGATATTTGGAAGCAGTTTTCAAATTTGAATTCTCCGATCATCTTTGAATTAAAATTAAGATGATATTAACTATTTTGTTTGTATAAAAAATTCTATGAAACAACATTTAATACGTTGCATCGCTAAAAAGTATACAAATGTGACTTTAAGAGTCTGTAAAGCAAAAACAGATGAAGATACGTGAATGCGGTTTGAAAATTAATGTTTATCAGTAACTTTTGAATTAGGAATTGCTTTATTTTAATATATATTGCAATGAGAAATTATATAAATCAACATTAAATACGTAATCTCAATTTTATTTATACGTCTAATATCGTCAAATATATTCAAATATTGTCAAATATATTCAAATATTGTCAAATATCGTCAAATATTTTTAAATGCGGTCAAAGATCGTCAAATATTGTCAAATATTGTCAAATTGTATTCAATAGTGTTTAATATCGTCAAATATTGTCAAATATAGAAAAAATATTGAAAATATATATATTGCCAAATATTGCCAAATATTGTCAAATTGTGTCCTATAGTTGCTAATATCGTCAAATATCAAAAAAATATTGTCAAATATCGAAAAAAATATTGAAATATATCGTAAAATATCGTAAAATATTTTTAAATGCGGCCAAAGGTCGTCAAATCTTGTCAAATATTATAAAATATTCTCAAATAGTGTCAAATATCGTCAACTATTGTCAAATATCTAAAAATGTAAAATATCGTCAAATATTTTTAAATGCGGTCAAAGGTCGTCAAATATTGCCAAATACTATCAAATATTGTCAAATTGTGTCCAATAGTGTCTAATATCGTCAAATATTGTCAAATATTGAATAAAATAATGAAAAATATCGAAAAATATCGTCAAATATTTTTAAATGCGGCCAAAGGTCATCAAATATTGCCAAATTTTGTCAAATATTATCAAATTGTGTCCAATATTGTTTAATATCGTCAAATATTGTCAAATATCGAAAAAAATATTGAAAAATATCGTAAAATGTTTTTAAATGCGGCCAAAGGTCGTCAAATATTGTCAAATGTCGTCTATTAATTTCAAATATCGAAAAATGTCGTAAAATATCGTCAAATATTTTTAAATGCGGCCAAAGGTCGTCAAATATTGTCAAATATTATAAAATATTCTCAAATAGTGTCAAATATCGTCAACTATTGTCAAATATCGAAAAATGTCGTAAAATATCGTCAAATATTTTTAAATGCGGTCAAAGGTCGTCAAATATTGTCAAATATTATAAAATATTCTCAAATATCGTAAATATTGTAAATATTGTCAAAAATGTCAAAAACGACAATGTAATTCAGAATGTCGTGTGGGGCCCACTTCAGATATTCGTAAAATGTGGCGATTTATATTAAGTGCTCTTGTATTATAGGGTTTTATATAGTAAAAAAAAATATATATATATATATATAGGTATTTGTATGTTTGTTGTAATTTATGTGTTCCTACGTTTATTTTTGTATTAAAACCCGACTTTCTCGCGTATTCAAACCATGTAGATTGATTGCAAACTTAGCAGTCGATTGCATTCAACTACCATAGGGCGCGGAACGGCCCATTCTTCGCGTCCAGTGGGTGTCGATCCAATCTGAAGTTATCGCGATAAACCGCTAAAGATTAATACATCACCGACGCACGGAATTAGCGGGAATGGGGGGATTAAAAGGCACACACGTGCGTCGAACCAACAATAAACATCATCCCACCGACTCCTGCAGGTGCGGCCGGTATGCCGGCGGATGGACGTGCACCGAGTGGGGCGGCACACCTGCACACCACGGCGCCAAAAAAATAAAAAGTCCATCGCGACCGGCGCCACTGATTAACGATTTTTGGCAAGCCGCGAAATCGAAACGCATTATTTACGCCGCGCGGACCTATTTGGAATGCGCGGTACTTTACGACGGCCACGCGACGATGTTAGAGCGGAAAAAGGCGCCGCTCGTGTGACAACACCATTGTGTGGCGCCGCGGCGTCCTCATTTGTTTTTTTTTTGCCAATTGTGAAACGATCAAAATAATACTGAAATATATATATATATATATATGCACACAGAAACTATTTCTCCTGCTAAAAATTGTAATTAATATTTGAATTTAAAATTAGTGTTATGCCACTTGTAGAATTGCAGGAAATAACAGACACCTGCTAAAAAAATTTATGACCATCATCGTGCGCAACGCATACTAATAACTAAACGCCGTAGTAGAATGGCGACATAAATAAATATGAATTATACTTGGAGAAAAAAAAAATGTGTTGCAGCAAATTATTCGTCTGTAAAGGTCGTTTTAGACAAGACAATTTCTGGACTCAAAAGTTAGTCAAGATGCGAGACAATCTAAATTGTCTCGTATCATACAGCAAATTATTTGAAATATTGAATTGGATGGATGGTAGTTCGAATGGAAAAATATAACGCGTTCTATTTGTCAAGGACAAATTGTATGGGAGGCGGATATATGAATTCATTTCTTGAACAACTTTTGAGCTAAGAAATTGTCTTGTCTAAAACGACCTTAAGATATAGCGTTATGTATACGTTAAAATAATTCAAGCAGATTGGGGATAATAGAGTTCTCGTATGGAAAGCCACCTTCTAAATCCAAAAACATAAACTAAAAGTCGATACGACAAACACTTGCTGAGATACAGCTTAAAAAGGGAGTTTTTGAAATGTATTTTCAAGCAATTTTTACGAACTTTGAAGGGTTATGACGCGAGAACAGAAAGAGATATCCACAAACGGTTTACGAATTTTTAATTAGTACCCCAGGGAGTATTGATTAGTAGCATAAAATGAATATTTAAATTTTTGAATAATCGAAAAAAAAATACCTCTACTCATAGGATCATTTCTCGGTTTTTCGCATGTCACGTTAAAAGTATTGCAAACAGTTTGGGAATAATAGTGTTCTCGTATGGAAAGCCACCTCCTGAATCCAAAAATACAAACTGGAAGTCGTTACGACAAACACTCACTGAGATACAGCTCGAAAAGGGTGTTTTTGAAATGGTAATTTCAAGCAATTTCCACGAACTATGAAGGGGTGTGACGCGAAATTGGAAAGAGATATCCACAAACGGTTTACGGATTTATAAATAATACCCCAGGAAGTATGGATTGGTAGCATAAAATTAATTTTAAAATTTTTGAATAATTGAAAAAAATTACATCTACCTATAGGTTCATTTCTCGGTTTTTCGCATGTCGCGTTAAAAGTAATGCAAGAAGTTTGGAGATAATAGTGTTCTCATATGGAAAGCCACACCCTTAATTCAAAAACACAAACTAGAAGTTGGTACGAGAAATACTGAGATACAGCTCGAAAAGGGAGTTTTTGAAATGTATTTTCAAGCAATTTTTACGAAATTTGAAGGGTTGTGACGCGAAAACAGAAACAGATATCCACAAACGGTTTACGGATTTTTAATTAGTACCCTAAGGAGTATTGATTGGTAGCATATTTATTTTTTTGTAAAAATTTCATCTCTACCCCTATGCACATTTCTCGGTTTCTGCATCCGTAACTGGAAGCACAATATTGAAATGCAACAACTTTTCATGGACTTCAAACAAGACCTATGACATAATTCAGAAAGGCCAGCTTTTTGGCATCATGAAAGAGCTGGACATACCAACAAAGCTAATTAACCAAAATGACAATACGAGAAATAAAACGTAGGGTGAGAATACAAGGAGCCAAAATTGCCTTCGCGATCGATTTGTTGGCCACCCATGCTGCTCTACACCTTAGAGATTTAACCAGCCAGGGGTTTCATTGGGCTGGCCGGGGGTGCAGACGAGAGTACAACGAGCAAACCGCGTTATATCGAAAAATACTTCTAGATTTCAGATTTAGAAACGATGAATCCCAAACAATTCTGATTATATGAATGGGAGTCGATTTCCATACTAAAAGTAACGTCGCATTTCAGCCGTATCTCATGAATAAATAAAGATAAAACAAAGCTCTCTCACACACACACACATACACATACATACACTCACGCAGATATATCCACATCCACCTATAAAATTTATGAAGTGGGTTTTATATTTTTGAGCAGTTCAAATGCGGTTAACCTTGGAAGGTGCCGCGTGTGTCCACGTGTGTTTCGTGTGTGTGTGTGTGTGCATGAGAGAGGCGCGTTGTGCGCGCGAGCGATAAACAACAAGAGTTCTCTTCCTTTTGTCGGATTCGCGGGGCTAATCGCGGCCGTTTCCCGCATGAGCGCTAACGAGCGGCGCGGCGCTGCGGATCCTCGACGGTGTAAATTAACGCGCACACACACATTCATGAAAGAGCATCTTTATTTATACGGCCGTGTGGGAAGCGCGCGCCTCTCGCACTTGAATACGGTTAAATAATATTACCCGAGTTATTTACAATTTCAATTCACAAGCCGCTTTAAAGGGAAATGCACAGTTAAAAAAGCGCTAATTGCAAGAAATGTGAGCTGTTTCGAGTCTTGTTTGTATGTGGTAACGAAATCAATTAGATTTAATGAAGTAGGACAATCATATAACAAAAAAAAACCGTGGATATAATGGTAATAATAGAAACGATAAAAATATATATATAGATAAAGAGGTTATTGCTTTGGTTATTGTATATACATTCTAAACAGTATTGACATATAAACAATGCTCTAAAATTAGTATCGGTTCAATGCTCTCCAAAACAAATCTTCTTGTGGTGTAGTTAGTGAGTACAGATTATTTTTTTGAAGGTGTGCTTATCTGAATAATAGCGGTTTCCGCCGTGCGCGCTCCGGCCTTCTCGTTCTTGTCCCGTTACGTTCGCGGTTCTGCTAGATTATTTCCTGGCGCCTATAAATACACGGCCGCGCGCCGCTCTGCACGTTTCCCCTTTCGCCAGAAGAAGCGAAAAAGGGGCGCGCATACATTGTGCCGCTTCCATAAATCACCGCGGGACTTTATTACTCATTATCTCGGCGATCATTACAAAATAAACTTGAACACGGTAAACATTCTGACTCATTAAAATCCGCATAATATATCTTGAGAGAAAGAGAGAGGGGCACAGCGCGCCACAGCAACAAATCTTCAGCCGCGCAACGCACGCACACGCCGCCGCCGCCACCGCGAAGCAAGCGCTGAGTTAATTAAGCCGACGCCAAAAAGTTAGCAATAACAATAATCATAACCGGCATAATTAAAACTAATTGGAGAGGTTATTAATAATATAAAGGGTATGGCTGCAGGCGCGGACTGGCCCACCGGGACACCGGGAACTTCACTGGTGGGCTCGTTAATTCAAACAAACTTGATGCAGAATTTTGTTCTTTTTTTAATAGAAATATAGAATAATATATAGAAAGCTTCAAACTGAGGCAAAATATATTTCTTTTGGTCAATTATTAACGTATTAATTTATTTATTTATTTCACATCCCAACAGAATAATACGATATTCCAATTACAGGGAATACAAAGATTTACAATGAAGACCCATTATAATTTTTAAAAAAGTATTTAGTGTGGACACCACACAAAATTTCGATTTAATTAATATTAAATTAATATTTAATATATTTCGACTTTTGAGTTGGATTCACAGTTTCGCATTTACACGTTTTCAAATTTTCACATTGTGAAATTTTTGAGATTTTTAAAATTTTCACTTTTCATATTTTCATTACCTTTACTACCATTACTACTACCCACATTTTTCCAACATTTACCTACATTTTACAGCATTATCTAGGGAATGTAGTTACTTTAGATTCTCTCTATTGGAAACACTGAATAATTAAACAAAAGGTGTCGTGAAAGCTCCAATCACTAGCGATATTCAAGCTGTTTGGCATTTGTTTTGGCAATTTCTGTCACAATGACATTTTAAATGTGTCTAATCAATATCTTATGGGGCCTATATATTTATGGAATGCTAGCGAATACGGGCATAATTGTTCTATTTTAAGTAAATAAAGATGTTTGAAGCATAATAAGTCGAGTTGTGAAGAATTTAAGTCAACCAAATTTATACAGTGTGCTTACTATATTTTTTTACAATATAACCTACAAATTTCAAAAATTTCGACCTCTTGGCGAACTATTAAAATTGAAATTATTATAATTTTCCAAATTTTGACCACATTTTCTTCCTTTTGCTCATATTTCCTCAGATTTCCACACATTTTCTCCCATTTGCCAATATTTTCCCCACGTTTTTCAACATATTCACACGTTTTCTTACATTTTTGTCATGTTTTCCCACACTTTCTCACGTTTTTCAACATATTTACACGTTTTCTTACATTTGTGTCATGTTTTCCCACACTTTCTCACGTTTTCTCACATTTTCAATGTTTTGATATCAAAATTATTGTCCATTGACTAACTAATTATTCAGCGATGCCTGCGTTTTCCTAGAATCGCTTAAAAATACGTGCGAATGCCAAAGAGAGCAGCGCGGCGGCGCCCGACAAAAGAAATCTATGTTTAGACATGGAAGCACCGCCGCCGCCTCTGTGTATGTGTTTCTTTCCCTGCGTTTTAACTAGTTCAGAGGAGGACAAAGGAGCGCGCGCGAGGTGTAGCTCCCCTAGAGGGGGGGACACCGGTAAACACAGACGCACATTACAACAACTAGCGCCGTAAACATTTACACAGTGATGACAAAAAAAAAATGGGTATGTAGTTGTAAATGTTTTCGTGACTATCGGAAAACAAACAACGCACGGGAGGCTCGACGGGATCTTATCAGTAGCTGGATTATTTAATTTATAAGTAACGAACAAATTGATTGTGCAAATTATTTATTAACGAATTAAATTATGATGGCAAATTATTTCTCTGCACCATACCATTGAAATAACACCTGAATCGATTGAACTATAAACTACCAAGATGTTGGTAATCAAGATAGAAAGATAATTAGAAGTTATGATGGTTCGAAAGATAACATAATAAAGTACTTATAATTTTTTTAAATTTAGCATTATTTTGTCTTTATGTGTCTCATGCGCGAATGTAGTAACTTTAGATTCTCTCTATTGGAAACACTGAATAATTAAACAAAAGGTATCATGAAATCTCTAATAACTAACGCTATTCAATCTGTTTAGCATTTTTTTTTTAGCAATTTCTGTCACAATGACGTTTTCAATTTGTGAATTCAATAGCTTATGAGACCTATAAAGTTAATGGAATATGTATAGGCGAATACGGGCATAATTGTTCTAATTGAAATATATTAAGATGTTTGAAGCATAATAAGTCGAGTTGTGAAGCATCTGAGTCGACCAAATTTATACAGTGTGTTTACTATTGTTTACAATATAAACTACAAATTTGGAAAAAAAATACAACCTCAATTGAACTGTTCTAACTATTAAATTTGAATTAATAGTGAATTAATAATGAATTAAATTAGAGTGTATACAATTTTCAATATTAGAGTGTTTAAAACGTAATAATCGCGTTGAAACGAATTAACATTGGATACATTTATAATGTGTGTTATACACACCAATTGGGTTTCCCATTATATTATCAGTAACAAAAATAATAATCATATATAAAATCTGTTTTTTGATTTGAATCATGAAGGGGTCCTCATAAAAAAAACTGGTTGTATATATGTGTGTGGAGGGGTTGAAAGGCCATTAATAACAGAATCGGGGTCTGGGAGAAGACATAAGGGAGCCGGCGGCGCGGCGCTAGGCGTGACGTGACCGCGCGGCGTCGGCACCGTCGCGACGCGGTGACTAACACCCCGGGGCCGGAACTCGTTATCGAGCAGCCACTTTGTCGCTCCGGCGCATCTTTCCGCGGCGGCCGAAAAAAAAGTGCAAAGCAGATATATAAAAAAAACCACGAAAACCTCCCAGTCGTAAATAACTGGTCTTCTAAATATATAAACAATAAAATGCGGAAAGCGACAGTGAGTAATGCCAGAGCGCCGTTGTTATTCTATAATAACACAGGCGCCGCGTTATTTAAAACCGCCGACGCCACAGACACACACATATAATGCACGCACCGCCGAAGCGTATTAATTAGAACACCCCCCTTGGTTTCTTTGGTGTGTACGTGTGTGTGTGAGAGGGGTGAGTGTGCTAAGCGGTTGTAGATCTTTCGTGTTTGTGTGTGAGCGCCGAGGGGTCCCGTCGTCTCAATTGCCGGCGAGACATCAGGTGGCCCCCACAGGCCCAGACCCCCTATTTTATCCTGCGTGAGGCGCCAGCCCACTGACGCCAGTTGGCCCATTCAACACAAAACCCGACGAGCGACCCTTATTTCCTTTTTATAACAAAACATAATAAATTGTCTCATATTACTCATATGATAATAACGACATTTTCATTTTATGAATTTAATATGATTTTTTTACCTAAACAAAGTTATAATCCTGATTTTTACTTTTTAGAAGATTCTTCTCAAATTTTTGTTACTCGTGATAACCGTGATATTGAAGTCGAACTTGTTCAATTTCTCAGATTAGTAGCGACATATAAATTGAAAGACTAGCAATTGTCAGATGTAACAAAACACAAAGTGGGGATGCAAGTATAAAACCTGATATGATAAATAATTGTAATTTAAACAAAACATTCAGTTTCCGTATTAAAATCACTTTGAGACAAGTATAAACTCGCGCAATTTCTGATATCAGTAACGATAGAACAATTGATTTACAAGCAAACGTCTGATTTGTGTAAAAACAATATACATGGGGCTGTAACTACAAAACTTGAAGTGGTAAAAAATTTTGTTTTTTAAATTAAGATTTCCCATTAAATTCAGATTGAAATAAGTTTAAACGTGTTCAATTTCTCACATTACTAACGACAGAACAATTGATTTACTAGCAAACGTCAGATTTGTTTAGAAACAATTTACAACGTTGGGCTGTAACTACACAACTTGATGTGGTAAAAAATGCTGGTTTTAAAATTCAGATTTTCGATTAAAAAATTCACTTTGAAGCAAGTCTAAACTTGTTCAATTTCTCACATTAATAACGACAGAAAAATTAATTTACTAGCAACTGTCAGATAATTTTAAAAAACTAAACACAAAATGGCTAAAACTATAAAACTTGAAATGGTAAAAAATCAGGTTTGAAAATTCAGATTCCCTATTGAATTATATTTGGAACAAGTCGAAACTTGTTCAATTTCTCAGATTAGTAACGAAATAACAATTTAATTACTAGCCATTATTAGATGTGTTTAAAAACAGAACACAAGTGGGGCTGTACGTATAAAACCTGATGTGGTAAATGATTATGGTTTAAAAAAGCAGTTTCCTTATTAAATTCACTTTGAGACAAGTATAAACTCGTTCAATTTATGACATTAGTAACGATAGAATAATTTATTTACTAGCAAACGTCAGATTTGTATAGAAACAATATACAAAGTGGGGCTGTAACTACAAAATTTGAAGTGGTAAAAAATTTTGGTTTTAAAATTCAGATTTCCCATTAAATTCACTTTGAAACAAGTCTAAACTTGTTCAATTTCTGAGATTAATAATGACAGAAAAATGGATTTACTAGCAACTGTCAGATAATTTCAAAAACTAAACACAAAATGGCTATAACTATAAAACTTGAAATGGTAGAAACATCCGGTTTGAAAATTCAGATTCCCTATTGACTTCTATTTGAAACAAGTCGAAACTAGTTCAATTTCTCAGATTAGTAACGACATAACAATTGAATTACTAGCAATTGTCAGGTGTGCTTAAAAACAAAACACAAGTGGGGCTGTACATATAAAACCGGATGTGGTAAATAATTATGGTTTAAAAAATCGGTTTCCTTATTAAATTTACTTTGAGACAAGTATAAACTTGTTCAATTTCCGATATTAGTAACGACAGAAAAAATGATTTACTAGCAAACGTCTGATTTGGTTAGAAACATACAAAGTGGGGCTGGAACTATAAAACTTGAAGTGGTAAAAACATTTGGTTTTTAAATTCAGATTTCCCTTTAAATTTGCTTTGAAACAAGTCTAAACTTGTTCAATTTCTGAGATTAATAACGACAGAAAAATGGATTTACTAGCAACTGTCAGATAATTTCAAAAACTAAACACAAAATGGCTATAACTATAAAACTTGAAATGGTAACAACATCTGGTTTGAAAATTCAGATTCCCTATTAAATTCTATTTGAAACAAGTCGAAGCTTGTTCAATTTCTCAGATTACTAACGATATAAAAATTAAATTACTAGTAATTGTCAGGTGTGTTTAAAAACAAAACATAAGTGGGGCTGTACATATAAAACCGGATGTGGTAAATAATTATGGTTTAAAAAATCGGTTTCCTTATTAAATTTACTTTGAGACAAGTATAAACTGGTTCAATTTCCGATATTAGTAACGACAGAAAAAATGATTTACTAGCAAACGTCAGTTTTGTTTAGAAACATACAAAGTGGGGCTGGAATTATAAAACTTGAAGTGGTACAAACATTTGGTTTTAAAATTCAGATTTCCCTTTAAATTTGCTTTGAAACAAGTCTAAACTTGTTCAATTTCTGAGATTAATAACGACAGAAAAATGGATTTACTAGCAACTGTCAGATAATTTCAAAAACTAAACACAAAATGGCTATAACTATAAAACTTGAAATGGTAACAACATCTGGTTTGAAAATTCAGATTCCCTATTAAATTCTATTTGAAACAAGTCGAAGCTTGTTAAATTTCTCAGATTAGTAACGATATAAAAATTAAATTACTAGTAATTGTCAGGTGTGTTTAAAAACAAAACACAAGTGGGGCTGTACATATAAAACCGGATGTGGTAAATAATTATGGTTTAAAAAATCGGTTTCCTTATTAAATTAACTTTGAGACAAGTATAAACTCGTTCAATTTCTGACATTAGTAACGACAGAACAATTGATTTACTACTAAACGTTAGATTTGTTTAGAAACCACATACAACGTGGGGCTGTAACTACACAAATTGATATGGTAAAAAATGTTGGTTTTAAAATTCAGGTTTCCCATTAAATTTACTTTGAAACAAGTCTAAGCTTGTTCAATTTCTGAGATTAATAACGACAGAAATATGGATTTACTAGCAACTGTCAGATAAATTCAAAAACTAAACACAAAATGGCTATAACTATAAAACTTGAAATGGTAGAAACATCCGGTTTGAAAATTCAGATTCCCTATTGAATTCTATTTGAAACTAGTCGAAACTTGTTCAATATCTCAGATTAGTAACGGCATAAAAATTTAATTACTAAACACAAGTGGGGTTGTACGTATATAAAACCTGATGTGGTAAATAATTATGGTTTAAAAAAAGGTTTTCTTATTAAATTCACTTTGAAACAAGCATAAACTCGTTCAATTTCTGATATTAGTAACGACAGAACAATTGATTTACTAGCAAACGTCAGATTTCTTTAGAAACAATATACGACGTGGGGCTGTAACTACAAAACTTGAAGTGGTAAAAAATGTTGGTTTTTAAATTCAGATTTCCCATTAAATTCAGATTGAAACAAGTCTAAACTTGTTCAATTTCTCACATTATTAACGACAGAACAATTAATTTACTAGTAAACGTCAGATTTGTTTAGAAACAATATAAAACGTGGGGCTGTAACTACAAAAATTGAAGTGGTAAAAAATGTTGGTTTTAAAATTCAAATTTCTCATTAAATTCACTTTGAAACAAGTCTAAACTTGTTCAATTACTCACATTAATAACGACAGAAAAATGGATTTACTAGCAACTATCAAATAATTTTAAAAACTAAACACAAAATGGCTACAACTATAAAACATGAAATGGTAAAAACATCTGGTTTGAAAATTCAGATTCCCTATTAAATTCTATTTAAAACAAGTCGAAACTTGTTCAATTTCTCAAATTAGTATCGACATACAAATTTAATTACTAGCCATTATCAGATGTGTTAATCAATATTAAATTAATATTTAAGATATTTCGGTTCGATTAACATTTTAATGTTTTCACATTTTTTGGAGCGACCCCGTGCCATATGCGCAGGACAGACAGACAGACAGACAGACAGACAGACAGACAGACAGACAGACAGACAGACTGACAGACAGGCAGACTGACACACGCATACACCTAAAAAAACGGTTTATTTTTCCTATAAGTCATCTGGCTTTATTAGCCGATTTCCAAATTTGGTCGCGATCCGTTTTTCCGAAATTGTGTTCACAGACAGACAGACAGACAGAAAGACGGACGGACAGACTGACACACGCATACACCTAAAAAAACCGGTTTATTTTCCCTATTTTAGTCATCTCGCTTTGTTAGCCGATTTTCAAATTTGGTCGCGATCCGTTTTCCCTGAATAGTGTTCACAGACAGACAGACAGACAGATAGACAGATAGACAGATAGACAGATAGACAGATAGACAAATAGACAGATAGACAGATAGACAGACAGACGGACAGACGGACAGACGGACAGACTGACACACGCATACACCTAAAAAACGGTTTATTTTTCCTATTTTAGTCATGAAACGTAAAGTGAAATTTTGCAATTCTAAAATGTTGGCGATAAAAATAGCTTTCTTATACAGTATTTTTTATTCGAATAGTAATAGTATCTATATTTCAACAATATTAGTACAAAGACGTTTTTACAATTTATTATTACCGGTGATTCAACTGCAATATTAAAATCCTTTACGAATGTACTTTTGTTTATACAGGCGCAAGTTTAAAATTATTTTTGTAACAAACATTCTACTACTTTCCCAGAATTGTGCGTTTATTTACGGAGATGCTGCGAAAATTACGGAACATCATAATTTTTGAGCGCTCCGTATCATCCGAAATAGACCGGAATGAGTCAAATGTTGACAAAAAGTAACGTAGATTTTGTAAGCTCCTGAAATAAAGTCTTCACGGCTAATTTATATCGAGATACTACTGCTGCATACGCCGGGCCGCGTAATCATCGACAAATTTGCTAGCAATATAGTGGAAAGAAGATTTTAAAATTCTATATTATTACTAGGTGTGAAAACGGAGCATGATTTTTAATTGTGTTATACAAAAATTAATTGTTTGAATTACAGCTTACAATTTTCAATTTATAATGTGACTAATACCGCCATAATTTGAGTTATAATAAATCAAATGTGATTAAAATGGCCAAAATAGTTCAAACCACATACATTTTTGTATTCACCAAATTTGAGACAGTTGGCCACAAAAATTAATTTTTGGTGATTATTTTTAATTGCCACTTAACTTTCAATATAGAAACATTATTATTTTATAGTTCCAGTTATGGCGATGTTACGCCATAACTCGAATTATAATAAAACGAATGTAATGAAAATAGTCAAGATAGTTCAAAATACATACATTTATGTATTAACCAAATAGTTTCCCTATAAAATTATATTTTGGTAAATTTTGTTAATTGCAGTTTACAATTGTTTATCATTATTTGTGTAATACCGTCAATGAGTTTCTCCCTTGACCGGCGGAAAAGCCTCACGGATGATAGCACTATAAAGATATAGACGTTTTTTTACCGTCAATGAAGAAAAATGTCAAAATCTAAACGAAAATTCGATTTTCTTTTGTTTCCATGGCAATTTAGATTGACTAACTTTTGAGTCAAGAAATTGTCTTGTCTAAAACGACCTTAATTCGATTAAAAATGGTAAATATTTTTTCTTGTGTGCTTTTTTAAACCAAATAATAAGTACTCACACTCTCTTGAATTTTCTCTTAGTGGTAATATGGATAAAAATGCCAATACAACAACTCCCGCCCAGCAAAAGTAAACATTGAACATGAGAGACCGGTGGCGGCGGCTGTAACAGGCTCAACGCACCCGGGCGTTTATTGTCACCCCAAGGCCGTTCGCTCATGTGTCAATTGCCCCACACACACACAAACACACAAGAGCTGCTATTTTTATATTCGTCTTCGTAAGCGCAAAAAAAAACTGACTTGGCGGTACGCGGCGGCTGTGTGTGTACTTGTTGCGCGGGGCAACAAGTGCCCTCAGGAGAGGAGGCGGCGGTCCCCCCGAATAGAGGAAACGACTAGCCGTTCCCGGGAGATATAATTTCGTCGCGTCAACGATAAACGAGAACGATAGTAGTACGCAACCAAACGGAATGTATTTTGATTGAATTCTTCAGATAAAAACGTTTAATGAATTAAACAATCATTAAACGTTTTTATCTGTAAAATATGTAAGTGAAGAGGGTTTAATGATGTCTTGCCCAGGGCCCCAAAAAAGTTAGTTACGGCCCTGGCTGATTAGAAACCTGTATTAAAGTATGATCAAATGATTAATATATATTCTCATTCATGAGAGGAATTCCTTGTTTATATATATATATATATATATATATATATATATAAATATAACTTACCCTCAGGTTTAAAACTATCCATGGCACAATGTGAGTACGGAGGCGGGGGTGAGTCTGCAAAAGAAGAGATATGGTAATTAGTTGGGGGGAGTATAGCGTTGCGGTGTCACACATGTCTCTACCTTTCATGAAAGACATGAAAGCACCTACACACAAATAAAAACACATCAGACACCCCGAAACACGTGACGAACATATGTGAGAGGGGAAGAGATTTTAATATGTATGAGGCATCGCGCAGACATAACATTTTACAAATTTAAAAATATTGTATATTTAAATTTTAATGCAACGTTTGAACATGTATATTCTCCCTCATTGGATTGCTAATATATCACATGATTTGTCAATAAAAATAATTCTACACTCTATATCTACGAATTTTGGTCATGAATATAAGTTTGTTTTAAAGCCAACAGCAAAGTAATTTTATTATCTTGCATAAATTGTATGCAATTTTTGCAAACACACAATTGGCGCTATAAGAAAAGTATAAACGTGGTCCCACCGTTAATTTTTGTTTAAAAAGAGTATCTAATTGGTTTAATTCTTGCTAAATAAAAAAATAGCAGGCGATTTATTCAGAAGTCTGAAACAAGTAACATCACCCACCCACTTGTTGCACTATTCGAGAGGGATGGCGTTTAGTATTTCGGCTGGCGAATAAAATTAGATTCCGCATTCAGCATCCATAAACTAGTCAGGAATAAACAGCCAAGGCGCTGATTTTATGCCCCCCTCCGCGGTCCATTAGCGTTTTTACGATTTTTCAAATTTATTAGCGCCAGGTACACATTCCAGTTTTTTTTTTGTGTTTACCGGGGCGCCACGGGATCGCGCGCGTCCGCGCTTATATCACCGATTTTATTTTTATTGGGGACGTTTACGATCCGGGTATTTTTAGCGCGATTCATCGCGGAATTGTGTCTCTTTCGCCCGCGCGCGCGGTTATAATTAGTTGGCGGCGGCGGCGGCGTGTATCGATGATGGTAACGGACAGCAGCCATCTTTCCGTTATTAATAACGAAATAAATTCCGTGCTTAAGTAAAATATATATGTTTGTGTGTGTATGTGTGTGTGTGTGGGACGCCCACACGCCACTTTGAGACACGAAATCGGTCGACTGTACATCATTTTGAAAATAAATTATAATAATCACAATTTTGTTTAATTAAAACTATGAACAAATCGATATTCGTATCGTTTCTTTTAATTACAATTAATTGCCGTTCGACAAATACAATTTTGTCATACATAGTTCGGTTATTTATAATAAAAAAAACTTCCATCTTTATAGGGCTATCAGCCGTGAGGATTTTCCGCCGGTCAAGGGAGAAGTTATTCTTGAATTACAGCCGTGAATATGCGAAAAATTGTGGTCAAAAGAACAAATGGTTATCCATTTGTAGGCAGAGATAAGGCGTACATTTAGCAGATTTTGTATTACATTATTAACCTCAGAGTTTTTAGTATAGATTAAAATTAAAATATCACCACTTTTCACAAAAATATTGAGTTTTTATATCGATTTAAAATGAATATCTTATTGGATGACCCTATAGGTAAATTATTAAAAAAAATAAAAGTGCAGAATCCAGAAAAATATTATTCAGCAACGAATTTTAAGGTATATTTTATACAATCAATTAAAACCAAACCAATTCATTATTTACAGTAACTACTAATCAGTTACACAATAAAAACCCGCGTCGCGTTAGAATCTCCGTGCAACTGGTCGTTTTCCTAAAGGGCATATAAATACACTAATCCTACACTCACCAACAGCCTACATTCAATTCGATGCCATTACGAACGGAGATAATGAGGAAGAGGTTAGAGATAGCCGCACTCATTATCGCCGCCAATAAACACTCTTAGTTTACAAATTAATGCGAAACTCATGTTAGAGGTCGAGCCGAACCGGGCGGCGGCGAGATCAAATGCATAATGCGGGGTGTATGCGTTTTATTTTTCAAGTGCTTAATAAAATTGTTATAATGTTTAATACCGAACGAGAGAAAATAAAAAGGTGCCGAGATAAATCGGCGAGCGTGGCTTATCAATTTGCGTCAGTGATTTATGTTTATATTTGAAATTAAATAAAACAATGATGAGACGTATTGCTTTAAGTCATTTCAAACAGTTTTAAATTAGTTTGTAAATAGAGGCGCGTTTATATATATATGTGAATTTCGTAAGGTTTATACGAACAATAATAATAATGAATTTATTGCCCAGAACAGAAAAAATCTTAATTACAGGACAACAATATAGAATATATCTATCGCACTCTCGAGAAGATAAATGTCGTAACCAAAAATTAATAGATAAATGCATTTTTAAGATTGCAGTAGTGCTGGTAGTTCTACCATTGATTATAATGTTGTCTATTTTTTAAATAATAATTTGGTTATTCTAAACGCAACAAAAAAACATATTTTTAATTAGTCTGTATCTCAAAAACTAGAGCTGGTACAAAAAAAAGCCACGAATTTTTGTAATCAGCATATAATATATATCCAAAATCAGTCCTTAATTTTACGCCGCCAAAAACCTGTTACCCAGTGTAATCATTCAAACAATTTTGTTTAAGATTTTGTTGTATGTTAAAAACTGCACACCATAAACTTCCTAGCGTAAGTTTTATCAGATCGTACCGTTCGATATCCTGTTGACAAGTGGGATTCCAGAGGGCCCCCCCTTGTTCAAGCACCGCCGGCGGTGGCGGCTAGCGAGAGAGCCAGGGCCCGATGCTCATCAAACGTCGGCCCGTCCCACTTGGATTCCAGAGTGACTTCCAAGAACCCAAGCCCACGCTCTCTCTTTCCAACCTTTAATGATACACTTCTTTAAAGCCCTCCGGGTTGCGGTGGTTCGCGGCGACGCGCACTTCATTAACCGCGTGTTTGGTTAGCTGCTCAAATATTCGCGCGCCGTGGGAATATGTAATTTCGGACCCTTTTTCTTTTTCTCACTCACCGTCCCGGATAAAAAAGACGGCGCCTTCCATATCAGTCGGGTGGGTATTGGCGTTCCGTGTTCGCCGGACGCCGTATCTAAAGTGGTCAGTTATCGCCCGCCTAATAACTGGATGCGGTTTTATCAATGAAATTTATTTATATAAAAGTGTCTGGGGGCCACTCTCTCTCCCACATGAAGAGTTCATTCATTCGGTTTAGAAACGAACGTTGGTTGTGCACATACAACAACAACAAAAATGTATAAAACAACCAGGCCAAGGATTATTACGGGTTTTACTTTGAGAAAATGCGCTATAAATGTTATGGTAGCTATTAAGAAATTTTAAAACTATAAAATCCTTATACTAAATTTTGTTTTCTATTTAATAATTATGAATTTTAAACGCAAAACATAGCAATAACGTATTTTATTGAAATACAGACTTTTGCATTAAATAACATGAAAACTAGCAACCCCGTAATTTTTCATTATTACTTTAATAAATCGATTAATATATTGCTAATACATTAGCGAAGTTTGAAAAATATCCATCGAGGGTTTTTTGAAATATTTACAAATTTGGTGTTACAAGATGGAAAACTGTATTTTAATGAAATATTGACTTTGGGATTAAATAGCATGAAAATTAGCACCCCCGTAATTTTTGGTTTTTACTTTAATACATGGAATAATATATTACTAATCCATTAGAGAAGTTTGAAAAATATCTATCGAAGGGTTTTCGAAATATTTACAAATTTGGAGTTACAAGATGGAAAACTGTATTTTAATGAAATACTAACTTTGGCATTAAATAGCATGAAAACTAGCAACCCCGTAATTTTTGATTATTACTTTAATACATGGATTAATATATTGCTAATCCATTAGCAAAGTTTGAAAAATATCCATCGAGGGTTTTTCGAAATATTTACAAATTTGCGATTAAAACATGGGAAACCAGTTTTTAATGAAATATTGACTTTGGCACTAAATATCATGAAAACTAGCAACCCCGTAATTTTTGATTATTACTTTAGTACAAGGAATAATATATTGCTAATCTATTAGCAAAGTTTGAAAAATATCCATCGAGGGGTTTTCGAAATATTTCCAAATTTGCGGTTAAAACATAGGAAACCCGTATTTTAATGAAATATTGACTTTGGCATTATATAACATGAAAACTAGCAACCCCGTAATTTTTTATTATTACTATAATGTATGGAATAATATATTGCTAATCCATTAGCGAAGATTGCAAAATGTCCAACGAGTTTTTTTTTTAATATTTCCAAATTTGCTGTTAAAACAGGGAAATTTGTATTTTAATATTTATTATTTAAATACTGACTTTGGCAGTCAATATCATGAAAACTAGTAACCCCGTAATTTTATTACTATTTTAATACATGGAATAATATATTACTAATCCATTAGAAAAGTTTGAAAAATATTCATTGAGGAATTTCGAAATATTTACTAATTTGCGATTAAAACATGGGAAACCAGTAATTTAATGAAATATTGACTTTGGCATTAAATATCATGAAAACTAGCATCCCCGTAATTTTTGATTATTACTTTAATACATGGAATAATATATTACTAATCTATTAGCGAAGTTTGAAAAATATCCATCGAGGGATTTTTGAAATATTTACAAATTTGCGGTTAAAACATAGGAAACCCGTATTTTAATGAAATATTGATTTTGGCATTATATAACATCAAAACTAGCAACCCCGTAATTTTTGATTATTACTTTAATACATGGAATAATATATTGTTAAACCATTAGCGCAGTTTGAAAAATATCCATCGAGGGGTTTTAGAAATATTTCCAAATTTGCGGTTAAATAATAGAAAACCCGTATTTTAATGAAATATTGACTTTGGCATTATATAACATGAAAACTAGTAACCCCGTAATTTTTAATTATTACTTTAATACATTGAATAATATATTCCTAATCCATAAGCGAAGTGTGAAAAATATCCATCGAAGGTTTTTACAAATATTTATAAATTTGCTGTTAAAACATAGGAATCCTGTATTTTAATGAAATACTGACTTTGACATTAAATAGCATGAAAACTAGCAACCCCGTAATTTTTGGTTATTACTTTAATACATGGAATAATATATTGCTAATCTATTAAAGAAGTTTGAAAAATATCTATCGAGGGGTTTTGAAAATATTTACAAATTTGTAGTTAAAACATGGAAAATCCGGATTTTATAAAATAATTACTTTGGCATTGAATATCATGAAAACTAGCAACCCTGTAATTTTTTATTATTACTTTAATAAATCGATTAATATATTGTTAATACATTAGCGAAGTTTGAAAAATATCCATCGAGGGATTTTCGAAATATTTACAAATTTGGAATTAAAACATAGGAAACCTGTATTTTAATGAAATAATGAGTTTGGCATTAAATAGCATGAAATCTTATCTTGAAACCCCGTATTTTTTTTATTATTACTGGGATAATATATTTTAACAGTATGTTTTAGTCCGAAGATATTTCGGACCAAATCTCTATTAATAAGGGATGGCCGCTTGAACCAGTAACAACCCTCAACCGCTGGCGCTATTAGTGCTTCGTGGAATTCGTCTATCAGGATGCAAGATCCATTAGCGCCCTAGTGCACTTCAGAAAACCGTTTACTGGCTGTGGCTCGTATTTTAGGCCGACTGGTTTTCGTTTCTCACATTCCCGCATTCCGTTGCCGGTGATAAAAGTTATCTATCGGCGCGGCGCAACGACGCGACGGCTCGCTTTGCTAATTTGAAACTGATAAAAGCGAAATCGAAATGATTTACCTGGAATTCTTTACGTGTAACTTAATTGGCTTATTATGAAACAAAAAGTAACAAGGATTTAAAACATAAGGATAAAAATAAATCAGTTGTTTGAAGAAAGGAAATCATTATAAAATTATATTAAATAATAATAATTCATTTCCAACAACCTGTAATATATTTAGCCAATACAACAACAGGATATGGTTACTGCATTACCTAAATAATAATTTATTCTAGTTCTTTTATTATTTATTTTTACTCTTAACATCAACTTTAAAGATTAACAATATTATTATTTAGTTTTATTTATATAATAGGAAGCAGTTACTGCATTTACAAATCTAAATAATAATATATTCTATAGTTCTTTTAATTTAATTTTTACTTCTCAAACTACCGATTCAATTGTGGACAGTCAGTGGTAATATGTAGAAAAAATGTGCGTCGGTTTTTTTATAAGAAAATAATCGAGAAAGAATTTTTATTAGAACTTTTGCCATCTCTTTTTCTAATCCCTGTGATATGCCAAAAAAATATCACGGTGTTCTAGAGCCATTCATACAAAGTGGTGTGAAATGGGCCCCGGGTTCGTGTCCTCCGGCCCCATCAAACGAACAAACATGAGAATTATCATATACTTTCAGAGTAAATCAAGTTTTTCTAGATATTAATTTTATGCAACACATATTGAATTTAAAAATCATCAAAAACTTGCATACGAATTACAAAATCTCGAGAGCTACAAGATTAATTGATATTCTTATCATAGATATACTATGTGATAACTTTACTATCTTTGCTATAAATAGGCGTGCAGTTACAACTCTCAACTCATCAATTACCAACCAATCACATATGTAATACAAACACGTGTTTTTAGCTGAAGTATCTACTGTTTTCGAGAATAAGGCTATTCGTGAAATAAGTGTGAGATATCGATGCCAATATCTCAAACTTATTCTACGAGTAGCCTTATTCTCCAGTTAAATGTAAATTGTAGAACTGGCCCTTAATGCAATTTAGATGTCCCTTAACTTTTTGTAAATTTCTTCCACTCTAGTTAGCGAGTTATTAATTTAATTTAATACATGTTATATGTTATATTTTTTAATTATTTATTTATTTTTAATATTTATATTTATACCTTTATATATATATATATATATATATATATATATATATATATATATATATATTTATAATTTTTGCATATTATTGTTGTTGTCCTGTAATTGGATTTTTCTTTCCGTAGGACAATAAAGCTTATTATTATTATAACTCGATTAATAGCAATTTTTTAAGCCATAAAGTCGTCTACACGTTGTTTTGTAAAATCATAACACGCCAACCAAATTAATTTCCATTCAAACAATTTTTGTAATACAATATATAGCCATATGTTCAGTTCTTCGGATTGAGTATCTATTAACCGGTAACATATCACTTCGCATGGCACTGATTGCACTCGCGCGATGTAATTGGCTGAGATTGCAGGTGCAAAAACTTATTCATCACGAGAGAGGACACGGAAGATTTTTTAGCGCATTCCGCAGCGCACACAAGTCCATGTAGGCAAAACTCGTGTACGTAGATAGACATACCGGAAACGCGCGCTAAGCCGAACCGGATTCCTAGCTGCCAGAGGGGGCAAAAACCGATCTTATTAAAAAAAATATTAAAAGGAAACGCTGGGTCATATTACATTTTAATAATTTGACTATAATTGTAGAAGATTCATCTCGTGCTGAGCATTGCGGAGCGAGAGTTCAAACCCTGTGGGTGCGAATTTTCGTGAATATCCTTTCACATTCAAGGTTTTCTGTATAGTTAAGCTAAATATAATTATATTTCTTCAAGCTTCTCTTTTTACCAGCGAAAAATCTTATAAAGCCTTATAAAGATAGAATTTTTTTTAATAGAAAACATTATTATGTAGATTTTTGAAAAGCCATTTTTTATTCGACCTGGAAGAAATTTTGCGAATCACCTTTCGCAGATTTAAGGATAATGTAGAGTATTACAGGGCTCTAAGATTATTCCTTGACCAACTGACAAATTATCGGTAAAAAAAACTATTATTTTTTTAGAAAATATCTGTCGTCCAATTCTTACTAGGAGACTCACCATTAGACTACTGAGTTGGGTGCAACTCAGTAGCCTAATGGTGAATCTCCTAGTAAGAATTGGGAAGCGTTTTTGTCACACTTTCATTAAAAACTCAAATTTAAAAAAGATTGTTGTCGCTGCCTAGGCGACTATATATTAGATATACACAAAAAATATTACAGATGTAGTATGAAATCTCATACGGCTGTGTGATATAATAATTAAAATATTATAATATTAATATTATAATAATAATATTATAATAATTTGTCTGAAATTAATTTTAATCTCTCGGATTGCTTCAATTTCACGTATTGAAGCAATTTGAGAGATTAAAAATTAATTTCAGACAAATTATTATAATATTATTATTATAATATTATAATATTATTATTATATTATAATTATTATATCACACAGCCGTATGAGGTTTCATATAATCGTTATATGTATAGTAATAACGATTATATGGAATTTCGTACGATTATGTAATATAATAATTGTGTGAAATTGATTATAATAGTAATGTGAAGAGATTGTCATAAGATCGCAATACAAAAAACGTCGTGCGATATAAAAAAATCACGGAAACCGTCAACAAATTATGTGAAAAATGACTCACCCCATTACACACAGCATCCATGAATACTAGAACTCACTGCAATCACTCACTACTTAAAGTATTCACAATTAAAACCACTGAATGTAAGACGAAACAAAATTATTTAGCTAACACAACTGGCATCTTCGGATGATAACTGAGACTGACGTATCGCGGATGCGTGGTGCGTCATGAAACGGCGCGGACTGCTGAGTAACAAAAATCCGTCTTACTCTATCTCATTGGACGCTGACCGCGGAAATATTTATAGACATTTTTTGTTACAGCGATTGTTGCTAGCATCCAACAGGAGTAAACACGTTTGCAACAAATACTTTTAGGAATGAGATTTGAAGACTACGTTTTATTAATAATTAAAAACCTGGGGAGTGGATGGTTTTCACATATAATTTTTTTAAATAAATTTACACATGACTACTAGCAAACTATATATGTAATTAAAAATATAATTAGAGAATTTCTTGGGTGATTGATTTGTTTTTAAACGACATTAAACGCGACGGTGAGGGCATATCGAAAAGATTAAAAATTGATTATATAATCTAATTATTTTCATACTTTGTCGTATATACGACAAAGTATGAAAATAATTAGACAAAGTGATATATTCAATAAAAACCAGAGGGTTAAAAGATTTATGTGTGTGGTGTCAAATTTGTATAACAACTTTTCTTTGGAAAAAATATCGTTAGCAGGTGTGCCTGTGAGCCGCTCAGGTTGATACGGTGGGAGTGGATTCGTTGTTAATTTGTGGGCGCCAGTAACATTGCAGAGCAAGTTACGTGATTAGTATGATGAAACTCTATTGAACTGTAAACTGTATTGTAATTTTGTAGATTTTTGAAAAGCCATTTTTTATTCGACCTGCATTCGTCGCGATTTAATTAAGTGGCTGTAGTGTAGAATGTTCTACTTTGTTGCGGACTGCATATTTATGATAAAGCTGAAATAAATTGTCGGACATTTGTCATATGAACGCCGTCGTAAAGCGATAACACCGGCGGCGGCGGAATAGTCGCGAAGAAAACAAACACACACGCCGCGAGGTTTTATTTATATGTACAAATCAAGGCTTTCAGGTTTGTTACGTGCGCGAGATTTATATTTATTTTTCTTCTCCGCGTTATTGAATCACACCAAACCAACCAAAAAAAAAAACGCATTCGTCATAGATGAGTTTCGCGGGGACCGGTTCTCCTTGCGGTTTTCCGGGTCTCATCGGGCGCTGCCCACGAATTCCGCGGCCTGTAATTATTTTGAAGAAAATAAGCTCGACGAGATAGCGGCGGCGCCAGGCCCAATTCTACTGGGTGGGCAGGCGGGTCTGCCGTCTGCGCCGGCGGTGCGTGCACCTGTGCCCCGCCGTGCCCCTCGTGCATTCACTCGATGTCTAAAATTGGAAGTACCAGATACTCTCTCACACAGACACACATACAAACACAGGCACACACTTGATGGATTGTTTTAACTACCCGACTCGGGGAGATATGTACGTGAATGCTGCTGCTGCTGCACGGCGGCGGCGACCGAAAACCGCACGCAACAAGTTTCTCTAAACACAGGAAAGGATTTATGAGCGCGCTCGCAACGTCCCTTCACTTAAATATAATTTCGCTTCCCTTGACGAAAAAAAAAATATGTTCGTCGCCATTAATTTGAAATGAATATCGCTGCGGTAGCTAAACTGCACGCAGGCAACAGCTATTAGGTAATTGCAATAAATCCTCCTGTCAACAATCTCCCTAAACAGATAATAACTCTGCGAGAGAAAGACATAAATTTACGTTTGAGTGCACACATGAAAAACGGGCAATTTAAATTATATATAAAGATGCTGAATATACAAAAAAAAAACAAATAGAATAGAAAAAATCGAAACGAAATATCAACTGTGCTTATAGCTAAATCTGAATCTTACGTTAATCAATTATATCTGAGCTTGCACCAAAAACTAATATTTTGAAAATGTCTATTTGTGTTCTCTATTAATGTATTTATCATGGTATGAAGTTTGAAGATTGTAACTTTATAAATTTCAGACTTACAACGACTTAAACACCAACAGCAATAAATGAGAGTATTTGTTAATTTAAAATTGTTGTAATTACTACAGTAGAAGTTGGAATATTTTGAAAATTTCAAATTATATTCTTAATTAATGTATTTATCATGGTATGAAGTCTGCAAATTGTAGCTTTTTAAATTTCAAAATTACAACGACTTAAACACCAACAGCAATAAATGAGAGTGTCTGTTAAATTAACACTGTTGTAATTACTACAGTAGAAGTTGGAATATTTTTAAAATTTCAAATTATATTCTTTATTAATGTATTTATCATGGTATGAAATTTGAAAATTGTAGCTTTTTGAATTTCGAAATTACAACTACTTAAACACAAACAGCAATAAATTAGAGTTTTTGTTAAATTAACACTGTAGTAATTACAATAGAAATTGGAATATTTTGAAATTTTCAAATTATATTCTCTATGAATGTATTTATCATGGTATGAAGTTTGAAAATTGTAGCTTTTTGAATTTTGAAATTACAACGACTTAAACACCAACAGAAATAAATGAGAGTTTTTGTTAATTACCACTGTTGTAATTACTACAGTAGAAGTTGGAATATTTTGAAAATTTCAAATTATATTCTCTATGAATGTATTTATCATGGTAAGAAATTTGAAAATTGTAGCTTTTTAAATTTCGTAATTACAATGACTTAAACAACAACAGCAATAAATGAGAGTGTTTGTGAATTTAAAATTGTTGTAATTACTACAGTAGAATTTGGAATATTTTGAAAATTTCTAATTATATTCTATATGAATGTATTTATCATGGTATCAAATTTGAAAATTGTAGCTTTTTGAATTTCGAAATTACAACTACTTAAAACACCAACAAGGGTTTGTCAAAAAAAATGTAGTTACTACAGTAGAAGCTGGAATATTTTGAAAATTTCAAATTATATTCTCTATGAATGTATTTATCATGGTATGAAGTTTGAAAATTGTAGCTTTTTAAATTTCGAAACTACAATGACTTAAACACCAACAGCAATAAATGAGAGTGTTTGTGTATTTAAAATTGTTGTAATTACTACAGTAGAAGTTGGAATATTTTGAAAATTTCAAATTATATTCTCTATGAATGTATTTATCATGGTATGAAATTTGAAAATTGTAGTTTTTTGAATTTCGAAATTACAACTACTTAAACACCAACAAGGGTTTGTCAAAAAAAACTGTTGTAATTACTACAGTAGAAGTTGGAATATTTTGAAAATTTGAAATTATATTCTTTATTAATGTATTTATCCTGGTATAAAGTTTGAAAATTATAGCTTTTTAAATTTCGAAATTACAATGCCATTTAAACGCACATACGTTACAATTAGTATGCATTTTTCTTCAAACCTGAGTAACGTGATTTAATACATTACATACATACATACATACATCTAAATCTAACAACAAACAACTAGCGACAATCCTCACTCATTGTTTAATTACCGGCAGCAATTAGCACGAGATAAATGCGACTTTTGCACTCGGCGCATTCTCGGAATTGCGGGCCACGGCACGATTATTTCAATGCGAAAATCATTTCGCAAAAATGTGTGGCAATGGCGTTCGCTATATGGGCCACCCGCCCCGTTCGCGCTTAATTAATCTCTTATGGAGATAAAAGGAAACAATGCGAGCGGCGGTGCCGAGCGGTGTGCGCGCGCGAGTCAATTAAAACGCGACGCGAATGACATTAAAGGCCGTCGACTAGTTCGTGGAAATCGCATGAAAACCCAACTTTTACTCGGCGGGTCGCCGTTCGCGGAATCCGATGCGCGAAAGTCGCGGCAACGGATGTTTGCTGTTGGATCGTGTTTAGACTATTCGAGCGAGATTGCTGGGTGTTATGTTTTTATGCCCTCAGGACTAAAACAAAACAGTCAACTGTGATATTTGAGCTTGTTAGAGGTAACTGAAACCATAAATTCACTATCGTGGTTAGGTGATAACGGAGTAAATAAACAGAAATATAAATGTTAACCTGATTTATTTCTTCAAATGTGTTACGAGAAGCTTAATTTATTTCTGCAAATGTGTTACGAGAAGCCTAAATTATCTATCACACTATTACAACAAGCCTCCGGATAAAGTTAAAAGTATTTCAATTAACACACACAATTGTTTCTATTAATCGGTTGTTTGTAGAATCCAAAAACCAAAAAATTAAAGAAAACTTGTTAGAATATCCATATGAACTGAGTTTAAAGTTCTACTCATGGCGGAGTTGGCCTTGTGTTTCTTTCTTTTACCTCAGGTTCTAAGCCAACTAAACACAACTGTTATGTACGACATTAAATTTTTTTATTTTATTTGCACTTGTTCACATCTTCAAACTACCGATTCAATTGAAACAGCAACTATTCTACAAGAATGGAACTATGCCCTTCAACTGAATTTAAATTTCCCGCACAAATATCCACATGCAACTGCAACCATATTATATCATGCTTCAACTGTTCTATTTATATCAATTAAAATAATGGTATTCAATTGTTTATACATAAAACAATGCTAAGCTTACTTTGATGTAAAGTTTGATAGCTGCCGGACATTGTTTTACAATAGCGATGAAAACAGTCCTCCCCTATTAACAGATTGAAAGAGAGTTTAGTCAATATCGAGTTCTATACAACAGAAGAATTTGTATATTACTTTCCGAATACATCACTGATATATAAGTATAAGAAAGGTTATATAAGTGCGAATCCACCTCTTAGCAATCTAGATATCTAGATTTCATTCTTATTAGATCTCATCAGTGTAGCTCAGCTAGTGAGGATAAATTCCGAATGAATTCCGTTTATTACCATATGGGTGCGCATTGCTAATTGATGTGGTGCCGCCAGATGGTGTTTAACTTTCCTCCTAGGGGGTTAGTTAGTTTTTTTAGCGAAAACGTCTTCTAATTAAGATTGTGGAAATATACGATCAATTTCTGGGAGGAAAACTACACACAGAAGGTATTGTTGCCGTGAACCAATTAGAAACAAACAAAAAATCAATTTTCGTTGTATGCCTAAAATAGTCGAAATAAACTCGATGATTGCGATGTCTGTATGTGTATATGTCCGTCTGTATGTATGTGTATATGTCCGTCTGTCTGTATGTATGTCTGTCTGTCTGTATGTATGTATGTCTGTCTGTCTGTCTATATGCCTGCCTGTCTGTCTATATGCCTGTATGTCTGTATGTATCTGTCTGTCTGTCTATATGCCTGCCTGTCTGTCTATATGCCTGCCTGTCTGTCTATATGCCCGCCTGTCTGTCTGTATGTATCTGTCTGTCTGTCTATATGCCTGTATGTATCTGTCTGTCTGTCTATATGCCTGTATGTATCTGTCTGTCTGTCTATATGCCTGTATGTATCTGTCTGTCTGTCTGTCTATATGCCTGTATGTATCTGTCTGTCTGTCTGTGAACAAAATTCCTGGAAAACGCAACGACAGATCGCGACCAAATTTGGAAATTTACTGAGAACTCTACCTGGAACGATCCAGTAAAAATTTAAGCAAATTCGGTTCACTAACAAAGAAGAAAACTAAAAAAAAAAGTTGAAAATGTATTATATTTAATTGTTTGGTTCAGTTGTTTACACATTAAAAATTAATTTATTCATTATCAGTTGTACAATGAGCATTTCTGTATATATAGATATTTTCAGTATTGTTTTTCTTAAATAGTTTTCATTTGAAAATTGATTCATCATACCCCGTCGAACGGCGGAAATTTCACCGAGTGTTTTTAGAATAATATGAATTTATAACATAAATTCATATTATTCTAAAAACACTGTCAAATTTAAATAATAAACAGAATTCTTCATTTACATATGAATCAATGGGGAAAACGTCAAAGGCATGCATTTGTAATCTAAATATTAGTCACAATTGAACTATATTTACAATGAATGCAAATAGAGGAAAATTATGGAATCGAAAATTAAGTGACAAATACATTGTTCTAGTTCTATTTTGATTTTCTTGTATGAAACTTGTATGATAAATGAAACTAGTATAAATTTGAATAATGTCATCTGTTAGGTCTGAGATTACTTCTCTTATTGGTGGTGGTGCCCAATAATATGCCAGATTTCAACCAAAACCTAATAATGGATTGTTAAGGTGAGATAATTAATTTTACTAAAATACGATAAAAGACAAAGTAAAAATCGTTTTTTTATCCTTTATAATGAAGACTAATTTATGATACCTGCTGTGTATGTGGCCATTATCCACATACCAAGAGGTTTATCCGAAAAAGTGGCCCAAAATTTGGCACAGCAACTTAAAAAACAGATATAATATCTTCTAAAGTGTATTATATGTTACCATCCATTGGTAATATTGCTATTGAGCTATACAAAAGTTTCAACAGTCACATACACATACACTAACACACGAAGGACAGACGGTGGATAGTTACAGAATTGTAACAAATACTACTACTAAGTAAATTTTTAAGAGTTTAATGCCTGTATTCACCAATATTCTATTAAATTTATAGGTCCCATTACATATTGAATGGACAAATAGACAACGTCATTGTGACAGAAATTGCCAATACAAATGTCACACCTTGAATAGCGCGTGATTGGGGCTTTGACGATACCTTTTGTTTAATTATTCAGTGTTTCCAATAGAGGAAATCTAAAATAACTACATTTCCTAGATAATTTACTTATTGTTGCTATAACAACGAATACTCATGGGTTCAATAGGTATTGATAGATTTATAGAACGTTGGTGAATACGGTGATAAGTGTCTTAACAAGTGTTTTAATCAACTTTAATTGTAGCAGAATAGTATCATCAAACAAAAGGTAATGAGATCCTTCAATTTCACTCACCCTCGTATTCACCGACGTTCCATAAATCTATCAATATCTATTGAACCCATAAGTATTCGTTGTTATAGCAACAATAAATACATTATCTAGGGAATGTAGTTACTTTAGATTCTCTCTATTGGAAACACTGAATAGATAAACAAAAGGTGTCATCACAGCTCCAATCGCAAGCGCTATTCAAGGTGTTTGGCATTTGTTTTAGCATATTCTGTCACAATTACGTTGTTAATTTATCCATTCAATAGTTTATGGGACCTATAAAGTTTATGGGATGTTGGTGAACACGGGCATCAGTATCACATTGTAAAGCCAACATCCTAAGATGGAACCACTCCCAAAATACTTAAGGTGAAGAAAGAGGGATGAAAAAACAACCGCAGAGAAACATAATATAAAAATTGTAAATTATAAAATTTCTTTATATTCAAGCCAATAAATTTTTTAATTCGAAACAGTAAATTCGTAGAAAAACGCTACGAATAACAAAGTGTTTACTGTGCTAGTTTGAAGAGGCTATTAACAGTGTTACTAATGCGTGAATGGGTTTATTAACTGCAAATATTGTTTCAAGAACTTGAGCAAATCTGTGTAATCCGGTATTAAATTTCGCCACAACATCCGCAATAAACATTAGCGGACGACGGATTAGCTTCCTTTGTTGTCGCCGGTGTATTGACATATCGACTGCCATAAATAGGTGGCAATGTCCTCGCCGGCGGGTTTACGTTTTCCCCTAGGTAATTTATGGACTTAATTTTATGCAAGTAACTGTCGACGGCAATTTGAAAATCATAAACGAATTGGTTCCCAGGTATTGAGAGGTGTGAAATAGCGCCGCCGTTTGTGTTAAGTGCTGGCATATTTTCAGTTGTAGCATTTATGGATTTATGGCTGGCAATTAGTGTTGTGTGTATGCCGGTCACGTGGCGGTTTGTAATGTATTGTTTAGCAACTTACCGGGTTGACAGAGGCGACTCCAGTGGTACGGATTGCAGCAGATGTAGACGGGGTCGGAGGCGGACCGGCACGCGGGCAGCCGCCTGAGCTCGGCGCTATGCCGGACGTCGGGCCATCTCCACGTCTGGCAACACAGCACGTGCGGATCAAACTCACGCGACAATAGCACACAATTGGAGAAACCGCGGCCGCGGCTCTCCACCGCGCTCAGCAGCATCTCGAGCTGGTTGTCTTTGAGCTTCTTGAGCAGTTCCCCCAGCCCGCGCTGTTCGTCCTCAAACGGACGCCGCGCTTCATCACTCCGTCTCTTCCGTGCCTTCACCAGCTGTTTAGTCAGATTGGTCCGTTTGCTCCGAAACATGAACATGAAACGCTTTTTCTCTTCGGCGCCGGACCAGCATTTGGGGGCCACTACGGTACGGCGGGGTCCACGAATCACAACAAGCGCCGTGCAACTCTTCCAAAGCCGAGTTGCTGCGCGATGATGCACCAACACACACACTTTTCTAAAATCACTACAATCAATCACGCGGATGGGCCTTCGCCAGCGACAATTTCGGGTAACACCGCGGGCACCGGACCAGCGTGTTACGGGGCACGCACGCTCACTACTGCGACACGGACTGCGTTTGACTGGTCGCGCGTTCTCGCGCACCGCCGCTAGAGTGGCGGACCGGTCTAGACCTGTGTGGAGGGGAAGCCGGTTGGCGCCGTCTTGGCGCCAGGCCCGGACTTCGTACTAGAACTATTACACACCAGCATGGCTGTTACTCTCTTTCGTACACACGACGCCACGGCACCGAAACGCGCGCGCCTTTCTGCACGAACACCCAACAACGACGACCAACAGCCACTACTTTGACGGATTTGTACCGAATTAACAAGCCTAACACTACTAATACTAATTAACAAAATAATCAAAAATATATCCCTTCGAGAAATGTTAGCTCTAAAACTTTATATATCCAAAATATCCTTTTTATATACAAAAATCTTCCCTAAATAAAATTCCAAAATACACGTGCAACTAATTATGTTGAGTGGCCAACGTGCCTTTCGTTTATCACTCTGGGCTGATACGGGCTTATTGTTTCTTGTTCTATTATAGACCTGAGCGATACTGCACGCCACGGGGGCAGCCAGCAATGATAAACCATGCTAAACGAAAGCGCCTCAAGATCCTATTAAAATACAAATAAAATGAAGAAAATCTAGGTGGATTGGTCATACACCAAAAAAAGGATGTGGAGAAATAGCGAAGTAAGCATTAGAAGGGCAAGAAAGAAAGGCTAAAAACATGGAAGAAGTAGATACAATGGTATACAGAGACATAGGATATACTTGGATGGACAAGAAGACAAAAGCAAACGACAAACAAGAGTGGAAAAATACTATTAAATAACTATGCAGTGAAATACGTAACACAACGGAAGACTATCGATCTTGCTCACAAGTACCAGCTGCAGACTCATCCGAAAGATGGAGGATTAATAATAATAATTGTAACTCAAGTACTGCAACAGATTGGTGTCATTAACAAGCCCCGAAAATTAGGTTTTAAAGTAGAAATCTCCTAATGACTACCTCCCAAGATCTACAGATGACACTTCCATCTTGTGATTAACATGTTGCGCAATTAAATTAGAAACTACACATATGGCTCCACGATGGATCTTTTTCTTTTTCTCTGCCATCCTAATTATGTATCCCCACCATCCCAATTGCCTTTCAGAGGAAAGGCAATTGGGATGGTGGGAATACATAATTAGGATGAGCACCAGCCAAAAGAATATGCAGAGCAAAAATCAAAAATAAGAAAAAAGGGAAAGGGACAAAATGAGGAATGAGAATATAAGAAGAGAACTAAATGTAACACCGACAATAATGTACTTTATTGTCGGTGTTACATTTAGTTCTCTTCTTATATCCTCATTCCTCATTTTCTCCTTTTTTGTCACTCCTCTAACTCTCCTCATATACTTCACTTCTCCTGCTTGTATTTTGCTCTTTTGTGCTTTATTTAATGTCCATATCTCGCATCCGTATGTTAATATAGTATGTCTTATTATAGCTTTATATATTTTTATCTTTGTTTCTCTTGTTATTTAATTTTTGCTTATGAATTTATTGTTCATAGATTAATCGTTATTGTGTCTCGTAATTAGATTGTAATTGTTAATAATTAATAAATAAATTAATAATAAAATTTGGAAACTGGAAACTATGTAAGTACGTTTTAGGCTTTCAAACTTACTATATAAATCAAAATCAATTTTAAATCATTTGAATTCCTCGCAAAATCAAATTGCCATGACTCGCGAAAATGAATAACGCAAACCGCGATGGCCGCCACCGTTGTCATGGAAACAAAACAATATATGTGTGTTTTCGTCCAGCGACACGGACGACATATTTGTTCTGTTTAATTAAACATGTGTGAATATATCAATGTGTGTCTTTTTCTGCGTGTTAAATACACCAAAAAGTACAGAAAATGGTTAAACAACTACCGTTAAATCACACGAACGGCCTAAAATAAGGTAAGTTTCCATTCAAATTTGCTATATCTGGGATACGATTGACGATTTAACCCTTAATTAGGCGCGCCGTGTTTCATACCATCGCTGGTCGCACGGGGTACTTTGTACCCCACCCACTTTTAATAGTTTGTAAGGCAAATAATTGAAAATGTTACAGATAATCACTTCACAAAGTAATTCGTTTGTTAATAAAACAATATGTAATATGTATACATATCAAATTGGTGGGCTACTAAGAACAGTCACGCGGTCGACTGGTCGACTGGTCGACTGAAGTCGCTTTGGCCATCCCTGCTATATATAAGGATGTGGAAACATAATGCCTGTATTCACCAACGTCCCATAAACTTTATAGGTCCCATAAACTATTGAATGTATAAATTGACAACGTCATTGTGACAGAATATGCCAAAACAAATGATAAATACCTTGAATAGCGATTGCAATTGGAACTTTGATGATACTTTTTGTTTATTTATTCAGTGTTTCCAATAGAGAGAATCTAAAGTAACTACATTCCCTAGATAATGTATTTGTTTCCAATAGAGAGAATCTAAAGTAACTACATTCCCTAGATAATGTATTTATTGTTGCTATAACAACGAATACTTCTGGGTTCAATAGCTATTGAGAAAGGCACCTTACACGGTCAATAATACTGTCAATCCTAGTACTATCAATATTTGCTTCAATCCTTTTTTTATATTTATCAAGTAATTAATTATCCGGATATATATATATATATATATATATATATATATATATATATATATATATATCAGTATTCTCTTAATTTCATCGTTACTATACCTTACACGATAAGTAATATTGTCAATATATTAGAATAATGATAATTTTAAACAAATTATTATTCAGTAATACTGTCATTATTCTAAAATATTGACAGTATTATTGATCGTGTAAGGTGCTTTATAGATTTATGGAACGTCGGTGAATACGGGGGTAAATATATCAAATCTTACGATATAAGAAGACGAAGACTGCATGATCACCGAGAAGAGAAGAAACTAAATTAAGTACAAAAGGAGATCACGAACCAAAAGGTTTGAGAAACACTGTTATAGCCAATACTGTTGATTCAACTCTGCCTATAACTATATGTGCAAAAGCCATGGCAAGCTACATTGTCTTCAACCTTGTGTCACTACTGTCCGACCTGAGGGATGTTAATTGACTACCCTGTCTTTTCACCATATCTGGCTACCCTTACTTAGTTTTGCCTGTAGGTCAATACAGTTGCCCGGGATGTGGCATCGTGGAGCCATAAGTAAGAGTTGGATACCCTGTGAGGACCAGACACCGAGACCCACCTCCTGCCAAAGACGTTCGGTGTGACCGGCCGAGGTGAAAGGTGCTACCTCTACAGTGTAATCCCATACATCCCAACAACAAATATTCATACCTATTAGGGGAAAACATTAACAATTTCTAAGGGTAATAAATTAAAATATACAAAATATGAGAATATAAACCGTAACAGTCATGTTTAATATTTTTATAGTGATGTTTTTGTAACTTTTTTTTGTTATTCAGCAACAGAAGCTCACAGAAGTTTTAAAATGATGAAATTCACAGAAAAACTTCTGAAAAAAAAGTGTTGTATGGGCTTTCCTAGGCTGTTTGTTTCTATTAAAGCTTTATGAACGCCTAAGGTATGTATGTTTATAAACATTACAAGAAATAAGAATCCTATGTTCAAAGAGAAAGTGATTGCCAATGAGAAAAGAGAAACATCAATACCATAAAAGAATATGATGCTTATACCAACACGATAAATCGAGTAAACGCAGAAATAAGATGAATAAATAAGGAATACTGGGAGAAATTCATCCAAAATATGAAGTTCGATATATATGGAAAATATATATCAAAAATCCAATCCCAGGCGCTTTTTCGTTGGTAAAGGGAGAAGCTCTGAGAAGTTTAATCACCTTAAATTTACCGAAAAACTTCTTAATAATACTTAAACTTCTGATTATAATGTAGTACATAGTCAAAGTCGTTTGAAATAGTGGACGGGCATAGTTTGGTTGGTAGGGGCCACCCTGGACGGAGATATAGATGGATATAGATGTTTTATATTGTTTAAACTCTTCCAAGAAGAATTCTATCCCATGGAAAAACTATGCGAGCAGAGGTGGGGTGGGCGGGCGGCCTCTACCAATCAAACTATGCCCATCCACTATTTCAAACGACTTGAACTATGCACTACACTATTATCCATAACTGTTTATGATTAAATTAATGTCATTTATTAATTTAAGACCAATTAAAAAAATATATGTGAAAAATAATGTAATGCATAGTTCAAGTCGTTTGAAATAGTGTAGGGTATAATCAGGTTGGTAGGGGCCACCCACCCAACCTTTGTTCTCATAGTTTTTCCATAGGATAACACTCTTAGTAGAATACAGGCAATGGAAATGAAATATCTCAGAGGAGTAAAACAAGTTACGAGAAGAGACAGAATAAGAAATGAAGAATTGGGAATTGAAGCTATAGAAAAGTATATAGAAAAGAAACAACTAAACTGGTGGGGGCATTCTATTAGGATGGGCAAGTCATATTAGTGAAATTCACATATATTGGTGGTTTCCTGTGAGCATCGGGCCTCTTCTATTAGGATGGCCAAAAAGAATCAAACAAAACAGGTATGGGAAGCAAGAACTGGAAATAAAAGAAGAAGAGGTAGACCAAGAAAAGAGTGGGACAACAGAATAGAGGAAATAATAATCAAGAAAGGAAAGACAGTTAAACAAGAGAACTGGCGAAGAAGAGAAAATAATGGAAAGAATTTACAAATGTATAAAAAACAACAATAATTGTAAAGTATAATGTTAAGTAATGTAAATGTAATAGACTACACCGAAAGGTAAAAGGCAAATAGATAATATATATATATATATATATATATATATATATATATATATATATATATATATATATATAAAATTGATTATTTGATATATTTTATTTAATAAAATAATAAAATATATCAAATAATCAATTTAATATGATATTATATTATTTTTAATATGAATTTCATATAATTTCATGAAATTCAACAAATTAACTTGATTTGAAATGATTTTATTAAAACGTTTCTGAAATAACCGGCAATTAGTTCTTTAACTGTCGATTAACGTTTAGCCGGACATGGTAAGAACAACAATTAAAGGTTGAACGACGGGAATTTATTTCATCTAGTAATCATATATTTTTTAAAACGCCTATAAAAAATAAAATGACTAAACCAAACTTTAGTATACTCCCACGCCATCAATAAACAATGTATACTACTAAACAATAAACTGCTACACTGTTATTTTCCTGCACGCGCATCAAAACTGCATGAACTTTCTGCGTAAAACTTCAGACATGAAAACAGGATGATTCAATGGTTATATGATAAGCATTCGTCACAGCGATAATAAATGGTATTGTTTGGTATTTTAATGCGAGCAAAATAATAAATATTATTCTGTATTAGCACAAAGTGTAAACCATATTTATACGATTGAGTTTATAATTTAATAAACACAAATATGCAGGGCTCACTATACGGACTCAACTGACTAATTGAGCTCGTGCAGTGAGCCCTGCATATTTGTGTTTATAATTTTTGTTGTTAAACAAACGAATTCGTGTGGCCAACGGAAATAATGTTTTCTAGGTTTCCTCTACACAATATTTCCAATGAAACACTATATTTATATTCCATGATTAAGCTGGGGGAAATAATGTTTTCTAGGCAGAGTTTTAGGCTAACACTGTTCGAAACTTGGGGCATTTCTTTCATTATGCTGTTAATACATTTATTTACAATATATACTGTTTCCACACAAATTTAAACAGCGTGTAATCTGCCCCATTATTGTGCTGCGATAAGCCGGTGGGTTGACAAAGGCCATTATGCATTATAATCCCATTGTCATTGTCAAAAACGCGGGTACCTGCTTCATTCTTCCTTTCGAAATCCGATACGCCGAGCTCTCGTAATTATTCCGACGCACTGAAATAAAACGCGCTGCCGTTGTTTATCTCCCTTTTTGCGCGCTGCGAGGAGTAATCGAGCTCTTCCTTTTTGCGCGCTCTCGATTATTATATTGATTATATTGATAATTATAAACAAGTCGCGCCGGTAATTGGCTGTTCCCAGGAAATCCGGAGTTTGCGGCTGCCCGTGCAGGCGCCGCGTCTCTTTTATTATTAGACGGGCGCGCGCGAGCGTGTCGCCGAAAACGAAACCGATAAAAATTAATTAGCCGCCACCGCCGCCGCCGCCGTCACCGCGCGAATTTCGATCTCTCCGCTGGCGCGGCGACGGCGACGGGCCGTGCGGTTTATTAATAAGTATGATCGGCGGGAACGGAGCCACCGGCTAAAATCGACCGTGAAAATTCGAAAACAAGCGTTTTTATGCTCATTACATTCGCACACGTATGAGTATATTTAGATTGCAATCATCTAAATTGTAAATACAATGTTATTCTATACAGATATACCCAGAAATATAATTTTATAATTTTTTTTATTGTCTGCGTTTAAACAGTTAAAAAAAAATTATATTTTAGTTATTTAATTATTTAGTCTGCGTTTAAACAGTTTAAACAGTTGAAAAACGTAGTCTGCGCTATGGACAATTCAAGCTAGTCAGTACTCTATCTGGTGACAGAAAATAAACTAAAATCTAGTGGGTAATATTTACACATAAAATGTATTTTCTCATCATATATGTGATAATTTGTATAAGATTTGTCTAGTTATATATTAAAAATTTATTAACAACCACGCATTACTGTCCAAGTGATCAAAATTGTGTAATTTGTATCTAATCAGCACACATTTTTGAGTTATATGTTAAATCAAGGCTGGTTTAATGAAGAATATTCTAGTGGGAAGAAATTATAAATATTTCTTAAATTGAACTCTGGGCAGCCCCAATAATTCTGACTCAATGCTGAAAATTAGCTTGTGATATATTTAAGCTTCATTTTCTATAGTAAAATTGCCTACATATTTTTGAGTTATATGTTAAATCAAGGCTGGTTTAATGAAGAATACTCTAGTGGGAAGAAATTGTAAATATTTCTTAAATTGAACTCTGGGCAGCCCAAATAATTCTGACTCAATGCTCAAAATTAGATTGTGATATATTTAAGCCTCATTTTCTATAGTAAAATTGCCTACACATTTTTGAGTTATATGTTAAATCAAGGCTGGTTTAATGAAGAATACTCTAGTGGGAAGAAATTGTAAATATTTCTTAAATTGAACTCTGGGCAGCCCAAATAATTTTGACTCAATGCTCAAAATTAGATTGTGATATATTTAAGCCTCATTTTCTATAGTAAAATTGCCTACACATTTTTGAGTTTTATGTTAAATCAGGGCTGGTTTAATGAAGAATACTCTAGTGGGAAGAAATTATAAATATTTCTTAAATTGAACTCTGGGCAGCCCAAATAATTCTGACTAAATGCTCAAAATTAGATTGTGATATATTTACGCCTCATTTTCTACAGTAAAATTGTCTACACATTGTTGAGTTATATGTTAAATCAAGGCTGGTTTAATGAAGAATACTCTAGTGGGAAGAAATTTTAAATTTTTCTTTAATTGAACCCTGGGCAGCCCAAATAATTCTGACTCAATGCTCAAAATTAGCTTGTGATATATTTAAGCCTCATTTCTATAGTAAAATTGCCTACACATTTTTGAGTTATATGTTAAATCAAGGCTGGTTTAATGAAGAATGCTCTAGTGGGAAGAAATTGTAAATATTTCTTAAATTGAACCCTGGGCAGCCCAAATAATTCTGACTCAATGCTCAAAATTAGATTGTGATATATTTAAGCCTCATTTTCTATAGTAAAATTGCCTACACATTTTTGAGTTTTATGTTAAATCAAGGCTGGTTTAATGAAGAATACTCTAGTGGGAAGAAATTGTAAATATTTCTTAAATTGAACTCTGGGCAGCCCAAATAATTCTGACTAAATGCTCAAAATTAGATTGTGATATATTTAAGCCTCATTTTCTATAGTAAAATTGCCTACACATTTTTGAGTTATATGTTAAATCAAGGCAGGTTTAATGAAGAATACTCTAGTGGGAAGAAATTGTAAATATTTCTTAAATTGAACCCTGGGCAGTCCAAATAATTCTGACTAAATGCTCAAAACTAGATTGTAATATATTTAAGTCTCATTTCTATAATAAAATTGCCTACACATTTTTGAGTTATATGTTAAATCAAGGCTGGTTTAATGAAGAATACTCTAGTGGGAAGAAATTGTAAATATTTCTTAAATTGAACCCTGGGCAGTCCAAATAATTCTGACTAAATGCTCAAAATTAGATTGTAATATATTTAAGCCTCATTTCTATAATAAAATTGCCTACACATTTTTGAGTTATATGTTAAATCAAGGCTGGTTTAATGAAGAATACTCTAGTGGGAAGAAATTGTAAATATTTCTTAAATTGAACCCTGGGCAGTCCAAATAATTCTGACTAAATGCTCAAAATTAGATTGTGATATATTTAAGCCTCATTTTCTATAGTAAAATTGCCTACACATTTTTGAGTTATATGTTAAATCAAGGCTGGTTTAATGAAGAATACTCTAGTGGGAAGAAATTGTAAATATTTCTTAAATTGAACCCTGGGCAGTCCAAATAATTCTGACTAAATGCTCAAAATTAGATTGTAATATATTTAAGCCTCATTTCTATAATAAAATTGCCTACACATTTTTGAGTTATATGTTAAATCAAGGCTGGTTTAATGAAGAATACTCTAGTGGGAAGAAATTGTAAATATTTCTTAAATTGAACCCTGGGCAGTCCAAATAATTCTGACTAAATGCTCAAAATTAGATTGTGATATATTTAAGCCTCATTTTCTATAGTAAAATTGCCTACACATTTTTGAGTTATATGTTAAATCAAGGCTGGTTTAATGAAGAATATTCTAGTGGGAATAAATTGTAAATATTTCTTAAATTGAACCTTGGGCAGTCCAAATAATTCCGACGCAATGCTCAAAATTAGCTTGTGAGATATTTAAGCCTCATTTTCTATAGTAAAATTGCCTATAAATGTTTGAGATATATGTTAAATGAAAGCTGATTTAATGAAGAATACTCTAGTGGGAAGAAATTGTAAATATTTCTTTAATTGAACGCTCAAATATATGTAATATATAAAGATATATATTTATATATATATATATATATATATATATGAATAAATGTATAGACCATAAATTACTTTCTCACGAAAGACGTAAAGTAATTAAGCCCGCGAATATATTATCGTGTATTCTTATTACGCATTGCTGACTATTAATTGAATTAGTTGAGTCCTCGCAATGCGGAAGCGCACGTGAACACGCGTGTGTATTATGCATAGAAATTTTCATTAGCTGCCAGAGGATGTGATTTATACTCCTGTATGTTTAATGGCGTGGGGTTGCGTTCCTCAAAATCAGCGTGTATATCGAATCCCGTGTGTTTGACACCGAATAATGTACGCTGTTACTGGGAAACGCGCTTTAACGTTGTAAAATTAGCTTACAAATGATTTAGAGTTGAAATTTATTTATATTTTGGTGTGAAAATTCATATTTAATTTCCAATTAAAGGTATAACAGTGTGGATATTTATTTATTTATTATTTTCTATCCGTAATGTTGGCTTGTCTTTACGTTACATAGCTAATACACTCAAAATTGACTATTTTTGCAAAATGTGTCTACAGATCGATGCTCAATTACACATGTGTGTATGTGTGTATGTGTATGCTGTATGTGTATGCTGTATGTGTATGCTGTATGTGTATGCTGTATGTGTATGCTGTATGTGTATGTTGTATGTGTATGCTGTATGTGTATGCTGTATGTGTATGCTGTATGTGTATGTGTATGTGTATGTGTATGTGTGGATGTATGTATGACTGTGAACAAAATGTATCCTTTCAATAGCTTATGGGAATACGGGCATTACGCATTATTGAATGGATAAATTGAAAACGTCATTATGACAGAAATTGTCAAAACAAATGTCAAACACCTTGAAGAGCGCTTGTGTTTGGAGCTTTAATGACATCTTTTGTTTTTTTTCAGTGTTTCCAATAGAGAGAATCGAAAGTAACTACATTCCCTAGATAATATATTTATTGTTGCTATAACAACGAATACTCATGGGTTCAATTGCTATTGATACATTTATGGAACGTTGGTGAATAAATATTTCTAAAAGACGTATGCTGCTAAACAGACATGTCAGTTTTAAAATAATGCAAGTAGCGTGCGCCAGACCAATTCACCGCCCGTAAAAAGTCCCCAAAAAAAAGAAAGAAAGAAATCGCGAATAACACGACTTTTATTTTAACTCAAACTAATCTCACGGCCGACGCCGCGGATTCCTCCCGGTGCGACACGTCCGTCCGTCCCGCTCCCACCGCGCCCATCGAACAGAAACAGGTATATGTCCGCGGGGCCGTTCGATTTTATGCGTGCGGCCGTCCCGTACCTGTTTGGAATGTCGACTCGGAGAAAATTACGTACTCCTTTAAATTTCGTTTTTTTTTTGTTTGGTCGTTGTTTGTTTCGTCTTGTTTGTGTGGTCGTCGTCGTCGGGCGCGCTCTGTGGGTTTTCGTCGACGCTAATGACGAAACAAAGGCCACCCCCCCGCTCGGACCGACCGAAAACCGACCGGCTCTCGCAGCAACGTCCGACCGTTTTTGATTTATACATCGATGCGCCCGATGAACGGATATAAATGATTATCTGCAGCGCGCCCCCATTGTTCCTCCGCCGGCGACGACGACGACGAGGATGGTGCCCGGCCGACTGGCCGCTCGTTCCGGCGATGGATTAATTATAATTGTTGTCGGATTATGTAGTTTTCATCAGGAAGCGGCGCGCATTAGTGTGAATTATTGCGTGATATTATTTTTCTGCTGTTCCTGCTTGAAGGATCGCTTCCTCAGTAATTCACTACCGGGAAACGTTGGATCCTTATGGTAAAATAATGCGCCACGAACGAGCCGTTTATATGCATTCTCTGGTTTGTTACTGAATTTATTACAGCTATATATGAGGAAGTTCAAAATAATATTGGTATTTTTTCTTTGGCCAGTCACAGCAATCATAAACTTAAAATTAAGGGTCTAAACATTTTGTATTGCACGAAACATGCTATATGCAATATTTATATGCTTTATAGTCACTAAATTAATTTGTATAGGGTCAAATTCTAAAAATTGATTTGCACTAAATCGTCAAAAAAATAATAATGTAAAATCATATATAAGTGTGAATCCACCTCTTAGCAATCTACAAATCTAGATTTCGATCTTATTAGATCTCATCAGTGTAGCTCAGCTAGTGAGGATGAATTCACACAATATCTCGAGTGGATATATACAAGAATAATACTAACCTAACTAACCCCCTAGGAGGAAAGTTAAACGCCATCTGGCGGCACCACATCAATTAGTAATGCACACCCAATGGTAATACTCACTAGCTGAGCTACACTGATGAGATTTAATAAGATGGAAATCTAGATATGTAGATTGCTAAGAGGTAGATTCACACTTATATATGATTTTACTTTCTTTTTTTGTCAATTTAGTGCAAATTAATTTTTAGAATTTGACCCTATACAAATTAATTGAGTGATTATTATACCATATATATATATATATATATATATATATATATATATATATATATATATAATGTTTCGTATATATGTTTTATAAGATTGGCCTTGTGATGATATCTCAACCAATCTGTTGGAATATTATTCTATAGAGGGCACCACCCAGTGATCCTGATGGCATGAGCATGTTGACGGTTATTACCATACGGGTGTGCATTGCTAATTGATGTGGTGCCACCAGATGGCGTGTAACTTTCCTCCCAGGGGGTTACTTGTATCATTAAAGTAAAATCAGTTTAGTTTGCTCACATAAGTAGCAAATGGATATTTGAAAATGAAGAAATATTATTGTGGTTGGAAGATACAAGTCGCAAAAGTAGAAGAAGAAAAACACATAGCTTAATTGAATAGATTGTTATAAACGCACTCGAACAGTGTTAAATTCTTTAGTCATTTTTACAGCCTGAAAACTCAACCTACACCACATGATATCTCCCTAAGTAAAAAACAAATACGGTTGAGTTTCCTAAAATAAGTAGCTAATACATGTCTCGTCTCCTATTTACTTATATTTCCCTTCGAGCGTGCACCGCGTTTAAAACGTGCGCCCCGACGTGAACAAAAAAGCCGTCCGCTCAATTTCTCGAAATAATTATTTAATAGCCCGCAACGAATATTTTTTTATAACAACTTAATAACCACGTACACGGTCGTCGGCGGGGTTTCGTAATGGGGAGCATATGTTCGGGACGGTGGCGCCTTGTACGTATACAATTATTCGTCTGTTTCTTTCGTAATTGCATAATGCTGTCGATGCGGTGCGGTGAACAGACGCAAATGATGTTCAATGATGACAATTTTACAAAAACAACAGTTGGCAGGAGCTTACAGAATTTTTCATGATTAAATTATAAATAGTGAACTGAACAAAGAAATTCAACAAGAAAAAAAATATAGAAGCCAAAGAAACATTTATGAGAAACCAATGTGAGGAGATAGAATCGCTTCAGTTGAAGTATGATTTATTTAACTTACATAAAAGGATCAAAGAATTCATTGGCATGGGAAAGAAGAAACAGACTGATATAATAAAAGATAACAACGGTAATATTATAGTGGACATAGAAAAAAAAAGATCAAAAGATGGGAGGAATACATACTACAATTATTTGAAGATACCCGAAATGAAATAGAGATAAAACAAACGTCGCAAGGACCAAGAATAACAGCCGAAGAAGTAATGTATGCTATCAAGAACTCAAAAGACGAACCAGACGAAATACTATTCGATCTTCTTAAACTAATTAAGAAAGACAATATTAGCATCTTGGTAAATCTATATAATACCATCTATACGACTGGAATCATACAACAAGAATGGTTAAAATCTACATTCTTTTTATTACCAAAAAAACACAACGCAAGGGAGTGCTCAGATTTTAGAACAATAAGCGTGATGAGTCAGACATTAAAAATCATTCACAGCCGCATTTACAAGAAGTCCGTGAAGGGCCGAAGTGCACACAGCCCAGGAGCGGGGGCTGTACTCACCGTAGAGAGAAAAAAAACAAGAAATTAGAAACAGATATCAGTGAGACACAGTTCGGATTTCGAAATAATCTAGGCACAAGAGAGGTTCTATTTGGAATGAATGTCATAATCCAACGATGTCTCGATATGAACGTAGATTTATTTATAGGCTTCATCGACTACGAGAAAGCCTTCGTTAAAGTTAAACATGATCGGTTAATGGAAATAGTACAGCAGAAGGGCCTAGACTACAATGACGTCCGAATAATAAAAACTTTGTACTGGAATCAGAAAGCACAAATTAATGTTGAAGGACATAACTCTGAAGAATTGGATAGCCAAGGATGAATTTCTCGTATATTTTTCAGAATGATATAAAGCTTAATCTCTGTTATAATTACACGGTAGCGCCTTATTAATTTAAATCAATTAAGCTCGGGCTCGGCGATGTGGGCAAACAAGCCCGAAAAAAAAGGAAGAGTTTTAAACTTGTGCGAATATAAATCATCCCTGTGGGCCGGCGGACGAGCCAAAAAGAAGCGCTGGAAACAATCAGACGTCCGTTCGGTACCGGTCTGGAATCCGGCCCACAGGTAGATGGTGCGCACCATCGTCATCTATTGATTTATCATTGTTTATAGTTTACATAGGCTCGTAATTAATTAGGTCCGAAGGTGATGAGTTTTTAATATCACACGCCGAAATATGTTTTGTTTTTATGTCAACAATAAAGTTAAAGAGATGTGTATTGAGGTACATTCCAGTCATCTTCTTAGATTCTTCAGCCATTCGTTTTGGTGTCTTCCGACAAATTTCTTTTCTTGTATTTTTTTCTTTATTATAAAAAGATGGCTGGAATGTACCTCAACAGACATCTGTAGAGCGGCAGTATCGAAGACAATATTAGCCACATGGATTCACAACGCAATGAAGATAGTGGGGTTCATCCTAATAGTGTGTTAAGATCGTTTTAGACAAAACAATTTCTTAGCTCAAAAGTTGTTCAAGAAATGAATTCATATATCCTCCTCCCATACAATTTATCCTTGACAAATAGAACATGTTATATTTTTCCATTATATCTACCATCGAATTCAATATTTCAAATAATTTGCTGTATGATACGAGTCTATTTAGATTGTCTCGCACCTAGTCAAGAAATTGTCTTGTCTAAAACGACCTTTAAACTTATTTTTGCCACGAGATGTCTCAAAATGCGAATTGCATGTAAATTGTATCGCAATTCTTGTTTAGAGACATTTACCTTGCCACTTAAAATGTAAATATCCAGTTAAAAGTATGTATCGCTAAAGATATGTTAATCATTCATGATTATGCAGAAATTGAAATATGCATTAAAAATTTGGTAGCCGGTCGTAATAAAGGCCGGCGCCATAAAAATTATAACGGAAAAAAAGGCAGTCCAGACACACACACACAATTATGATCCAAATGACACATTTCATAAAATTCATATTGTATGTTGGAGGGAAAAAAATGCCAGGGCCGCGCATCTCTCTCACTGAAACCGTAATATACCCTTTTGTGTACGTGTGTGCACGAGAACGTCGCGTCGCCGGAGCGAACAGGCGGCCCCCCGTCCCAACGTGTGATTATGTATCATTTGTCTGCGGCCCGCAAGCCGACATCCTGCACGAACGCCGCGCAAATGACAGGTTGGGAAGATAATTCCATCATCCCGGCCCCTCGCCGCCGCCGCGGCCCTCATTGTCTTTACACAGACTTAAACTGTGTCACTATCATTTTCGTCCTTTTATTTCCACCGCCGGTTAACTTAAACTATTCGTTCCCTGCAGCAGACACAACAACAAACCACAAAAAAAAAACGGTGGGATGATGTAAAAGTTTGATTGTGCCAATTTGCTAAGGAGATTATCTGCTGTTTGTAATTGAATAATTGCAAAAACTTCGTTCGTAGGTCTATCAAATTGTAAATATTACTAAGAAAAACATGTTTAGAGAATATCTTTCTTTCCTAGAGAGAAAATTATATAATTTTTGGATATAACCACTCGAATTATTGTGTGAATTCATCCTCACTACCTGAGCTACATTGATGAGATCTAACAAGATCGAAATCTAGATATGTGGATTGCTTCACATTATATATTATATAATATCGAATATAATTTAGTTTCCAATTACAAGAAGTTTAAAACATATATAAGTGTGAACCCACCTCTTAGCAATTTACATATCTAGATTTCGGTTATTGCCATATGGGTGTGCATTGCTAATTGATGTGGTGCCGCCAGATGGCGTTTAACTTTCCTCCTAGGGGGTTAGTTGTACTATACAAGAAGTTTATTTGAAGCTTACCATTCTGTAATTGGTCCTCGATTTTCGGGTGCTTCTGCAGTGTGTTAGTGTATGTGAGTGTTATTAGGACTTGCTACTTTATAAAATCGTACCAGACTTTTCTAAATATCGTTAATTCTATCCCAACGACAAATATACGGAACGAGATTGGAACCTAGACCTCCCGTTCGTATGCAGGGGTGCTAACCACTGCTCTACATCGGCGTATAAAATGAACATTTATAAGAAAACGAAGTAAAAAGATCTGATGTGAATAAAGAAGAGAATTTGCACAAGAATCTTTTTTGATACAACTAACGTCCTAGGAGGAAAGTTAAACGCCATCTGGCGGCACCCTATCAATTATCAATGCACACCCATATGGTAATAACCGTCAACATGATCATGCTATCAGGATCACCGGGTAGTGCCCTCTAGGAAATAATATTCCAACAGAGTGCTTGAGATATCAGCACAAGGCCAATCTTATAAAACATATATAAGTGTGAATCCACGTCCTAGCAATCTACATATATCGATTTCGATCTTATTAGTTCTCATCAGTGTAGCTCAGCTAGTGAGGATGAATTCACACAATATCTCGCGTGGTTATATACAAATATGATATAACTAACCCCCTAGGAGGAAAGTTAAACGCCATCTCGCGGCACCACATCAATTAGCAATGCACACCCAAATGATTACACATGGGTGTGAATTGATAATTCATGTGGTGCCGCCAGATGACGTTTAACATTCCTCCAAGGACATTAGTTGTATCATATTTGTATATAACCACTCGAGATATTGTGTGAATTCATCCTCACTAGCCGAGCTACACTGATGAGATCTAATAAGATCGAAATCTAGATATGTAGATTGCTAAGAGGTGGATTCACACTTATATATGTTTTATAAGAATCTTTTTTTTTCTGCACGAATACAATACTTTAAACTAAGTAAAAAATAACTTCTATTTTTGTAGGTCTATCAGCCTTTAGGCTTTTCCGCTGGTCAAGGAAGAAGCTCAGAGAAGGAGTTTAATCACCCGACCAATAACCTACTACCACATCTATATACACTCCTCATAAAAATAATCACAAATAGGCTAACACAAATCTAGACTTCCAACCAACCAGAGGAGGAGTTTATAGAGACCTTACAGAAAACGTCTGTAAAACTATGAAGGGTGATTCGTGAAATTTGGCCGCGATGGGGTTCGAATACGGGGGGAGCCTGAGCCTCTAATTGCACTCGAAAGTCTTTTGCAGGGAACTTACTTTAATCACACAGCTCAGTGGTCGAGTCACCACTGAGCTGTGATTAAAGTAAGTTCCCTGCAAAAGACTTTCGAGTGCAATTGCTACATATGTACATACATATTTTTAGTGATATAATCCCAAGCTTTTACACTCATCCAAGTGACCTACTCTAAGACACTATCATAATTCCATATTAATTTATAGCCCCGACGATGGCCAGCAGCGCTCTAAAAATCCCGAACACATACATCAACCGTCCTATTGCTATTTAATGTGCATTCCGGATGATTAAATAATAAACGCCGCGCCACTCCACATCGCAGTCGCCTGGCGCAATAATAAATAAACTCAAATTAATAACAACAATCCTAGGCGCGCCATTAACAAATTTAATACCGAACAAAAAAAAAATAACTGTCCCATTTTGTGCCCCGTGTGTTCTCGTTTGTGTGTGGAGAGCAAGAAAAATAAATCAACTATGGAGTCATCATTAAGTTATTTTAGCATAGAGCATTCGGCCGTTTAGCATTCCGCTTTTTACGGCCATTCCGTCACGAATGCCATCAATTATTCGACAGCCGGCCGAACAAAAACTAATAAAACGGGAGGCTCGCCATCGGACGTGTCTGGGACTCTACGGTTTTACTCAGTATCTCAATCAATTAAGGAGTTCAGCGGAAATACGAATAAGATATTCACTACACACACACTGATAAAAAGTGGAGAGAAAATAAGATGGGTGGAATTTAAACGTTTGTTTCATAAAATGCAAAGTTATTAGAATTTGAATTTTAGAATTTTATGTAAAGGCGATTTTCTGTGTCCGGTTGCAATTGTGAATTGTACTGATGCATAATTAATATAGCTATAATTCGACTAAGTTGACTAAATATTTTCTCTCGATAGCCGTAATTAACATTTAACTCTTCCATCTCAAAAGTTTTCTAATCAATGCATTGGTATATTGGTAATATATTAGTTTTAAAAATATGCATGATTGGATATTTCTTTTCAAACGAGCAATGGAGAGAGCCATGCTGGGAATCAATATAAAAGACAGGATTCGATATTAATAGATCCGCAGAAAGACACGGGTAAATAATATATAATTAGAAAGAATGATGAATAAGGAGACGTGGAAAATTTAAGGAAGAGATCTATATCCACGAGTGGATTAACAGAGGCTGAAAGAAGAAGACATTAAATAGCATGTAAAGTCAGCTACCCCACAATGATTGTTAATTACTTTATTAGATAAGCTTAATCTAAAGTATAGACTACATGTAATTTTTGTCTGGGAGTTCTTATTGCATAAGATACATATTATGTAAATATATTTTTACAAACTGGAATGAACATGTTCCCATGTCAGAAAATGACGAAATCGTATAAAGTGGTATATGACCGGTTACTATTGTATAATAGTAATTTTTGTACTTATGTCCTAAGACAAGTAATTTCCCACATTGATTTGAGTGCGGGAAATGCTATTTCCCGCACTAGTGCGGAAAGTTGTCAGTGTTGCCAACTTAAAATTCAGTACCAATGTAAATGTGTATTTATAAATATGAGAATGCATGCAAGCACAGCGTACACCTCTTATACTTCAAATTAACGATATGGTACTGAATAAATACAATTTTGAAGAAAATATAGAGTTTAAATTAAATGTAATTGGTAGTGTGATATAACCTATTTGTCACAACAACTTTAAATAACTTTAAATAAATATTAAGTATTTATTCGTACAAAAAATTAAGATACATTAGTCGTGCGATAAGACAGTTTCCCGAATTCGCTCTTAATACAAACTTATTCGCTCATTCGGGAAACTTGCCTTCCTGCACTAATAATGTAAATTACTATTTTGTACTCATGTCCTAAGACAAATCATTTCCCGCAATGATTTGGATGCAGGAAATACTACTTCCCGCACTAGTGCGTGAAGTAACCAATGTCGCCAAATTAAAATTCGGTAAATGTGTATTTATAAATATGAAAATGCATGCAAGCACAACGTACACCTCTTATACTTCAAATAGCATTAAAAATTAACTAATGGCACTGAATAAATACAATTTTGAAGAAAATATAGACTTTAAATTAAATGTAATGGGTAGTGTGACATAATCTATTTGTCCCAACAACTTTAAATAGTTTTAAATAAATATTCAGTATTTAATTGTACAAAAAATAAGATATATTATTCGTACGAATAAATACTTAATATTTATTTATAAGTTATGATAAATAGTGTCACAATACCAATCACATTTAATTTAAAGTCTATATTTTCTTCAAAATTGTATTTATTTAGTACCATATCGATAATTTTTAAAGCTATTATGAAGTATAATACGTGTACGCTGTGTTTGCATGCATTTTCATATTTATAAATACATATATACATTGGTAACGGTTTTTAAGTTGGCAACACTGGCCATTTCCCACACTAGTGCAGGAAGTAGTATTTCCCGCATCAAAATCATTGCGGGAATTGACTTGTCTTAGGACATGAGTACAAGAAATAAATTTCAAATAGTTTCATTCGAATTATTTTGCACCAGAACAAAAAATAATTATAAAATCAGAATAAATTGATCCAACTTGAGGCAAGTCCATATTGAAAATGCATTGATTGAGTTTTATTTGTAAAGCACAAATTTTGTTATAAAACATAAGTATGTGGATTAAATTGAGATTTAAATTGTAATAGTAAATAGTAATGATCGAGTATATGCAACCATAGTTTCAAAAGTGTAGGAAATAATATAAACTGTTGAAATTTTATATTTATAAAGGAATGTAAGTTGACTGAATTATTTCAATCAATTCTTATATTCGATGGCGTAAGTACCATGAAATTGGATTTAGTCAATCACCACTAGGATATCCAGCGGCTCGGCGCTGCTGTTTTATACAGCATTGTATTCGAGAAGAATTGTATTAACTCTTACGATGATAACTCATGTCCTATGGCTTAATTTGGCCGCCCCTAACTTTGACCATATGAGATGTTATTTGGTCAGAAGATTCTTAATATTCTTGTCAGGCTTTCATTAATAAATATTGGATACTTTTTATTTATACTTTTTTGTAACTTTCGGGGTCATACTGTAGAACACGTTTAACATTGCTATTAAAAATTCTGATTTTTGTCTGCAGTTTCTGGGGTCTAGTCTGTACGTTCAGATCGGTCTTATAAACAAGCTTAAATAGGTTTAAACTCGATTGAAAACAGCTACCGGTATCAAACAGCTCCATTTTTATACAGCTGTTTCATATCCTTCTCCTACCCTGCACAGCCCTGGAGATGAGACCAAAACCCCAAGATAGGACATCATGGAGAACCCTATGTTCCTTACGGAATGAAGAGGATTGAGTGTAGTGTCATTTAAAAGATAAAATATGATTTCTTTCCTTAATTATTATGACGCGAATAATAAAATGATGTGTACTGGCTACATACGAGTTTCTATCTTGTACATCAATCCGAAAGAAAATTTAATTAGAAAATAGATTTGAATGTATCGCGTTGAACATATGAATCGCATTATCCAGTCCATATAAATCGGACTCGGCGCGAGTATGATGTGTTAGTTGGAATCATCCAACCCTCCCAAAACCCCCCGTCGCCCGATTGTATAAGCATTCGGTAATCAGAGCGTCCGTCAGGCAGGCGGCGGCGGCGCTGTCGTCGCGACGTAACAGGGCGCCATCACCGAAGCGTCCTCTGGCGCGCCGCCCGCCACCGCACAGTCGGCGGCGTCGGCGTCTCCGTTCCAGAAGGAAGCAAAAAATAAAACGAGATGTTTGCGAGTTTGTTTGTCGACTTGTCGTTAATTTTTCATCCTTCAATAACACCCAACCCCTCCCCACATTCAGACGACTATGCGGTCAAACCATCCCTCGCCTCCTCGTTTTTATCCACACAAAGACGCATTAATTAAGGGACGACTGCTTTCTTATGCTAAATACCCGATGACACACTAGTTGTGCACTTTTAGCATGTTTTAATGATATTTTTACAATAGTTTATACATTCTTTTTAAAGTATTGTAATCGTGCAATAACAACCAACAAGTAAATGAAGTCGTCTCTTCAGATAATACAAATGATATTATCCTAAAAAGACTAACCAACGTTCTATAAACCTATCAATAGCTATTGAACCCATAAGTATTCGATGTTATAGCAACAATAAATAAATTATCTAGGGAATGTAGTTTACATTCGCTCCATTGAAAACACTGAAAATTTTAAGAAATTGTGACAATCACAAGCTTTATTCAAGGTTTTTGACATTTGTATTGGCATATTCTGTCAAAATGACATTTTAAATTTATCCATTCAATAGCTTATGGGACCTATAAAGTTCATGGGATGTTGGTGAATACGGGCATAATACCCGTATTCACCAACATAAACTTTATAGGTCCCATGAGCTATTTAATGGACAAATTGAGAACATCATTGTGATCGAAATTACTAAAACAAATGTCAAACACCTTGAATTAAGCGCTTGTGATCGGAGCTTTGATGGCACCTTTTGTTTAATTATTCAGTGTTCCCAATAGAGAGATTCTAAATTAACTCATTCTATAGATAATGTATTTATTGTTGCTATAACAACCAATACTTATGGGTTCAATAGCTATTGATAGCATAAATCTATCAATAGCTATTGAACCCATAAGTATTCGTTGTTACGTTGGTTAATACGGGGGTAAAAGTAATTATAGACAAAATGTAAATAAAACCAATATACCAATTCGGCTTTAGAGAAAAAAATGGATCAAATACACCGATTAACAGATATACGCGAAAATGCGATATCCACCGAGACCTAGAAGTAAAGATGGCAAAAAAATGAGATAAAGAAGATTGCTAAAAGACATTGAAGATATCAAAATATTGAACAACATTGGCTTAACAAGAAGACTCACCCCCGTATTCAGCGACGTTCCATAAATGTATCAATAGCTAGTGAACCCATAAGTATTTGTTGTTATAGCAATAATAATACATTATCTAGCGAATGTAGTTACTTTAGATTCTCTCTATTGGAAACACTGAATAATTAAACAAAAGGTGTCATCAAAGCTCCAATCGCAAGCGCTATTCAAGGTGTTTGACAGTTGTTTTGGCATATTCTATTCATTGACGTTGTCAATTTATCCATTCAATAGTTTATGGGATGTTGGTGAATACAGGCATACGAAGGGTGAACCTGCTGTGTTATACTTATACAACTCCCGATTTTTTGGGCATGAATGGCACCCTTGTACTATAACACTAATTACAAAAGCCAGTTTATTTATATAGTAGTAGCGTAAAGGTTACAGTACAATATTTCAGCAAACCATTAGCATTAGTGTTTGGTATCTGAATGTCACGTATAAACGATTTTAATATTTTCCACCCCTGCATGCGAAAACGGCGCCGTGCCGACCCCCAGTCGCCACATGATCCAGACATTAAGACGATATAGCAGATATCGTGATTTCCTAAACAAGGGTGACATTAATATTGACAGTGGCATAAACAGGGGGAGCCGCGGCGGCGAGACTGGAGTGGACTCGGGCTCCGGACGCTGGAGCCGGCGCGCAGCCCCGGAGCCAGGAGTCCGGACTCCTCCGGGGCGGCGAAAACAACAACAGATTTAAGAAAACATCATTTCATTAACAACTATTTTATGATTCGCACATTTCATATTTATACTGAAACCAACGAGGGAGATGCCCCACAAAAGAATGAAAGAAGAAAAAAAAAACACATGCAAACATGTTGGATTCGCGTTAAACCGGGCGTAATTTAATCGCCGTTCCATTTACTAACTCGGCTAATTACCATTTTCTTTGTTGCAGACGCATGGCGGCGCGACAATAAATTTATGGGTAAATGCTTTTAAAATTAAGCGGCAATGAAACTGAAATATGTAATGGATGTTTTATTCATGTCGCCAATTAATTCGCGGGTTATTTCTTTTGAATTGTTTTGGACTCTACAAATACAAAATAAATTCATCTAATTATGTATTTGTTGTAGAAAATTACTAGTGTGGGCACAATATTTGAATAAAAAAAACTTCTATCTCTATAGAGCTATCAGCCATGAGACTTTCCGTCGGTCAAGGGAGAAGCTCAAAGGAGTTTAATCAGCCGGTATTTACCTTAACTTCACGGAAAACCTGTGAAAGATGATTCGCGAAAATTCAAAACAAATTGTTATTTGAGTTTTCTAGCAAAATAGTAATGCATTTTCTCAAGAAGCCTGTCTGCAGTGTTTGTGTTTTCCGATCGTAATTCGTTGATTGGAATAAATGAGCTGTTTTCGAAAAAAGTAAAATTGGACCGCGTACAAGACCGTAGCAATCGATGTAAATAATTACTTCGTTGGCCGCCGTTCAAAACGAGCTACATCAGGTACAAAACAATGTTCGACGAGGGAAAAAGTGCCGCCGAGGGGTGGCAGTCGGTCTCCGTAGCCGGCGGCGGTTATCGCGGCGGCGGCGGCGGCGGGCACTCGTCGGGCGGCCTTATTTCCCAGGAAATAATACCGCATCCATCACATATATTCTTCTATATATACTTGTTTATAATGTTCCAGCAGCGACCAGCATAATGGATACGTCCTTCTTTTGTTTATTATGCCTTATGTGTGTGGAAGACCATCTACTTCTAATGGATGACTTGTTTACGTATCCGACAATTCCGCTGCCCTCCCCCTTTTTTTAAAAACGACGCCGTAACTTTTCTTACTTGTTTGTAAATAATACTTTACATATTCGTATAGTATAGGCGCCGGGCGCCATAAAATGAATCCCCCCTGCGTCACGTAATGTCTTATTGTTTTAGCCGAATTCGGGAAAATATGGTCAGCACGATAAGCGACCGTAACGACAGTTAAGATCAAAGTTTGGGTGGCACATTGAGGTTTATATTGCTAAATTATTCATGTATTTGCGGACGTAGGTCCTTTAGAATAATGAAAACTATATAAGTTTTATGGATAAAAATTGTTATCAATCATATGACGCTGTTCATACCGTTTTATATTAGATTACATCAAAAAATAAACCTAGGCACTGTTACCAACAGCACCTATAGGGTGTTATTAAATAGACTAATATATTTATAATGCTTTAGCTAAGTTTCAAAAATATCCATCGCGGGATTTTGAAAATATTTTAAAAATTGCGGTTAAAACATATAAAATTGTATTTTTATGAAACACTGACTTTGGCATTAAATAACATCAAAACGAGCAAACCCGTAATTTTTGATTACGACTTTAATAGGCAGTCTAATATATTGCTAATACTTTAGCGAAGTTTCAAAAATATCCATCGAAGGATTTTGGAAATATTTAGAAATTTGCGGTTAAAACATACAAAATAGTATTTTTACACTAACTGTGGCATTAATTAGTATGAAAACTAGCAAACCTGTAATGTTTGATTAGGACTTTAACATGTAGACTAATTTATTGCTAATGCTTTAGCAAAGTTTCAATAATATCCAACACGGGATTTTTGAAATATTTAGAAATTTTCGCTTGAAATATATAAAATCTATGAAACACTAACTTTGGCATTAAATAGCATGAAAATTAGTAAACCCGTAATTTTTGATTATGACTATAGTATGTGGATTAATATATTGCTAATGCTTTAGCAAAGTTTCAAAAATATCCATCGCGGAATTTTTGAAATATTTAGAAATTTGCCGCTAAACCATAAAAAATTGTATTTGTAAGAAACACTAAGTTTAGCATTAAATAGCATGAAAACTAGCGAACCCGTAACTTTTGATTATGACTTTAATAAGTAGACTAATATATTGCTAATGTTTTAGCGAAGTTTCAAAAATATCCATCGAGGGATTTTGAAAATATCTAGAAATTTGCAATTAAAACATATAAAATAGTATTTTTTATGAAACACTAACTTTGGCATAAAATAACACAAAAACTAGCACACCCGTAATTTTCGATTATGACTTTAATAAATAGACTAATATATTTCTAATGCTTTAGCTAAGTGTCAAAAATATCCATCGCGGGATTTTGAAAATATTTAGAAATTAGCCGCTAAACCATACAAAATTGTATTTGTAAGAAACACTAAATTTAGCATTAAATAGCATGAAAACTAGCGAATCCGTAACTTTTGATTATGACAATAAGTAGACTAATATATTGCTAATGCTTTAGCGAAGTTTCAAAAATATCCATCGAGGGATTTTGAAAATATCTAGAAACTTGCAATTAAAACATATAAAATAGTATTTTTTATGAAATACTAACTTTGGCATTAAATAACACGAAAACTAGCACACCCGTAATTTTCGATTATGATTTTAATAAATAGACTAATATATTTCTAATGCTTTAGCTAAGTGTCAAAAATATCCATCGCGGGATTTTGAAAATATTTAGAAATTTGCCGCTAAAGCATACAAAATTGTATTTGTAAGAAACACTAAGTTTAGCATTAAATAGCATGAAAACTAGCGAACCCGTAACTTTTGATTATGACTTTAATAAGTAGACTAATATATTGCTAATGTTTTAGCGAAGTTTCAAAAATATCCATCGCGGGATTTTTGAAATATTTAGAAATTTGCGCTTGAAATATATAAAATCGTATATCTATGAAACACTAACTTTGGCCTTAAATAGCATGAAAAATAGTGAACCCGTAATTTTTGATTATAACTTTAATATGTAGACTAATATATTGCTAATGTTTTAGAAAATTTTGAAAAATATCCATTCAGCGATTTTAGAAATATTTAGAAATTTGCGGTAAACATATAAAATCGAATATTTATGAAACACCAACTTTAGAATTAGAATTGACATCTAGCAAAACAGTCATGTTTGATTATGACTTTGACATGTAGACTAATATATAGCTAATGCTTTAGCAAAGTTTCAAAAATATCCATCGCGGATTTTTTGAAATATTTAGAAATTTGTCGCTAAACCATACAAAATTGTATTTGTAAGAAACACCAAGTTTAGCATTAAATAGCATGAAAACTAGCGAACCCGTAACTTTTGATTATGACTTTAATAGGCAGTCTAATATATTGCTAATGCTTTAGCGAAGTTTCAAAAATATCAATCGAGGGATTTTGGAAATATTTAGAAATTTGCAATTAAAACATATAAAATAGTATTTTTTATGAAACACTAACTTTGGCATTAAATAACACGAAAACTAGCACACCCGTAATTTTCGATTATGACTTTAATAAATAGACTAATATATTTCTAATGCTTTAGCTAAGTTTCAAAAATATCCATCGCGGGATTTTGAAAATATTCAGAAATTAGCCGCTAAACCATACACAATTGTATTTGTAAGAAACACTAAGATTAGCATTACATAGCATGAAAACTAGCGAACCCGTAACTTTTGATTATGACTTTAATAGGTAGACTAATATATTGCTAACTCTTTAGCGAAGTTTCAAAAATATCCATCGTCCGATTTTGGAAATATTTAGAAATTTGCAGTTAAAACACATAAAATAGTATTTTTTATGAAACACTAACTTTGGCATTAAATAACACGAAAACTAGCACACCTGTAATTTTCGATTATGACTTTAATAAATAGACTAATATATTTCTAATGCTTTAGCTAAGTTTCAAAAATATCCATCGCGAGATTTTGAAAATATTTAGAAATTTGCCGCTAAAGCATACAAAATTGTATTTGTAAGAAACACTAAGTTTAGCATTAAATAGCATGAAAACTAGCGAACCCATAACTTTTGATTATGACTTTAATAAGTAGACTAATATATTGCTAACGCTTTAGCGAAGTTTCAAAAATATCCATCGAGGGATTTTGGAAATATTTAGAAATTTGCAATTAAAACATATAAAATAGTATTTTTTATGAAACACTAACTTTGGCATAAAATAACACGAAAACTAGCACACCCGTAATTTTCGATTATGACTTTAATAAATAGACTAATATATTTCTAATGCTTTAGCTAAGTTTCAAAAATATCCATCGCGGGATTTTGAAAATATTCAGAAATTAGCCGCTAAACCATACACAATTGTATTTGTAAGAAACACTAAGATTAGCATTACATAGCATGAAAACTAGCGAACCCGTAACTTTTGATTATGACTTTAATAGGTAGACTAATATATTGCTAACTCTTTAGCGAAGTTTCAAAAATATCCATCGTCCGATTTTGGAAATATTTAGAAATTTGCAATTAAAACACATAAAATAGTATTTTTTATGAAACACTAACTTTGGCATTAAATAACACGAAAACTAGCACACCCGTAATTTTCGATTATGACTTTAATAAATAGACTAATATATTTCTAATGCTTTAGCTAAGTTTCAAAAATATCCATCGCGAGATTTTGAAAATATTTAGAAATTTGCCGCTAAAGCATACAAAATTGTATTTGTAAGAAACACTAAGTTTAGCATTAAATAGCATGAAAACTAGCGAACCCGTAACTTTTGATTATGACTTTAATAAGTAGTCTAATATTTTGCTAACGCTTTAGCGAAGTTTCAAAAATATCCATCGAGGGATTTTGAAAATATTTAGAAATTTGCAATTAATACATATAAAATAGTATTTTTTATGAAACACTAACTTTGGCATTAAATAACACCAAAACTAGCACACCCGTAATTTTAGATTATGACTTTAATAAATAGACTAATATATTTCTAATGCTTTAGCTAAGTTTCAAAAATATCCATCGCGGGATTTTGAAAATATTTAGAAATTAGCCGCTAAACCATACAAAATTGTATTTGTAAGAAACACTAAGTTTAGCATTACATAGCATGAAAACTAACGAACCCGTAACTTTTGATAATGACTTTAATAGGTAGACTAATATATTGCTAACGCTTTAACGAAGTTTCAAAAATATCCATCGTGGGATTTTGGAAATATTTAGAAATTTGCAATTAAAACATATAAAATAGTACTTTTTATGAAACACTAACTTTGGCATTAAATACCACGAAAACTAGCACACCCGTAATTTTTAATTATGACTTTAATATGTAGACGAATATATTGCTAATGCATTAACAAAGTTTCAAAAATATTCATCGGGGAGTTTTTGAAATATTTAGAAATTGGTGGTTAAAACGTACAAAATCGTATTATTATGAAACATTTACTTTGGAATTATATACCATGAAGACTAGTAAACCTATAATTTTTAATTATGACTTTAATATGTAGTCGAATATATTGCTAATGCTTTAGTTTCAAAAATATCCATCGAGGGATTTTGGAAATATTAAGAAATTTGCGGTTAAAACATATGAAATTGTATTTTTTATTAAACACTAACTTTGGCATTAAATAACACGAAAACTAGCACACCCGTAATTTTCGATTATGACTTTAATAAATAGACTAATATATTTCTAATGCTTCAGCTAAGTTTCAATAATATCCATCGCGGGATTTTGAAAATATTTATAAAATTGTATTTTTATGAAACATTCACTTTGGCATTAAATAGCATGAAAACTAGCTAACCCGTAACTTTTGATTATGACTTTAATAGGTAGACTAATATATTGCTAATGCTTTAGAGAAGTTTAAAAAATATCCATCGAATGATTTTGAAAATATTAATTAAATTTGTTGATCAGCAACATTTGAACAGTTCAAACTATGATTGTAACTCTTTAAATTGTATGTTCCATTGAATTAGTCTTCTCGTCAACTGTGGTTGAAATGTATTTGTCCATCCCCCCCTGATTTTTGGGCGAGAGGGGGGTTACGATGAAAAGTTTTAATGGGCGCCCATAAAATATGCCCTCTCTGTCGGCCATTCGGCACAGACCGATATATTTTAGCAGTTAACAATTTGGCAGTGGTCATGTAAACAAATCATATCGCATATAACTCCATCCCCCGCGCGCCGTTCCGGAAGACGCTAGACGTTACCCCAAACTGCCGGTGCATTTTTATTAATTTGACAAAAAGTCATAGTTGGAAGACGCCGCTTGGGGCCGCCGCCGCGACGCCCCGGCCGCGCCAGAACTTCTAAGAACTGGCGTCACTTCGTTTTGCTCATGTTTATAAAACGACTAACCATCATTTATTTACTGATTGTGCCCATGTCTCCCAGTTGCTTCCTGTTTGAGCCAATTGCAATAATAATGGGGGTAAACACAAACGACGCCCAGTGTGGCCGGGAGGGGAACGCGCGCGACCGCCACCCCCGTCGCGTCGCCGAGATAACAACCGGGGCTCCGTGTTTACATCGCCGCCCCTCCCGCCCACAAGTAAGACACGATAAATAATTGCGAACGTAAATGGAGCCGCAACGGTTTTATTGTAATTGTCAACACACCAACAACAGGTTACTGTATGACAATAATCATAAAATGTTGTTTGTTTATTTTTTGGTCGCATCCTTTAGTGTCTAACAATATCAAACATGTGTTTTGTTGGAATATAAACAGAGATTCAAGATTCAAGAATATAATAACACTTAAATGCATATTGTTGCAGAACAGCAATAGTACCTTTTAAAATGTTCACATGATTCATAATTTTGCTAATACATTGCGATTCTTATGTTTTGTAGCTGGCTGTTGCCCGTATTCACCAACATCCCATAAACTTTATAAGTCCCATAAGCTATTGAATAGATAAATTGACAATGTCATTGTGACAGAATATGCCAAAACAAATGTCAAACACCTTGAGTAGCGCTTACGATTAGAGCTTTGATGACACCTTTTGTTTAATTATTCAGTGTTTCCAATAGAGAGAATCTAAAGTAACTACATTCCCTAAATAATGTATTTATTGTTGCTATAACTGCGAATAATTATGGGTTCAATAGCTATTCATAGATTTATGGAACATTGGTGAATACGGGGGTTATAGAACGTTGGTGAATACGATGGTGTAACTATTATTTAATATATATTTTTTTTAAATCATGCGTTAAGGGGTTTACTAACGACGTGAAGTCTATAGTTTATCTATAATGCAAATTAAAATTGTATTAGGCTTTTAGTAAAAACTATATAATTTATGAAAATGCATAAAACCACATACATTATACAAAAAAGGAGATAGTAAAAAATAGAACAGAGAATTACAGAGAGATATCCTTATTACGTACAATAATAAAATGTATGAGGCTATACTTGAAAATAGACTAAGATAGGAAATGAAGCCAAATTTGGAGAAAGCCCAAAGTGGCTTCAGAAAGGGACACTCAATTAAGCCTGTGAAAAATTACTTTTAAATTGTTCTGATAAGGATAAGTTTGGTATTTATGTAAATCGACGTGCGCAGTTACATTTTTATTTATGAAGAAATTGATTTCAAGCCTCTAATTGGGCCCCTCACTATTTTGTGTATAGTTCACAGTGTGTTAAATTAATTATCTAAATTTGTATGGTTTTACTATTTTTTGTATGGTTTATAGTGTGATATATTAATTATCTTAATTTGTTGTTGTTCTGTAATTGGAATTCGTTCTGTTGGACAAATAAAGCTCTTATTTATTATTATAATAAAATTGTTATTATAATAATAAAACAGTAAACTTTTACTATCGCATTACCAAGCAATTAACATTAACTAACGATGCATGAGATAACCCCTACGTAATATATTCGCCCATGCGCTAAATCCGTAACATTCACTCAAAATCGTCAATATTTGTTAACAGAAATTCAGATTAGAACATCAGGCACACAGCGCGAGATATCGCGTGCCTTTGACCTCGAAGTCGCGGCGCACACCCGCGAGTAGGCCCGCCGTCACGGCTTTCTTAGGAGCTCCGCCGTCGGGAGAGAGTGTCAGTGAAAATGGGCACGCCGCCGTCGCCCGCTTACCTGGGGCTGGATTTGAGCACGCAGCAGGTATACCAGAAATTTTATTATTATTCGCAATCATCAACCCGCGTGCGATTATTTATATTTACTCCTTCGACGTCGAGTGAATTCGAACGGTTTTTAGGTACGCATGCGTTTCCAGTTGGGTTCCGTCGATAGTCTTCGCCACGTAACGCGCCGCGACCGGTTTCTAGGAAATACGCGTTCGTATGCCACCTGTTGATGAATCACGTTAAATACCTGCGCGAATCCATCGTAGACACCTTAGTAGGAGACTATAAATAGCGGAGGGAATGTCGTTTGGCTTATCTGGCGGTCTGTCGCAGTATTTTTTTTATATATATGACTAGCTTATCAAAATTCATTCATCGCGAAATGGTTTGAATCGATAATACCAAAAAATACAACTTTTGCTATTTAATACCAATGTCAATATTTCACAATAATACGACTTTGTATGTTTTAAGCGCACATTTCTAAATATTTCCAAAATCCCTCGATGAATATTTTTGAAACTTCGCTAAAGCATTAGCAATATATTCGACTACATATTAAAGTCATAATCAAAAATTACAGGTTTGCTAGGTTTCATGGTATATAATGCCTAAGTAGTGTATAAGTGTTACATAATAATACGATTTTGTATATTTTAATCGCAAATTTCTAAATATTTTCAAATATCTGCGATGGATATTTTTGAAACTTTGCTACAGCATTAGCAATATATTAGTCTACCTATTAAAATCAAAATAAAAAGTTACGGGTTAGCTAGTTTTCATGCTATTTAATGCCAAACTTATTATTTCATAAAAATACGATTTTGTATGTTTTAATGGCAAATTTCTAAATATTTCAAAAATCCCGCGATGAATATTTTTGAAACTTTGCCAAAGCGTTAGCAATATATTAGTCTACATGCCAAAGTCATAATCAAAAATGACGAATTTGCTAGATTTCATGCTATTTAATTCCAAAGTTAGTGTTTCATAGATATTCGATTTTATATGTTTACCGTAAATTTCTAAATATTTCCAAAATCGCTTCATGGATATTTTTCAAAATTTTCTACAGCATTAGCAATATATTAGTCTACATACTAAATTCATAATCAAAAATTACGGGTTTACTAATTTTCATGCTATTTAATGCCAAAGTTAGTCTTTCACAAATATACGATTTTATATGTTTTAAGTGCAAATTTCTAAATATTCCCAAAATCCCTCGATGGATATTTTTGAAACTTTGCTAAAACATTAGCATATATTAGTCTACATATTAAAGTCATAATTAAAAATTACGGGTGTACTAGTTTTCATGCTATTTAATGCCAAACTTAGTGTTTCATAAAAATACGATTTTGTATGTTTTAACAGCAAATTTCTAAATATTTCCAAAATCCCGCGATAGATATTTTTGAAACTTTGCCAAAGCATTAGCAATATATTAGTCTATATGCCAAAGTCATAATCAAAAACTACGGGTTTGTTAGTTTTCATGCTATTTAATGCCAAAGTTAGTGTTTCATAAAATTACGATTTTGTATGTTTTAACAACAAATTTCTAAATATTTCCAAAATCCCTCGATGGATATTTTTGAAACTTCGCTAAAGCATTAACAATATATTATTCTACCTATTAAAGTCATAATCAAAAGTTACTTGTTCGCTAGTTCCCATGTTATTTAATGCCAAACTTAGTGTTAAAAATACAATTTTGTATGTTTTAACAGCAAATTTCTAAATATTTCAAAAATCCCGCGATGAAAATTTTTGAAACTTTGCGAAAGCATTAGCAATAAATTAGTCTACATATTAAAGTTATAATCAAAACTTACAGGGTTGCTAGTTTTCATGCAATTTAATGCCAATTTTATATGTTTTAAACGCAAATTTCTGAATATTTCAAAAATCCCGCGATTAATATTTTTGAAACTTTACTAAAGCAGTAGCAATATATTAGTCTACATAGTAAAGTCATAATCAAAAATTACGGGTTTGCTCGTTTTGTTGTTATCTAATGCCAAAGTCGGTGTTTCATAAAAATACGATTTTATATGTTTTAACCGCAAATTTCTAAATATTTTCAAAATCCCTCGATGGATATTTTTTAAACTGTGCTAAAGCATTAGCAATAAAGTAGTCTACGTATTAAAGCCATAATCCAACATTACGGGTGTCGTAGTTTTCGTGTTATTTAATGCCAAAGTTAATGTTTCATAAAAGTACGATTTTGTATGTTTTAACCGCAAATTTATAAATATTTTTAAAATCCCTCGATGGAAATTTTTAAAACTTCGCTAACGCATTAGCAATATATTAGTCTATTTATTAAAGTCATAATCAAAAATTACGGGTTTTGTTCATTTTCATGCTATTTAATGCCAAACTTAGTGTTTCATAAAAATACGATTTTGTATGTTTCAACTGCAAATTTCTAATTATTTCAAAAACCCCCGATGGATATTTTTGAAACTTTGCTAAAGCATTAGCAATATGTTAGTCTATTTATTAAAGTCATAATCAAAAATTACGGGTGTGCTAGTTTTCATGTTATTTAATGCCAAACTAAGTGATTTATAAAAAATACTATTTATGTTTTAAGTGCAAATTTCTAAATATTATCAAAATCCCTCGATGGATATTTTTGAAACTTTGCTAAAGCATTAACAATATATTAGTCTACATATTAAAGTCATAATCAAAAATTACGGGTTTTCTCGTTTTGATGTTATTTAATGCCAAAATCAGTGTTTCATAAAAATACGATTTTCTGTGTTTTAATCGCATATTTCTAAATATTTCCAAAATCCCTCGATGGATATTGAAACATATTTCGCTAAACCATTAATAATATATGAGTCTATCTATTAGAAGTTAGAAGTTACAATCAAATATTACGGGGTTGCTAGTATTCATGAGATATAATGCCAACATCAATATTACATAAAACTAGGATTTTATAGCTGATATTGACCTCTGAAATGTTGCCCACAACGAAGTTTGAAACCAACCTTGTTGTGGGTAAAATTTTGCAAATCACCATTGAAAATATTCAGAGGTCAATACCAGTTATAAAAGATTTCCTATTTACCTTAGTAAATACCGCATGATTAGAGTTTCTCGCTTTGCTATCGGAAAAGCCTTTATTAATATAGCTGATAGCTGATAGCCATAAAGATAAAAGTTTGTTTTGGATTTTATATGTAGTTTATGAGCGAAATTGAATTTTTTTTTCGTTTAAATTATTACATTGTTTACATGTGTTTTATTTCCAATGATCTGCTTTTATAAATACCCCATACGACTAGCTTAACGGCGCTTAGCCCGTTTCAGCAATCACCAACACGCGCATAAATCCACTTTGATTTATAAATAAGCCAAAATATGCAAATTGATGGCTTAATTAAAGAAGGGTGATTTAGATGGCATTAGCGCCGACTGCGTAAACATCCATTATGTTGCGGGAAGCCCATTATCTCCGCGAGGCGCGTAAATATATGCCGGTTCCAAAAATAGTGGACGACCACCGAAAAAGTATACACACACATAAAGTTGCTGGGAGTGTTTAAATCTTTTCGTTTGTTTCAGTTGAAAGCCGTGGTGGTGGATGACAATTTGGCAATTTTACATCAGGCTGCCGTGCATTTCGACAGCGACCTTCCGGAGTTTAGGTGCGTATATTGAGACTTTTAATATAACGTATATCAGTATAACCCCAAACAAATTAATTGAATAGAATTGTACAGCTATTACGTCATTGCTCATTCAAAAATGGTCGAAAAATATTTTTGTTTTCATTAAGGTTATATTTTTTTTTTAATATTATATATATATATATATATATATATATATATATATATATATATATAATGCTCAAACTGTGCATAATTTACAGTCTGACACCTTTCAAAAATAACTGGATAGATTAAACGTGCTCCAGGATGAATCATCGCCTTTAAATCTCCGGATATAATTGAAAAATGATGTTCGAAATGAATTATATTTTTATTTATTTGGGATTGTTGCAAACATTATTCAGACACGTCGATTTTTAATTATAAATCCCCAATTTTTAATAATAATAATAATAATAGGCTTTATTGTCCTACGGAAAGAAAAATCCAATAACAGGACAACAACAATAATGTCCTGTTATTGGATTTTTATTTCCGTAGGACAATAAAGCCTATTATTATGATTATTTATTAAAAATTGGCGATTTATAATTAAAAATCGACGTGTCCGAATAATGTTTGCAACAATCCCAAATAAATAAAAATATAATTAATTTTTCAATTATATCTAGAGATTTAAAGGCGAGGATTCATCCTGAAGCACGATTAATCTATCCAGTTATTATTGAAAGGTGTCAGACTGTAAATTATGCACAGATTGAGCATTTATTTTTATTGTTCATTGTTAAATTAAATAATTAATTGCTCATTCCAAAATGGTCGAAAAAATTGACACTTTCATTAAAAATTGGCAATTTAAAATCAACGTGTCCGAGAATGCAAACATTTCTCATAACTCAAAATAAATGCTGAAAATTAATTATATTTTCATTTATTTGGAATTGTTGCAAACATTATTCGGACACATCGATTTTTAATTATAAATTGCGAATTTTTAATGAAAGTGTTAATATTTTTAAATCAGCAATAACGTCATAGCTGTACAATTCTATTCAATTAAACATTATAAATAAAGGTTTTATCGAATTTATTCCATACTTTACGGACACCATGTATACATAATCAGTTCTTACTTTTTCGGTATCAACGCAAAAAAATATTTTGTTGCCCAATTTATAGTAATATCTATTTGTTTGGGTTTATAAAAGCATTTTAACAATCCAACAACGCGCAATCTTTTTATATTAGGACTCACGGAGGTGTTGTGCAGAATAAGTTGGACGGTCACATCGTTACGACGCCAACACTGCTATGGGTAAAGGCGTTGGATATGTTAATGGACCGACTGACGGTTGCCGGCGTGGACTTCTCGCAAATAGCCGCTATATCGGGGACCGCACAGGTATCGGAAATTAATTAAACACTTGCCGCACAGCGTAAAAAGAAGCGCCGGGAGAAGAATAAATCTGTTGGCCGCGAAAGAGTGAAATGCTATTATTTTGCAGCAACATGGTTCGGTTTATTGGCAAAGCGGCGCGGGCACAAAGCTGCAAAACTTGGACGCAACGCAGTTTCTGCACCAGCAATTAGCTGGTTGTTTTGCGATTTCGAATAGTCCTGTGTGGATGGATAGTAGCACGTCGGAGGATTGTGAAAGGTTTGAGGAATGTATAGGAGGACCTCAGGTCAGTCTAACAATATTTGTATGATTTTTCGTGAAAAATAAGAAATTTACAAGCTGAAATTTTGGTTGGAATATATATCATCTGTAATTGGTTTCTGTTAAACTGTAGATGTCTATATTAAATAAATTTAAAAAAATAAAATAAATAATCTCCAGCTGCGAAAGATAAGAAAACGATATAATATATTGCGTAGATTGCTAAGAGGATTGCTAAATGAAGTATTATTTTGAAGAAGAAAGATGTATCTTTGATTCGGTCGGGACGATTTTAGATATATATATTTTCAAATTAAAGCTATTAGAGAATAAACATAGACAATATTTGCTAAGCAATTACTACATGAAAAAGTAAAAATTAAAAAAAAAATCATATTATGTATAATAATATATGAGTAATAAGCAATGTGTAAAAATAGAATTAATTAAATAATAATAATAATAAATAAAAGCTAAAGGTCGTTTTAGACAAGACAATTTCTTGGCTCAAACGTTGTTCAAGTAATGAATTCATATATCCTCCTCTCATACAATTTGTCCTTGACAAATAGAACGTGTTATATATTTCCATTCGATCTACCATCCAATTGAATATTTCAAATAATTTGCTGTATGATACAAGACAATTTAGATTGTCTTGCATCTTGACTAACTTTTGAGTCAAGAAATTGTCTTGTCTAAAACGACCTTAAGTCAAGATGCGAGACAATCTAAATTGTCATGGTACGAGACAATTTAGATTGTCTCGCATCTTGACTTAAGGTCGTTTTAGACAAGACAATTTCTTGACTCAAAAGTTAGTCAAGATGCGAGACAATCTAAATTGTCTTGTATCATACAGCAAATTATTTAAAATATTCAATTGGATGGTAGATCGAATGGAAAAATATAACGCGTTCTATTTGACAAAGACAAATTGTATGGGAGGAGGATATATGATATATATTAATTTCTTGAACAACTTTTGAGCAAAGATATTGTCTTGTCTAAAACTACCTTTAGATAATACATATGCCTTCAAGACCTTAACTAAGGCACTCTATGCTCTTAAATGAATTAAAACCAAAAGAAAATTGCCATTTATTATTCAAATTTCATTCACACGCACAGAAATGTAGCCCCACAATGCAAAGTAATTAACATCAATTTTAATTTGATTCAGGAACTCGCACAAATCACCGGTTCTAAGGCTTACGAACGATTTACTGGTCCACAAATCTCCAAAATAGCCAATACTCGACCAGATGCATACAATAATACAGAGGTGCACTACTTGCAATTAAAATAAACATTACTAAAATTGATGATTTTAGCGAATTTCTTTAGTGAGCAGTTTTCTATGTTCGTTATTTCTGGGGAAAATTGCACCCATCGACATCTCAGACGCGTCCGGTATGAATTTAATGAACATTCATACCAAGCAATGGAACGACACGTTGTTGGAATGTTGCGCCCCTAATTTAGCTAGCAAATTAGGCACACCGGTACCTTCATACAGTGATTTAGGAACGATATCGTCTTACTACGTAGACCGGTGGGAATTTAATAAGGAATGCAAAATTGTTGCGTTTACAGGAGATAATCCAGCATCACTAGCAGGTTAAATATGAATTTATATACTGTACGGTTGAGAAATCTCAAGCTATTTTTCATCACGGTTCACTTTTAAAAATTAAAAAAAATGGTGGCATATTAACAATAAGGTAAATGGCATGATACCACTTATTTAACATTCAAAATAATTAAAATCGATTCACTAACAGCGATGAAAACTCGATAAACTAAAAATCGAATATTCTCAAATGTTTACCTATAATATAATAAAGGAGATGAATAAAACTACTATGTTTTTTACCACTTATTTAATTGTTTAAAACAACTAGTTTCGCCTAAGCTCTAGGCATTGTCAAGTTTTACCCGATGACTTGACAATGCCTAGAGCTTAGGCGAAACTAGTTGTTTTAAACAATTAAATAAGTGGTAAAAAACATAGTAGTTTTATTCATCTCCTTTATTGAAAATGAATTACCACGTAGTAGACGCCAAAACCATTCAATTTCTATAATATAATATTTCAGACTTCTGAAATTTAGACTATGTTCAGTTTACGTAATCATAATACATTGTGAATAAATTAATTGTGAATATATTTTTCACCAGGTATGAGATTAAATGAGGGCTGGCTAGCCATCAGTTTGGGCACTAGTGACACTATGTTTGTATGGTTGAAGGAACCTCAAGTAATTCCCGAGGGGCACATTTTTTGTAATCCAATCGACAAAGAGGCCTACATGGCGTTACTTTGGTAAGCATGTAAAACCGCGCAAACAACTGTAACGTAATATTTTTTGAAGTTTTAAAAACGGTTCCTTGATGAGGGAAAAAGTCAGAGATAGATGCGCGGAAGGTTCCTGGGATATATTCAACCAATTGCTGGATAGCACACCGAGAGGAAATTTTGGAAATATAGGTAATGTATTACTATTTAACCAGACAATAGAAAGAGCCTCAAGGTGGGCCAAAAATAAAGATGGTTATACTTAACGAAATATATTTTTCTGAATTTTTCAATTTACAGGCCTGTATTATGCTACTCAAGAAATAATCCCATTCGTATCAGGCGAGTTTAGGTACAACAAAGCCAACGACAGGGTGATAAAGTTTACTAGTTTAGAAGTGGAGGTGAGGGCTTTAATAGAAGGCCAATTTGTAGCGAAGCGAGCCCATGTTGAAGACATAGGTTTTAAAATAGGTACACTAAATATTTTTACTAAAAATAATCGAATTTAAACAAATCTCTCTATTTAGATGGAACTACAAAGATTTTAGCCACCGGCGGTGCTTCCAAAAACAAATCCATACTGCAAGTAATATCAGACGTGTTCAATTCACCCATTTATGTGCAGGTGAGTATTGAAAAATAATTTCGAGAAATTTTATATGTGTGTGAATTCACCTCTTAGCAATCTACATATCTAGATTTCGATCTTGTTAGATCTTAGCAGTGTAGCTCAGCTAGTAAGAATGAATTAACAAAATCTCTAGTGGTTTATAAACAAAGTATTGCAAATTTCTCTCTAAGGAGACAGTCGCCCTCTATTGGAATAATATTCTAACAAAGCGTTCTCTCTAGAGAGAGAGTTTAACGCCATCTGGCAGAAGCAAGAAGATTAACAATACACACCCATATGGTAATATATTATGTTAACATACTCATGCGATCAGAATTACCGAATGGTGCCCTCTATTAGAATAATATTCCAACAGAGTGCCAATAAACGCTATCTGACGGAACACAAAATATAAATAATGCACACCCATATGGTAACATACTAAATAATTATTCGTTTTAAATAGGAAACGTCTGATTCTGCGATGCTAGGAGCAGCATACCAAGCTAAACATGGGGTGATGCACCACGAAAAGAATTTTTTCGACCTCACTGCCTGCCTGCAAGAACCTCAATTGATCTGCGAACCTTTTACGGACGCGGATGACATTTACGCACCCATGGTGGAACGATATAGACGAATTATTAATGATCTGAGTACAAAATAGGCAGTTGTATAAAAATTCCTCTGCAGTGATAGAATACAAATGCAATTTATGCGCACACATTAGCTTATATTAGATCTTTTTAATGAATTTTAAATGTATATTATAAGTTTTAAAGCAATAAAAATATATTAAATTTTACTGATGATTATTTTTTACCATCACCAATTTGATCTATGATACAGAATATATAAAACATACCCCAAAGTTTGTATCTGTATTTCATTGCAAGCGAGTCCTGCGATTCCTCTTTATGCCATTCACCACAGTTGATGTATTAGCAATCCAAATTCCTTTTAATATTTAAATTCAGATGTTTGACGCGCAACTGATCGTAACCTCACTATAGTTCACTAGGCAACCAGCTTGCCACCGAACAATGGATGCGTTCACTGTTAACAACCACAATCCGCAGCCACCTTCAACATATTCAAATCAGTGTTCCCACTAGTAAAAACAATTCTATCCCTACAACGCAAAATATAGCACAGCTTGTAAATAGCTGAATCGACAGATTCAGCAATTTACATTCGCTTTTCCCGGCGATTGAATGATCTCATTTCGCAAACGAATGCATCAGACTTCTAGTTAATAGTCCAAAAAAATGGCTGAGAGCACTTGTACGAACGTTTCCGCCCCGACATTCTCGCTGATCCTCTACGAAAATGTACGCACGGATTACTGCCAGGTAAACATACCCCTCATTTTAACCTACAAAATAGAAATTCACACAAACAAATATTACAGGAAGGTTTCCTATTCGGCGAGATCGTTCGACGAGAAAAGCGCACCATAACAGACAATGATCAGGAAGTGGTCAACATTGAAATAACCGTAAACGTGAATTCGTTCATACCATGCCCACAAGAAGGCTATTTCTACCATAATAGTGGTTCCATCAATGAGAAGAAATTGGAAAGTTTCCTAGGTGATCATAAAAAACAAAAGCTGGTTGGCTGGTATAAATACAAACAGATTCCCTCATTCAAGTTAACACTGCGAGAAAAAATAGTAATGAAACATTTAGCCAACTACTTTCAACCTGAAACACCAGAATATTTTTTATTGCTACTACTGACCTCACAAGCAGGCTCTGAATCTGGTGCCACACATTTATACTCACAAACCTTCCTCAGGTATAACAAAAATTTCCAAACATTACCCATGCATATTGTAAACTTAAAAGACTCACATGACATCTACAAAGGCCCTGAGATTTGTTCGGACACTTTCAAACAGCTTATAAAATCACTAAATCTTGACACTAATACAATGCATGGTTATGAAATGACCACAATAATTGAAACAGGTTTAGAGAAGCATATAAATGATATAGTTCCAGAATTGGCACAGGTTGAGAAGGCTATGTTTACATTAGAGCAGGAAATTGCGGTATTGCGTGAGAAAATGAATGTTTTGGATGCATGTGATGAGGAGGACGATCCATTAGATTTGTTTGAAAATGGTTTGGATGAACAGCTAAAAGAGGGTAATGAAGAGAAAAAGATTAATAGTAGGTATGCAACTAGGAGTGCTAGTATAAAACATGAGGTTGTTGAAGATGCTGGTCTTAGAAGCTATGCTCAGGCTGCAAACAAGAAATGTTAATGTGGTTGAAAATGTATGTATATAAAAAGGCTGTGATGGCTGAAGTTAGCCTGTTATAGATAAGTGTCAAAATATATATTGCAGTTTATTTGTGAGCAAAACATTATTTTTTTAAATTTCGGAAATCTGTATTTTATTGTTTGGACTATTTATGTTAGTAATGCAATTGCTACTTATTTTTTTTTTGTCAGAATAAGGTAAAATAGTCCCCATGAATTTTATTTATTATTTTATAACTTTGATGTTAGCACTCAATATTGCACTATGGGATGACAACTATTGTAACTTCTAAAAAAGTTTTTTAAAAGATAAATGCATTTTAAATATTGCAATAGTTCCAGTAGTTTTACCATTGAGTATGTTATCTATTTTTTTAAATACTATGGTTTATTCTGTGTTTAGAATAAGTATTTAAATATAGTATTTAAAAAAAATAGATATAAAAGGATTAAAACATTAAAATTTACATAAGAATCATAAAAACAAAACCTGGAAGTTACAACACTTGTTATCTTACAGTGAAATGTTTACCCCATAAACCCACCTTTACATTTGTTGCATATTCTTTATAATTAATTGCATGTAAGTATCAATATTCATGTCTATATTGGTTGTATTCAGCCATTGCAGAAGAGGAGTTTGGCATGTGCCTTTCTTAAATAAAATGTATGTATTTTGTTAATGCTTACAACTTCTACAATTGTACATATATACCAAAGATGTCTACTATTATTATATTTTTTTTATATGATATGTTTGTTTACTGCTTATACTTATTACAAATTAGTTTGCATTTTGGAATTGTGATATTGTCCAATATTATGTGTACATAATTAAATTCACTTAAAAATTATAATTTTTTGTATGTATTATTAGTTTATTGTATTTTTTTTTCTACATATGTAAAAAATGTAAAAATCAAAAGGATGTTTAATAAATGAATGGTGTAAATACAACATGTTTGTTTTTAAATATTGGATTGTTAAGGCATCTACTTTGTGATAATTCATTTTAAAGGATAAATAAAACGATTTTTTACTTTGTTTTTTAATTACACTTTGCAACTAGTTTCAGCTAAGCTCTAGCTTCCACGAACTGGAAAATGGCTAGAGCTTAGCTGAAACTAGTTGCAAAGTGTAACTGAAGTGTGATAAAAACAATGTAAAAAGTCGTTTTATTTATCCTTTATGTTTGTTTTTGTTTGTAGTATAAAAACGAAATTCTTGCTATGAGATCACTAGTTCTGAATAATTCATGATTTGAATGATCGAATTTCGGTCTACTAATGTGTTTTAAGGCTAGTAAATCAATAATTTGTCATTTTATTACAAAGTCGGCATCGAGGAGCGTGAATTTAAACCCCATCAGAGTGAATTTTCGCGAATCACATTTCGCAATTATTATGATGTTAAATAATGAAGAGTTATGAAGGTCCTGGGGGGCGATTCCTGACACCACTTACGTACGAGTGGTGTCAGGAATCGCCCCTCAGGACCTTCATAACTCTTTATTATTTAACATCACAAGAATTGTGAAATGTGATTCGCGAAAATTCACCCGGATTCGTTTAAATAGCTTCACAAAATACGGACAGTTTACGCTGCAAGTTCGTAAAAAGATGAAAGGGATACTTTCGTTAAAAAATGCGAATTAATGCGTATAGAAAGTAGTGTGGTGCCCATACCAAATATTTTTGTTACAATTGGAAGCTACATGAACCCAGTGTAATAAAAATAAATTAATTAACTATATTTCTGAACACGAGTGCATAAAAAAATATGGGCGATCAAGCTGACTACCAGTGACAGAAAATTAATTACAAATTAGTGGGTGGGTGATGACAGTGATGAGGAGGACTGCCAAAGAGTGGGCCAGAAGATCCCGAAAACGGTAGGACGAAATACATATGAATCTGGAGGAGAGTGGTGACAAACCTATTGTCATGGAGGGAAAAGTTACAAGAGGCCAAGGCCCAACTTGAAGGAGAAGGAAGAAAAAGTTTGTATTTAGAAAATGTATTTGTTATCATATAAAAGACTTGATTTTACTATTTATATGTTAAAAGTTTATTACGCATTATTGTAGAGTTTATAGAATCAGATGATCCAATTAATTTATGTGGAAGATATTTTTTGTTTGGATAGATAATACTTTCCAACATCGTTTGGAACCGCTATTTGATTTTTAAAGGATACAATAAATATAAATAAACGTAATTCATTACTATGTAATCATAAAATGGAATGTTCCCAGTATCAGTCATTTGACTAGATTTCTCACTTATAAAAACTTGAGTAACCAAAACTGAAAATTAATAATAATATGATTAAATATTGCACATTCTAATACTGTAATAAATACTCTCGACGCTTTTAAAAACCCTGCTGACTCATAAAAGATCCATGGGATGATTTGGATGACCCCTCAATTCCCAAATTGTGGCCGCCAATCGACGTGTGTGTTCCAATACACACGATGCAGTCGCAAGGCCTAAATGTATGCAAAACAATTCGTAGCAGCGAATTTTAAGCGGAGAGATTTTGGGGAAGCAAGATTCTTTCAGCTTCCTGTAACACAGAGTGGTTGTAACAACCAAATTTAAATTTACTTCAAAATTAGAGTTGGTTATAGACACTGATATTTACTAACTGTTGGTAGACTAATTTCATTACAATTATCTACAAAAATCTGTGTTATATTAGGTCAGTATACACCCATATTTAGTACTGACAAAATTGTGCTACTAGATTTTGAAATGTTGCCGCTCGCCCTGCTGGACTGGAATGTAATATAAGTAGCCCGTGAATAATAAAGTATATTCACAGTCTTCTTATATCACATTTATTTATTTATTTCCCAACAGGACAAGCCCAAAAAAGGGAAATTTCTCATTAATGATACAACTAGTAGCACTATTTTGTCAGTACTAAATATGTGTTCCTCAAACTTTTTGGTTCTCGACCGCCTTTTGCACTTATAAATTTGGAAGAAGAGAATAGATATGTGTAGAAAAACATCCCGAATGATCAATATTTTCTACGAACTCCACTTTGAGAATTGAAAACCAAACTAGTTAGAACGATGTGGTCAATATCTCGGGAGATACTGTTTTAATAGTAAAAAGCAGTTTACTATTAAAATAGTATCTCCCGAAATATTTACCACGTCGTGCTAACTAATTTGGTAACAAAACTACCCTACTAAACGTTAAAACCGTTTATGTCAACAATAATAAATTCCCTCGTTTTTTTTTAACTTACTGGTAAAAGTCTCCACATAGAAGACCTGGTTGAGGAAGAGCCCGTGATGCGTTTGTAGGGAAAATAGCAGGCTTCAGGGCCGACCCTGTAACATCTTCAAACCACAAGAAGTAACCGTAATTGAAAGTAGTATCTTTCCACATAAGAGACAAGTGTCCCTCCTGAAGGTGGCTTCTTGAGAAATTTATCATTGCCCAAATCTGAAATACATAGGACACTCCTCAAACCATATAAAGTTGGCATTGAATTAAAATTGTCATTCAGGAACTACGATCAATACTAATTGGGTGTGAAAACCTAATAAATATAATAATAAAGCACCTTCTTTTTTGTGATGGTGTTTGTCTGTTCTGAATTGAAGTCCAAACTGGGCGCAGTCACCCGATGACTGGTCCTATCGATATAGATGAAATGTACGAGTCCAGGAAACTCTTCCAAATACTTATTGATGGTTAGGGAATCTCTAGTATACAATAATTAAGGAGAAAAACAAAACTACATCAACAGCACGACTGACGTTCGTTTTAATATACGCATATTAGTTGTATTTAGATATAAAAAATAAATAAAAATCAGCCTTGAGGCGCTTCGGTCAGTAAAAGAAGAAGCTTACAGGAGTTTAACTACCCGGACTTCATATAAAACCTCTGAAAAACTGTCAAAAATGATTCGCGAAAATTCGCCCCGACAGGGTTTGACTTACTTACAGGTTTTATGAGATGCCATCATTATTAACATAAAACTATGTGTGCTAACCCTCCCAACAACCACCTTCTAGTTCTACGAATAGCCAATTTCAATAAAAAGGATATGATCCAAGTGGAAAATTCCGCAACGCCTTGACCTTCAAAAACTCGCTATAACTAGCCAACTTATCCATAACAACCTTCGCTACAGCATCCACATGCCTCCGACTAGTCTTCAGTATAGTTTGATCAAACGACGTCAAACTTAACACCTCTTTTAAAATATCCAGCAGTCCCATTGTGGACGATTCCGCGCGCAACAACGCCTCAACAGAGTATGCCTTTATAAACTCCAAATACTTCTTTTTCATAAAATCCCACTTCTTCACCAGCTGCTTGTACGCAACCTCAATAGCATTCATTTTGCTCTTCTTCAAACCATCACATAGTTTTTTAATAGAAACATCCAAGTGATCGAAAGCGGGCCGTAGTGTTTCAACCTCGCGTTGTATTTGCACCGTTTGTATCGTGTGGATGTTTAAAAACGTGTTGTAGAGGCTGGATGAGATTAGTGAGTTGCCGATTTCTATCAGCACCACCAAACTAACGCCTTCTGATAGCTGTTTTACATGTATTGTATGCGGCGTGCATTTCGGTTGGAAATCACTGCCTGATAAGAGAACTTGGTAGCTTGACAAGTCATATATTTCAGGCTGGAATATTTCGGTTATATTTGAACAGACTGAGTTGTGTACTGGGCTTGATGAGGGGCTGTAAAATTCTTCATCGCTGTCTGATTCAGATTCAGTTTCTTGGTGGTGGGATTTAAATTTGTTTGTACACTCCACTAGGATAGTTGTGAATAAAATGTCTGTTGGGGATAGCTCTTTTGCATTTTGACTAAAAAATTTAATATTTTATTTTAAGTTAATTCTACTAAACTATACTAAAAAAAAAAACAACTGATGATTGCAAACTGAATTGCAGACACATTAAATGTGCATGTAATATGTTATGTACATTGGAATATAAGCTGTACTTGTAATACAATGTACTTTTAAATTTATTGGGATAAGACACAGCTAAAGTGAATTTTTTGACTTGATTAATAGATACGCGTATTCGATCGAAATGAAGGCGCTTTCATTTAGCATGGTTTATCATTGCTATCAGACTACGAAGGAAGCAATAAAAGGAAATTGGAATTGAATACAACATGGAAATAAGAAGGAGAATCAGAGAAGCAAATATAAGGCGCTTTCGTTTGGCATGGTTTAGCATTGCTAGTCGCCCCCGTGGCGTGCAGTATCGGTCTTGAGGTCGTGCGCCGCCGATTGTAAGGGTAAGGGCCTTACAATCGGCGGCGCACGACCGCAAGACTGGAGCGATACTGCACGCCACGGGGGCGACTAGCAATGCTAAACCATGCTAAACAAAAGCGCCTTATATTTGCTTCTCTGATTCTCCGTCTTATTTCCATGTTGTATTCAATTCCAATTTCCTTTTATTGCTTCCTTCGTAGTCTGCTAGCAATGATAAACCATGCTAAATGAAAGCGCCTTTTGCTTCTCTGATTCTCCTTCTTGTAAGGTAAAATTATGCGCATCGGAAGCGGCAAATAGAACAAGAAACAATAAGCCCCTACCAGCCCAGGCTGATAAACATAAGGCACTTGCCTTGCCAGGAATCACACCCCAGAATCTTCCACTGTCATTGCCAAAAAAATTCCTTTTTATTTCACATACCTCACACAGCACTTAATGGAAGCTATTTGCAATGAATATGCTCATGCTTAATATGGTAAGTTTAGACTGTTATTTAAATACATATAAAATCGATTACCTTGAATACAGAGACAAAAATTTGTTCCCAACCAAAACCATAGCATGTATTTTATTGCACTCTGTTAACGATTGTAGTTTATCAACAGCTTCTTGAATGGCACGCAATGCTGAACCACTAAGATCTGAATTGACCATTAGTTGCTCAACAGCCTCTACAAACATCGCCTGATCTGAGTTATGCATATGACTCCAATTATCAAGCAGACCAGTGATCAGTCCGGATAATTGGGGGTTTGTCTTAAGTCTGCAATTACAAATATTACTGTGGGTTTGTGAATTTTAACTTTTACTTACAGTAGGACATTTGGTCCACATAAATAGCGTACCATAGTAACGCATGTGCTTAAAAAACGTTTCATCGCTTGCACATCATCCAGTCCGATGCAAACAAATAGGTAGCCCATGTACTGTAAAGTATTGTTAAGTAATAAAATATAATAATAGCTATTTCTGTTATACATAGTACATCCACAAATACCACATACATTCTCTAGTATGAAGAATTTGAGGATTTGTAAGCAACATGACTATGCTTAAGTAAAATGGGTGAGAAGAATGAAGAATGACTCTTTGTATTACAGAGTCATGGGAAAAAACCAATGTTCTATATGATGCTACCCTAACTATGAGCACTCCAACCCCCTACTCTTCAACATGGTGGAGCTAATACTTCACCATAACAGTTGAAACACATTGTTTTCAATACTCTCAATTTCGCAATATTTTAGTAGTAACATAAGACAAAAATTAAGTATGCTAAATAAAAATGCATGCCATTATTACACATTTATATGTATTTTAAAGCACATACCTCCTCAAAAGACATATTCAGTCCATCTTGACACTGTATGGAAGTATATGAGTTGCCAAATTGGCAACTCATAATCCTCTGTGATGTTACGATCGGAGAGAATATTTGGACAATCACATTTGCAGTCAATTTTGAACTGATGACCTGAAAAGAAAAATACTTCAGAATTGGGATTGATTAGTTGAAAAAATAGTAACTCCTACAATACTAATATAAAGAAAACTTGTGCAGATATTGAAAAAAAAAACAAGTTATTTCAACTTAGGACTGTGTACATTATAAATCTAGAAGGCATATGTTTAAATAAATATCTATTTCTCTATGAAAAAGTAGTAAGGAACAAGATTATTTTCACTTAAAATATGAATAACATAACCCTATTTAGCAATGTACAGCAATAAACCGTAGGCTGTTTGTTGCTGTAAATTCAACACTTCACACTGTAATAATTACATCGCAACGCATTAGATTACATAAAAAAAAGCTCTCACCTCCTCAGATAACAGTTTCTGCGACTTCGCAAACTCGTTAATATGAACAGCGAATTTCTTGTTGTATTTCGTGTAGATAATATCGTTCAGGTGATCAAACACCAGAATACACTTCATGGCGGTGCACTGTTAATAAATTTGCACACTTAAAAACTACACACAAACAAATTTTGTTTCACCGCTAACTAGACTTGACAGCACACTTGACAGATTGAATAAACAAAGGTCAAGAGTGGGGATGCCAACATATGTCAATACATCGAATATGTTTACAATATAAAGACGCGTTCAGCTGGGTTCAGCGGCATTCGAAATATTTTATATTTATAAGATATATTGATATTTATTATGTAGAATATTTATATTTATGTATTGCGAGATATGATTATTAGTTCATCTTAAGCAGGGTAACCATTACCACAGGGCTATAGCCTTGGGGCACAATTTTTATAGCTATCAGCCTGAGGGCTTTTTCGCTGGTAAAGGGAGAAGCTCAGAGGAGTCTAATGTCCAGTATACATATATAAGATATTTATCATGCGGAATATGGATATTTATATATTGCGAGATATGATTATTAGTTTATCTTAAGCAGGGCAACCCTAGCCACAGGGCTATAGCCTTGGGGTACAATTTTTATTGGTGTTATATATATATTTGTTATAATTAGTTATTTTTATTCAAAATAACTTTCAAGTTATTTTGTTCTTCAAGACAAAAATAATCAAATCTATTCTAAATGAAATAGAACTACGGTCGTTAGCCCATTGTGGTATGTAATATATATGTTATGTATCCCAATAAATATTTTTATTAGTATTATTATCAAATAGAAAATATTATATGTATGTATATCTTAATTTTAAGACGGACACATTCTTTGTAGTAGCCTACGGGTGCATAATATCTTAGTACGGCCTAAAACTTACATAGTGTTGTAAGTTATTTTTAAAATATACTAATTATACATGCGGTATTCATTAATTTAAATCCGACGTCGCTACACTGCTATAATTCACAGCAAACCATAGATTGTGACTTCTGACCAACCACAGCTGTAAACTATATTTATGGTGGAAATATTATTGAATAATAGGATATTAAACACGGGTTTTAGTGTAGGGAGTATGTTTTCAATCTGTCAGTAGTGGTACTGGTGTTGTCTATGTTCTATAGCAATTTTACTATTTAAACATCCTAAAACAAAAACACGCATTCTTTGTTTTTTATTACAATGTCAATTAAAAAGTGACTTAAATCTGATATTATCAATGTGAATTATTGTGATTATAAAGTATTATTAATAAAAATGGCTTCAAATACTGATGTAGAAGAAAAATGTGCGTCGCTGGACATCCATCCATACTAAGGTAACAATATATAATATATATATAGAGGCGGGGCACCGGAAAATTTTCCGGTACGCCCATAGGTAAATAGAGTGGAAGAGATGTTGGAAAAAAAGGTACCTTGATAAGAGGGGATTAGTACTGGATGTGGAAAAACCAAATGGATGTTGTTTAGAAATAAGGGTAGGATGAGTAGAGCAGTTAAGTTGAGATGGAAGGGAAGAATGATTGAGAGAGTGAATTGCTTCAAGTATTTAGGCTTTTACTTCAACTGCAGAGGTAAGTTTGGAAGAATTAGAAGTGGGTGCAAGCAAGGGCAAGACTGATAAAAAGAAAATAGGAAATGTGGTAGGTTGGTAATATAGTAATCGCGTGTAAGATATGGGATGCGCACATATTAAGATAATAAAATATATAGACATCTGGGTACACGGGAAAATTTCTCGGTACCCCAGTAGATAAAATAGCGCGCTGGAACAGAAGGGCGCGTCGTTTCAGTTTAGCCGGCACCGGTTACGCGAAATAAAATTGTACTAGAATCGTCAAGAGACTTAAATAAGTTCATAGTTTAAATTATTCATGTGCTATGTTCAGTTTGTACTATGACCAATCACGTCTTGAATCAAATACATGCGTAGTACGTGAACATAACACATGAATAATTTAAACTAGAAATTTGTTCAAGCTTTTTGACGAATCTAGTACAATGTAATTAACGTTTTAGTCTTTAAGTCTTGTCGTCAAGATTTAAAGACTAAAACGTAAATTAAATTGTACTAGATTCGTCACAAAACTTGAACAAGTTTCTAGTTTAAATTATTACACATGTCCGTCCTATATATTCGGCGCCCGTGAGTTACAAAAATTATGCGCACCTGTTAATAAGATAATACGCGGGATGGCTAGCGTGAGCGGTGTTTCAATAAAAAATGCGCCCCAGGGCTATAGTCTTGTGGTTAGGGTTGCCTTGTTGGTACATATACTTCTAACAACTCGCTCGCATTGCGAGACTTGCTGAATCACCCCATTCGGCCCTTCAGGTTTCTCAGAATGAATCTGAATGGTTTGATGTAGTATTGAACTCAATCTTCAAAGTATTTTCAAGCTTTTCCTCAAGGCACTTGTTCCCTATCGGTCTCTTGGTCATGTTTAGCCTTAGATGTTTACCACCCACATAGAGCTCTACCAAATGACCCTGAAAATATACTATTAAATGGTATTCATAGAAAAAAAACTGTATTGTAGTAACATATTCAATTTTGAACCAAATTTAGTTCCCAAACTGATTTCAAAACATTGCAAGACAATGTGAAATAATCAAAAATCAATGTAATTGTGCTTTAGAGTTAGAGAAAAATATGAGGCCAATTCTTTACAATTTTAATTAATATAATTCTGTTTGAATGTGATGAATAACTTTATAACCATATAACCCTGTTAAGGTTTTTCCAGTCCAACAGTGTGAATGAACCATAGATTTTTAATATTTATTATCAGGATAAATATTTACACATTTTATTTAGCATACATTCGAAACAAACATACATCATGTAAATATTTACTGTCATAATTGTTTCAGTTTAAGTTTTTAGAGGTGAAATGAAGTCAGTACAAAATAAATGTGTATTTAAATAAAAACTGATTGTATATTTGTGTTTGTATTGTATGAGAGATTGCAGTGTGGGGGAAGGGGCTCGATTTCTTTTTATATATATAAACATATTGGAAATAAACCTGAACAAGGAAAAAAAAGAGAGAGACACACACACAACTACTGACCAAAGAGTTGTAAAAATACACTTACACAGTTGGATCGCGAGACCCCCGAAAAATACTGCAAGTCCCATAATTTCTTTATTTCAATTACATTTACAATTAAAATCAATCATTCCAACACCTATAGAGGGATTGCAGTCACTCTCCCGTCACAATCTAATGAAAGTCAGACTGAAAATATCAACAGAATATTAATAGGTAATAATTTGACATAAGTACCTATCTATTAATTACTACATGTTCAATTTGTACCGCAGACATTAAGTATCTTTTATTCCTAAGTAATAATAAAACACACTTGTGTACTAACAAATGTCCAATCAATCAATCATAAATTAAAATAAATTATAACATTATTATAGATTTTCAGTGTGACAATATTAGATTATTCTTGTTTGTTTGTTTTTTTTTATAAAAGAAATGCTAAACACACTCGCAGTCAGGCGTTCATATAAAATACATCACATGGGGATGTAAATCTCCGTTACATATTCTCAAATGGACATCATTATTTAAAAGTATCTTATACAATTTATATTTACTATACAAAATTGATCCTAATACAGGAGAATTGCTCCAGACCGAGCTCTGCTCGCATGAATATGACTATGCATTGAAGTCATTTGGTAGTCAAGCTGTCTGGCACGATGTTTATTAAGTCGACCCGGTAGGAACTTAATGCTACAATTATAATTAGGAGTTGGGGCTTCAATGGCTTGAATTAATATGTGCGTAGAAATTAAAGTATACACATCTAGCCAGACAGCAAAAATGTGTGCTGACCTCCCACAGAAACTGTGATGTAGTCGTATTTGTTTGTATGTGTATTTATGTGTGTGTGTGTGTGTGATTTTCTGTGGGAACTCAAACGACTACCAAACGATCCCAATAAAAAACGTGAAACATTAATAATATATATGTATGATTTGATCTGTTTTTCAAAAGGACAAACCGACTGTGTGATGTTTCTGTTTTAAACTACTGTACAACTGAGCTGCTTCTGCACTTGTAGAGGTACCCACGGTGACTGGTTCCAAAAAGAACCAACGAATTAAAAAAAAACGAAATGATTGCACACGGAACGCAACACTGTGATCCATTTGTCCGGTTCCCTATACGCACTTATATTTTAAAATATATTTATATAAACAATGCACAGTCCGAAAATACTGACTTGGAGAGATTCAAAAACCAAAACAAAAAAAAAACGTTCTTTTCAATATTATTATTTGCATTTTCATTTAAGTGTCAATCAACTAACATCACTGGCTCACGGCGGGCGATTTTTTATCAGAGTCCTGGTTCGAGGGCGTGCCCCCTTGCGGCGGGCCGACGCCCGGCCCCCGGTCCCCCCAAGAGTTCGTGCCGGGCATCGGGGAGTCCGCGTGGAAGCCGTGGTTGTCGTGGTCCAGCGAGTTCGCCGCGTCGTACTGCGTGTTCTCCAGCCGGGTGATCAGTCGCTCGTCCTCATCCCCGAATTCACCGCCCATTAGTGAGGGCTCGCCCACCACCATCACGTCCTGTAACGAATTCTGTTAATATTAATAATTATAACGCATATATGTAGGTTGTTGAGTAACATTTAGTGTGATCTCAGGTAGTGCTAGGACGAATCTAGTAGAATAAACGCTTGAAACTAAAAAAATTATCTGTGTATTATAAATTTAAAAAAATAAATATTAACCTTCTTGATGATTCTATCTTAAGCAACACTAACCTGTGATGCTAATGAAAAGTTAGGTCCTGGCGATCGCTTCTTGTTGGGCGCTGGTGGTGCGCTGTTGGCGGCTCCCCCCGAATTCGACCCCTTGCGTTTTCGTCTTTTGTTGGGCGGCCGTTGTGATTCTGCACAATAAACAAAACAACATTCGTTTTAGTCAAAAACAGGCACACTTTGAAAATCGTTGTGAATCAACGTGCAGCTTATTAATGCGGGCCTATTCATTTTCACCAAACTGTAAATTAGTATGATGCTATTCAAATCAAATTTATTTACGGTTATTAGTGCGTTTCGTGTGTGGTTAGTGTAGCAAAAATGAACAGCCTTTAGTGCAATAAAATGGGTACCTCTCTTACCCGGCGGGGCCACCATCCTTTGCCACTTTTGAAATAATGTCGTCTTGAGACAGTCCCGCGGACTCAGGGCGTACGCTTTGTGCCGCGACATCAGCTCTTGCATTGGTTCTAATATTACACATAGCTGTAAAATAAAATTTAATAAGATTTTATTAATCATATCGGGGCAAGACTGGTGATTTTAGCTCGCAATTACCAGCCAAAGAATCAACCTTGGAGCAACAGGATTAATAATAATATATTATCTAGACCCTATACCTTGGAGCAACAGGATTAATAATAATATAATATCTAGACCCAATACTTTGGAGCAGCAGGATTAATAATAATATAATATCTAGACGCCATACCTTCGAGCAACAGGATTAATAATAATATATCTAGACCCCATACCTTTGGAGCAACAGGTTTAATAATAATATAATATCTAGACCCCATACCTTGGAGCAGCAGGATTAATAATAATATAATATCTGGACCCCATACCTTGGAGCAACAGGATTAATAATAATATAATATCTAGACCCCATACCTTGGAGCAACAGGATTAATAATAATATAATATCTAGACGCCATACCTTGGAGCAACAGGATTAATAATAATATAATATCTAGACCCCATACCTTTGGAGCAACAAGTTTAATAATAATATAATATCTAGACCCCATACCTGGAAACCCCCCGATCAGAATAAATACAAAAATTTGCAATGTCGAAAATGTTAGGTCATGTAATTTGAAAAGTCGCGTGGTGCTCACACATGATATTTTAATTTATAGATTTGCTACTTGATACTTCAACTATCAACGTTCATGATAGAATTTTTTAAAATAAATATGCTATAGTATTTTTTACTTTGTTTTTTATCTTACTTTCGGCTAAGCTCTAGCTATTTTCAAGTTCCTCCGTGTATTATCTTCTGGTTAGTAATATTTGTTGTATGTAACTCACCCTAAGATAATTCAGCGTTGAATTGGTGATTCCCTGTCTGGTGATGTTCTTTGATAATTGATCCAGCATAGAGGGGTCCTGCTGCGAGTGCATGCCGACCACCGACCGCGGAATGAGTTCTCGATGCGTTCGCACCGCGAAAATCCACGACTTTATCCTCATCAGGTCGTCGAAGGTGAATTCTAGTGTTAGGCGACCCTCAGTACACACCTTGAATAACAAAAATACAATTTTTTTTGTAAGATTTGAATATCGGGGTAAAACCGATGTAATTTTCAGGGTGCTAAATGAACGTACGGTTGGTACCTTGGTAAACAGTGGCTTGCCGTGGTGCGTAATCATGGTACATTGATCACAGTCGAGTGTAATACTAGTATTATGGAAGGATTCTTTCGGGTGCTTCATGTTGTAGTAGAGCTCCGTCACGCCACCCTCGAATATACTCCGGAAGTACCTTGGTATTAACGTTCTTCCTATTGCTGAAAAATAAGTTAAATACTAAAATCTTGGAATTACTCGATTATAATGGTGCACCTAGTAACACCAGTGTTGCAAATTTTCATTACATAAATAGCAACCCTTGTATAAGGTATACGCACATCTATATGACTTGTTATTGCATACTTACTATATCGTTTAGGTCCATCTTCTAAACAAAATGCTAAAGTTAAGGAGGCGTCATCTTCGAAGAATTCCGTGGCAAATGCGTCCCACCAAAGGTTATCACTTTCCTGTAAGGAAAAATTATGTTAGAAACTTGTATTCATTAATAAAAGATTCATAATGAATTGTATATTTATTAATATTATTATTTATTTATTTCCCAACAAAGGGAATTTTCTCATTAATGATACAAATAATAACTAAGACTAAAAACAAAAATTGATACTGTGTATGGCCTAAAGCAGGGGTGGTCAATATAATTTTATCTTAAAAAGTTGAGAGGGGGAGGTGTAAAATGCATTTTTATAGACAGTTTTTCAGTAAGAGCTACACTCTCGCGAGCTATGAATAGATAAGCAAAGTATATTCAAATACACGTATATAGCTTAAGTACTTAAGACATCGCGAATGATCGACCAAAATTGGCTTAGAAATAACGACAGGTCGATCGACTTGTTGGTCACCTCCGACTTAGGATCGTAATAAAATACAAAGACAAAATATCTGTTTCCCGACATGAAGAACAAATTTAATTCGTACAAAATGAATGTACGTTGAAATATTTTATTAAAATTAGTGTCGCTATATATTGTATCCTCTTCCCCAAAATAAAATACAATTGAAACAATAAGTAACCTTGCAGCATTATTAATTCGTGCCAACTTTATGATTCTGCTAGACTGTTATTACTAATTGTCATACCGGTTTTTATTCATGAACAACAGCTAAAACAAGTTTCCTCTGTCGTGAATGTTTTGTTTGCATCTCTCGCATATCGTACGTTTCAGTTAAGTACGACAGTTATTTGTAATTTAGAATCCGCCGCATTTTTATAACGCTTTATTATGGCGGCCCGTCCGGCTTCTTTAGTGTCTCCGTCTGCGTGTAATTGTTAATTTAAAATATAAACACCGCAGACATATTCGCAGGTAAATTGACTACACAATTTGTACAAGAAATCAAAGTACAAGTGTTACCAGTTATTTTTTATTTCAAACTTTGTCTTCCTTCAGTTTAGTACTAATATTATTTCAATTGGCGGAAGCAAATCTGGATTATCAACGTTCCAGATTGGATTATAGTTGTTTTCTATTTGTAATTTTTGTCTTCTTTCAGTGTAGTACTAATATTTAAATTGGCAGGAGCAAATCTGGATTATCAACAGTCCTGATTGGATTATCGAAGTTTTACTGTACTAATATAAAGTAGCTGGAGCGAATATCTTGTTAATTTACAAACAATTAAGACATTAGCTCCAGCTACTTTATATTAGTACAGTAAAACTTCGATAATTCAATCAGGACTGTTGATAATCCAGATTTGCTCCTGCCAATTTAAATATTAGTACTACACTGAAAGAAGACAAAAATTACAAATAGAAAACAACTAGTAAAACTTGTACTTTGGTTTCTTGTACATGTCGTGAATTTATCTGCGAATATGTCCGCGATATTTATATTTTATATTAACAATTACATGCGGAATAGTTTAGAATAACAGATGCATCGGCTTTTCTAAACTAAAAACTTTACTGAATTTTAACTTACTCTTAATCCTAACTTTTGTTACTTGTTTGAGCTAATATCATGACATGATAAAAATATATCAATGTTTAAAAAATAATAATCTAACTACTGATTATAACTTAGGTCAGGAATGGTGAACCTGTTTAGTCTTGCATGCCAAAAGCTCAAAAAATAATAATTTTGAACCATTTAACGTGCCGAGTATTATTATGCATAATTAAACAACGTTTAATTTAACATTATCTTGGATATAAGTTAAAAGTAACAAAAGGAACTATTGACTGCGATTTTTGGTGTTGAATTTTTGACGCCATGGTTGCATATTTGGCTCATATTTAATTTCTTTTACTTAGATATTACTGGTCATTCTGAAATATTTTCAATTTATATATAAAACCGAAATACAAAGTAAATATATATTTATAAATGTTGAAGAAATGGATTGCGTGCCAAGATTTTGATCATACGTGCCACTTATGGCACGCGTGCCATAGCTTCACCATCCCTGACCTAGGCAATACCACTGCACTACATAGATATGTGGCTTTGCTATAAATATTTTAATACACGTAAAATGTTGTTTCTGACGTCAAAAACGACTCGTCACTATTTTCTAGGAAACCAGACTTTTACTGAATGTTAACGCGCCCATAGCTAGTAGTTACTAATAAACTTGTGTTGCTTGTTTGAGCAATGTTGTTGTTGTTAAAAAATATATCACTCTTTAAAAACTATTTGATCTAACTACTGCTTATAACCTAGGTAGTAATAAAAATTGTGATCTTTACATTTCTGCTCACCTCTGTCCTCTGCTGAAGCCGCTTGTTGAGCTCGTAGATGCGGTAGTCGGGCTGGCCAAAGTACGGCGTATGCCGCCTGGGAACAGGAAGAGATCTGGAAACAGAAAACCAAACAGCTATTTAGCATAAAGGCGGCGGATTAAAACTGTCGGTTGATGAATGGCCCACCGTGACACGGGCGGCCCGGAAGCGACAACCCAATAGTCATTAGCAACAGCCATAAAATGACAGATTTATGATATGTAGTAAATTATAAGTGACATTTTACATACAACTACTAGTACAGTATTGTTAAATCGTTGAGTAACGGGACAACTAAAAAAAATCCTTTTGGGAAAATCACACTTAAAGTGTGTTAATATGTAACTACCGCCCGATTTCTCCAATGAATCTTAACTAGTTTAAGACAGTCTTAATAATAAGACGGTCTTAAAGCGTTGCACCAAACAAATATCGGATCTTAAAACGATAAGACGGTCTTACATTGTAAAACTAAGTAAGATCTATATATGTTTGGTGCAACAGAATACAAATTCAAGACGTGATTATATATAAGACGAGTTTATATAAGACGAGCTTATATAAGACGAGCCTATATAAGACGAGCTTATATAAGACGAGCCCATATAAGACGAGCTTATATAAGACGAGCCTATATAAAACGAGCTTATATAAGACGAGCCTATATAAGACGAGCTTATATAAGACGAGCCTATATAAGACGACCTTATATAAGACGAGCTTCAAGATTCGTTGGAGAAACCGGGCGTACATCTTTTATGTAAGACAACTGAGTCAGTGGACTGTTCTAACAGACCAACCATCAATTTTACTCTAATCTTAAAATAAATATGTAAAAAAATTAACAACATAAATTATAAGTAGACAACTTTGTTACGTTAACAAAATTATTTATGGAAGTAATATAATGTGACATAGGCATAGTTAATGTATAATTTTTTCCTAGAGTATTTTTATTTTAAATTAAAAACAAGGTTAGCTATTTACGTCGACATAAACAAGCATTTCAAGGCAAGCTCATTACAAACGAAAATTTCAATGAGGGAGAGGAATGCTCACGAATATTACATCCCTCGCACTGCATCGCATTCCCAAGGGTGTTTCCGCGTTGGCGAATCTAGCGCATGAACCTCAAGAAATCTTTACCACCACTTGCAGAAAAGGGAATATATATATAAATATCTAGTTTATATCTCATAGTATTATAAGAATCGGATTATTCATCAGGATTTGTATTTTCAAAGTTAAAAAGAAAATTATAATGCAGAGTATAGAGTAGTGCACTTAACAGTAGGGAATACATACAGGCATATTAATTAGAGAAAAACAATTGTTAGTACTATTAAAGACAGGTCTACCGGTTTCAAAACATTCTTTTGAATTTTGTATATATAATGATGACCGAATACGCGAATCTACGATCATATTTATAATTAAAAATATGTACAACATGTACAATTTATTTCTGAATGCAAAACCCTTTCTTTTACTTAGATATTACTAGTCATTCTGAATTATTTTCAATTTATATATAAAACGGAAATACAATATAAGCGATTCTGGAACCTCCTACTATGACCTACAGCCAGGTCAAGGAGGAGGAACAGGTTCCAGAGTGCCTCAAGATCGGGAGGAGGTTCTAGAATCGGCTTGTACCAACACTATCTAACATAGTAGTATCGGTGGTGTTGCTTGTACACACTACTAAGAAGATAAACTGCAATAACTACCAAATGTTCGCTGCTTTATTATATAATGAGACTTTGATTATGATCGTATACGTGAACCCTTGATTTTATTAAAACCTTGAACCTGCATCACACGTATTTTTCAAAGTCCCTGCATAAAACATTATCAACCTTTGTGCAAACCAAACAACATATTAATGTTGCATTAGCCCGTATTCACCAACATCCCATAAACTTTATAGGTCTCATAAGCTATTGAATGTATAAATTGACAACATCATTGTGACAGAATATGCCAAAACAAATGTCAAACACCTTGAATAGCACTTGCGATTGGAGCTTTGATGACACCTTTTGTTTTATTATTCAGTGTTTCCAATAGAGCGAATCTAAAGTAACTACATTCTCTAGATAATGTATTTATTGTTGCTATAACAACGAATACTTATAGGTTCAATAGCTATTGATAGATTTATGGAACGTCGGTGAATACGGGACTTAATCATTTATATTACAAGTTGTTGTATTTTGCACGATACATTCATCTGATAAACGTTAACATCGTACACTTTTTTGTGTGTCCATAAAAAAAACACACGTATAAATGAATCATCAGCCTGTACAGTTCGAGCGTATTGCACGGGTTAATTCATGCGCAGCTAAATCACCCCGCCTTTGTATGTTTTTACAATTTTTCAGCACCCCCTCTCGCCCGCGCGACTATCTGCAAAAATATGCAGTAAATAACAAACTAATGCGCGTCCATAAATCATCCCGCTGCATAAATATCTCGCGCCACCGGTACGCGTTTTTAAAATCGCACTATGCTAATGCCGAAAATTCATTCAGAATTTATGAATGCCAGGATAAAAGTACGATATATAGAGCATGGACTTTTCTAATATGCATTTTTGTATGTGTTACAGGTATACTGTTACTATACTATCACATAAATGTCAACTTAAAGATATTTTCTCCCGCAAAACAAAAACATCATATGAATGAATAAGTTATAATTAGTGATGGGGAGAATCGACAACTTTTGAGAATCGAGAACATTCAGGAATCGAGAACTTGGAATCGAGTACTAAAAAACGAGAACCGAGAACAGTTTTCGAAGGTATCGAGAACCGAGACACGAGAATCGAGACACGAGAATCGATACACGAGAATCGATACACGAGAATCGAGACCCGAGAACCGAGCACTGAGAACCAAGAACCGAAAAACCGAGACCTTTCGTGAGTATACAAAGGCACTAAATTCAAAATTGTGTTCCCTAGTCGGCGTACTTTACAGATTCGTTTATTCCTGCACAAGTACGATTTATTTTAAACGTTCAAAGTTAGTTCTCGGTTAATTGAAGTTCTCGATTTTCTGTTCTCGATTCTCGTCCTACAATTAAATCAGTGAGTGGAAAACCCGTAAATCATAGTTTAGGAAAAATCTGTTTTGTGGGAAATGTATACATACATACACAACAATTAGATGTACAATGGATAGACGTCATCTTCTACAACTCTCCTGTACATCTAATTGTTGTGCCATGTATACTTTTCCTACAAAACAGATATTATCTAAACTATGATTTTGCAGTTATATGGTTTTACCACTCAGGGCCGGTTCTACAATTAACATTTAACTGGAGTATAAGGCTATACGTGGAATAAGTTTGAGATATTGGTGTCAAAATTTCACACTTATTCCACGAATAGCCCTATTCTCCAGTTAAATGTCAATTGTAGAACCCGCCCTAAGTGATTCAATTATAACTAGCTGACCTACACTGATTAGATCTAATAAGATCGAAATCTAGAAATATCTACAAGGCCAATCTTATAAAACATATATAAGTGTGAATCCACCCCTTAGCAATCTACTAAGGGTTGGATTCACACTTATATATGTTTTAAGAGATTGGCCTTGTGCTGATATCTCAAGCCCTCTGTTTTGGAATATTATTCCATAGAGGGCATCCTGATGGCATGATCATGTTGACGGTTATTACCATATGGATGTGCATGGCTAATTGATGTGGTGCCGCCAGAGTTAGCGTTTAACTTTCTTCCTAGGTGGTTAGTTGTATCACAAAAATAATTGAATACCGATTACTAAATTACGCTCTACTGATTCTCAGTGTTCGTGGCCAAGCTAGCAATGTGCTGAAATCTTTAATAGACTTTATAATTAAACTATTTGCGTTTCACAAAATTGCACGGTGTTTCAACATGCATTTGCGCGGCCTCGCCTGGTTTCGAATGTAAATAATAGTAAAACGTTCCGTTTCCTCATGTATTTACCGAAATCTAAAATTAGCCGCAAATAATAATAAAATGTGCTTTACGACCAGGCCAGCAGCACGTGTACGGTGGAAGGCCTCTTACGCAAAAAAAAACAAGCATCGTGACGTGGTTACGCTTTGGAAAAACAATGCGCAAAACAAATATGCACGTACGTAGTTGATAAGACACACACACTTACACAAATTATTGTGATATAGGATAATCATGGGTGAATTGTACAGTAGTCAGAAATATTTATAAACCGTAACTAACCCCCGTATTCACCGACGTTCCATAAATCTATCAATAGCTATTGAACCCATAAGTATTCGTTGTTATAGCAACTATAAATACATTCATTATCTAGGGAATATAGTTACTTTAGATTTTCTCTATTGGAGAGAAAATGCATGAAAATTCATAGTTTTTAGATTTGCTCAGACCTGTAGCGCGACACGCCGATTTGTAATCTGTAATGAAAGCGTCAAATTTTTCGACCATTTTTGAATGAGCAATGACGTCATCTACAATTTTTTCAAATGACAACCGAATTTTTTTATTACGGATTCTGAAAAGGATTATTTTTTCTGCGATCAGCGATATATATTACGATACAGGTAACATAAGGAAATTTCCGAGAAAAATCATTTTAAATGTTAGAGGAGATTCAAAAGGTGAACAAGAGGCTAAAGGAGTGTGCCTCTGCCCCTTCGCAGAGGCACACTCCTTTAGCCTCTTGTTCACCTCTTGAATCTCCTGTAACATTTGAAATGATTCTGGCAGATTTTCAAGGGTAGAATAAATTTACATTTGGCAAAGTGGGAAGGAGTTGTAGCGAGATGACGTGGATTAAAGAAGAACTGCGGAGTCACATGAGGAATTATCTTGACTCGTAAGGTGAGCTTCTTCGGAAGAAATTGATATCTGCCTGTTTTTCGTATTGAAGATAAACAGACAGATATTAATTTCTTGTGAAGAAGAAGCTCACCTTACGAGTCAAGATAACTCCTCATGTGCCACCATCTGTCTTCGACCCCGCAGTTCTTCTTTAGTCCACGTCATCTTGCTACAACTCATCTCCCTCTTTTTTTCAGAATTAATATCTATACACATCTATTAAAATTTCAATAAATAACTTCATTTCTCATCCTATACAAGCAGTGTGTTGTTTCCCACACACAGACACACCTCATCCCAGAGAGATGATTTACTACAGCAGCCGCACACCATAAATCAATCCGCGAAAACTAGTTTTCAATTATTAATCGATCGCTCAATTTCTTTCGCTAGAAGGAACCTGCGGTCGGTGCGGACGGCGGCGCGTATTATTGCGGTGCTAATCTGGCGCCGGGCAAGTACACGGTCGTGCGGCGGCAATCAACAGGTCGAGAGGCGCGGGTGTGTGTGTGCGCGAGGAAGTTGTGTGGTGCGGCTGTAAGTGGGGCAGCGCCGCCGCGTGTGGTCATCCGCGTGTGGGAGGCGATGCTATCGGCGCGTGCTTCACGTCAGAGCCGGGGATTACCACAGATTGATTACCGCAATCATCGCGTCGTCTACACAGTGTATTCAGACGGCTGGTTGGCATTATTCGGCAACGGGGTTAAAGAACAATGGGGGTGGTGGCGGCGGCAACGGGAGGGTAATTAATGCGACTTCAGCGAGACACACTGTGCACCATTGTATGGATGCCGGAAATCTGGGGAAATTACATACCGAGCAATCGTGTTGCTTGATAATTGAGCTCTGGTTAATGTCGCTTAATTAATTTTCTTTAGCTCGGATTTGGAAATAACGAGTATTTATGAATAGTTTTTGTTGGATCATAATTAGTAATGGAAACTATCGGAATGAATTTTACTATCGATAATAGTTATAAATAACTGTTACGGCCACACACTGCGTGTGGGAACGTAACCAAAATCGCCCCTGTTTGATAACCGTAAAGATGTTTATTGCTAGAAATAGAGATATAAATAGATGATATTTCAAGTGGGCGCGAGATGTGCATTCGCAAAACCGCCCATAAAGCGATTAGCGAGAATTTTGAAGTTTTTTTGTAATGATAGTTATAGATAACTATGTAAATAAACAGAAGTTGAATGGTTGTGGCGTCTACTATGTGGTAATTCGTAGTAGACGATTCATCTCCTTCATGGACATAAATTATCAATAACAATCGACTAGAGCATATGTAGCACAACGAATCATACTTTAAACACATTCCTGAAGAAGATAATATACAGTATACATGGTACACTAGAAGACGAAATTAGTCAAACATAATTCGGATTCAGAAACGAACTCGATACTAGAGAAGCATATTTTGCTCTAAATGTCCTGATGCAGACATGCCTAGACGTGAACCTAGACTTATACATAGGTTTTATCGACTATATTAAAGCATTTGATAAAGTACGATACACCGTACTATTATATGGAGTAGAAGTATGGACACTCAAGAAAGCAGACATTGAAAGGCTAGAGCAGGAATGAGAAAACAGAGGCCCTTCAAAGATTTTATATTTTGACTATTATTTCTACTGTGTTCCGCAGTCTCATTGTACCCTAGGCGTGTTAACTTAATTTCTGGAAATGATGCCGACATTATAGATTAGTGTCTCATCTATGATCATTTCTGTATTTTTTTATACTAGATATATTTGTCAAGAAAGAGATAATTTGAGTTAATCTATTCTCTTGTGTTGCAGTTAAGACTCCACGTTACGCTACCATTTGCTATTGAACAGATGATTGTTTTCTTTAAGTCAAAGTTTTGTTGTTTACTTTAGAAATGAGCTCAGGAAACACCTCTTCCTGAGCTCATTTCTAAAGTAAACAACAAAACTTCGACTTAAAGAAAACAATCATCTGTTCAATAGGGCATAAAAACATCAGGAAATCTATGTTTTATGCCCTGAAGCCCCTTCTTCTAAGCTCGTTTCTAAAGTAAACAAGCTAGCAACAAAAATAATTGTAAGCAAACATTCTTGAAAATCAGTATTCTTTTTTTTTGTTGGTTGTCAAGGAATCAAAAATTTGGCCATGTCATTTTCAAAATTAAAACGGCTGGCTGAAAATGGCCGCCCGACTTAAAATAATGTCATTCTCGTGAAAATTAGTTCACACAGGGGTTTTCGGGAGCAAGCAATTCGAATACTGAATACAAAATGGCCGACCGACTTTGCCAAAAATTGGGAAAGTTATTTATTTATTAATGAACACGCACTGCATGTATGATAATAATATTGCAGATCCGCAGTTAAACGAAGTTAACGTTCCATTATGAAGGACATCAATAGCAGAGCGTGTGGCTTAGCAAATGAACTTATAAAATAGACCCCCAGGGCAGCAAAAATCTAAAAAAAAACTTCTATCTTTAGAGTGTTATCAATCGTGAGGCTTTTCCGCAGGTCAAGGGAGAAGCTCAGAGGAGTTTAATCACCCGGTATATACCTTAATTTCAAAGAAAACCTCAGAAAAACTGTGAAAGGTGATTCGCGAAAATTCTCTCTCCTCTGGGGATCGAACTCAGGCTCCCCCAATGCTCAGTATGAGACGGACGACGCCTCTAACCACTCAACCACTGAGCTGGGTGCGCCTCTAACCACTCAACCACTGAGCTGGGTGCGCCTCTAACCACTCAACCACTGAGCTGGGTGCAAAAATCTATAAGTACTAATTTTCAAGATAAGTTCGCTTAAAATTGGACTTTTGGGCATCTAGGAGCATTATGCGATTGTGAATTATAATGACTATTTTTAGTGACAATCGTGCTCAGAACAAATAAAAAAAACTGGTTTAATATGTAGATTTTTTTTTCTGCTGGAACACTAATACAGTTCGGTTTAATAATAAAACACTCAGCGTGGTAATATTTGAATAATTTATATACCTGTAGCACGAATTAAGTAATAAAACTGTCGCGATTAATGTAGCTGGCATAATAAAACAGCCGCCGTAAAAAAAATTGCTTTCAGTTTTTATTGTCATTCCGTTAAAATAATTGATTTATGCCCGCTTTCGATCAATTATAATTGACTAAATTGCTACGACTTCTTGGATTAATTAGGGTCATTCGTTTCTAATGCTACTAGTGATTGGTTTCTAATCTTAGCAGCTTTTATTGAGCGTGTGTGAATACAAATATCAAACAAATTAGGTGTATAAATGTTTGGTGTTTGGGAGAGGAAAATCTAAACTTCATTTACACTCATCATGGCTATTCATCCAAACTGCATATATATGTCAAAATATTAAACGTGAATTAATTTATATTTCTCTGTTTTTGGATATGTGCTGTGTAGACATCTCGATTAATAGTAGTAATACTAATTAGTTATAAAAAAATGTTATCTATTATTTTATTACTTCTATAAATTTAATATATTACTTCATTTATGCCCGTATTCATCATCATTTCATAAACTTTATAGGTCCCATAAGCTATTCAATGGATCATTGTGACAGAATATGCCAAAACAAATGTCAAAAACACCTTGAATAGCGCTTGCGATTGGAGCCTTGATGACACCTTTTTTATAATTATTCAGTGTTTGCAATAGAGAGAATCTAAAGTAACCATAGATAATGTATTTTTTATTGCTATAACAATGAATACTTATGGGTTCAATAGTTATTGATAGATTTATGGAACGTCGGTGTATACGGGGGTTATATATGTAATTTGGAATATTTTTATTTGTTCCTTCAAGTGATTCAAGTAAAATTCAAATTTAGATGTAATTTTAAACTTTCCTTTAAAAATTTTGAAGTTTGCGCTGTTGTACGAAAATGTACTATAATTTTCGACCAGTTTGTACGATATTTTAGAAGTAGATCTCTGGCAACGCCGCCGTCATGTTATGTGAGTATCCGACCGACAGAGTTTTGAGTCGAAATCGAATTTCAGCTTCTATCTCAGATTCACTTGAAACCGAAACTTTTTAAAGTGTAAATTTGCGACGGATTTACTTAATTTTTCTTCAGTTTTTAGTTATAATATGGGCTAGATATAGTGAAGAGAAATCTAATTCAAATCTATCATACGAGGGTTGTTTTTTATGTTATAACAACTACAATCAGAAGTTATGCAATTTTTTTGGCTGAAACTTGAACTATAAATCTCTAAATGTCCTGATATAGACATGCATAAATGTGAACCTAGGCTTATACATAGGTTCTATCGAGTATAACAAAGCATTTGATAAAGTATGACACAACGTACTATTATATGAAGTAGAAGCATGAACACTCAAGAAAGCAGACATTGAAAGTATAGAGCAGGAGGCCCTAGAAAAAAAGAATACCGATTTTCAAGAATATTCACTTACGATTATTTTTGTTGCCATTCCTGGCTGGCGAATTAATTTTGAAAATCAGTATTCTTTTTTTTTAGTCGTCAATGCAATTTTTTGGCTGAAACTTGTACTATAAGCCATTATGACCAAAACGTACATCATTCGTCTTAATTTTGTGCTTTAGAGCACTTCATTTCAACGCTACACAGCTACAACCTCATCTCACTGAATCGACTGTTTGAACGATATTAAACACTTACTGGTGATTATATTGAAGGATTGTAATGCAGTTTCACTTGTAAGTTCAATTGATTTATATGTATGTTGCCACTATTTTATTTACAGCCCTTATATTCCAGGCCTCTGCTGAATTTCTGAATTCAGAAGATGTTTTCGGTGAAAACTCTTACCGATAATACGGGTTTCCAAACGGGGAACAGTAGAAGGGGTCCGCGTGCATCGGCAGCATCGGGCACATCGGATGAGGCCCCATGCGCGGGGGGTGGGAGCCGCCGGCCCCCACCAGCTGGCCGCCCCCAGCGCAATTCGTGCTGACCGGACTGCAGGTCCTCACGGGCATAGAAGTGAAAAGCGGCGGCGGCGGGACTCGGCCCGGAAAGTTCCAGACCGCGGGCCGACGGAGGCGGCGGGAGGAGCGTGCGTCGTCCGTGCTGCCCCGCGTCGTTTTTCTCGCTCGCGCCTTATTCACAACACAACGACGACACTGGGTGTCCACGTGAGAGATGACCTAGCGCGCGCCGGGGGCGGCTGGCACACGCACGGACAAACCCGCTCCCCCAGGACGTCATATAAATAGAGAGCCCGCATTACCCAATTATTTCATTTAAAGAAATCAATCACATTCTAATGCGTTGCATTATGATACTCGCGCATGTCAACAAGAGGACTCGGTAAAAAACTTTTCTCGCACTCCACACAAAAACCGACCGCACACGCCGCCCCCTCTTGAAATGCAGAGCACTTTAGAAACTGGGTTAAAATTAAAAGCGTCGCATATATGCAAGCGCACTGTTATTATGGGAGATAACGCGAGTTATGTGGGATATGTTAGGCTCATGTGATAGAACTGAATATTCCCATATACCGGCAGCATATTCCAGGACCGATATTGATCATGTTGGGGGTTCGGAGAGAGAGACCGCTCGCAGCGCCGGCCACGCTGCCCACACATAGATCGGCATCCAGAAGACTGGCTCATCCGCACCGCGACCCGTCTGTTATATCCCACGACAATCGGAATGAGTTTTTAAAATAAACCGATGACCAGGGGTCAATCGTACCATCCTCATCATCATCATCCTCGAGCGTCGTCTTACTTTCGTGGGATCAAGGACGACACCGAAGATGTAACATACGCACACAACAAAGGAGTTGTTTTGTTTTCGTTTATTCTGCGGGTATAAATCTCGGCCTGTTTGCATTACAACGACATACAAAAAAAAATACAAATACCACGTAACCTGTTTGTGGTACATATATTTCCTTACAACTGTGCGCGCGTTGGCTACAATTCATAAAGCAAGTACGTTCGCTGTGATGAATTTGTAGGTGCTACTGCCTACTGTTGTTGCCACGAATGTTTTACAAAAGATAATATATTTTATGCAATTAACAATAGGCAAGCAACTTAAATATCAAACTAGCATAATTTAAGGCAAAGGAAATATTAGGCAGTTTATTAAACTGGGTGAAATACCTGTTGTCACGAGGGATGCTTTTCAATTACAAAAACTACTACGACTATGTAATTCTATATAAAACTGGCGATCGATATTCGGGTTCTTCTGCCGTGTGTTAATTGTATGTATATGTAATTTTTGGGGTTTACTATTTCAAAAAAATGTCCCCGGGTAACATTACACTATTTTTCTCAATTTTGTATAAATTAAGACTTATGGGCCAGTCATAATAAGCGTGGTATTGGTAACGAGGGGTAAGCAATGTTTTGCATGTCTATAACGATCGAGACGTTCAGAATTGGGCAGTAATGGATCCCTGTTAATGGTGTGGGATAATTAAGCGTGATCTGTGATTGTTTAAATCCTTGGTTTCATAGGAAATTTATGTATATTTAAATAAATCTGGTAATCCAGAGAGCGGTATACTTCAAAGTATTGAGAAAATGTCATGAATTACACTGGAATCTGGTGCGTTATTCAATTACATAACACCCTGGATGGGGTTTGATCCTGCAACCCCCACTAGCACAAAAGTCATAACTGACCGATCGGTCAGCTTCTAACTATTGTCTTCGTTTATATATAATAGGGATGTATGTGTAGATATTGAAAAGTGTACTGTGTTTGACGAATTTTTAAACTTGCAAGTTTATGTCTAAATATTCATGCTCAGTATAATATCATTACAAATTGTATTGTAGTTGCTGTATTGATATGAAATCGACATTTTTATATTTAATATTATTATTAAAAACACATATAGTAATGAGCGTATAAAATTTCAAGTGTATTTTAATTTTTATTTCTTTTGTGATTTAGAATCAAACTGAGTTTTAGGAAACATACGTTTTTCCACAAAAATAGTGATAGTATAATACTGTTATTAAGTACCGCCATCTGTATACTTATGATATCGCAGATAACGATTTTGGTGAATTCGTTAAACAATCCCAATTCAGTGAAATATTAATAAATTTACTATTCCCAATAAGGAATGGTTATAATGAATCTATATATTTTTTGAATTATTTAAGTACACCAGGCTGTATTTAATTGTAGCTGGTCACGTCTGACCAACCATCAATTTACATCTCATATTTCTGACAACAAATGCTAAGGTGGATTGAGATAAGATCGTTAACTGCCTGAGTTTATTTTAATAGATGTTCAATTGTAATCGCTAATAGGCAGAAATCTGTATTAGATTATGATGAAATGAAAACAATAAAAAATAAATAGAATGCAAAATTGTTCCTCTCTGAGTGATTAAGTTATTAAGCTATTAATCGAACATGATTAATTTCCACCACGCACCTATTTTACCGTGCACCGTGCCATCTTCATGGTTTCATTAATTGACCCGAGCCGCGTACGTACGTCCATCAATCGTACCCATGATTGATTCCCCCCTATCGACGTGCGGACAATGCGTGTTTTCGAGTCAGTAACCCGTCCTTGGAACGCCACCGCGGATAATTAATGTGCTTCCACGAATTCCTAGAACTTCATACTCATACACTCACATACACACCACACTAGGGCCAATCTCTCATACGTTCTCCTGTGCGCAGCAGTAGTAAGCGCGGGTTTAATTAACTAATGATGATGGCGACCTGCATACTGTTGCGCTTTCGTGACTGCGATTATGCATATTAAGCTCATTTTATCATCATATATTAACATCTATTATGATCTTTTATAGAGATCTCAACATGAACATGAATATTATTAGAATTACTAGCACTAATACAGGTTTTAAAGTATTCAGCTTTTAATAAACGCTAAACAATGGGATGTCATACTAATTATGAAACTTTATTGTTGGAAATTTATTTAATAAGAGTTGATGACTAATATTCCTACTTATAGAATGTAACAGATACGACTGTATGTCTGCTATACAGTCGTACTTTCTCGTTCAAGTACGTATCAGACTATGGCACTCTTGATTCCATGCTGCCGATTTCTATGATATTTTTTATCATTGATTTATTATATAATTAATTATTTATTCGTGGTTCTGTTGGTAAGAGAGGTTTATCTCTTACAAACAGGACCACGAGACTTCTTCGAGGGATAACTAAGGTTACCTAGTTAATAAATCAATGATAAAAAATATCATAGAAATCGGCAGCATGGAATCAAGAGTGCTACAGTCTGATACTACATGTTACAAAGAAGTACTCGCACTAAAGGTTCATCCACATCGTCACACCTCGATGATGAAGTGAATAGCTAAACCAAGACATCTCTACAGCCTTTGAAACAAAACGTACAATCACTACAATCTCATTACGGGCGAATTTAAAGATAAGATAGGCGCAAGAACGAGTGACGTATAATTTGCGAGGTTACACGGACGATGAAACCACCGTGTACAAATGCTGGTAAACTACCCAGAAATGCAGGGCCTCTATACGATTAACTCTAAAGATAATCTAAAAGGTAAGAGGACTTGGAGGAGCGCGTCAAAACACTCGATCTCATTCGACTTCGACATCATGACCGATAAGAAACAAATACGTTGTTGTTAGTACTGAAAAGATTTAATACAGGAAACGACCATCGGCTGGTAAGAGGCCCCTAGACCTAGACATCTCTAGTTCAACTGGAAACATCCAAATTAATCAAGAAGACCAATCGACGATCGACACACGGCCCAAGGCTAGGATGCTCAGAAAAAAATGAAGTAAAGCCTCAAAACAGGAAATGCCAACGACATGAATGAGAAAATACGTAGGAACTATTCAGGAAGCCGCAGAAGAGATCCAACAAGACATCAATCGAAGGAACTCATGAAAGAACAACGCGAAAAACAGCCAACGTCGGGACCACCCGACTACAGAACACTAGGCAACAGAACTAAAAAGGCCATAAAAAAGATGTACGTCTTTTTAATACATAATACATTAAAAGGCCTATAGAAGACAACAAGGGCTCAAAATAAAATACAAAATTCCTACTTATAGAATGTAACAGATACGACTGTATTACTGCAATGCAGCCGTTCAACGATCAGTAATCAGTTTTTCTCTCTTCTGTCAACCTAGAAAAAAAGTTTAGATATGTAGTATTGCTGCTTAAGCCTTGGTTTTTTAGAAAAGCGGTCACTTAAAAGCGACCGTTTTTGACGTCATTTAGACATCACAAAAATAGTTTTAAGTATATGCAATCGAATAACTCACAATTGTTCATCGTAATTAATTACGATTTTGTAGTACGTTGACGTATTACTCTTTATAGGAAACGAAAATCAGGGGTTTGGGCGACGAAATGTATCAATAGCTATTGAACCATTAGTATTAGTTGTTATAGCAACAATAAATACATTATCTAGGACATGTAGTTACTTTAGATTCGCTCTATTGGAAACACTGAATGATTGAACAAAAGGTGTCATCAAAGCTCCAATCACAAGCGCTATTCAAGAAGTTTGACGTATGTTATGGCAATTTCTGTCACAATGACGGTTTAAATTAGTCCATCCAATAGTATATTGGACCTATAAAGTTTATGGGATGTCGGTGAATACGGGCATTAGTCAATTAACAAAAACTGTATGAATTTTCACACTTGCAATAATTTAGTCTGATTCAAATTTCTACCAATCATCCATTTAGTTGCATAAATAAAATGCTACGACGCATTCATGATGCTCATTTTCTAAAATTACAACGAGTGAGAGAAGCTGAGGCACGCGGACTCTCCTCTATAAATGAATATTGTTTATTAAAACCAGTCAACGGACAAACACATAGACCAGTGGAAACATACCATGCAGGAAAGAGAGGCTAATAAAATTGGAGCAAAAAGACCGAACGCTGCCGTTGCCATGGTAACCGTAACGTGAAGGTACAGGTGGACTCAAAACGCGACAAGAATCTCTCTTTATGCCGCTGCAGCTACTACATACAATTCGCGCGCACACATCTTCCCTCGCGAAAATACTATTTCAAATTAATGACCCGTCCCCGTTGTCCGGCGGTGAATAATCAAGTGGGCGTTTAATAACACCACCGCAGTCGATACAATTACAATGTGACGTCTTAATCGGCGGCTAATGAGCCGCACTCACCGGGGGGCTTCCTCTTGAATGAAAACAGCGCGCTTTTTTTTTGTACCCTATTGCATTATTCAAACCGCACGCGCGCTACTGCCGTTCAGTTTTTTTTTCGTTCACGCTTTTTGTCAATTCAATCACTTTCTTTCGAGTACATCTCCGGTGATATCTTAATTATCGCCCCCCAATCGCACACGTCTATAATGAATCGAGTGCGCGCATTGTTCTGTCGCGGACTGTACGGCCTGGGAAGCTGAAAATAAAAGAGCGCGCGAGCTCTCTGGTGATGTAGGCTGCTGCTGCAGGGAGCGAGAGAACTGGTTTGGGGTCCCCGCGACATGCCGTCTCGTTCTAATAAGACACCCGATGTAGATAACAAATTTAATTCGTCATCGCATCAAAATATTACTATAAAAACCAAGTACAATGAGGGGGGACTGGTGATTAAAAATCCTGTCGAGCTGTTAATTTCTTGATTATGAAACATGGTTGTAATGTACATGTTTAAGCTTTTAACAACGAAAGTTTTCGGGCGACACACTTAGAGGTGTATTTTATGGGGTGCTTTTACCCATGTTTTATCAGGGAATCGATAAAGAAGGGAGGGTGTGTGTATGTGTGTGTGCTATCTACTCATTCTTACAATGTATAAATACATCTAGCTTTAAGAAGGCCTACAACTATACCTGTATGGAATATTGCATGAACGCGTTCTTGAATTGATCACGGGATGTTGAATGTTTACTCACCTGTAACAAGAAATAAAAATGATATTAGAGAAATAGAAATTTAAAAGCATTAAAGAGAAACTTATATATTTTATTAATATGATATAACTAATACCCTAGGAGGAAAGTTAAACGCCATCTGGCGGCATCACATCAATTAGTAATGCACACCTATATGGTAATAACCGTCAACATGCTCATGCCATCAGGATCACCGGGTAGTGCCCTCTATGGAATAATATTTCAGATCTAATAAGAACGAAATTTAGATATGTAGATTGCTAAGAGGTGGGTTCACACTTATTATATGTTAAATGACATATGGACTATAGTCCAGTCGGCAAATACATTCTACCAGAACCAAATTTTGAAATTAATGAAATTTTAGTATATTGTTCGGGGTTGGTGTAGGGTGTGGAATCTGAGTTTTCGACCTCAAGAGACCTGTGGAAACTTTGGATGGGACAAAAAACGACACTTTCGTTTTTCTTCTTTAGTTTTTTTGCTTATATCTTCTAAACCATGGCTTTTTCGAGGATATGTCCATATACAAAGTTTTAGAGCATTAAATTTCCTTCAATTTACGTTGGTCAACGTTATTTTTTAATCCAAAACTTACCGAGATACAGCAGTTCAAAGATGGGGCAAATTTCTCAACTTGTGAAAAATACGAGAAAATGCATTTTTCTGCTTCTTAACTTTTATGCTTCGACATATCTATGTATATTATACATACAACCTATACTCCTCGACCCACTGTCCTCCCCCTACGGTTCTCCACCACAAGTCACGTCGAATTTAGCTGTTTTGCCAGTTTTGGTTCTCTGACTTCTTGTAAGAAACATCCGATGATGAAATTTGGCATAACTTTTCACACAACAATCTTTAGAAGATATAAGCAAAATACTGAAGAAAAAAAACGAATATTTCAAGACATATATAAGTGTGAACCCACCTGTTAGCAATCTACATATCTGGATTTCGATCTTATTAGATCTCATCAGTGTAGCTCAGCTAGTGAGGATGAATCCACACAATATCTCGAGTGGTTATATACAAATATGATACAACTAATCGCGTAGGATGGCGTTTAACTTTCCTCCTAGGGGGTTAGTTGTATCATATTTGAATATTTCAAGGTTTTTTGCCCTCCCTGAGATTCCATAGGTCCCTCGAGGTCAACAACTACAAATCCCACCCCAATCCCGAACAATATCCGAAAGGTTCATTAACTTCGGAATTTTGTCACGATACCCCTTTTTTGAGTTGCCGACTGGACTACTAGGCCAACCAATGAAGAGGTGAAAGAGCAGTGCGAAGATCCAAATATAGTAAGAGTAGTAAAAGCCGAAAGACTTCGGAGGATATAACACACAACGAATATCTCACACTACAGTTCCAAAGCAACTTCTAAGCTGCACTAGAAGAGGAAAAATGATAAGGAAAAGCCCTGTTAAAAGATGGAAAGTACAAAAGGATTTCGATAGTTCTGGATAGTTGGCTGGAGAGTAGCATAGCTACAGACACTTAGGCCTCAAAATGGGCCCATTGTGAAACCTCCATTTAAAGCTACTCGCTCGTCCCACCAGTTAATTTTGCGTGCGAGCTGCAAAACTCTGACGGGTGAGGAGTTGCCAATGTTGGCCATACTAAGCCAGCAGTATTAGATGCTTAGTATTTACTAGAGCTGGGCAGAGGCATATTACATGCTCTGCTGTTTCTAGTTCTTCATTGCATCCTCTATATACTAACAAAAGGATCTAGATCAATTAGGAATAAAAGACTGGAAGGAGAAAGCTGCAGATAAAAAGAACTAGCGTAAAAAAAATTGCTAATACCTCTTGAAAAATTACCATATAAAATATTATTGAATAAAATTTACTTGATTACATTATAATCAATTAAATTAGCTCTAAAATATGTATATAGTGTAAACCACAGTCTTTAACACATAATTTAGTTAAGTATCCTCTGTAAGAAGCAAATGTGATCAATTTGCAGAAAACGCAGCATTTTACTTTGAAATGTTATTTTGGTGCATGCGCCGGTCACACCGAGTTATTGGAACAAATATTCTGTTTAAAAAATTTAACAGGTAAGGGCCGGTTCTACAATTGACATTTAACTGGAGAATAAGACTGATTCGTGGAATAAGTTTAAGTTTGAGATATTGGCGTCAATGTCTCAAACTTATTCCACGGATAGCCTTATTCTCCGGTTAAATTTCAATTGTAGGACCGGCCCTAAATATAATTTAGTAATCATAGTTTACATCGGGTTTAAAAACTATATATTCGTGTTGACTTTATAATCTTTTCTATCCTGATCTACTACCATTAGATTTATTAAATGAAATAGACGCTAAAGCGAAGCGGTGTCGACAAAAACGGTCGTATTTTGACGTCACACATTTCTTTTACTTATATTTAAATAAATCCGGTAATCCAGAGACCGGTATACTACAAAGTATTGAGAAAATGTCAGGAATTACACTAAAATCTGACTAGTTATTCAATTACATGTACTTAAAACGTATCTTGTAATATGTAAATGACGTCAAAATCGGCCGATTGCTAGAAAACCAGGACCAGGACAGTAAAACATATATTTTTTTGTGTGAAGTAAAAATGACGTCAAAGCGGCCACTTTTCAGCGACCGTTCTCCTAGGAAACTAAGGCTTACGCCCTGGTTTCCGGTGTCGCCAAAAGCGGCCGTATTTAACGTCATTTTGACGTCACACATTTTTTTATGTATATTTAAATCAATCTGGTAATGCAGAGAGCGGTATACCTCAAAGTATTGGGAAAGTGTCAGAAATTACACTAGAATCTGGCTAGTTATTCAATTACATGTACTTGTAAACGTATCTTGTAATGTGTAAATGACATCAAAAACGGCCGTATTTATCGACACCGCTTGCTAGCAAACCAGGACTTAACGAAACTGTGTTTGTAGTTTGATCGATATTTTTGTATGAAGGAAATTACATAAGAACTATTTTTATTTAGTATTCATTTGTAATTGTATATAAATATACATTGTACATACATTATGGTGTCAGCCTATATTTCAAATATACTCGCCGCCATAAATAAACACCCAGTAAACGTCGGTGTATTTTGAATATTTCAGAAAACGTTTTCTAAAAAATAATAATTAACAAATACCTAACAATTTCATCATAGGTGGGTGGGTCTGTGCCCCTTCAATTGCGGCCTCGTAATTTGTAATTTCGAAGCTAATTATGAGATTATGAGGTTACGTTACGTGCAGCTACAAACCGCACCGCCTCCACCGCAATCTAGCTAACTTTTCGCCCGACGTATTGCAATTACGCGACGCCGGATATAGGGTAAATCTGCGAATTGGGATATCCGTAAACGGTATTGTGTGTTATGCGGCTTATTAATACAACGGCGGCGGCGATCGTTCGCTCGCTCGCTTAGTTCCTCCACACGGATGTTACGGCCCGAGAGATCCAGTTTGATTCGGTCGGAGAGCAACATTAACGAAGTATTAGCGCAACGGAGTAATGGAATAACGGCGATACGAAATATATGTCTGCTCTAATTAACTAGCAACAAGTGTACGACGAAAGACCATTGGCACCACTTACAGTTATAAGGTGTGAGACGATTTGGAAAGGGCCGTCTTATAAATTGTAAGAGTCTTATGCCATTATCCTTAAATGCTTGTGGAACATCATGGAATGTTAATGACTCATGTTTTAAAATGTATTATTGACGACAAAGTAAATATGCATAAAAACCATTTCATTAAAAAAAATCGCATTAAATTATCCTTAAAATCATCCTGAAATGTTTCATCAATTGATTAATCATTACCAAGATGTTTAACATCTGTCAACGTCATGGCGTTTGCGGTGGCGACCTACCGATGGCTCTGTCGGTCAACATTTGCACATTTTGATGTCCTTAAACGGATAATGAATTAAATTACCAAATTAATTCAAATTACAGTTACCCTTGAATTATAATCAAGACATGTAAATAGTTAGATGGTACTACCACCATTCTACCCTAGGTATTGCAGTAGCAATTATGTATTGGCGTTAGATGTCTTGGGAGTATATTATTTTACTATCATACAGCTTAAAAAAGAAGTAATGTGTAATTCTTGGTTATTATAGTGACACTGACAGTGGCATTAAACTACCAAATGCCCTAAATACTAACTTTATTGGTGATTAGTTTCACACCTATACAAGTCTTGTCCATTTTATTAGTAATTATAGCAATTATAATAATAGGTATGGCATGAATTGACTGGCAGAGCCATCAGTAGGTCGCCACCGCAAACGTCATGACGCTGACATACGCTGAACATCTTGGTAATGATTAATCAATTGTAACATTTCAGGACGATATTAAAGATAATTTAATGCAACTTTTTTTTAATGTAATGTTTTTCTTTCATATTTACTTTGTCGTCAATTTTAAAATGTTCCTAGTACGCTACTGTGAGATTTCTTGGCATAAATTTACAACCTTTTGTGTCAGTATTAGGGCAAGTGCTACGTTACTGATGGAACTAATGATTTAAGGTGCCTTCCGAAGCACCAAGAAGAAATATATCCATATTAATTATTACCTATTACAATTTTGATTGATCCTTCTGTATTTTTAACGCCGCTTTAATCCTTTTTTGTAGAACAACATTATACTCAATGGTAAAATTACTGGAACCATTGCAATCTTCAGAATGAATTTATCTCTTAAAGACACCTTACACGGTCGATAATACTGTCAATCCAAGTGTTGTCAGTATTTGCTTCGGCCAATCAATTATCTGGATTAACGTCAGTATGATGTTCAATCCATCAATAATGTACCTTACAAGATCATAAAGGCACCTTACACGGTCAATAATACTGTCAATATTTTAGAATAATGACAGTATTACTGTACGATAATATATTTAAAATTTTCATTATTCTAAGATATTGACAGTATTACTGATCATGTAAGGTATAGTCAGTATAGTAATGATGGAATGAAGAGAATATTGATGTTTATCCGGATAATTGATTACTTGATAAATATTGAAGGAGGATACTGACAATACTAGGATTGACAGTATTATTGACCGTGTAAGGTGCCTTAATATTACTGCCAATATTAGAATACTGTCAGTATTATTGACCGTGTAAGGTGCCGTACTACTTAACTGTTTTTGGAAGTTACACAGTACGATATGAGTTCAAAAATCCTTTGCAACCTCTTTCTTACCAATTTCTTTTCCTAGTATGATATTAACATATGATAGGCGTATGCTTTTTAATTCCCGACTCCCTGACGTTCGTATTTGTACAATGCGTATTAAAATAGAGCAACGTGAATTATTAAACGAGCTGATGTTTATAGAGTGACCCCGACGGAAAGCAAACATGTTAACGCGTTCGTTATAATTACTTAGCGGGGGATGCATATGTATTTCTGTGCCGCCCCATGGATCGCATAAAAATAGGCGCGTCAATACAGTCGGCAGTAACAGTAGTCATGTGGGTTTTATCAATATTGTCCTCTGAACATGAAATTGTATTATAACATTCATTTAAAATATTGTCCGTTTAGACTGACGTAAATTTGCGACGAACATTACACACAATATTATCCTGTGTACATTTATATATCCTTATATATAAAATACAAGTTATGGTTTGAAGCCGATCGACCTATCATTTAGTTTATTGTAATGTTATTACAAAAGTAGGTTCAAATTCCGGTCGAAATACCTTCATATGTTTCAAAATTGGTCTTGAAATACACGCCCATAGCTCTCTGTTGGCATACTTTTATTAATGGAATAACAAATCGTTTATGCCCGTATTCACCAACATCCCATAAATGTTATAGGTGCCATAAGCTATTGAGTGGATAAATTTAAAATGTAATTGTGACAGAATATGCCAAAACAAACGTCAAACACCTTAAATAGTGCCTGTGATTGTAAGGGAAATCCCCGAATTACATATGCATGCTCCACCCTCCTGGAGCAAGTCGGACAAAATATGTATGGCAAGAGCGAGGTGTGGTTCAGAAGAGAGAGGATGGAGGGTGACACCGCCATCTAAGCATTCGTTGCTTAAATGCCAGCTCGTGTGAAAATAGTGTGTGAGCCATAACAGATAGGTGAGGGAACGATTAAAAGAGGATGTTTGAGGTAAGAAAATCTGCAAAAGGCTGGCGTGTGATAGAAAATGGGTGAGGGAAGAGAAGGAATAGTACAAGGGATGAAGGTTATATCTATTACACGATCAGTAATACTGTTAATATTTTAGAATAATGACAGTATTATTATACAATAATATGTTGAAAATGTTCATTATTCTAAAATATTGACAGTGTTACTGATCGTGTAAGGTATAGTAATGGTGGAATGAAGAGAATACTGATGTTTATCCGGATAATTGATTACTTGATAAATATTGAAAGAGAATTCAAGCAAATACTGACAGTGCTAAGATTCACAATATTATTGACCGTGTAAGGTGCCTTTATAGTTGATTTTTCGTTATTTAGACCATACTTGTATCGCCAAATAATCGATTTTAAATCGCGAATCGTTTCCAATACAGCAAATTTGAATTAAACTAACCTTATTTTAAGCGATCACTGCGTGTGTAATAGTTGTTTAATCATTGTCTGCATTTCTTCCTCTAGTTACCGCGTAGAAAAATCACACGTTTGTACAATCAGACATTTCTAAGGTTATTAAAAAAAAAACAAATATGTCGTCCGCGTCGCTGGACGAAAGCACACATATTGTTTTGTTTCCATGACAACGGTGGCGGCCATCGCGGTTCGCGTTATTCATTTTCGCAAGTCATGGCAATTTGATTTTACGTTAATCGGACAACACCTTCTGAGCTTGTTTAAACATTATACGACCTCTATATCAATTGAGAAAAAGACTATGCGAGCAAAGGCGGATGTTCTATACCAGAGATGGCAAACCTATGGCTATAAGTGGCACGTATGATAAAATTGTTGGCACGTAGTCTCGCGCACCGACTTGAACTTACATCTGTTTAAAAACTCAATCAATGGATGTGTTATCTATTTTCTCATCATTAAAGTTACAAGGTATGAGACAACAATGCAACTATTGGCGACGAAAACAACAACAATCGCATTTTGTTAGTATTAACTCTCTATCTAATAGAATGTTAAATTAAATGTTGTTTAATTATGCAAAAAATACTTGGCACCTTAAATGATAAAAAAAAATTGTTTGAGCTTTTGGCTTATGCGCGTTCTCTAATGCAAATAGCTGGAATTCTATACTATACCATTATACTCAACATTCTATGATTTAATCAATAACATTAGTTCATTCTGGCTTGATTTATGGAAATTTGCAACAACAAAACTGTGTAGTGCAGAGTTGAAGTCCATATGAAATATTGTACGGGCATAGTTAGGTTGATCTACCACCAACCCTATATCTGCATAGTTTTGTTATTGGAATAACACTATTTCTGGATTTGTTTTTATAATTGCCCCATTAACAAAACCATGCAAACAGAGAGGAATGGACTCCTGTATCAGAACCAACCAAACTGTGCCCATTCACCATTCCAAATTACTTGAACTCCACACCAGGGCAGTATCTGAGGAGGGGTTTTAACCCCCCGAAATGTTATGTAAAGTATAAAATAGAATAAAGGATATATAAAACGATTTTTTACTTTACACTTCACATCATAATTCATTTTAAAGAATATATAAAACGATTTTTTACTTTGTTTTTTTAACACACTTCAGTTACACTATGCAACTAGTTTCGGCTAAGCTCTAACCATTTTCGAGCTCCTCCGTCATCGGAGGAGCTTAGCCGAAACTAGTTGCAAAGTGTAACTGAAATGTGTTAAAAAAACAAAGTAAAAAATCGTTTTATATATCCTTTAAAATGAATTATGATGTGAAGTGTAAAGTAAAAAATCGTTTTATATATCCTTTATTCTATTTTATACTTTACATAACATTTCGGGGGGTTAAAACCCCTCCTCAGATACTGCCCTGTAAAAAATCGTTTTATATATCCTTTAAAATGAATTATCACAAAGTAGGCGCTTTAAAATCCAATAATTAAAATAGAATACGTTTACTTCGATTCCTAACCAATTATTTGTCTGCGATTCTTTAAACACCCCGATTTCTTCTTTCTTAGATACGACCCCATAAGGTTTAATACATAGAGAAGATTACTTTTGTAATTAAAAATGGTCCACAGTTAGACCATAGATGTCAGACGACAGGTATTTCAGCTATTTTATATAATGTGTGAATCGAAAATTCAAATTTCAAAAACAAAAAACTACTACTTATAATCATTTGTTTTTATAGGCCTTATTTTCAGAAGTTTTTGCATTTCGTCTACTTTTAATGGTCGTATATTGTTTCCAATACTTTTATCATTCTTATCACAACCGCAGTGCTAAAAACATTTTAAAGATAGCGAGAAACGAGGTTATTGTGCCAAATATCGTTGATAGGCACGTGTGAATTTTGCAACAGGCACGCATTTAGTGCAATATACGCCTCAAATTCAATACTATATTTAATTTTTGTGAAGTTTAAATTTAATATGACCCAGTTCAGTGGCCGAGTGGTTAGAGGCGTCGTCCGCCTCGTACTGAGCATTGGGGAGCATGAGTTCAATCCCCAGTGGGGAGAGAATTTTCGCGAATCACCTTTCACAGTTTTTCAGAGGTTTTCTGTGAAGTTAAGGTGATTAAACTCCTCTGAACTTCTCCCTTGACCGGCGGAAAAGCCTCACGGCTGATAGCCCTATAAAGATAGAACTTTTTTTTAAACTCCACCGAGCTTCTCCCTTTACCAGCGGATTGATAGCTATAAAGATTTAAGTTTTTCTATTGTCATATTCATTCTATAATATTGTTATTGCTGAATAATTGTTTGTAACAAACACCTCCCTGGAGTTTCTCGCTCCAATTTCCCGTCTCGCAGTCGTGACAAACCCTACGTACCCCAAGTAAACAATAATATCCCGTCCCGACGAACACATCTGTCTACAAATCAATAGATCTCCGTGCCGTCGACCAAGTCAACGATAACTTCCGACACCTTCGACACGCAGCCACACAGAAATGATCTGCTGCACGTACGTGGCGCAAAAAAAGGCGCGAGGCGGTCGATGTTTCATTTTATTTTACAAATTCTGCGCTCCCTGGACGACGACGACGCGGCTCATTAAGTGGCGGCGAGTAGTTGTAAATGAAAAAAAATAACAGTAGGAAGAAGTAATGCGAGGAACGGTGTGATCGACCGTTCTGGCCACCGCACACGCGAAACTTGATGCCCCAGAAGTTTAGAGAGAGTTATGAGACGGAAAGGAAATCGAACATATAAATAATGTCCAACAGTGTCAATTGAATAATTAAATATATTGCTAGTGCTGGTCAAGTGATTTGAAAGATATCAGCAGTACAGATAGCTATTCTGATACAAAAGGAAAACACTACTATCCAATGTATTTTTGAAAACCTATAAATAGATATATAGACATATAGGCAAATAGACAGAACAAAAGAATACAGATACATATTATTTTACACAAAATAGGCAGACAGAGGTATGTATGTATGTATGTATGTATGTATGTATGTATGTATGTATGTACGTATGTATGTATGTATGTATGTATGTATGTATGTATGTATGTATGTATGTATGTATGTATGTATGTATGTATGTATGTATGTATGTCTGTCTGTCTGTCTGTCTGTCTGTCTGTCTGTCTGTCTGTCTGTCTGTCTGTCTGTCTGTCTGTCTGTCTGTCTGTCTGCCTGCCTGCCTGCCTGCCTGCCTGCCTGCCTGCCTGCCTGCCTGCCTGCCTGCCTGCCTGCCTGCCTGCCTGCCTGCCTGCCTGCCTGCCTGCCTGCCTGCCTGCCTGCCTGCCTGCCTGCCTGCCTGCCTGCCTGCCTGCCTGCCTGCCTGCCTGCCTGCCTGCCTGCCTGCCTGCCTGCCTGCCTGCCTGCCTTTCTGCCTGTATGTTATGTCTGTACGTTATGTCTGTACGTTATGTCTGTATGTTATGTCTGTATTTTATGTCTGTATGTTATGTCTGTATGTTATGTCTGTATGTTATGTCTGTATGTTATCTCTGTTTGTTATGTCTGTATGTTATGTCTGTATGTTATATCTGTATGTTATGTTATGTCCGTATGTTACGTGATGTTATGTCTGTATGTTACGTTATGTTATGTCTGTATGTTATGTATGTATGTTATGTCTGTATGTTATGTATGTATGTTATGTCTGTATGTTATGTATGTATGTTATGTCTGTATGTTATGTATGTATGTTATGTCTGTATGTTATGTATGTATGTTATGTCTGTATGTTATGTATGTATGTTATGTCTGTATGTTATGTATGTATGTTATGTCTGTATGTTATGTATGTATGTTATGTCTGTATGTTATGTATGTATGTTATGTCTGTATGTTACGTTATGTTATGTCTGTATGTTATGTATGTATGTTATGTTATGTCTGTATGTTATGATATGTCTGTATGTTATGTTATGTCTGTATGTTATATTAAAACACTTAAATTATTTCCCTTCAAACTCAAAATAAAAAACCTACTAATACACAACAACTTTAAATAAAAATAGAAGACAGGGAACAAACCACAGCACCCCTCGATACCGTTAGCCCGAGATGGGGAATCACCCATAAATCCCGCGGCGAGGGCAGAGGGAAAAAACATCAATCATATCCAAACAACTTCACATATTTTGTATTTTTATATTTATGTAGAATATGTAACTTTGCTCAAATAAATGCAAATTTATATTATGTTATGTCTGTATGTTATGTTATATCTGTCTGTATCATCTGTCTGTCTGTATCATATGTCTGTCTGCATGTTATGTCTGTCTGCATGTTATGTCTGTCTGTATGTTATGTCTGTCTGTATATTATGTTATGTATGTCGTATATTATGTTATGTCTGTCTGTATGGTATGTTATGTCTGTATGTTATGTCTGTCTTTCCGTATGTTATGTTATGTCTGTATGTTATGTCTGTCTTTCCGTATGTTATGTTATGTCTGTATGTTATGTCTATCTTTCCGTATGTTATGTTATGTCTGTCTTTCTGTATGTTATGTCTGTCTTTCCGTATGTTATGTCTGTCTGATCTGTCTTTCCGTATGTTATGTCTGTCTGCACGTTATGTATGTCTGTCCGTTAGTTATGCTTGGCTGTCTATCTGCATGTTATATTATGTTTGTCTGTCTGCATGTTATATTATGTCTGTCTGTCTGCATGTTATATTATGTCTGTCTGTCTGCATGTTATGTTATGTCTGTCTGCATGCTATGTCTGTCTGCATGTTATGTCTGTCTTTCCGTATGTTATGTTATGTCTGTCTGTCTGCAAGCTATGTCTGTCTGTCCGTTAGTTATGTCTGGCTGTCTGTCTGCATGTTATGTCTGTAATAAACAGGATTTAGCACTAAACTTAAATATATAAGTTTACAGGATATGTTCTTACATTATTATTGTATTGCGATCTTAATAAATATCATGTATATCGCCCATGTTCTTCATTAAGATCGCAATACGGAAATCATAAGCCAGCAGTGAAAGCCATGATACCACCATTACTATATTTTTGTGTTCTCTTCTCTCAGCCTATGATAATCCACTGCTGAACACATATCTCCTTCTTATTTAATGCCTTCCGGTGTTATTATTTGTATGCGACATTTCTAACTTCATCCGGCCACCTTTTTGGGGGCCTACCGATGCTTTTTTTAGTGATTTTTGGCCGAACTTTATTATTAGTTCATCTAGCTGAGTCTTATTTTATAGCGTGATCTACCCAGCACCACTTGAGATGTGTAATGCGCCCGTGATTTTATAGCACCAACGAATTTCGTCGTTCCTTACCAGGTCCTTCAAGATGTTGCCTAACATGACTCGTTTGCTCAGCTCTTTGGGCACACGTTAACTTCACAGCACTTGAAGTGTTGCTGTTTCGAGGCCGTAAGTTTAGGACAGGCAATTTATTACTTTCTCCGCGCGACCATTCGGATTGTGTGAACGAGGCCTTACTCTGACTTTAGCAATGTTGCATTTATTTCAAACCGTATATGTCACACAACGACATAAAAAGTAACAGAGTAGTGTGCAAATAAATATCAAACCAGGAAGAGGGCCAGATCATAAATAACAGCGACGCGAAAGATGATTAGCGAGTCCTCCCACGCCGCCGCCGTCTGTGGCCCCGAATAATTTACAATGTTATAATAAAATAATGGCATAAAACAAACTGCGAGAGCTAGAGTGAGCGAGCGAGAGAGAGAGAGCTGTGGTGTGCATAAAACGGCCCGGGCGCGTTATTCGCACAATACTGCGCGAACACATAAATCCGCAAACCGGTCGAGACTTTGTTCCGATGGAGAACCGCCAACTAAACAGCTTTAAAGGGGAACTGCCGCTTCAGCAAAATCAATCCTGAAACTGAAACGTGCGGGGCCGGCTGGCGCGAGATACCATCTCGCCGAGACCACGTGGGCCTCCCCCGAATTTGTGTACGTACGTATGTGTATAAACATTTCAAGAATGCATTTGGAAATGCATGCGTGTGGTTTGCAATTATTACACGGAAACGGAAACATAATTGTTTTCACGTTATACTAGATGGTTTCAAGGTTTCGATTCAAATATGTGGAGGTTTGTATATTATAAATTAAGCTTATTGCTCAGAATGATGTCTTTATGAGCAATAAGCTTAATTAAAATTTGTAACAAAAATCTGAAGAACAAACCGTAAATCAAGAAGAAATCATGGAAGACAGACAAGATAATTGAATAATAATAATTGAAAAGGAAATAAAGATACTTTATTATTATTATTATTATTATTATTATTATAATAGATCTTCATCGAACGATGAAATTATAAGCTGATATTTTAGATATTCGTAATAAAGTAAAAATGACGAGATCATTACATTTACTGTGAACAATGTCGAATTTTGCGATGGCGCAGTCGGTTTAGGTGCAAACCGACTGCGCCATCTCAAAGTTCGAAATTTTTCACAGTATATGTAATCAATACCCGCAGCCCGAGGAGGATTCACCACCACAAACCTCGAGGCAAGGACCGAGGGAAGAAAATTACAATTTTATTTTTTTAATTATTTTTTTTCTTTTATTTGTAGATATGCAATTCATTTTAATGTTTACAATTATATAAATAGTTAAATATTATACTGTATATGTATGTTAAGAGGGAAAAAAAATTAATAAATAAATTTAAATTTAAAAAAAAAGGTTTTGTAATTCAGGCTCCATTTGTATTGTTAACAGTAAATTTAAAATTTTATCTCGGCCAAAAATCGAAGAAATCGTGAACATTTTCATGCGATACATTCTTGGATAGTTTAAAACTTCCATACAAGGTGTAGTTCTTTTAGGGGATGACCACCCCATAAAAGAACTCATATGCCTACAATCAAAAGGAGAAAACTAAAATAGCTGCGGCTTATAAGGCGAAGCGCAATGGACAATCTGCTACGCCTTTTGCTGAATGGAAAGATAGAAGCGTTGAGTGAACTCAACTCACTGATAGAAGGCTAAAGAGGAATCGGCCACAAACATGTATCATGGCTAAGAAACGTCAGACAATGTACGGGTTTATTGGTAGAAGAACTGCTACAGTCTGCCCAGGACCGAGACATATTCAAAGAAATTGTGAACCCAGGTGTCGCCAAGGCTTAGGCACTTAAAGAAGAAGAGCCGAGCTCAGTGGCCTAGTGGTTACAGGTATCGTTATTGAAAAAACTAGGCGAGCAAAGGCGGGGTGGGCGGGTGACCCTCACCAACCAAACAATGCCTGTGCACTATTTCACATGACTTGAACTCTGCACTACACTGTTATCCATTACTTTCTATGATGAAATTATCTTCATTTATTTATTTACGCTTAATTCATAAAAATATGTGAGAAATAATGTAGTGCATAGTTCAAGTCGTTAACTTAACTATGCCTGTCTACTATTTCAAACGACTTGAACTATGAACTACATTGTTTCTCACTTTTTTTACGAATTAGGCGTAAATTAACAAATGGAACTAATTGAACATAATATAAATTAATGGATAACAGTATAGTGCAGAGTTCAAGTCATTAGAAATAGTGGACGGGCATAGTCGGGTTGGTAGGGGCCGCCCGCCCACCCCACCTTTGTTCGCATAGTTTTTCCATAGGATAACACTCTTCTTGGAATAGTTGTAACAATATAAAACATCTATATCCAATGAAAAAACTATGCGGGCGAAGGTGGGGTGGGCGGGCGGCCCCTACCAACCAAACTATGCCCGTCCACTATTTCAAATGACTTGAACTCTGCACTATACTGTTATCTATTAATTTATATTCTATTCAATTAGTTCCATTTATTAATTTACGCCTAATTCGTAAACAAAAGTGAGAAACAATGTAGTTCATAGTTCAAGTCGTTAACTTAACTATGCCTGTCTACTATTTCAAACGACTTGAACTATGAACTACATTGTTTCTCACTTCATTTTACGAATTAGGCGTAAAGTAACAAATGGATTTAATTGAATACAATATAAATTATTGGATAATAGTATAGTGCAGAGTTCAAGTCATTTCAAATAGTGGACGGGCATAGTTTGGTTGGTAGGGGCCGCCCGCCCACCCCACCTTTGTTCGCATAGTTTTTCCATAGGATAACACTCTTCTTGGAATAGTTGAAACAATATAAAACATCTATATCCAATGAAGTATACATTAAATACATAAAGCTAGGTAAATTTAACCCGGGATTATATTGTTAGATGTTGTATACATTGTTAACTTTCAATTGTATACAGAGCTACATGAGGCCTCTGTTTATATATGTCAAAGTTGTCAAATGTGACAATTAAATCTCGGATTATAAATTAACTCGCGAGTTATCTGTTTTACACAACCGAGTCTAATACATGCAATAACTGTTGCATCGTACAACGAAATCAAAACGAAAAACGCATCATTAAACGGCTCCCAGCCGCAACAGAGCGTACACACATTTTTTCGTCGTGTTGTCAAGCTGTCACAGACATTCCTCCGTCGTATGAGGGGCGTGAAATTTAAAAGCTAGCGCGCGTGTGTGACATTGGTGAGTGAAAAAAAATAAAGTTCCTTGGCACCATCAGTCATTACGGGGCTCATTAGGTCGCCGCATTTTTGACGAGCCACGTATGAAGTGGTGACGTGTTATTGAATTACATGCTGTAACTGTATTAGGAGGAACAATGGCAGAAGGGGGGAGGCTACCCCTGAGCGGTCCGGGGTTGCGCGCTGCTAGAGGGGTCGACCGGGAAAAGGGAGGCGGGCGGAACAATGAGGAGAGAGCGAGGAGCAACGCGCTATGGGGGGTGAGTGCATGAGATCCCACAGAAAATTGATCGGAGGACTAATGAAAGCTGCGTGGGGGCCTCACTCAAAACCATGTCGATTTTCATATCGCAGAATGTTTTAGGTGCTGTAGATTTATTTAGAAATTAATTGTATTATTGTATAATTATATAATTAAAATTGTATATACGAATAACTAGGAGCAAAATGAAAACAAGAATCCTGTTACTACAGGAATCTAATTTTTGCACAATTTTATTTTTTCCTACTTTAATTACTGTAATCTATAAATAGAATGTTAATAAAAAAATATTATTATTATTAATATTTAATATATGCGTTTTAAATATGTAGTTGGGGTATTTGTATTAACAAATTGCCATGTTAATTAATATTTAATGTTGTATGTTAATTTAATGTTTTTATAAAAACTATTTGTCTTAATAATAATAAAAATGTCCAAATAGTTAGTTGTAGGTGAAAATAAAATTTGGGTTGATTGAAAGTGGCATTTCAAAAAACGCCCCTTCGATGTGTATCTCATTAAGTATTTGTCGTGCCAACTAGTTTGTGTTTTTGAATTCAGGGAGTTTGTATATTAAAAAATTATATAACTATAATTCGTCAACGACGAGTTTTGGATACACGTGCATCACAAGATAAGACAAAAATTCAAATGTGTGTTACAATAACTACGCATCATCTAATAAACGAAAAAAATAGCAAAAAGTGTATCCATACAGTCCATTATTGTCACCCAAAACAACTTAGATGGCGTACAATGTCACGCAATTAGATTATCTCTATTTGTTCAAATTATGACGTGATTGATTGTGATTTATTAATATATTTTGTATATATTGTAATTAAAGAATTTTATAATTTAAATAACTAAAATCATAATGACATTGGTAAGTATATTCCAAAAGCCTAAATAATTTAACCAACATTCGCCTACACACATACATCTAAGCACCTGTAGCCGCCGTCGCTTCGGACAAAGACAATTATCCCCAAACAAAAGGCACGAGACAGATACAGGTCTTCAGGCTAAACGGGGGCGCTGGAAATTTTAATGAGCCCCGTGCATCCGGATTTTTACCGGTCGGCGACGCTTTCCCGCGCCCGAACTAGTTCTACCTGTTTCGTTTGTTTTCAACATATATTTTAAAGACTCGAAACGCGAGCGCGAACAAATCAAACTATCAGAAGAGATTGAAAATAGTATTTATGTATATTCAAGTGTTAGTACTTAAAAATAATATTCAAAAATAAATAAAATAAAACAAATCAAATAATAACATACAAAAACCCATGTTTAATTAACCAAGTCTATAAAAAAGATTATATTTTTATGTTTTGATATTTATTTCTAATCATTGTAATATAATTAAGACAAATTTAAGACATTATAGAATATATCTTCTTTTAGAGAGAGAAAAACGATGGTGCGTTTTTTCACCATTGGGAAAATGTGTAAAAATTTAGACACCTCTTTTGTAAATACAATGATAATTTATTAAAAAACTTTTTGCATAGACATGTTCAACATTGCCGGTAATAGTTATTTTGGGTATAAACAAAAAAAGGTACAACTAACTCCCTAGGCGGAGAGTTAAGCGCTATCTGGCGGCACCACATCAATTAGCAATGCACACCCATATGGTAATAACCATCAACATGCTCATTCCATTAGGATCACCAAGGAAGTGCCCACTATATCACACTCATAATGGCGCAGTCGCTAGGATTATCATTGCTATACAAATAAAAGATAAATAAAACGAGTTTTTACTTTGTTTTTTATCACACTTCAGTTACACTTTGCAACTAGTTTCGGCAAAGCTCTAGCCATTTTCGAGCTCCTCCGATGACAGTAAAATAAAAGAGGCTATGCTAAGGTTTATAAAATATTTGTAGAGCAACGAAAATCCTAACGACTGCGCCATTATGAGTGTGAGTGTGTATGTGCGTGAGCGTGATGTGGTGCCGCCAGATGGCGCTTAACTTTCCTCTTAGGGGTTAGAGGTACCTTTTTTGTATATAACCACTTGAGATATCGTGTGAATTCATCCTCTCTAGCTGAGCTACACTGATGAGATATAATAACATCGAAATCTAGATATGTAGATTGCTAAGAGGTAGGTTCACACTTACGTATGAATTAATCTATCATTTTGTTTTTATTACAATTAGCCTTGAAGTCTACTGTATAATTCACTACTGATTTTGTATACAGGAACCATTTGTTTGCTGATCAAAATTGTCGAGTATTATCTTTAGTGCAGTCAATTTATTCCCAATAGCTTAGAGAATCATGTTAAACGGCTAAAAGATATCCAAATGCACTCACAATATATTTTTTTTTAAATGTAGAAAATGCTGGTGCGAAAACGCATCATTTTCTGGTATTGTATTAATGGGTTATTGAGAAGAAACTGAAGTAGTATAGCAAAAAACATCTTTCAGCCAGGTTTTCAAGACCCCAGGATTGGTGAAAGCACTGCAAAGGAGCCTCCCCATCAGTGTTTCAACTATAATTGTAATTGTGTGAATTCATCCTCACTAGCTGAGCTACACTGATGAGATCTAATAAGATAGAAATCTAGATATGTAGATTGCTAAGAGGTGGATTCACACTTATATATGTTTTATAAGATTGGCATTGTGGTGATATCTCAAGCACTCTGTTGGAGTATTATTTCATAGAGGGCACTACCCGGTGATCCTGATGGCATGAGCATGTTGACGGTTATTACCATATGGGTGTGTATTGCTAATTGATGTGGTGCCGCCAGATGGCGTTTAACTTTCCTCCTAGGGGGTTAGTTGTATCATATTTAAAAATATGTGTTAATTTTGTCCATGAGTCTAGATAACATAAAAACTCCTCTGGAATTTTCAATCCATTCTGATAGTAGATGATACATTTAGTTCGCAACTACACAGTAGTTCTACTACTCAACATATTCGTAAAATCATGTCAATCCGAAAATGCAATATTCATCCCGGATACTATGCGAGCGCGTGCAATTTTGCCGGCATTATCTCATTTTGCGCAACATTATAATATTCATATTCTAATTTAACATAGCCTCCATCCAACCCACCCTACCACCCTCCAACGCATTTAATAGAAGCGGCGCGCATGATCCACAAAAGCGCGTCGCCCTGGCAACCGCTCGTAATTATTAGAAAAACCGCGGGTTGCCGCAAGTCTCTATCTGCGATTCTGGATATGGACCGACACACTCAAACACATCGAGAGAATCATCACATTGCAATTGCAAACATCATTGTTTAGGGATTACACTCGCTGGAATGTAATCGACAATTAATTATTGTTTGAATATGACATGATATTTCTAACTAGAAGTATTTAAGATCAACGAAAAAATAGTAGTGAATTGTAAACGTAATCCAGTTACACTCAAATTGAGTCTTATAAAAAGCATCGACCACCAAAAAATAATTCCACGTATTGTCATGAAAAACTTGGTTTCCTAGGAAGCGGTGTCGACAAAAGCGGCCGTATTTCACGTCATTTTGACGTCACGCATTTCTTTTACGTATATTTAAATAAATCTGGTAATCCAGAGAGCGGTATACTTCAAAGTATTGAGAAAATGTCATGAATTATACTAGAATCTGGTGAGTTATACAATTACATGTACTTAAAAAGTATCTCGTAATGTGTAAATGACGTCAAAAACGGCCATATGTATCGACACCGCTTGCTAGGAAACCCCCGTATTCACCAACGTTCCATAAATTTATCAATATCCATTGAACCCATAAATATTCGTTGTAATAGCAACAATAAATACATTATCTAGAGAATGTAGTTACTTCAAATTCTTTCTATTGGGAACACTGAAAAATTAAACAAAAGATGTCATAAGCGCCATTTTAGGTGTTTTAGATTAGTTTTGACAATTTCTGTCACAATGACATTTAAATTTATTTATTCAATTGTGACAGAATATGCAGAAACAAAAATCAAACACCTTGAATAGTGCTTACGATTGAAGCTTTGATGACACCTTTTGTTTAATTACTCAGTGTTTGCAATAGAGAGAATCTAAAGTAACTACATTCCCTAGATAATGTATTTATTGTTGCTATAACAACAAATAGTTATAGGTTCAATAACTATTGATAGATTTATGGAACGTCTGTGAATATGAGAGTTAATCCTTTTTAATTTCTATCAAGATTGATTTTAAATCTAATGTTCCGTGTCTTCTATCACGTACTGAAAAGAATTTTCACCAATTTTCGACAATCCTATATCACTAATGTTTGGGCAAAAGGGCTTAAGTCATATTTTTTTACGAAAATAAGGTTTTTATGTCCTTTTAACCAAAAAAATCTGCTTTTTCCATTGGTACAAACGGGTTGTGAACATTTCCTGACTTAAGCCCTTTTACCCAAGCACCAGTGATACAGGATTGTCGGAAATTGGTGAAAATTCTTTTCAGTACGTGATAGAAGACACGGAACATTAGATTTAAAATCAATTTTGATAGAAATAAAAAAGGATTAACCCTCGTATTCACCGACCTTCCATAAATCTATGAATAGCAATTGAACCCAGAAGTATTCGTTGTTATAGCAACAATAAATGCATTATCTACGGAATGTAGTTACTTTAGATTCTCTCTATTGGAAACACTGAATAATTAAACAAAAGGTATCATAAAAGCTCCAATCGCAAACACTATTCAAGGTGTTGACATTTGTTTGGGCATATTTTGTCATAATGACGTTGTCAATTTATCCATTAAATAGCTTATGGTACCTATAAAGTTTATAGGATATTGGTGAATACGGGCATTCAAGAGATTAAATTTGAAATTTATATATTTGCCATCTTCATTTTGTAGTAATATTTAAAATTAACAATAAAAATATTAGATAACTTAAAGTAAACCAACTATGATAATAAAAGTGTAATTGTTTTTTGTACACTAGTTTTGGATAGTATGAATTATTTTTGATACAGTATACTGTATATAAAAAATTCCCAATATTGTGGGTGCAAGTACATCAGTTTTAATTGAAATCACATTATGAATTAACGCTCCAAAACAGAAACTATTCATTGCCAGATATTTCGAAACAATTATATTTTGCACGTATACAATCAAACGATATAAATATTTAGAGTCTAGATTATCTAAAGTGTATCAGGTATGATAACAAAGTGGCGGTATCTTCCAGTGTTTGAAATTTGGGTCAATATCACTGATAGCAATTGGCGATAAAATACAGAGACAGATTGGCTACTGGTAATAAAAAATAAAATAAAAATCTTCTTTGCATGACTGCAGGATCCAATATAAGACGCTTTCGTTTAGCATGGTTTAGCATTGCTAGTCGCCCCCGTGGCGTGCAGTATCGCTCAGGTCTTGCGGTCGTGCACCGTCGGTTGTAAGGGACGAGATAGAATTATACGTATCGGAAGCGGCAAATAGAACAAGAAACAATAAACCCGTACGAGCCCAGAGTGATAAACGAAAGGCACTCTTGATACACAACATTACACCAAATTTACCCTAAGTTGTTTTCGATTATCATTGTGTGCTGCTCCTGGCTTATTGTCATTATTATTCTATATGTCTATTAAAAAAATCTATTTATCGTGAAAGCTGCTCCCGATGTGCACAATTCAATTACAACGGAGCACGACCGCAAAACTTGGAGTGCTACAGAAAGCCACAGCGCGACTAGAAATGTTAAACGAAAGCACCTATAAAGCCCTGGTTTGCTCAGAGAGCAGATATTTTCTAACGTTACCGTGAATAGTTTTGGTGAACGCGTATCTCCTTGCCTTACACCTTTGTTCATTGTTACAAGCTTTGTTTCTTCATGTAACCTTATTATTAAGCCCTGGGTTTCTACGAGAGCAGTCGCTTTTGACACCATTAGTGTAGCTCAGCTAGTGAGGACGAATTCATACAATATCTCGAGTGGTTATATACAAAAATGATACAACTAACGCCCTAATAGGAAAGTTAAGCGCTATCTGGCGACACCACATTAATTAGCAATATGGGTGTGCATTGCTAATTGATCTGGTGCCGCCAGATGGCGTTTAACTTCCCTCCTAGGGGGTTAGTTATATCATTAAAAACAAATAACAAAATGGCAGATTATCAACTGACTGTTGATAATAAAGTTTGTAAATTATTCCAAGATACCGGCACTAAAACCAATAGTAAATTTTATTTGTATTCAATGAAAATAAGGAACAAATATCCTACAAGTCATTAAAATATCGTATAATTTATTATCGTTTATCGTACATCGGTAATTTTTGGTCAAAAATATCGTACAATACGATAATTTTCTAACAAATATCCCACAAGTCATCAAAATATCATATAATTTATTATCGTTTATCGTACATCGGTAATTTTTAATCAAAATTATCGTACATGTAATTTTCGTACGCCTGCTAACACTATATTATACTCAATGATAAAACTACTAGGCAATATTGCAAACTTTAAAATGCATTTATTTCAAAAAATAGTTTTTGGTTTCACAGTATGTGAAACTATTTTCAATCGAGAATTGTAATTTCCTTATAGACAGTTCTATAAATTTTAATTACCCTCATGCCGACCTCCCAATATGCACCACAAACGTTGCCGTTACAAGCAACCCAGCAAAAATATGCGCTTCTAAATTAGGTCCGATCCGCCAATTAGCAATTAACCGGCGCGTAACAGCCGCCCGGCGAGGATCAAATTGATCCATTATGGGTCTTTCATCGATCGCGGTTCTTCTTTTTTTTTGTGCCCCCCCGTATACAGCTCCCGGTCTCTTTATATGCCACCAGGTGTGATTTTACAGTTGCCCGTCGTTTTTTTTTTGCCAGCGCTCGCCGCCGAAGAGACCATATATAAGGAAACAATAACTCGCGCGAGAGAGTGTCGGCCGTAGAATTCCAATTACCTTATTATGGAAGTATCATAGGTCAGGGAGCTTGTGCGGCGAACTTTACAAACTACCTTCTTCAAAGTTTGCGCGCAAAAGTTTCCCACCTAGCACCTGTTGGGAATTGGAAACGGTAAATAGTGAAATTTGTTGGGTGACTCTCTCTCTCTCTATCTCGGCGACAAGGCGAGTGAAACGCGTTTTGTCATTTGAGATTTTATTTTTCTTTAATTGAGTCGTTAAAAAGTTTTTTGTGTGTGTGTTTGGTTTTGTTTTAATGTGCAACGAATGCATCTTTCGTAATTTATCAATTTTGCGTGGGAACGTTTAAGAGAGAAGTTTTAGGTTTTAAAGAAATAAGTCGTAGTATCGAAATGTAGGACTTATTTCTTTAAAACCTAAAACTTCTCTCTTTAACGTAACTACTTAACTTTATACACAAATCAATCGATTATTGTTTTACAGGGTGTTATCTACACGTTTCAATATTTATATTAAATAATAGTTGTATATCCGTAGGGCCTCGTTCACACGATGCGACTTGCTAAGTTGTGTTTTTATTGCATTTTCTATCTTGAGCTATTTTGCTTCACGATGCGACTTGCTAAGTTGTGTTTTATTGCTTTCTCAGCTTTAGGAATTAATTAGATCACTGCGGACAAAAACAATAAAGGGCCATTCAGAATAAAGCCCTGGGAGAGCGATCGCTTTTGACGTCACAAAAATAAATTCCTCAAAGTACTGCAAAAACGCGGTTCACAATGGGTCCATTTTGAGGCCTAAGTGTCTGTAGCTACGCTATCCTCCAGACAACTATCCAACTGCAAAAACGCACTGAATTCATTGTACAGTTTTTTACAACTGTGGGATGGATGGAGGAATGACAACAGGGGGATGCACACAAGTGGACTAAGTGCAGTCTGTAGATGAGCCCCCATCAACCCTTTTGTTATTTTAAATCTCCTAACTCTGCCAGTTGTGCCAACTTTTCCATATTTGCCATCACTGGTCTGACATTACTGTCATATCTGCCATATTTACCATGTCTTCTATATTTGCACCACTGCTAACTCTTGAAACCTTTGCCATATCTCTCATCTATGTCATCTCTTAGATTAACAACTATCTAAGAGATGACATAGATGAGAGAAATGCCAAAGGTTTCAAGATGGTAAATATGGCAGAGATGACATAGATGAGAGAAATGCCAAAGGTTTCAAGATGGTAAATATGGCAGATATGACAGTAATGTCAGATCAGTGGTGGCAAATATGGAAAAGTTGGCACAACTGGCAGAGTTAGCAGTTAATAACAAAAGGGTTGATGGGGGCTCATCTATAGACTGCACTTAGTCCACTTGTGTGCATCCCCCAGTTGTCATTCCTCCTGTAATGTCTTTCCCATCTCCATTAGACAAAATAGAATTATCAGCACTACTAATAAGTTATGTTCTACTACAAACTGGTTTGTCTTGAGTCCCCAATAAAAAAAAACGAAAAATATGAATACTGTTGGATGCATCAGTTATCTGGTAGTGCACTTTTAGAAGTACAGTGTTCTATCAATGGATTTTATATCCGCAAGAGATGTAGTTTTGTAATCTTGAGCACGGGTTACTAGACAGATTATGTTTTTTAGACTAGTATTCCGCCCATAATAGCAACCCGATATTTGATGAAGTTGTTCATGTTCTCAGCCATCTAATATTGAACTGATTACTTGATAGAGTTTTAATGTATTATACCTCTAATATCTTCTGGTGTTTCGAAATAAATAGGGTATACGCTATTTATTTCGAAACACCAGAAGGTATTAGAGGTATAATACATTAAAACTCAAAAACCCTATCAAGAAATTAGTTCAATATTACATGGCTGAGAACATGAACAACTTCATCCAATATCGGGTTGCTATTATGGGCGGAATACTAGTCTAAAAAACGTAATCTGTCTAGTAACCCATGCTCAAGATTAGAAGACTCATATAAAATCCATTGATAGAATACTGTACTTACTAAAAGTGCAGTACCAGATAACTGATGCATCCAACAGTATTGATATTTTTCGTTGTTTTTATTGGCGACTCAAGACAAATCAGTTTGTAGTATTTAAGAAGAATTTGATATTATTTAAATAAATCATCTTTTTGATGTATCTACAGTATACCTTCTGCAAACTTTTACGACTACAACAAGGTACATATGAACAATCAAGACTTCTAACATATTAAAAAAGAATGATTCGTGCGTATAGCCCCTTTAAAGTTCTAATGTTCAGAGATGTGCGTGTAAAGTGTGTGTGAGTTGTAGAAGTGTGGGTATATATGTATGTGAAGGAGGTGTACCCCTTGTAGCGTGTGCATCCGGCAATGTATGAACCGGCGAACGCGACCACGTGGCCGCATACACCTGTACGGGAGTAGGTGAGAGAGCGGCGGCCCAACTCCGCTTGGCGCCCCGCCGAGCCATAACCATCCCCTTACCGGCTACACTCTAGTCGGCGCGTCGTAGACCGGTACACTTGTCGTACGAGAACATTGACTTTAGCATAGTCGCATAAAATAGCAACAAATTCCCACAAAAACGCACTGATTTAAATTTAAAAACCTTACACACAAAAATAAATATTTCTCATTTAAACACGCTACAACTTCCCTAAAAATCATCTCGATTCATCGTAGAATATCCCCCGTATCTTGCGCCCTCGTGGTAGAACTGTGTGGGGGGGGTGCGATGGGATAACGGGAGCCGGGTAACATTTAAACAAACGTAAAGCGCGCTATAAGCGCGTCCACGACGCGCCGACTAGAGTGTGGACGTATTGAGCTCTAGTGCCTCGCGAGCGGCCCACACCAACCCCCGAGAGTTAGGGAAACCCCGTACAGGCGCCGACAAAAATATTTTACATATCCTCTCTCCCGTGTATATCTCGCTCATTAGCAACGGCCCCCGGGCGCACGCATTAGAAAACGTTTTGCACATGTTTTAGCGAATAAAAATTTACTCAAAAATAATAAAACTCATATATTTTCGAAATGTTGTTGGGAGAAAAAAATATATAATAAAACCTGTATATTTTGGAAATTATGTTGGAGCAAAAAATAAATAATAAAACCTGTATAATTTGGAAATGAAAATTACATGAAAAATATGCTAAAAGTACAAGACTCAATTTATTTGATCTTGAAATAATAAATAAAAATAATATTTTTTTTTGCTTGATTATATACCTTAACAATCAATGATTGCTACAAAAAGCCAGGTAGAGTTTAGATGTTGATATAAAGATTTATTGAAGAAAATGTTGATTTGGAAAAATACTGACACCCCCACCAAAAATTAATAATTTCTTTTTGTTATATCGTAAATAATAATAAATAATAATTATGTTAAATTTTTTACAGTAGCGAAATTGCTAGTAAATAATTATAATAATAATAATAATATAATATCCTAAACTTTTAGGTAGAAAGCCGGATCTGTCTGTGTCAACCGAGCCTAATCCCAGAAAGAACTAAGGGATAGGTGAATGTTTCCTTTCTTTGAGGAAGTGTATATAAATCGATAATAATAATAATAATAACGGACGGAAAAAACCAATTACAGGACAACAACAATAATATGCAAAATGTATAAAGAACTATTATATCTCACATTTCATCATATAACACATTTGCACAAAACTGGCAGGTCGGTCGGCTTCAAACCATTGTCTTGGTATTTATTTTATAGAGATTGTGAGTATTTTATTGAAACATTTAAAAATTCTATAACTATCTTTTTTTTAATTATTCATTCGATTAATGTAAAATGTGGTTTTTGTTCTAAACATATCGAAAATAGTTACAAAAACAACAATTCAGAATTAAGATTTGTCATAACAATCGCGTAAAAATGATAAAACTAATGGAAAATTGAAAAAACAATATATTAAAAACAACTTTACAGCTATTAGCTATCTTTATAATTATCAGCTATCTTTATAGCTATCAGCTATCTTTAAAGCTATCAGCTATCTTTATAGCTATCAGCTATCTTTATAGCTATCAGCTATCTTTATAGCTATCACCTATATAGCTATCAGCTATCTTTATAGCTATCAACCCGAGGGCTTTTCGGTTGGTAAAGGGAGAAGGTCTGAGGAGTGTATTATCTTAATTTCACAGAAAACCTTTGAAACCTGTGAAAGGTGATTCGCAAAATGTTGCCCACAACGGGATTTGACCTCTCGCTCTCCCATGGTCAGTAGGAGCTACTAGGCCAGTGAGTAATATTTTTTATTATTTTCATTGAAAGATCGAGAGCAGGAGTGGGTTGCATAATAAACAAAATGTTAGAACAGTCAATAACTTAATGGGAATAAGTAAACGAAATATTAATGACAGTAACAGTTGAAGATGTAGACGGATGGAAGGGAAACCTAATCATAGTATATAAACCAACAGAAGACGAAAGAAAAACAGAAAAAAACAAATTTTGGGAAGAGCTACAGATATTATACGAGAAGGCAGAAGAAAATACTTACATTACAGGAGACATAAATGCAAGAATAGGAAATATAAATACAGGGATCGATGGCCTCTTGTACATGTATGTATATCTTGTATGTATGTATGTTACAATAAATATATCTTCTTCTTCTAAATACAGGGATAGAACATATAATGGGGATTCATGGAGAACCGCCGAGAAACAATAACGGAAACAGATTAATTGACTTCTACATCTTAAACGACGTCGTAATACTAAACTCAATATTCGCCCATAAAGAAATACACAAATATACGAGAAAAGTAAAGAGTAGAAATGAAAAGTCGATCATAGACTATTTTTTAACAAACACACAACAAAGAAAGGTAGTTAATGATGTAGGGGTGAAAAGAGGAAGTGAGATAGGAAGTGATCACTATCTAGTGGTAGCAAACATCACAATTAAGGAAGAAATAAAAACAAAAACGATAACAAGCGGAAACGAGGTTCAAACTAAAAAGTACAAGAAACAAACTGCAACTGAGAAATTCAGAATAGACAAACTAAAATATAAAGAGAGATAAGTACTAGAATTATGTTAAGGAACTCACAAATTCTAAAGCTAATGATGTGGAGGAAATATGGAGCAGTTTCAAACACATAATAACAGAGACTACAAAACGCGCATGCGGAACAACCAGACAGGCAAACAACAGAAAGCAAACACGATGGTGAACTATAGAAATAAAAGAGGAAATATAGAAGAAAAAGCAAACTTGGATAAAGTACATCAACTCCAAGAAAAAAGAAGACTACGAAGCGTATAAAATACAGAGAAAATCAACGAAACAAATAATCAAAGAATCAAGAGAAAGGACAGGGGAAGAATTTGGAAAAACACTAGAATATAGCTTTAACGAAAATTAAAAGTTGTTTTATAGAACACTAAAGAAAATCAAGAACGAGAAAGTACAAATAACACTAAAACAATTAAAGGATAAACAGGAAACAATATTAAAACAAGATCATGATATAATGAAAAGATGGAAAGAGCACTTCGAAGAGCTTTTGCAAGAGAAAACGATGATAAGCACAAACGAAGGTATTGAGAACGCACATGTGAAAAATATTCTGAACGAAGAACCAGACAATATAACAGAAGCAGAAGTAAAAGAAGTACTTATAAAATTAAGAAATGGTAAAGCAGCAGGCCATGATAACATAAAAGCTGAACAACTCAAAAATATGGGCGAGGAAGGTGAAAATTAAGGAAATTAAGAAATGGTAAAGGCCATGATATCATAAAAGTTGAACAACATAAAAATATGGACGAGGAAGGTGAAAATTTGTTAAAACAGCTTCTAAACACTATATGGAAAAGTGGAAAAATTCCAAATGACTGGGAGAAATCAGAAATATTCCCAGTATACAAAAAAGGAGACCACAAAACTGCAATAATTACAAGGGAATATCACTAATATGCACAACTGCTAAAATGTATTAGGTTGTACTAGAAAGTAAACTAAGACAACAAACAGAACTAACGATGGAAAATGCACAAAGTGGCTTCAGGAAGGGCCACTCAACGCATGACCATATATTTACACTAAGAAAACTGATGGAGAAAACAATGGGTCATGACAATAAATTATTCATACCATTTATAGACCTGGAAAAGCGTTCGACAGAGTACCTAGAAAAACGATGTGGAATATATTACAAAAGAGGCAAATAAACAAACAACTACAAAGAACAATACAAGGTATATACAGAAAGACATACAATTACATAAGGACATGAAATCAGATATCACAGTAATTTACAACCAAACAAGGACTGAGACAAATCCTCTGCTGTTTATAATATTCCTAGATAATATATTAAAAAATATAAAGAAGAAAACAAGGAAAATGGACATAAGAACCCAGCTCAGTGGCCGAGTGGTTAGAGGCGTCGTCCGCCTCGTACTGAACATTGGGGAGCCTGAGTTCGATCCCCAGCGGGGAGAGAAATTTCGCGAATCACCTTTCACAGTTTTTCAGAGGTTTTCTGTGAAGTTAAGGTAAATACCGGGTGATTAAACTCCTCTGAGCTTCTCCCTTGACCGGCGGAAAAGCCTCACGGCCGATAGCCGTATAAAAGATAGAAGTTTTTTTTTTGGACATAGGATATTATAAACTACGACGCACAATGATAGCTGAGTGTGCTTTTGCTGATCATATTGTAATACTAGCCAAATTCGAAGAAAACCTGCAAGAGAACATTAATATATGGAACGAAGAACTAAATAAACACAACATGACAATAAGCACAGATAAGACAAAAATTATGGTTATCTCCAAACAGGAAGTGAAAACCAATATCAAAATAGCGGAAAAAAGTATCGAGCAGGTCGAAAAATGTAAATACTTGGGTATAAATATAAATAACAAGGGGAGTCTGGAACCAGAAATAAACAACAGAATACGGGCAGCAAACAAAAGCTACCATATGCTAAACAAAATAATACTAGGTAGCAGGTATCGAAGAAAACAAAACTTATAATGTTCAAAACAATATATAGACCAACACTGATATACGGAAGCGAAACATGGACATTGGAAAAGAGACTTAAAAGCAAAATACAAGCAGCAGAAATGAAGTACTTAAGGAGAATAGAAGGTATCACAAGAATTGACAGAATACGAAATGAGCAAATTCGAACAACTCTACAGATAGAAAGTATACAGACAACTATAGAAAGGAAACAACTCGGATGGTATGGACACATAATTCGCATGCAAGAAGGGAGACAGACAAAAAGTGTATGGAACACAAGAATACAAGGAAAGAAAAGAATAGGTAGATCACACAAAACGTGGAAAGACAACATACATGAAAATACTAACGAGGAATGGCATTGGATGGCAGGATGCAAGGAGAATAGAATAGATTTAAAATAATCTCATATATATATATATATATATATATATATATATATATATATATATATAATCTTTTTAATTCTCTTTATACCCTTTCTGGTGTCGAGATTATTTTAAATCTATTCTATTCTCCTTGCATCCTGCCATCCAATGCCATTCCTCGTTAGTATTTTCATGTATGTTGTCTTTCCACGTTTTGTGTGATCTACCTATTCTTTTCTTTCCTTGTATTCTTGTGTTCCATACACTTTTTGTCTGTCTTCCTTCTGGCAAGAAATAAACATACTTAATCCTCTAATGCCCAATCTTTGTATCGTCTTGCAAAAAATGTTCCTCATATAATTGAAGACTGCTTATGAATGTATGAATAAATCTTTATTAAAATGTTGGCTATCGGTATATCGTCACTTTATAGACCTACTAAAGATATGCCCACCTTGAGGCGTTGGGCATCGAAGCTACACAATACTTACGCCCGGTCTTCTTCAACGAGTTTCGATACTCCAAAGAAAATTCGGATCTTAAAACGATAAGACGATCTTAGATTGTAAGACTAACCCCCGTATTCACCGACGTTCTATAAATCGATCAATAGCTATTGAACCCATAAATATACGTTGTTGTAGCAACAACAAATACATTATCTAGGGAATGTAGTTTCTTTAGATTCTCTCTATTGGAAACACTGAAACAAAATGTGTCATCCAATCGCAAGCGCTGTTCAAGGTGTTTGACATTTGTTTTAACATATTCTGTCACATTGTAGCGTTGTCAATGTATCCATTCAATAGCTTATGGGACCTATAAAGTTTATGGCATGTTGGTGAATACGGGCATAAGTAAGATCTACATATGTTTGGTGCAACAGAATAAAAATTTAATAATTGGTTATATATAAAACGAGCTTTAAGATTCGTTGGAGAAATCGGGCCTTAAATACATATATGCGATTAAGCGTGGTACGTCCTAAAGCGAGTTGGGCATTAAAGAGTTAAGGGGTTTTATACCTTTATTTTCTTAAAAAAACTCGTTTTTTTTATTGCTTTATCTGAAAGTAAAACTCTTTGAGAACATTTTACAAAATTTTCATGGAGATCCGAGCAATAGATCGAAAATTACAGCGTTTCGAAGCGAGTATGGCAGTATGGGTTCCCGAAACAAAATTACACGCTAAACTCCATTATCTCGAAATAGTGTTTTTCAAAAGTGCGTTTGCCGTGATCACGATTGCCGAAAAACTATTTGACCGATCTTTGTTTTTTTTTGAATTGTTTGTAATTAATGTTGTCAGTACTTGAACGATTCCTTTTTTATGCATACATTTTTATTTTGCAAATACGAATTTTTTAATAACATTTTTAAAGCTCAAAACATTGAGTTTTTGGGAAAAACGTTCCCGTATGCTGAAAAAACAAAATATTTATTTAAATAATCGTTCAAGTACTAGGAAGGTCCCTATACTAGTGAAATTTTTTGGGTTTTATGATTTCAATTGAACTGCTTGACTTTCATGATGATCACCGCAAGCCTCATCAAAAAAAGAGGGTTTCGGGGAAAGGGTCATAACTCCGCCAATTATGATTTTTTTTTATAAACTAATACTTATTTTTTTCACTAAAAAACGTACTATTAATAAATTATAATTTTGATGTTAAACAATTATTGCTACATACCTTTACAACAATTCAAACTTTCCTCAATTTTTCCGCACAAAAAGGTATATAACCCCTTAAGTCGGTTATTAAATTTATTTTGCAATAATTTATTGGAAGTAATTTAGTTTTATTCCATATTTTTTTTTAAAGAAAGAACGCTAGACTTTAATTCAAATTCCAAAGTTTCAAATCCTTATAGTAGTATATAATACGACTCGACGCCGATAATATTTTCTTTTCTATTAAAATGCCTCTTTTTTTGCAACAATAACCTTGTATTGTAGTTCTTACGTGTGTGTTTGTACACGATATGTATGGCATTGAATATTACGCGTTGCAATCAACACATTATTATATTTTAGTTTTATACAAAAACAAAAGACATGAAGACAAAAAGAAACTTTGATCAATATGGAAGGTTGGTGAGGCGCAATGGGGAGCGAGCGTTGGGGGGCGGCCATAGAGCCGAGTGGAGATGGGGTAGAGCGCAATGGGGAGCGAAGCGTAGTCGAGGAGCAGAAGAACTCTCCACGATTTTAATGACGAAATGCATATACCTTGTTTATTAAAACGTACCATATTATTACAACAAAATTAAATTTTCTAAAATATACGAATTTAACCCCCGTATACACCGACGTTCCATAAATCTATCAATAGCTATTGAACCCATAAGTATTCATTGTTATAGCAACAATAAATACATTATCTAGAAAATGTAGTTACTTTAGTTTCTCTCTATTGGAAACACTGAATAATTAAACAAAAGGTGTCATCAAAGCTACAATTGCAAGCGCTACTCAAGGTGTTTGACATTTATTTTGGAATATTATGTCACAATGACGTTGTCAATTTATCCATTCAATAGCTTATGGGACCTATAAAGTTTATGGGATGTTAATGAATACGGGCATAACCCCCGTATTCACCAACGTTCCATAAATCTATCAATAGCTTTTGAACCCATAAGTTTACGTTGTTATAGCAACAATAAATACATTAGCTAGGGAATGTAGTAACTTTAGATTCTCTCTATTGGAAACACTGAATAATTAAACAAAAGATGTCATTAAAGCTCCAATCACAATCGCTATTCCAGGTGTTTCGGATTTGTTTTTACAATTTCTGTCACAATGACGTTTTCAATTTATTCATTCAATAGTTTATGGGACCTATAAAGTTATAGGATGATGGTGAATACGGGCATAAATGTATTAAATAATAAATGGTATTGTTACTACCCGTACTATGTAGTATTCTATTATAAAAATAGAAAAAGAAAATGTGTTTTATATACACTAACCGGCACAAATAGTGGCCATCCTCGGAAAGATTAGTATATATGGATTTGTATGCTGTACTATAAGTTGGACTGAGGAAAGTTGGTAGCATGTCTTCATTGTATAAGAAGTATATTGGATAGTGTCAGTTACTAACAATTTCATAAAAATAACGAATGTAACAAATACCAAATACTAAACTGGCAACCCATAGGTATAAGAAGATGGGGAAAACCAAGAAAGAGCTGGCAAGAAAGCATAAAACTACGAGGTCATAGTCTACCAGCATTTTGGTTGAGGTTGGTGATGTGAAGGGGCAGTGAGGGAAATGCCAATAAAGGTCTTTTTTTTTTAGTCTACCAGCATTGGCAACTCTTCACAGCCAGAGTTTTGCAGCTCGCACACAAAATTGACTGGTGGGACGAGTGAGTATCCTTAAAGGATTTTGAGGCCTAACTGTCTGTAGCTATGCTACCCTCCAGCCAACTATCCAGAACGAGGTGATAATGAAAGAACTGAGGCAGATAGAGATTAGAAATCGGAAGACCTCGAAGTACGTCGTATACCGATATATTTATATAGAGGGTGTCCCTAAAGTATGGAAAAATCGATAAAACCTTTATTTACGATTTTTTCAAAAATTGCTCGAACACGTCGATTTTTAAATTTAAATTACTAATTTCTAATGAAAGTGTCAATTTTTTCGACCATTTTTGAATGTGAAATGACGCCATCGACATTTTTTTCAAATGGCAACCCTATTTTATTATTACGTATTCTGAAAGGGATTATTTTTCTGCGATCAGAGATCTATATTATGATATAGGTTACATAAGGAATTTTCTGAGAAAAAGAATTTCAAATGTCAGAGTGAAGAATACATATCTGTAAAAACTAGTGTGAATTTTTTAACAAGACTAATATATATTTTATATCGTTATTAGTGTCTGAAATAAGTTATAATGTTAAATCATAACCTTTATCATCATCATGTTGGGTTATCATCATCATCATGTTATATCATCATCATCATGTTATGATATCATCATCATCATGTTATGATATCATCATCATCATGTTATGATATCATCATCATCATGTTATGATATCACCATCATCATGTTATGATATCATCATCATCATGTTATGATATCATCATCCTCATGTTATCATATCATAATCATCATGTTATGATATCATAATCATCATGTTATGATATCATCATCATCATGTATGATATCATCATCATCATGTTATGATATTATCATCATCATGTTATGATATCAGATCATCATGTTATGATATCAGATCATCATGTTATGATATCAGATCATCATGTTATGATATCAGATCATCATGTTATGATATCAGATCATCATGTTATGATATCAGATCATCATGTTATGATATCAGATCATCATGTTATGATATCAGATCATCATGTTATGATATCAGATCATCATGTTATGATATCAGATCATCATGTTATGATATCAGATCATCATGTTATGATATCAGATCATCATGTTATATCAGATCATCATGTTATGATATCATCATCATCATGGTATGTTATCATCATACTGTTTATTATAAAAAACAAAGCAGCTAATTTGTTACGTGAATTTTTCTCTCTAAAATAAAAATTGTCATTTTTAGTTTCATGGAAAGTACCATCAAAATAATAATAACTCTACAAATAAATAATTCATACAGCAGTCTATTAGTTTGACTAAAAATAAAAATAATTTTATGTCAGAATTATGCACGCGAGTTTTTTTCTCTTTTTAAAATTATTTCAGTTACTATTCGATTAGTCCATGAATATATGTATTTAAATACCTGCAAAATTGGTCCGAGAAACTGAATACCGGAATCCCAGACCAATATTGCGGTTATTTAAATACTAATATTCATAACAAAATACCGGTATTTCGGTATGCTACATATTTTTCCATTAGATAAAAATATATCTTTGTGTGAATCAAATCTCGAATAGTAAAAATGGTATTTTGGATTTCTGGGTTTGCAACCCTAGTCATTGGTATGATTATATGCTTTCGCAATACCTTTTATTACTCCTAATATTTACTTCTTCACATGAATTAAACCTTCATGTGAAGAAGTAAATATTAGGAAATATCCTTCCAAAGTGAGTAATATTATGCTTGATTCCTGTTGAAACCAATTAGTGCTGAAATCTGTCAATGTTACTACCCATTTGCCCGTATTCTCCAACATTCCATAAACCTTATAGGTCCCATACGCTATTGAATGGATAAATTGACAACGTCATTGTGACAGAATATGCCAAAACAAATGTCACACCTTGAATAGCGCTTGCGATTGGAGATTTGATGACACCTTTTGTTTAATTATTCAGTGTTTCCAATAGAGAGAATCTAAAGTAACTACATTCCATGGATAATGTATTTATTGTTGCTATAACAATGAATACTTATGGGTTCAATAGATATTGATAGATTTATGAAACGTTGGTGAATACGGGGGTAAGTTGTGTAGTTTGTATTAATACATGCTTTAGTTATCATATTGTGTTAATATGAATATTACTATCAATAATTCCAATATATAATTTTATAATATTGTTTTATTTGAAACATTTTGTCTTATTGTATTCATCATGTTGTAGAATATAGGTAAGAATTTTAGAGATAGTAAACATGTCTCTTTATCTTTCATCTTAAAGCATATATACCCCTTAAATTATATATGCTTTAAGACGAAAGATAAAGAGACACATTTTAAAATTCTTACCTATATTCTACAACATGACAAATAGAATAAGACAAAATGTTCCAAATAAAACAATATTATAAAATTATATATTGGAATCATTGATATAATATATAATATTCATATTAACACATGTTTTTTTTATCAGAATAACCCCCGTATTCACCGACGTTTCATAAATTTATCAATAGCTATTGAACCTATAAGTATTCGTTGTTATAGCAACAATAAATAAATTATATAAAAAAACCTACTAATACACAACAACCTTAAATAAAATAGGAACAAACCACAGCACCCCTCGATACCGTTAGCCCGAGATGAGAAATCACCCATAAATCCCGCGGCGAGGACAGAGGGAAAAAAAACATCAAATCATAGCCAAACAACTTCACATGTTTTGTATTTTACATTTTTATATTTATATAGAATATGTAACTTTGTTGTTTAAATAAATGCAAATTTATTATTATTATATAGGGAATGTAGTTACTTTAGATTCTCTCTATTGGAAACACTGAATAATAAAACAAAAGGTGACATCTAAGCTCCAATTGCAAGCCCTATTCAAGGTGTTTGACATTTGTTTTGGCATATTCTGTCACTATGACGTTGTCAATTTATCCATTCAATAGCTTATGGGACCTATAAAATTTATGGGATGTTGGTGAATATGGTCATAAGAGGTAGTAAGCCAAATATTTGTTTCTTTGATAATTGAAATTTTATGGAAGTTAATGATTTTCAACAATTTCATGTTGAAACAAATATAATATATATATTCTTAATACTGTTACAGTTGGCTGTCCTCAAAACAAAAGTTAACATTTTGTTCCTTTTAGTTGAAAAGGACAAAATCATCGCTGTTTATTAAAAGAAAGGTGAAATATTAAAAGTATAATCAAAGAGTTTAGTAGTGTGTACAAAAGACTGAAAAACTAAACAATTGACTTATGACCAGCACAGTTTTTACTGCAACATATAATAGGAAACAAATTGAGCCAAAGAAAAGCTTCGACATGAAAGACATTTTTCTATGTACATAATGTTTAGTGATAAGGCTCTTGCTATAGCCCACAATTTAGTTTAAATATACAAATTAATAAGGCACCTTACATGGTCAATAATACTGTCAATCCTAGTACTGTCAATATTTGCTTCAATTATTCTTTTATATTTATCAAGTAATGAATTATTCGGTTAAAGATCAGTATTCCCTTCATTACATCATTACTATACCTTACACGATGAGTACTACTGGCAAGATTTTAGAATAATGAACATTTTAAACATATTATCCTACAGCAATACTATCATTATTCTAAAATATTGACAGTAATATTGATCGTGTAAGGTGCCTTAATAAGTTGAGTTTTAATAAAATGTATCAAAGCAACATAAATTCATTTGTTATACCATAATTTCAGACAAAATTAAAACAGAAATGTATACCATAATTTAGGGCAAATATAATGAAAGAATAAGAAAAAAACTCACCCTTGATCCATTCTATCCACAGGATTTGGTCCAGGTCCCATCTGGCCGGGCATCATGCCGTGGCCAGGCCCCATCGGGCCCGACATCGGATGTCCCGGTCCAGGTCCAAACGGCGATCCCGGCGGCATGCCGAACCCGGGCCCTCCGAAGGGCTGTCCCGGCGACGCGAAATGCGGATTACCACCGGGCCCCGGTCCGGGGCCGCCGACGAACGGCGGCCCCGAGGAGCCCGGCCGACCGAACGGCGGCCCTCCCGCGGACGGAGAGCCAAAAGGTCCAGGTCCCGGCCCATTGTAGGGCGGACCACCACTGTTTGGGGGCGGCGGAAAACCGGCATTACCGACACTTTGAGGCGGTCCGGGGCCCGGCGTGGAGGAGCCCGACGGCGCCGGGGAGGCTGTGTACTGCGGGGTGGTAGAGCCGGGTGGTGGGCCGCCTTGGTACGGAGGCGCCCCGGCCGGCGAGCCTGCCCCCGCCGGCGGGCCCTGGAAAGGGGACGGCCCCTGGAAGCCCGCCGGCGGCCCGGAGAAGGAGTTCGAGTTCGGTGCAAAGTTCTGGGGCTCCGAGCCGGGGGGCGGTCCCTTCCAGGTGGTGGCGGGGTCCTCCAGGGTGACTGGCAGCGTGATGGGGGGCGCGACGCGGCGGCTAAGGCCTACAACAAAACACAGAAACAACCATCAGCTCGGCAAACACCAAAAACAAAACTAGAGGTTAGGTTTTCGCCGGCAATTCCTAACCTAACCTGATCGCCGGACACACACACACACACACATATACACAACACCATGGAGAGAGAAAAAAAAATTACATTTATTTTTTCGTTGTCCGGCACGACCTTGTCTCATGCTGTCTCGGCGATCACGTTAGAATTCGGTAAACAATAATCTTTTCGAGCAGTCGCATAGTTGCTGGCGGTGACTCCTCGTCACGAATTTTTTTGAACAAAATACAAACTCGCACCGGTCACTTGAACACACACACATTCACACACGGCAAACGATCACACACACATCCACACGCACCGCCGCGGCACTAGCACCGTGCGAACATTTCACGCGCGAAACTGAAACCGAGGGCCGAACATGTTTTTCAAAGAAAAAAAAATCCGTGAGACCGCGCGCCGTACTTTCAGGCCCCCGACGCAGCGAGCACCATCTCAAGAAACTAATCTAGTAAACACTGCCGGAGTCAAACCATGGCGCATGTTTGTATTCCGCCATGTTTGTTTCTTTGTGCTGTCGCTGTCTGCTTTACCGACGCAGAGCGACGCACACAGACGCGCCAACACAAAAGCCGTGTTCACAATGTAACAATTTAGACTCGACATATTTATTTGAAATATCGCGATAAAATTAATGTTACTAACGTTTGAAAATATATGGGTGTAATATTGAACAATCAATATGTATTATTTATGTGTATTCTAAAGTAAAATTTTCACTTAGTAATAAAAAAGTACCTTACACGGTCAATAATACTGTCAATCCTAGTACTGTCAATATTTGCTTCAATCATCTTTTTATATTTATCAAGTAATCAATTATCCGGATAAAGATCAGTATTCTCTTCATATCATTAATATACCTTAAACGATGAGTAATACTGTCAATATTTTAGAATAATGACAGTAGTAATGTACGATAACATGTTTAAAATGTTCATTATTCTAAAATATTGACAGTATTACTTATCGTGTAAAGTACAGTAACGATGGAATGAAGAGAATACAGATGTTTATCCGGATAATTGTTTACTTGATAAATATAAAACTACCATTGATTAATTATTACCAAGATGTTCAACGTCTGTAAACGTCATAGCGTTTGCGATGGCGACCTACCGATAGTTCTGTCGGTCAATTCATGATGTACCTATTATAATTGTTATACCAATAAAACGGAAAAGACGTGTATAGATGTGAAAGTAATTATTACAAACGGACGTTGTATTTAGGGTACTTTAATGCCACTGTCAGTGTCACTATGATAATGAAGAATTACAGATTACTTTTTTTACTTTACTTTTTGCATTGCCAACTGCATCAATAACAGCTTCGCTCTCATACAACCTGTTCAATTGCATGAAAATCGCGGTCCAAATTATATTATTTATTAAACAAAATCAATTTTCAATGATACTTTGACGTCTGTTTGAAGTATTTCAATCAACGGTTTGACGTAAATTCAAAACTGTAACTACTACAATTCACAGACATCGTACCGTTTGCTCCACCTATTGTGATGTCTGTGAACCGTCACTGCACCAGTCGCCAACGTCTTTGATAAATATTTTATTTGTTTCTTATTGTTTTCATTTGTCTTGCCATAGTTCTATTGTTTTTGCTGTGGTATTCAGGATGTACTTAAATTGATTGGCAAGAGTGAAAACAATGAGTGTTGGTACTGTGGAAACGAAGATGCCCAACAACACACAATATTCGAATGCAAAAAATGGTACAGATCACCAGCAAACTGGCTGTTGTGGTGCACAGATAACACGAAACAACATCGCAGGACTCTTCCTGGAGACAAAGACAAACTGGATAGAGATCACCGCATGGATCACGACGGTGATGCGGACAACGGGGACAGACAAACTGATAATGCAGGATGAAAAATGTAGAACACAATTATAAAAGCAGACAACGTCTAGCTCTGAAAAACGGGAGTATAGGCGGATATCAGGATGGAGCGTAAAGAGGTAGGATTTGGGTTGGTTTAGGCCGACCCTAGATCGAATCGGTTGACCATAGATCAGATCGGTCGACCATAGATCAGATCGGTCGACCATAGATCAGATCGGTGGACCCTAGATCAGATCGGCCGACCCTAGATCAGATCGGTCGACCCTAGATCAGATCGGTCGACCCTAGATCAGATCGGTCGGAATCTAGCACACTCCGGAAGGGAGAAAGCCAGCAAGGCTCTCAAGATGTCTATGAAGATTCCCCACCTCAAGCCAAAAAAAAGGTATTGGTGCACTTTGGTCTGGGAACGAAATTGTGACCGTGGGAAAATATGCTATCAGTAAAGATGTTATCTTCAATATAAAGTAACGCCAAGCAATATAAAAAGCCACCAAGTAATATAAAAAACGCCAAGGAACAAATGCCAAGCAACATAAAAAATCGCGAAGCAACATTAAAAACACGGCAAGCAAAAAAAAACGACAAGCTAAATAAAAAAACGACAGGCTAAATAAGAAAAACGACAAGCTAAATAAAAAACATGCCAGGCAACATAAAAAAAATGCCAAGCAACATAAAAAAATGCCAAGCAATATAAAAAAATGCCAACAAACATAAAAAAAAAGACCAAAAACATCCCTTTCAGGGTTTTTTTTATGTTGCTTGGGATGTTTTTTATTTTGCTTGGCGTTTTTCATGTTGCTTGGCATTCTTTATGTTGCTAGGCGTGTTTTTTATGTTGCTTGGCGTGTATTTTATATTGCCTGACTTTTTTATGTGGCTTGGCGTGTTTTTATGTTGCATGGTGTATTTTTTATGTTGCTTGGTGTATTTTTTATGTTGCTTGGTGTGTTTTTTTTATGGTGCTTGGCTTTGTTTTATGTTGCTTGTCTATTTTTATGTGGCTTGGCGTGTTTTTGATGTTGATTGGCGTGTATTTTATATTGCTTGACTTTTGTCATGTGGCTTGGCGTGTTTTTATGTTGCTTGGCGTGTTTTTATATTGCTTGGCGTGTTTTTATGTTGGTTGGCGTGTATTTTATATTGCTTGACTTTGGTCATGTGGCTTGGCGTGTTTTTATGTTGCTTGGCGTGTTTTTATGTTGCTTGGCGTGTTTTTATGTTGCTTGGCGTGTTTTTTATGTTGCATGGCGTGTTTTTTATGGTACTTGGCATTGTTTTATGTTGCTTGACTTCTTTTATGTGTCTTGGCGTGTTTTTATGTTGGTTGGCGTGTATTTTATATTGCTGGACTTTTGTCATGTGGCTTGGCGTGTTTTAATGTTGCTTGGCGTGTTTTAATGTTGCTTGGCGTGTTTTTTATATTGCTTGGCGTGTTTTTATGTTGGTTGGCGTGTTTTTTATATTGCTTGACTTTTGTCATGTGGCTTGGCGTGTTTTTATGTTGCTTGGCGTGTTTTTATGTCGCTTGGCGTGTTTTTATGTCGCTTGGCATGTTTTTTATGTTGCATGGCGTGTTTTTTATGGTACTTGGCATTGTTTTATGTTGCTTGACTTCTTTTATGTGTCTTGGCGTGTTTTTATGTTGGTTGGCGTGTATTTTATATTGCTGGACTTTTGTCATGTGGCTTGGCGTGTTTTAATGTTGCTTGGCGTGATTTTTATATTGCTTGGCGTGTTTTTATGTTGGTTGACGTGTATTTTATATTGCTTGACTTTTGCCATGTGGCTTGGCGTGTTTTTATGTGGCTTGGCGTGTTTTTATGTTGCTTGGCGGGTTTTGTATGTTGCCTGGCGTGTTTTTCATGGTGTTTGGCTTTGTTTTATGTTGCTTGACTTCTTTTATGTGTCTTGGCGTGTTTGTATGTTGGTTGGCGTGTATTTTATATTGCTTGGCCTTTTTCATGTGGCTTGGCGTGTTTTAATGTTGCTTGGCGCGTTTCTTATATTGCTTGGCGTGTTTTTTATGTTGGCTGGCGTGTATTTTATATTGCTTGGCCTTTTCCATGTGGCTTGGCGTGTTTTAATGTTGCTTGGCGTGTTTTTATGTTACTTGACGTGTTTTTTATGTTGCTTAGTGTGTTTTTTTATGGTGATTGGCTTGGTTTTATGTTGCTTGACTTTTTTATGTATCTTGGTCTTGTTCAAGTTTCTTGAATGATAGGAAAAAACTATCGTTGATTCGCGATATTATTTATTTGTAGTAAATTTATATTTGTTGATATAATATTATGTTAATATATTAATAATATAAATTTGTTTTATTTTATATATTTTATTTTTATTTATTTATATTAATTTATTTATTAATATTAATTAATATAATATTGATATAACTAATTTATTACTTGATTTGCGATATTATTTATTTGTAGAAAATTTATATTTGTTGATATAATAGTATGTTAAAATATTAACAATTTAAATCTGTTTAATTTTATATATTTTACTTTTATTTATTTATAATATTAATTAATATAATGTTGATATAACCAATATATTACTACTGACTTCTTGTAATAAAACTGAAGTTTTTTTTTGTATTATTCTTAATTAGAAATGGCTATTCTTATGTAAAACACGGTGTTTAAAAAGAAAAAACAACAATTTTGTTGAATTCAAACGAAATTTGCCATCAAAATTTGGAACAAAAACTGCAATTTTAAGGTTAGGATAAATAACAACAGATTTGTTTCGTTAAAATCCTACAGTTTTCAGCAAAATAAATTGTGTGCTGTATTTTGTATCTTCTTACACGCCTATATGTATCATACATAGGGAAATAATACAAGTTTGAGGATTAAAAACAAAACGGAGGGAGCAAAATAAAAAAAAAATTAAAACGCAACGCCCACCTTTTTCGGCTTGGCCGCAAGCCTTTTCTGGTCGAGGTGAAATGGCAACGGGGTCAACTAATTTTCTTCTTAGGCCTCCTGCAAAAATTATCCTGCGAGAAGCCACCAAGTGCTGCCATTTTTACAGCGTGACGCGGTGGACGCGGGCTGCAGCCGACAGCGCCGTGTCTGCTCGAGCGCCGCACATTCCACCGGCTCCGGATTCAAACAGGCACAACAACCACTCACGGCACGGCACAAACTACGGCGAGCACCCCCAAATGGTCCCATTCAAGCGGCACGGGGCACGGCGGCGACGGTTTCGGTGTTGCGAATTTTTTTTTCAGCACTCCCGTGTGTACATTTTTTCTTTTGCCATCGTGAACTCAGTCAACGGTAGTTGACAGTGTCACCCTAAAAATCAATAAGTTCGCCACCCCTTATCCCTTCCCCACCCTCCGCTCATTCAACATCACGATTATCATTACAACTCTCGCACACACACACACACAAGCCGGCACCGGCGCGTCAAAATAGAAATCGGAACCTCCGCAGCGTATGTATATGCATGCGCCTGTATTGGTGTATGAGTATGTGTGTGTGTGACGCCACTAATACTTCGGTAGCTCACGGTGTGGACGAGCCGTCACACGGTTGCTTTTGCCACGTACAAAGTAGATCAACCGGTAGCATAAGTACGGACTGCCGCGCTTCTAGCGTGACTTTACACTGCTAGGCTTTTATTCGCGTAAAAAGCGGCGGCTATGAAAAGTGCGAGCGACCGCACATTGCTCCTCTCTTGCACAATAGGGGGGATGCAGCCACCGCCGGTGACAATTGACATCCGATGGACTCCCTTTATTGCCCGTCTTCCCGACCGTTAAGCCGCGCGCGCGGGGCGGAGGGTGACGCGCTGCACGCCAAATTAACGCGGGCGCCCATCCCCCCAACAATTAACCCCCACCGCACTTAACAAACCTGACTTAATTACAAAATACGCTGCCGTCATCAAAGGCAACGCTCGCACACGGCATTCCGTAACGTGTGACTCTTATTGTTTGATGTTTCTTCGTGATAGTGATATGCTAATATTTAAAGGGGTTCTTGTTAAATTGTAATGAATGATAACTGATAACAGGTTTAGTAGTGGAGGAACAATACCGTAATATCTAATTTTGACCTCACTCTTTGCGAAACCATTTTCTAAGGATTCATCATCAATTAGCCTTAGGCGTGATTGCTTCCCTAATATTCGGTCCAAGAGTGTGATTCTTGAAACCACTCTGATCGAATGTAGTAGAGGAGCTCTTCTATGATCTGCTCAGATGCAGATCGTGGGCTGTCCTGCACTTGACAAGGTTAGCTTGTAGGAGGAGGTCTACCTGCAAGGTGGTCCGATGACATTAGACTCATACAAAGTTAGTCAGTTAAATTCGCTAGGCAAAATACGGACAATTATCGATGTAAAACTTGTCAAAATATGGAAATTCGATTTACTAGCCTTAAAAACACTAAAGCCTTGGTTTCCTAGGAAGCAGTGTGACAAAAGCAGACGTATTTCACGTCATTTTGATGTCACACATTTCTTTTATGTATATTTAAATAAATCTGGTAATCCAGAGAGAAGTATACTTCAAAGTATTGAGAAAATGTCATGAATTACACTGGAATCTGGTGAGTTATTCAATAACATGTACTTAAAACATATCTTGTAATGTGTAAAGGACGTCAAAAACAGCCGTACCACTTGTTAGGAAACCAAGACTTAACCCCCGTATTCACCGACGTTCCATAAATCTATCAATAACTATTGAACCCATAAGTATTCGTTGTTATAGCAAAAATAAATACATTATCTAGGGAATATAGTTACTTTAGATTCTCTCTATTGGAAACACTGAATACTTAAACAAAAGGTGTCATCAAAACTCCAATCGCAAGCGATATTCAAAGTGTTGTGACATTTGTTTTAGCATATTCTGTCACAATGACGTTGTCAATGTATCTATTCAATAACTTATGACACCTATAAAGTTTATGGAATGTTGGTGAATACGGGCATTAGTCTTACAATGTAAGACCATTTTATCGCTTCAAGATCCGATTTTTGTTTGGTACAACGCTTATTATTAAGACGGTCTTAAACTAGTTAAGATTTGTTTGGAGATACCGGGCGCTAGATCGGAAAAGACGTGATCAAACGCATTGTCACCATGGAATATAACCGGGCAAGACTATATGTAGCAAGAGATCAGGAGAAATAGAGCGGTAAGCCGTGAGCAAAAAAAAGGGACTTCCGGTCGGTCCTAGATGAGGTGGAGCGACGATCTGAAACGCACCGCAGGGTTAAATTAGTGTCACCGAGCCCAAAACCTAAATAGGATGTCTATATATAATAAGGTAGAAAACGTAAATTGATATATTTAGCCAGTATCATACCGATACTTCTATTATTGGCGGCGCATTACTGTTGGCCAACCCTTTTGTATTTGCTGTTTTACAGTAGTTACTGTATTGTACAATTATATAACTGGCTATCGACCTTCCGGTCCTTCTGCAGTATATTAGTGTATGTGAGTTTCACGACTTGCTACTTCAGAAAATCGTCTTTTCTAAAGTGTCGTTAATTGTATCCCAACGACCAATGGTACGGACTACCCGGGCAGGGATTCGAATCTAGGGCCGCCCTTTAGTAAAACACTGTACTACATCGGTGTGTTCTGTTCTATAATATAGATCAGGTAATTATTTTTGTCTACAAACTATTATCTAGCTCTTCGTTGTTAACAATTTGCCATCGCTGTGATTAATTTAGCGGCGACGTGATGCGCGCGACCGAGCCGGCAGGGGAGAGAACCGGGCGGCGTGCTCTTGGCGGGAAACTGTCTCGCGGCGCGCGTCTGTGATAAACACGGCACAGGTCATAAATTTCGTCCCGTCTCAAGGTTCCCAGGTATAACTCGCTCCAGGGCACCGATTCATTGTAGTAAACCTTGAATGATATTACGAGTTCACCCGGCATTTGCCCGGCCATAGTGCGCGAGCGCTAGCACGCTCTCTCTTTCTTTCCGCGGCCATGCTGCTGGCTGACCACTGCCAATTCCGAAAGATGCGAAACAAAACGAAAATCGCCAGGCGACAATGAAGGTCGCGACGACGAACAATATTTTGGTGCGAGTATGTGCACGGTACACAATTATCTCGCATGGCCTTGAACTCGTTATGGGTCAAAATTCGTCTGATTATATCATCATTTAATTTTTCATATCATACAAAAATTAGTATATTAGTAGTAGTAACTGTATTTAAATATAAATAACTGGCTATCGACCCTCGGGGGTCCTTTTACCGAAAGGATTTTATTTATAGTAAAAGAACTCCTATCATATACGGCTCTCTAAAGCCCTGGTTTATATATATATATATAGATATATAATTTAGTTTAAGTAATAAAACGCAGGTGGATTCCCAAAAACAGTAATACCTAAACGTACAGTAAAAACACAACGATTTTTGTGATGTGTATATGACGTCAAAAGCGGCCGCTTACCTAGGAAACCATGGCTTTAGTGAAGAATCACCAGATATATCAATAATAAAAACTTTTTATAGGGCTATCAGCCGTGAGGCTTTTCTGCCAGTCAAGGGAGAAGCTCAGAGGAGTTTAATCACCCGGTATACACCTTAACTTCACAGAAAACCTCTGAAAAACTGTGAAAAGTGATTCGCGAAAATTCGCTCCCCATTGGGGATCGAACTTAGGCTCCCCAATGCTCAGTACGAGACGACGCCTCTAACCACTCGGCCACTGAGCTGGGTATGTATACAATTGTATGAAAATTATAAAAACTATGTAAAATAAAAAACTTATAACTTTGTAGGGCTATCCAGCAAAATTGAGCTGGATATGAGAAAAAAATTATTTCATAAAAAAATCTTTATTTAATATAATACATAAGGGCTCGGTTGTATTCGCGATTCAAACCTTAACGGTATTATTCAAGGTAGTAGGTAAACAGCTGATCTTTGTTATTGTTTGATCAGCTGATTGCATTAAAATCATATGATTTCAATCACTTCTACAATAATTCGCGATTGTTAATGTACTTTTAAGGTATAAATAGTATAACCCTGGATCACGGACTCGTCTTTACTTGAGATTCAAGCCGGCATATCCTCCATCTGGTGGCAGGAAATGAACTACATTTAGTAAGGAATTTGTTTGCATAACATTTGTTTTTTCATCTTATACATGACTATAATGCAGTGGCGTAGCGAGGGGTGGGCAAGGGGGGCATCATGCCCCGGGCGCTACTCACAAAGGGGCGCCAAATGGTTATATTATATGGTTTTCGAATGGGGAGGGAGGCGCTAAAAAGGTATTGTGCCCGGGCGCGAGTTAAGCTCGCTACGCCACTGCTATAATGTATAAGATGGAAAAACAAATGTTATGCAAACAAATTCCCTACTAAATGTAGTTCATTTCCTGCCACCAGATGGAGTATCAGTCTGCTTTAATCGCAAATAAAGGCGAGTCCGTGATTATATTGTTAGGTTGTTCTTAACTTGTATTGTATAGCCTCATGTACTATAAATGGCAACGTCGCATTATGTATAAAGATGTCAAAAATGACATTTGAATCACACATTGGACATTAACTGTTATCTTCTTTATACAACTGAGCCATTAGCCAATTTCGTTTATCATTCAGGAGCTACTTCTAAGCCAGCTAAGACCAGCCCAGAACTGTTCCCGACTGATAAACGAAAACGGGCATGATACTAGCCACAGAAGAATTTCCCGGCATGTTGGATTATTATTATTATATTATTTCATTCCTTGTAGATATTTTGTTAACTCATCTATAACAATTTGTCCTGTTTCAGTTGTAATCAGTTTTCAATCATCTATACCTTCGATTTCAACAATATCCAAATTAATAACATCTGATTCACTATCACTTGCCTCATCTGCTACTACAGCATTTACTTTTTTAGCTTCTCCTTTGTGTACATCTGTTTTAGGACTATTATAAATACTTTGTGATTTCAGTTGACTCACATTATCATTTAGTTCAGTAACTTCATTTGCAGGCAATGGAATGTCTTCAATTGTACTGTTTTCAATTACATCATCAGGTTTCTTCACTTGTTCTACCTCCAAATCTTTCTCCTCGTCCTGCAATATCCGTGTGCGTACAATTTTAATCTTCTGCCCCTTTTTATGCTGACATTCAGTGTTACTGTTTTTGATGGGAACCTCAGATTCATCACTAGAACTAATAACAATCTGATTAGATGTTGGACTTTCAAGAATAACAGCTACATCATCCCCATCTGAATCCGATTTAGATGCTTCAGCCGCTGCTTTGGCTTTGTTTTCGGCCTCCAATGCCAGTTGCGAACGGATTGCACGAGCCCGCGCTTGAAGTTCTAGTAATTCCAACACACTCAACAATTTCTCATTTTCAGGCTGCACTTTGGCACCTTTGACTTTCTCCTGTTTTATTATTGGGGCATTGGGCTCCTTTTTGATTCGATGTTTGCGACAGTTTTTCGATTTGTCTGAAAAAGAATTTTCAAACTTAATATTAAATGTTACAAACATACTGTGCTTGTGTTTATGTATTCAAGACGTGATTGGTCATCGTATGAATAATTATTGAAACTAGAAACTTGTATGAATCTAGTACTATGCAATTCATGCTCAAGCAACTATTATTACAGTAAATAAGAAACTAATAAAAAACGGACCTATTCGCGATTCAAATGTCAACGGTTTTCATCAAACTAGTGGGTAAACAGCTGATCTTTGTTATTGTTTCATCAGCTGATTAGATAAAAAATTACACGATTTTGATCACTTGGGCAGTAATGCGTGGTTGTTAATAAACTTTTAATAGTTAACTAGACAAACCTTGCAAATATTGTCACATATATGATGAGAAAATACATTTTATGCATAGAGATATCCCACTAGATTTTAGTTAATTTTCTGCCACCAGATAGAGTACTGACTAGCTTGAATTGCCCATTGTGCCTCATACAACATCCATGATATGCTAGCCGGGTTAATTCTTTGTGGATAAATTTCCTGGTTAGCTAGTGGATTCGAACCACCAACGTTTCGTACGCAATGTAACACCTACTACTAGGAAACTAATATTTTCTACTAAATAATAGACAACATATGCTATCAATCATTAGGCAACTGAGGTTACATTTAATATTAGGCAACTAATGTCACACCGTAACTTAGAGAACCAATGTTGCACCAATTACTAGCAACTAATGTAACACCAAATACTAGGCAACTAATTAAGTAGGTATATGTATATCCATAAATCTATTAATAGCTATTGTACCCATAAGTATTTGTTGGTATAGCAATAATATATACATTATCTAGGGAATGTAGTAACTTTAGATTCTCTCTATTGGAAACACTGAATAATAAAACAAAAGGTGTCATCAAAGCTTCAATTGTAAGCGCTATTCAAGGTGTTTGACATTTGTTTTGGCATATTCTGTCACAATGACATTGTCAATGTATCCATTCAATAGCTTATGGGACCTATAACATTTATGGGATGTTGGTGAATACAGGCATGAGTTTCATTAAATAGGGAACTTTATATAGTTGGACAATTACCAATTGAATCAATCAAACAAATATTTTCTTTCTAAAATGGTTGATTTCTAGACCCATGTTTATTTCAACTGTTTCCCTTGTTTTCAATTGTACTATATGCTCTCTAAATATATGACTTGTTTATGTTTCCAGTCTAAGTACAAAATTCTCACCATTTTTAGGGTCCTTCTTATTTTTCTGACTGGGACTCTCATCAACAAAACAAAAATCCTCATCGTCAGAAATATCATCAAGGGAGATTATATCAATGGGCTTGCCCACTTCATCCTCAGAAGATGAACTGCTTGCATCATCAGCAGTTTGTCCATCCAGAATCTTTTTTAATCGCTTATTGGATATACCAAGTAGTTCTTCCAGCAGCATTGTATTTATCTCCTCTATATCCAAATTCTAAAAACAATGAGTTGGTTTAGTTAAAATATCAAGATATTTTAGCTACTAAGATTCTAGATTGAGTTGCCAGCATTTTTTTAGTAGTAGTTACTGTATATGTTACAATTTTTAACTAGCTATCAACTTGTGGGTTGTTCTGTTGAAGTATTTTTTTGGATTTCTATAAAAATATGTCTTTCAGTAGCAGAATGGTGTCTAGCAGTCAATTAAAGTACTTTGAGCTCCTTCACATAGACACATATAGCTCTATACTTAAAAAATCCTATTTATATATATATATATATATATATATATATATATATATATATATATATATATATTTATAGGTGGTGGCACCTTAGCAATGAATGTGAGGGTATGAAAGCAGAGTGGGTTGGAGATTGCAGAAAGCTGAATGAATCATTAGGAGTGGATGGGAAAGGCATAAAAATCTGCAGGAGGCTGACATGGCAAGGGCAGAGGGAGTGTAGGGTTATTTATGCTGTTAATGCATATTTTGCAGATTGTTTATTTTGTATGTATTTTTTGTTGTTCTTGATGAGCATTGTATATTGAAGGGATTTGTATTTTTTGAGTTGCCATGCCACATAAAGGTCTTGTTTTATATATATATATATATATATATATATAGGATTTTTTTTAATGAATCAAATTCTTCATATAGCAGTGTTTAGTTTATAACATATATAACATCATAAACTTACTTTAAAGGCACTTGGTGCAAGTGACTTAATTTTCTTCAGCTTCAATGTTTTTAAAACCTCTTTCATTAACTGCACTCGATCACTGGCATAATGGAACAGCTCATGCTCACTGTCCCCATCTGAATCTGAGGAAGATGCCTCGGTTTTGAGCTTCTTCTTTTCCTTTTTAATCTTTTTCTGAGAGCGTTTTTCTTTCATATTCATGTTCAGTACAAGCAAATAAAATGTATGTAAATATAACCTACAATTTTATATTTAAGTACGTTACCAACTGAAATTTAAGAGATACCACCACGACATTTAGAATTCAGAGCTGATTTTTGATCAGCTGATATAATTAAAATTACACGTTTTCAGTCACTTCTACAACAATGTGTGATTGTTAATGTATTTTTAAGGTATAAATAGCAAAGTAATTGAGTGTATAGTCATGTATATGATGAAAAACAAATTTTTCAATTTTCTGCCACCAGATAATCTGCCGGCATGAATCGTCTATAGTTTGGAATCTACTATAGGCGATTCAAGCCAGCAGATACTCTATCTGGTGGCAGAAAATGAACTATATTTAGTAGGGAATCAGTGTAACATTTGTTTTTTATACATGTAACTTATCATTTGTAATGGTTCTTGTCTATGTGATGAAAATCTAGGTGATAATATTGATTAATCATCACCTAGCTTTTCATCACATAGACAAAAAAGAATAATGGCTCTTTTCTATGTGATGATTAATCAATATCATCACCTAGATTTTCATCAAATAGACAACAGCCATCACATACATCATGATGTTAAAAACATCTATGTGATTAATCAATGTTATTATTGTTGACATAATTATTAAGGATTTGGAAGTGTTATTAGGTATTTATCCTTTAAATGAAATTAATTATACAGAAAACAAGATGAATATTAAACTAATAATATAAAAATCATGTATATTTCACGGGAGAGGCGTTCCAAACGCTTTTAAATCACTTTCAAAATAATTTGAGCATTCGACATTTGAATAATCATATAAAATAGATGTTTATTTAAAAACCACTCGATCAAGAATCGCTGAAAAGGCATTAGATATATTTACAGTCTTGACAGTTTCGCTTGTATCGTTCGTAGTACGTTGATAATTGTGTCTGTGTTGGGTTTACTGTACAGGTTGGATAGTAGGCCGGCAACAGTGTCCTGTGATATCGCGATCAATTTCCGCCTAAAACAATAAACAAAAACATTTATGCCTGTATCTACCAACATCCCATAAACTTTATATGTCCCAAAAGTTATTGAATGAATAAATTGAAAACGTCATTGTGACAGAATATGCCAAAACAAATGTCAAATACCTTGAATAGCACTTGCGATTGGAGGTTTAATGACAGCTTTTGTTTAATTATTCAGTGTTTCCAATAGAGACAATCTAAAGTAACTACATTCCGTAGATAATGTATTTATTGTTGCTATAACAACGAATACTTCAATAGCTATTGATACATTTATTGAACGTTGGTGAATACGGGGGTGACCCTCGTATTCACCGACGTTCCATAAATCTATCAATAGCTATTGAACCCATAAGTATTCATTGTTATAGCAACAATAAATACATTATCTAGGGAATGTAGTTACTTTAAATTCTCTCTATTGGAAACTGAAGAATTAAACAAAAGATGTCATCAAAGCTCCAATCACAAGCCCTATTCCAGGTGTTGACATTTGTTTTGGCATATTCTTTGTTTTGACAATTCTGTCACAATGACGTTTTCATTTTATCCATTCAATAGCTTATGGGACATATAGAGTTATGGGATGTTGGTGAACACAGGCATTACTCAATTAAATATTGAATAAAATACCACCATTTGATGAGATTTGAACCTGCAACTCCCAGATTTGTACTGTACTGTCACAACAGACAGGTCAGTTAAAAAAAAATGTCTTCGTTTTTATATATTGTAGGGATGTAATTTTTGATTCGAGAATCTATGTATTTAATTAAAAAACCTAATGGAAGTATACAAAACTTACTTTTCCACGTTATTGTACCTATCTTGATTCACAATAAAAGCATTGATAAGGGCTGCGATGGCCTCTGAGTAATGGAATTCATGGTCTTCTGTTACCCAAAAGTTATCCTTGAGGGAAGTAATCATCTCACTAAAATATACACCATATATTAGAGCCGCGCGGTAGATTTTCTCAGTATGATGCAAGTCTTTGAAAAGCCGCCCCTTAAATGATTTTTAATTGTTGGTTCAATATGTATATAGATTTCGGTGTTTATGTTAATCTCTTTACGGTTCCGCCACTTGATATATAGTGACAGAACCGTAAAGGGACGTAGTAAGTAGCAGGGCACGGCCCACGGGAGCGATTCCTGACAACACTCGTTCGGAACGTATTCGTTTAATTGTCGGTCCACACACTACGGGCAATTCACGATATGGGCTTATAAAATGGTGGAATTTTGGATGAGTAGCCCTAAAAAAACACTAATAAACAGAAATTTCATAATTAAACGAATTCAAATCGTTAATTATCTGCATTTTGCGAAGCGACTTTAGACAGTTTGTTGGTGTCACCCCTGAGAATGATAAAAATGACGCTTTTCGAGAACATAGCAGCAACATCTGTTGATAATAATACAAACTAAAACATTATCAACTAGTAAAAGTAATGTAACTTAATATAATAAACATACCATCTATTTCTAACATCTGATATTATGTGCACACAGTAATCAAGTCTAGCAGTACTTACTCATTATATGCATTAATTAGTCTATCAAATGGATACTCCAATGACACTAAAAAGTTAGGCACTAGTGATGTATCAGCTTTCAGTTGTCCACTTATTAGTTCTAATTCATGTATAAGGTATTCTAAAATAATAATATAAGTAAGTTATTAATATGCTAAAATATCCCAAATAAATTAATGTTGCCCATATTTGATAGACTTGTTTATTAAGGCTGAGTTGTATCAGCCTAAATTCATTTTTCATCCCGCTGGTATGATATTTTAGAAGCAGGTCTCTGACATACCCTCTAAAAAAACAACTGTTTTCTTACCTAAAGGAACACAGGGACTAGATGTTTTATACTCCCGCACCAAGGGTTTTATTTTAGACAGTATCTGTATTATAACATCGTTGCTGCCGGCAGTTCCCCGATTGCATTCGTTCTGCAGTATGTGCCGCCAAATATTTTCAATCAATTTTTTGTCAGTATATCCTGCACAGTCAATAATGGCCAATTTGCACTCCCAAAGCTCAAACTTTTCCGCAAAATCTTCATAAAGCTACAATCATACACAGTTAGTTCATCATATCAAAACAAATACCAAATAATCTAAACAAATGTTCTCATACTATTTGGTCTACCAGTTCAATACTGGTAGTGGTGTGCCATTTGTTTTAATACTCACTTGTGTAATTTCATACAGGTTTGAGTTTAGATGCACCTCGGCAATTTCAGCATCGGGGCGGCGTCCCCTCAAATTAACAATTGCATCCAGTATCCGAAGTTGCACCTTTGCAATTTCCATTTTATCCTCCAACTCACGCAAGAACACACCCAGATACGGTGCGTAGCCTACTTTGTCGCTGCGCATGCACATCAGAGCGCGCGCCAGGTAACTCAGTCTGTCTTTTAAAAGCACGGCATTGCTACGGAATGTGTCAAAATGAGAATTATTTTCAATAATTGTTTTTGGAGTACTTGTTGCATGAAATGAGTTTTATGCCCGTATTCACCAACATCCCATAAACTTTATAGGTCCCATAAGCTATTGAATATATAAATTGAAAATGTCATTATGACAGAAATGTCAACAACTTGAATAGCTTTGATGACACCTTTTGTTTAATTGTCCAGTGTTTCCAATAGAGAGAATCTAAAGTAACTACATTCCATAGATAATGTATTTATTGTTGCTATAACAACGAATACTTATGGGTTCAATAGTTATTGAAAAATTATGGAACTTTGGTGAAAATAGAGGATAAAGCGGTACAACTTACTTAGGTGTTGATGCTAGATTATTTAGCACTTTGGCAGCAGATGCATGATTATTATTGGTCTCATAGTACTTCCATAGTACGTCCATCACGTTTATATTGCTAGGGTTCTCCTCGCTGACTTTTACCAAGTATGTCTCCAAAGAGGGGTCTGTGATTGAGATGAGATCACCATACATCTGTTTGAGCATCATCCAATCGAAAACTGCATTGTTTAGTAGCTGGTCGCCATATGTCAATACATCAATGATAATTTTTTTAATCTAAAAGTTCAAAAAAAGGTGCTGTTTAAAATTAATGGATCGAGCAGTCATTATTTGTATCGCATATAAGTATATTTGCTTTATTCGGCAACTACGTATCCATGCCCGGCGCATCCACCAATATGGCATGTCTCTATATTTTGCGCAACAAAAGATTTTAGTAATTAACATCTTCGGAACAGTCTTCTTATTGAATTAGTAAATTATTCAATATATATTTTATGTCAAAATAAATTTTATAACATTCATCATTTTCTAACGGCTGTAAATAGCATTGTGGGGGCGGTAGAAAGAAATAAAATGTTGCAAAATAAAGCTTGATAAATCAGATATAGTAAAATGCTCAAAAAAAAACAACGCAAATTACAAAATTTTTGCAAACAAAAGATATTTTAATGACAAACTAGATTTTGTAAAATGTATTATTCTCAACGACTGTAATTAGCATTGTGGAGGCGGTAGAAACAAATAAAATGCCACAAAATAAAGCTTGATAAATCAGCTATAGTAAAATGCTCAAAAATCACAAAGTAAATTAATGAATTTTTGCAAACAAGAAATATTTTAATGTCAAACTAGATTTTGTAACATTCTTCATTTTCCAACGGCTGTAATTAGCGTTGTGGGGGCGGTAGAAAGAAATAAAATGGTGCAAAATAAAGCTTGATAAATCAGATATAGTAAAATGCACAAAAATAACAGCGCAAACTACAACATTTTTGCAAACAAAAGATATTTTAATGTCAAACTAGATTTGGTAAAATTTATTATTCTCCAACGACTGTAATTAGCATTGTGGGGGCGGTAGAAGCAAATAAAATGTTACAAAATAAAGCTTAATAAATCAGCTATAGTAAAATGCTCAAAAATCACAAAGTAAATTAATGAATTTTTGCAAACAAGAAATATTTTAATGTCAAACTAGATTTTGTAACATTCATCATTTTCCAACGGCTGTAATTAGCGTTGTGGGGGCGGCAGAAACAAATAAAATGTTGCAAAATAAAGTTTGATAAATCAGCTATAGCAAAATGCTCAAAAATCACAAAGTAAATTAATCAATTTTTACAAACAAGAAATAATTTAATGTCAAACTAGATTTTGTAAAATTCATCATCTTCCAACGGTTGTACTTAGCGTTATGAGGGCGGTAGAAACAAATAGAATAAGTCAAAATAAAGCTTGATAAATCAGCTATAGCAAAATGCTCAAAAATTAACAACATAAATCATTAATTTTTGCAAACAAGAGATATATTTTAATGTCAAACTAGATTTTGTAACATTCATCATTTTCCAACGGTTATAATTAGAGCTTTGGGGGCGGTAGAAACACATACAATGTTGCAAATTAATGCTTGATAAATCAGCTATAGCAAAATGTTCAAAAATCACAACATAAATTATTCAATTTTTGAAAACAAGATATATTTTAATGTGAAACTAGTTTTTGTAACATTCATCATTGTCCAACGGTTGTAATTAGTGTTATGGGTGCGGTAGAATAAATAAAATGTTGCAAAATAAAGCTTGATAAATCAGCTATAGCAAAATGTTCAAAAATCCCTTAATTTTTGCAAACAAGAGATATTTTAATATCAAACTAGATTTTCTAACATAATTTTCCAACGACAGATAAAATGTTTTTTAATTAAATATCATGCGGTGTTTATGTTCAAGTATATACATTAATAAATGTCGACTACAAACAAAAATTAAAATCCACATTTAATAATCAAAATAATCTTACCAAATCACCATTAGCCTCAGCCTGATGCTGCCCGCTAATATTCGTAATAACAGAACTATTTTGCGCGTGCACAGTTTCCAACATAGCGACAACCGCACCATATATTTCTAGTCTAAAACAAATTTCTGTGCAATTACTAATAACCAACCCCGTAACAACAAACTTACCTGCGTTGAAACAACTGAAACCCGTCTTGATCGTTCCTGTCTGCGTTCTTATAATAATGCCCGCCGAGATTCTCAGGATCGATTTTTCTAGCACACGCCACACACAGCTCACTAACAGCGTGGTATGACTTCAATGCAGTGAACTGCTCGCAAATCTCCTTCACATTCACCACGGGCGCCACCGATTTGCACAACGCTAGCGCCGATGCAAGCATCTCCTCCTTCTCATCAACGTTGTTCACAGATTTGGCTGCTTTAAGAATCTCATTGGCCTGCAATTTAATCAATTAACACCCCAACAATAGTAGAAACTAGATTAAGACTTACCTTAGAGCAAGCAGCGTCCTCCACGCGGTATAAATTCGGACACGCATCGCGCAACTTCGAGCTAATAGAATCAACAGAGGCGTTATCGCCCAGATAGCTACTAATAAGAGTGTTGATGAAATTGGAACAAATGTCATGGCCGTACAAGAAAAGATCTTTAAAGCATGTATTCTGCAGGATTTGTTGGGTGTTTTCAGGAAGAGTGTCCATGAGAAGGTGGAATTGGTGTTCGGAGAGAATTTTCCACAGCCCTAAAACTTGCGCAATATGCGTTACTGATGATTTTAGGGCGTCTAATGACTGGCGTTCCTCCAACTGCGCGTCCTGAATGGTGTAATTAGCACGGGACATTGTTGTTTGCGCGAGAGCCGTCTGGTTTAGGGCTTGTCGCATGCTGGTTGCGTTGTTTATCATCGATATCTGTGTGTTTTTCATTAGAAACACGCGGAGGGAGTTTAGGTGGGCTAAAATCCAACCGGCTTCTTCACTGGTTAGTGTACTAGTTAACTGAAATATTAATAAAGACTTATTTTAGTATTAAGCAAATCAGATTATTACATAAATGTGATTATTACATATGTGTAAATTCACTATTAATGCTTGTATTAATGAATTTCTTAAAAATAAAGCTTCATTAAATACAAACCGAGTTTATATTAACTTGATTAGATGATTTTAACTTACATAAAACTTTTTTCCATCCAATGTCATCTTCTCGACGCATCGCAAATTCCAAACAGGCCTCAGAATGCGGGACAAGTATAAATAGATGCCGTTGTGTTTCGAAGAGTGCTGACAAGGGCTGTTTTGATCAAACATAGTGGTCACATTGTAAGGCTGCTGCATGCCAGCACCAGGACTTGTAAATGTTGCATTAGCCGAGTACATTTGGGTTGCAGGACTGGTGAATGTCATGTTTGGGGTGTGCATGTTCTGTGGCGAACCATACTGTGAGCTTTGCAATTGCTGCTGGTATGGAGCCATTGGAGTGGACATCATATTTGGTAAAAATACACTAGGAGAACCATCTATAAATTAAAAAAGTAGTGAATTTATAAATTTTAGATACAGAATCGCCTTGTTTTTGTCAAGCATCACTCTGTTTATAATATTTCAGTAATGTGATCTAGATCAGGGATGGCCAAACAAGTTGAGCGGTCGATCCTGACGTCAATTTTAGTCGAACACAATATCTTAACTACTAAAGTAGTGCAACATATATTTTTACCATTTTCTCGCGAGAGTGTACATCTTACAGACACATTATGTATTTTACACCTCCCGCTTTATACTTAAGGCGCTTTCATTTAGCATGGTTTGGCATTACTAGTCGCCCCGCGCAATTCTGCATGCCACGGTAGAATTATGCGAATCGGAAGCGTCAAATAGAACAAGAAAGCCCGTACCAGCCCAGAGTGATAAACGAAAGGCACGTTATGAACAAACGTGCTCCCTGACTTCAAAAAGGTTAAGAATCACTGCTCTAGATCATCTTTTATCTTAAAAATGTGTCGTGATTGACTTGTTGTCATAGGCGTAATGACAACAAGTCAATCAACTTTTTTTTGAAGTCAGGGAGCACGTTTGATCATAAGAAAAACTCGCGGAGCACCAAAACCAAATACAGTAGATGAGCCAACATTCAATTTCGGCTTTCATGATTTCTCGAAGCACCACTGTTAAGAACCACTGATTTAGGACATGAATAATCAATGAAATTATCAACTTACATGCAGTCTGATTCATATTCATACTGTTCATTGCATTCAAATTCATCGTACTCATATTCTGCGGTTGCATCATAGCGCTGGCTTGTGCGACAGCCGGTTCTCCTCCGAATACGAAGAATGCATTTGTAGCGTAGTCCGCCACTTCGCAGTTTTGCGGCGATTCGAGACTTGCTAATATCAACGTGGTGGCGCACGCTTGCTCCTGCTGTTGCAAAACAAAGTACGCTTTTAGGGCCTCGCTATCCTGCCCGCGCGTGTCCAACAGCAGCTGCTTCAGGATATCAACTGGACGGAGTTTCAGCAAAACGTGCGCACCTTGAGAGGTGAGGACGACGTATTTCCTCGGCGGATCGGCGTGCTGGCGCACGATTAGAGGCGGTATTTGTTGGGTGGGTTGGAGCAGAATATTCGCATTATATTTCACCTGAAAATTAAACACAAATATGAATAAATAGAAAATACATGTCCTTCTTCAAGTCCAATGATAGTAAAACCAACAATCCTGACTGAATAATCTATAAATTCAGCCCCAACTGGATTCAAACTCTAGAAATCATAATATTGCTTTGATTCAAAAGAAAAACTTCTATCTTTATAGGGCTATCATTCGTGAGGCTTTTCCGCCGGTCAAAGGAGAAGCTCAGAGAAGTTTAATCACCCGGTATAAATACATTGGGGAGCCTGAGTTCAATCCCCAGTGGGGAGCGAATTTTCGCGAATCACCTTTCACAGTTTTTTAGACTTAACAGAACTTAACTTCACAAAAAACCTCTGAAAAACTGTAAAAGGTGATTCGAGAAAATTCGCTGCCCGCTGGGGATCGAACTCAGGCTCCCCAATGCTTAGTACGAGACGGACGACGCCACTGAGCTGGGTTGCATTGTATCATTTTATTAGAAAACTGCATTTTGAAATTAACTCTGTATTTTTATGACAAAATTCGAAGACCTACCTCAGCTATTGCCAAAACAGGTCCATCAAGATCGACAGTGGTGCACGCCTCCATCAAAGCGGGATTAAATGGAAACAAATCGGATCCGATGCTCCAAAGCATCTCCTTCTCATTTAGTGATGAAACCATCAATGCATTCCTATCCCTATAGTGGGCAAGGTGAATATTGCGGGGTCTGTAATGAGAAGTAGCCGAGAAACCGGGCGGCAGCCGCACGTGGATCAACGCAAGAGTTTGAGGACGTGGCAACGTCATGCTACTTTGCGATGCGGTGAACGTAGTGAAATACAGCCTTACACCTGACTGCGTTGTTGCAACCAGCGAGATTCTTGACGATTCATATAATTCAACCACTGATATACTGATAATAGGATGGAAATTTTGACCATCAACAGTTCTATAAATTAAAAAAAGCTTGAATTTCTAACTACTACCCGGAAAAAGTAACTTAATATATATTTATTAATGTACATAGCTTACTTAATTGCGTTGATGGATTGTTGCACCAAATAACTCTGAGAGACTTTGGTGATTTTACTCAAACTATTGCCATCTTCACCCATATCAAATACCTCTATGGACCCCTTCTCAGTTAACACATACAAAATAAACCTGGAATCATCAATTACAATTTGTGCGATTCCATCTTCTTCCGTCATTGCCGCATATGCAAATGAGGGCACAAGGAATGCCAAAGGATTGGTAGAATGGTTGATTTTTTTACATCGTTTGCCAAACCAACTGCTTTCAGCCTATAAAAAAATATTAACTAGAAAGATGATATTCAGTTATAATTAATTGAATGATCTTCCAAAAAAATTAATACTAGGTCTATTCACCAACGATCCATAAATCTATCAATAGCTATTGAACCCATAAGTATTTATTGTTATAGCAACAATAAATAAATTATCTTGGGAATTTAGTTACTTTAGATTCTCTCTATTGCAGACACTGATTAATTAAACAAAAGGTGTCATCAAAGCTCCAATTGCAAGCGCTACTCAAGGTGTTTGACATTTGTTTTGGCATATTCTGTCACAATGACGTTGTTAATTTATCCATTCAATAGTTTATGGGACCTATAAAGTTTATGGTATGTTGGTGAATATGGGCATAAATGAAGAATATCCACATAAGCTGTGTTAATTCTCACCTGATATGTAATTTCATAAAGACACCCATCCTTGCTTCCAAAGAACAGTCGCCCATGGATACTACCCACAACAGTAGTCATAATAGTGCCATCTGTAGGCAGAGTGAAAACAGGTTCAGAAACCAGCTGAATCTCATCCAATGACTCGCCATCATGGGATGTAAATGTAACACCTAATACAACTATATCAATAGCTGTAGTTAGTACCAGCAAGTACTTGATGAAACCCTGGAACACCCCTGGCCTGGGCCTAATCAAACCTACACTGATGATGGTTTCATTCAGGCCATCATAGTAGGCTACATCACCACCATCTTCATATGTCCAAATGTAAATGTCACTGTCGATTGTCAGCCATGCCCGGTTGATTTCAGTGAAGAGGCCCATCATGCAGTGACATTGCATATCTAAAGTCAACTAGTTAAGGACAATAGTATACCAGAGACATGCCAATTTAGTAGCACCCTTGTTTAACAAATGGGAGGCCCAGGTTTATTTGAAATACAACTGGAGTTATAATGGTTTAAACATACAATTTATATCAAAAATTCACCAGTTGTGCTTTATAAAGTTCACCAAAAATTCAGTTTTGAAAATATTGGTTGCATCTTTTGTATCATGCATTCTGGATATATTTTTAACATTTTGTGTGAATTTGGTGTATTTTTTTGAAATACAACTCGAGTTATAATGGTTTAAACATACAATTTATATTAAAAATTCACCAGTTTTGCTTTATAAAATTCACCAAAAATTCAGTTTTCAAAATATTGGTTGCATATTTTGTAATTTTTGGGATACAATTATTGCAAAAGAGGTAAGATATGTAAACCATAAATAGACACCAAGGTCAAAATACTATAAGCAAAACCATGGGGTGATCTACCAAGAGATCTATAATGAGGTGAGGGTAGACCGTCAGAATGGATATGCCCCCAGACAACTAAATACAACTTAAGTAAGGAATATTATGTTGTAATACCAGGAAGAGAGGCATGGTCAAATGGCCCACCCATCTGAAGCATCAAGGAGTTGGTATCTTCAATGTCAACCTGAAGAGAAATATTTCAATAGGTGTAGACAAGCTTTCCAGTGTTACAGGCAGAAATAGTGGTTATACAACAGTGCAAGGGAAACACTGAGATGCAAAATAAATAATACATGAATTGCCAAGTGGCAATAAAAGAAATCGCTACCAGTACTAACTGGTATGGAACTGCCAGCAGAACCTTGGCAAGCTAGAACCCTATCATGCATGCCAGGACATGGTGGCATCTGAGGGTGGACAAACAAGATTCGAGACTTGCCAATATTAACGTGGTTGTGCACACTTGCTCTTGCTGTTGCAAAACAAAGTATGCTTTTAGGGCCTCACTATCCTGCCTGCGTGTTGGCAAGCTAAAACCCTATCATGAATGCCAGGACATGGTGGCATCTGAGGGTGGACAAACTTGCCCAAGAAAGCATATCAAAACTGTTATATATGATGGAAAACAAATGAAACATTAAACTACATTAAACAAATTCCCAATTAAACATAGTAAAACAATAAATATAGTTAATATATAATGCTTTGTGAATATAGTTCATTTTCTGCCACAAGTATCAGACAGCTTAAATCAACATAAAACTCAATAAAAAGGATACGATTGAAATGTTCCATTATTTCTGGTGGCAAAGGCACCTTGGATAAAGTCTTAATCTGTGACTTGGTACTAATATTCTGAGGCAAACCCTGCAGCACCGGATAATCATGATCACTCAGTCCACTAGCCACAACAGCCCCAGTTTGATTATGACTAAGCTGATCCAGTAAAGTGGGCGCATTGTTATCACGCGAAAGGCACTTATCTATATACCGCGACGCCTGCTGCAGAACGTCCACATTCTGCAATCGTGTGTTATCCATCGTCTGGTCCATCGTGATTTGTGGAAGACTCATATTTTAACGTTTTTTTTGGCGCCTTCACGGCCCTCTAACCTAAAAAAACGAATGCAGGTATGCAATGTGAACGGCGACAACACCTCTACGCACTATACATTTATGACTGAATTATCAACGAAATGCAATTGTTGCTAATTATTTGTAGCTTGTTTGAGTGGTAACAAAGCAATCAACAAACCGGCACTAAAAACAAACACACCGAACAACTGTTTTAAATGTGACTAAAACCGTCAAACTAGTACCAACACAAATATAAAAAGTTACTAGATTATAAAGGATGGAACATGCAGATAAAGTATCGACGATTCATATATTTACTTTCAGCACTGACACCCGTATTATCCAAATAATAATCATTTCAAATAGAAAACTACAATTTTTATATGAAAACGAAACTATTGTATGTAAAAGACTGATAATTTTTAATGAACAGTTATAATTATGTTATTTATTTATTTTTTCTGGCAGCAGGGTTGAAGTAAATAATAGTATATTTATTTCAACCCTGCATCCAGAAAATAATATAAATACCATAATTCTAACTGTTAATTAAAAATTATCAGTCTTTTACATACAATAGTTTTTATATTTTTTCGTTTTCATATAAAAAATTGTTAGTTTTGTATTTGTAATGACTATTATTTGGGTAATTCCTGTATTTATCAATTAGTTATCACTGGTTTCTGTAATAAATTACTGTCAGCTGTGAGGTTTATATATATATATATATATATATATATATATATATATATATATAAATCTTAATCCTAACCTTCACACCAGGTTTTCCAGATTCATACAAAAATTGGTAAAAGCACTGTGAAGGAGGCTCTTTTAATTTGTAATTGTAAAATTATAAATAAATAATAATTTAAATATAAAAAAAATCTAATTTATCTTTAAAGTATGTTCTGTCCTTTACAAATATGTCACTTTGACAGATTATATTTCTATTTGGTTGTCACATTGTCATCCCTTTTTGTTGTCATAACACTCTACGATATTATCTAGTTGTCGGGGCCCCCAAAAGGGTAAAAATTTAGTAATGAAGTGGAAATAATGTTGTGGCGTGCAGGATGTTCAAGTAAAACGAGTACAAAGTATAAGTCTGTGTTATTTTTATAAATAAAAAAGGAAGTGTAATTAACCCTCAAATAGTATGTCCAAGACGCGTATGAGGCCGATTTATGGCCGAACGCCGGCCTGTTCGATACTACAGCGTTTGGAGGAGAGGAAGAATAGGGCCAAGGCCATCCGGTTGGAGCACATTAGGAAACCGGACAAGCCAGAGGATTTTATTACTTATGAGGACAGTGATAGTGATGAGGAGACACTGCCAGCCCAGAAGGAGATTCTGAGCACTTCTTATAATTTTGTGGATTATGTTAGGAGCAGGGAGTACTTAAGTAAAGATATTCGGACTATAGGGTGTGATTATGGATCCCGACATATTTTAACTCATGAGATGTTTAAGGAGACTTCGATACAGCTGGGGAATGTAAATAAGGTGTTTTGTTCACAATGGTTGAGTGATAGACAAGTTGTTTTTGGCACCAAGTGCAATAAGGTGAATATATTGTATAGTTATTGCTAGTTTTTGCAAGTTATATTAGTGAAATTCACATATATTGTTGGTTTCTTGTGAGCATTAGACCTCCTCTAGTAGTTATTACTAATTGTATTTGAATTATTATTATCTTAAAAATAAATTATATGGGTTTCCCCAAAAGAATATGCATACTTTTCTTATTAAGTACAACAGATGGCACTGTTTATGAAAAATATTCATTATATGGGTTGCCCCAAAAGATACTGTATGGGTTCCTAATTAATCACAACAGCTGCTCCTGTAATTATAATTACAAGGTCAATTAAATTTAAAATTAGTGATCTAAGCCAACAGATACTGGGGATATGGTCTGTTACTTATGGCAACCAAATAAACAACTGTTCCAGCATTGGCATGCCATTCCCCATGCTCTGAAAATGCAATTTCATGCACTGTATGGATAGTAAATTCATTTGTTTCTAAGGAAAACCATTGTGTAGTATTCACGATTCAAATGTCAATGGATTTTGTCGAACTAGTGGGTAAACAGCTGATCTTTGTTACTGTTTGATCAGCTGATTAGATAAAAATTACACGATTTTAATCACTTGGATAATAATCCATGGTTGTTGATAAACTTTTAATATATAACTAGACAAACCCTGCACATATTGTCACATATATGATGAGAAAATATATTTTATGTGTAGATTTTACCCACTAGTTTTTAGTTAATTTTCTGTCACCAGATAGAGTACCATCTAACTTGAATTGCCCATAACTTTCATTATTTTGATTGTAAATTGTAGTTGATATCAGTAACGCCATCTGTTAATGCTGTTTTACATCATGGTGACAGCTGACACTAAGTTCTCACTTTAAAATAGCATTATCAAATAATAACAAGGATCAACTGACTTATTATTTGATAAGCTGATCCTTATTGTTTCATTAGCTGATTGAATTAAAATTACATGATTTCAGTGAAATTTTAGGCTTATGTAAAAATGGCATATAATCTGATCTAGTGAGTAGTGTTGGCTGTCATCATGATTTAAAATAGCATTAACAGATGGCGCTACTAACATCAAATACAATTTTCAAGTTGAAATAATAAATTTAACCAAGTTTATTTTGATATGTTTTTTTCAGTTAATGGTGTATGATGTAGTCACACATTCACTGGATCAAATCCCGTCCATTATGGGCAACAGGGAGCCCAATGATACAACTCAGTGTGGGATACACTCTGTTGAGCTCAATCCATCTAAGACTCTTTTGGCGACGGGCGCGAAAAACGCGTGTGATGTTGCTGTGTATAGATTACCGACATTGGATCCTATTTGTGTAGGGGAGAATGCACATAAAGATTGGGTATGTTAAAGACTTTCATATACAACCTCCCCACTATTTATAGTCATGTCAGTATTCACCAACATCCCATAAACTTTATATGTCCCATAAGGTATTGAATGGACAAATCGAAAATGTCTCTAATCATTTTACTACAGCTATATTTTGTATTTTACTTACAGATTTTTGATATGTGTTGGTTGGATGATGAATTCCTAATTTCTGGCTCCAGGGACACAAAGATGGCCCTATGGCGGATCACCCCTGAGATGGTGGAGTACAAGCATGAAATACCTTGCCACATAAGTCTGAATCCAGAATCGGTTAAGGAGAGTAGAAATTCCCAAAAGGTATTTTCATTTAGTTACATGCTTACTGCATCATGTTCATGCACGCTTTTTTCTTTCTGCTTGTTATTAGATTAATTATCCCTTGTAGTCCATTGAAGGCCCCTGAAAGTGAATGAGAGAATACAAGAACTTAGTGAATAAAGGGTAAAAGAAATAGGTACTAAAACACATTACATATTTACAATTACACCTATTATTGTGAATTACAGTTTATATTTGCCTGTTGTTTGGTGTGGGTGGTGCATTGTGTGTTCAGCATGATGGTTGATGTTTTTGTTAATTGCATGATTTATAAACTTAATCCACTAATCTAAAATAACTGTCTTGATGAAATTACTTCATCCCAAAACAAATTTCTGATTTAAATGAATTAAGGTCTCAATGGGTAACTATAAAAGCTGTTAAACTTTGGTTTCCTCGGTTAAGCCTTGGATTCCTAGGAAAACGGTGACGTAAATCATACTTATGTGAGTCTATAGATACATTTTTCATATTTATAATTTGTATATTGTGGTATATCCAACTGTAAATTAAATAAGCGATGAATTACAGGTATTTCGGTAAAGTCCTAGGTTCCTAGCAAGCGGTGTCGATAAATACGGCCATTTTTGACGTCATTTATACATTACAAGATACGTTTTAAGTACATGTAATTGAATAACTCACCAGATTCTAGTGTAATTCATGATATTTTCTCAATACTTTGAAGTATACCGCTCTCTGGATTACCAGATGTATTTAAATATACGTAAAAGCAATGTGTGAATTCAAAATGAGGTGAAATACGGCCGATTTTGTTGATACCTAGGAAATCATTTAGTTATACCATGTGACGTATAAAGGGCATCACTAGCGACCCTTTTTATGGTACTGCTTTCCTAGGAAACCAGGGGTCTATTTTCTAAGTTCTAAGATTCTAGTGTAATTCATGATAATTTCTCAATACTTTGAAGTATACCATTGCATTGAATTTCGATGAAAAATGTTCAATTACACGTAATTAAAACGATTTTTGTGATGTTAGAAACAGTCTTTATTAAGCTTCCGATCCCTGTATTCCCAACGTCCCATAAATATTTCAATAACTATTGAATCCATAAGTATTCATTGTTATAGCATCAATAAATACATTATCTGGGAAATGTAGTTACTTTAGATTATCTCTATTGGGAACACTGAATAATTAAACAAAAGGTTGCATCAAAGCTGCAATTATAAGTGCTATTCAAGGTGTTGGGCATTTGTTTTCGCAATTTCTGTCACAGTGACATTTTCCATTTGTCCATTCAATAGTTTATGGGACCTATAAAGTTTATGGGATATTGGTGAATACGAGCACGATAAAAAGCAGGGCTTTAGTGACAGTTTTTCTAATAAAAAAACCTATACCATTTTATCGGTCATTATCTCGCATGACCTAACAAATGACATATTATAGTTAGCCATGACTCAATAAAATTGTTTTAGTGTACATGTATTCAACTTTCAGGTGAGAGCGTTAACATTTAATAAATCATACCAGGAAGTGGCTGCACTCACCCTTAACGGGTACATTCATATTTGGAGCGCGGAGACGTTCAAACAGAAGCTATCCAGAAAACTGCCTTCGTCTCAGGAAAATGTCTGCATGGCTGTGCAGTCGGATTCCGGGCTGTATGCAATTGGCTGTAGATCATACACACTACTATTAGATGTTAGGACATTACAGGTACTTATAATATGTAATTACTACTTGAGTAGCGCTATAAAGTTTTTAAAATCAATTTTTAAGTATATGTCGCCAAAAGTAGTATAAATTAGAATCAATAGATGGCGCTATGAGCATAGTATTTGTATAATAAGACAATTTTATGACTGTAATGATGCCATTTTATTTTATATTATAAAACAATACAGTATTGCTTTATAAATTTCATTCACGCGGTTAAACTTTACGTGTTTATTTCGTAGGCTGTTAAAAAAGTCCCATCCCGGTACTCCGGCTGCGGTATACGATCCTGCAGTTTTCAAGGCGACATTCTCACAATAGGCACTGGTCTGGGCATGCTGATGTTCTATGACTTGAAAGCTGGAAAGTATCTGGAATCCAGCATTAACTCTTCCAGGACGGCCGTGTTGAAAGCAAGCAAAGGATTTGTGGTATGTATATTGCACTCGATTTTAAATAACCAAGCACATACATCATTGCAGGGTTGTATAACAGCAGATTAGTTTCATAACTAAAATATTTGTCGCCAAATTTCAATGCATACTGATTTTCGAAGTTTAATAATCCATTAATTTTCGAAAATAATTATATAAATTTGACTTTCTATCAATAAAAATAGTTGTTATTCTTATTTTCTAGATCCCCGACGAGGAATTCGTAGACAATATCCAAAACGTTAAGTACGTTCCAGCAATTTACACCCACTGCTACGACACAAGCGGTACGCGTCTTTTTACCGCCGGAGGCCCGCTACCTGCCACTCTAACAGGTAACTACGCGGGTCTATGGCAGTAACATTTAGTGTAAATAATGGGCGTACAACGTGTTCGCATTTAGTCTTGAATTCGGTATGATTTTATAAATCATTAAGGTATTTATGAAAACAAAACAAAACATCACCACTAGTGATGGGCACTATCCAGTAAAAACAATTGATAGTTGAAAAACAAATGGACTATCGATAGTTAATAACTATCGAATAAAAACAATCCAGATACTGGTTTGTGGAGGAGTGGAAAAAATAGATTCGTCAAGAAATTACATTGTCCATGTAACTTTTGACAACTCTAGCATATAAAGCGACGTTGCCATATGTAAACACAAATCACCACGCGGCAATGAAATGGAAAGTTAACAATGGCCTTATTCGTTTGGTTACTACTAGTGACAAATGACGTCACGCTATACTATTAGTATGAGCGTGACGTCACCTTGTTCATTACTAGTCACTAGTAGTAACCAAACGGACAGAACCAATGTATGCAACATCTATTAGTAGATTATCCATAATGACGCACTACAATTAACTCGTCTTTATTACAAACGAGCCTTAAGATTCAAGTTTAATTCTAAAGAAGATGGCTACCCTTAATTCGCGAATAGCTTATCTAAAACAATTTTCTATTTTGTCGATTGTTTTTAGTCGATTGTCAGTTATTGATATGCATATAGCTATTTTTTGTATGCCGAAAATAATGAGAAACCAAAAACGTTCCATTGCGTTCCGCATGGAAATTGCAGCTAACCGTTTTTTTTTAATGAAACTAGTGGGTGAACAGCTGATCATATCAATAAGGCGTGTTTTAAAATTAATTTTTACCATGTAAACTTTGGTTGTATTGTCATGTATATAATAGAAAACAATTGATTTAATGCACAAAAATCACCCACTAGTTTGTGGTTAATTTTTTGCCACCAGATAGTTGTATTCATATATAAAATTCACTCAACAAAGCCCATCACTAAATCACCACAGCATGTTTCTTTGATACATTTAATATTTAAATGTAGATTACTTAGACAAGAGGATTCAACAACATTTTACTGATATATAAAACATTATATATATATATATTTTTTTGAAGTGAGGTGACTGCACTACAACGTACTATTTATTATTAATTATATTTAAGCAAACGTGCAATTCAACTTTTTATTTGTAATGGCCATTATTCATTATAGCAGAATCTCTTTTTCCATTCATTTTATTTATATACAGACTAAAAAACCTGCAATTGTATCTTATTTATGTTGATTTCTACATGGATCTGAATGGTATTTGGTTTTATATTATTTTAGGGTGTGCATGGGGTTAATTGAAAAATTCAAATCTGTTTGCAAAGAAAATAATAAATTATTGTACAAACTTGAAATAAAAATTTACTACTAAAATGTATTTACTTTAAAAATCCTTACAATTTATTTTTGAAACCATTATTATTAACCATTCATTCACCTTCCTACAATCCCCCCAGAAAAAAAAACAAGAGTTAGTCAAGATGGATCTATCCCAAAACTAGTTGAAGAAGGGACTAGATCCAGCTAGGGTACCTCGGGAGCGCCAGTTCCCGTATTCACCAGATGTGAACCCCTGAGGTAGAAAATCAAGAGTTAGTTCAAGAGAGATCATCCCAGCACCAAGTCTTAAGAAGCTAGAACCAGCTAGAGCCTGCCAGGAATGCCAGTTCTTATATCCCTGAGGTGAGATGTTACAAAAATCATTTTCTATTTCTTGTCTTGTCTTACAAGATATTAAAAAGGAAGCCCAGATGGGCTTAATATCTTCTAAGGCCTTCACTAAACAGCAGTCAAGCTGTGTTTTGGAGGACTTATAGTTTAAAGAAAAATTGGCATCCATATTCAAAATAAATTCATGCCTGCAACACTTTGGCTTCTTAATCCTTTGAGCTTTGATTATATATCACTTCAATTGATTATCACTTGTTTATATAGTCAAAATATTGTTGTATTTCACATTAGTTTTACATTAAGGGCCTGATGTTTATTGGTCAGTTACACGGACTTAAATCGAATTAATCTCAATTTAAAGCGTCACACAAGTCGATGGGAAATGCTTAAAACGTATCGAAATATGACGCTTATAAATTTTATAAGATTGGCCTTGTGCTGATATCTCAAGCACTCTGTTGGAATATTATTCCAATAGAGGGCACACTCGGTGATCCATATTGGCGGTTATTACCATATGGGTATATGCTAATTGATGTGGTGCTGCTTAATTTTCCTCCTAGGGGGTTAGTTGTATCATATTTGTATATAACCACTAGATATATTGTGTGAATTCATCCTCACTAGCTGAGCTACACTGATGAGATCTAATAAGATCGAAATCTAGATATGTAGATTTCTAGGAGTGTGAATCCACCTTAAATATGTTTTACAAAATTGGCTTTGTCCTGATAACTCAAACACTCTGTTGGAATATTATTCCATACAGGGCACTACCCGGTAATCCTGATGGCATCAGTATGTTGATGATTATTACCATATTGTATGTGCATTGTTAATTCATGTGTATTGGCAGATGGCACTAAACTTTCCTCCTAGAAGGAAAGTTGTATCATGACGCTTTATACCGACTTTCAAGCTCGGTTTAAACCGACTATTGAACAACTGTCAATCCCATAATATATCTGCTTTCCTATAACAAACATTTAAAGCATATAAAAAATTATTAATATACCAGCATTTTAATTCAATATCTTTATTACGTTCTCCATACAAATGTACACAACGTTGTTTCAACAGACGGAACAAAACAACAACGACAAAATAATAGATGGGATTTTTTTTTGGTGTGGAACGTAACAAAGTAAGTAAATGTTTACAGTATGCCCTTTTTGAACAACAGAAAATTACAACGGGCTTTGACAATTATTTTTTTTTTTAGATGTTCATCTTTACAAACAAGAACAATAATATAGATTCACATTTTTTGTTTTCTCCTCCCCCTTCCCCACTCTCAGCTACAAAATTACAAAATCTATTAGATAGTATTTGAAAAAAAAAACAACAGAAACGAGTTCGTTCTTATATACATTTTTACACTAATGAATTATTGTTACAATTATTGTTCGTTTGGTTGATATTATATTGTCTAAATTTGACGAATGGATAAACAAACTGGCGCAAGCCAAACAATTTTAATTTTATTTTTTTTATATAGATTTTTTTTTAGGTTTTTTTAAATTATTTTAATTTGGTGATGTTTTATTGCGGTTGGAAGACCAAAAATTGAGTGCGTTAAAACAAACTCTCCCCCAAGCTAATAATATGTACAATGTAATGGGTCTAACACTTTTTTTGTGGGGGGGATTTAACTCGTTGTGTGGACATCAACTTTTTATAGCTAGGGTTTCACCCGTTTTACAATTGATATGTATCAAATATTTTTTATACAACCTCCTCTTTTCAACATTTAACCCATGGTCATATAAGACGTGTAATTATAATAAATAATCATGTTCCCCTAAGAAATTACGAACGAATATCACAAAAAAATAAGAAGCTAAAAAATAATAATTACAAAACGGAAGTTTTTTTTTCTTGTCAATCAGACAAGTTATTTTGTTTTTAAATATAAATAATACACATAAAAATACTGTTTTTTGTGTGCGACGCGCTTTTTTATAAATACCGCACGTCGGCGTTTTTAAGTTTTTTTTTGTGTTTTTTTTTTTACTTGGACCTATTAAATAAATTATATAACAATTATTAAACATGTACAGTGACCGAGCAAAATAGTAGGAAAGTAAAATCACAAACCGGTTCATTTTGTAAAATGTTCTTTTGCGCGGACTAGAAGGAATGTATATCAGAATGTATATATATAGCTTTAGTCTTTTCGAATAAATTCCTTAATATATCAAATAATATATGGCACAAATAATAAAACTATCATTTATCCCTTAAGAGTAAGTATTGCTTTGGTTTTTGGTAAAAAAAATCATCTTTGGTTACCGGCATTCGGCAGAATCGAGCTCAAATGTTTCGTTTTCAGCAGGGCCTGGTAGGACAGACGGAATACGTTTTTGATGTGCTCGAATGTGTCAGGGTCGTAGACCGAGCGCGCCGTGTTGGTCAGATCGAACGGTTCCTCGATGCACAATAACTTCCATTGAGTGGCATCGTTTTTGGGGGAACGGGTGAACCTGCACTCTTCCTTCGCCAGCACTGTTGCTTCGCGCACCGAAATCGCATACTGGTTGTAATCGAACACCGTGTAGTAGTGTAGGAAACCTAGAAACAACTCACCGACTGACTGTTTGTTGTCGGAGTGGAACGGAGGGATTTCCTCTTGGATGTCAATGTCGTGGATTTCGATGCGCGCACTGAACATGTTCGGGTACATTCCTTGTAGGCAGGGTATTGCTGGAGGTGTTACACCACCTATAATTAAATAATCTCATATAAAACTTGGTCACTGTTTGAATTGTAACTGTTAGAACTAGAGACCTGCGAAATGAGAAATAAAATGACTGAAGCACATGGAAGTTAGGCATAGAACAACAGGCAAAGACATTTAACAGATATAATTGATAGAAATTAACCATAGCAGTGTTTCCCAAAGTGGGCACTAAAATGTTTCAGAAGAGCTATATTTGGTAATGGTGCAATTGGAGGAATAATAGGGGCATATTGAAATAATATAGATTTTTAGGGGGTGGTTTTTTATCTGAAAAAAGAGCGATAGGCAAAATAGTTGGGAAACCTATGACTTCTGCAACAGTTGTGTCCTTAGTTTGAGACTCAAGGAGTTAAAAGGTTGTAGCTTATGTTTTTACTCATAGCCAGTGTCTTCTTAATAGGCCCTTTAAGCCCTACACAAAGCCCTCACTTTAAGTAGGGCATGTGTTAAATTCAATATTTTCTGTCTAGTTTACCAACTAGAGTTTCTATTAGAACCAAAATTGATAACTCAATGATTACAGCTAGATTAAATTTACTCACACTGTAGATAATGTATAACCATCAATGCCAGTGAGTAACTAGAAATAGTCATTCGTTTGGCATCATTAATATCATTAGCTTGGGCCCACATCTTCACAATAGCGACCAGCGGACGCACCCTCCAGTCCAACCGGGAATAACAGTTCAACAGATGCGTGTTCCTGATCCCCACCGAATTGTTACAATTCAGGTCCACCTCGAAGCCGTAGGTGGCATCGCGGAACTTAAGAATAGGCACCTTCGCCATTATAACCTCTGGCGACTTAATAAAATCTAAAATAAAAAGTAGCACACGTGAAAACCCTCTGCAGGGTATTTATTTCTTAAATTTCAGCCTACCACAGTTTTGTAGCATGGCGCAGATGTTCTGCAGGTAACTGAGCGCGTCGCTGCGTGCGTCTGTAAGACAAGGCCGCACCAACAGGCACATATCAACGTCACTAGAGTCCAGACCAAGGCCGGACATCGTCGAGCCTACAAGATAGAGCCCGTAACGAAGCAAAATCTTCTGTAACGGTATCATTTGAAATTAACAAGTCGCACGGGTAGTAGAAAAACAGATGGAGATAATGGAAAAGAGACAGGAGGGCAGGCAGATGGCATAAAGGAAGAACAATGTAAATGTGTCTGGGATTAGAAGAGATTGGCAGTTCACCTGCCATATTCATCCTGATAAAAAAAGACTGAAGGGGTTGAGGACACTGAGGCAGGAGTGCCTAGAAGAGGTCAGGCAAAGCATGGCATCTTCAGGGTTGGATTTTAGAACATTGCTGGACTGAAAAAATATATGCTAGGGTGAATGTGGGAAAAAGAGCTAGAAGAATGGATAGACACAAAGGACATAGTGGGTTTGATGGACACTGGAACAGAAGACAAGTGGGGGCAAGTGAGCAGCAATATACTGGCAGGATGTGCCTGTGTTATGCAAGGGGAAGAAAGAAGTGAGGATATCAATTAGCTGAGTCAGGCCATTCAATAAATATCAATGCAATAAACAAACTAATTGTTACCTGTATGCTTAAGTACACCATCTTCCACAGTTCTAATTTCCTAAGGTATGTAGATTCCTTCTGTGCTTTCACTTGATATACATCCCAAATACTTTGATTGAGTGTATCCCACTCATTGCCATTTATTAGCCTTGGTGGATTGGGCATAATTCTGAATAGAACAGATCTGGATGTGAATCTTTCCATTAGTCCATAAACACGCTTTGGTATATCAGTAAATTTGATTTTCTTTTCTCGCCGTTGGTGCTGGCTGTTCAAGAAATATCTGCAGAGAAAATAAATATTCAATCCCCAATACTAGATACAGGATAAAATGATTCAAATAAATGTATTATGCCTGTATTCACCAAATCCCATAAATTTTATAGATCCCATCAACTATTGGGACATTGAAAATGTCATTGTGACAGTAATTGTCAAAACAAATACCAACCAAGTTGAATAGTGTTCATGATTAGAGCTTTGATGGAACTTTTTGTTTAATTATTCAGTGTTTCCAATAGAGAGAATCTAAAGTTACTATATTCCATGGATAATGTATATATTGTTGTAACAATGATTGAGCCTGTGGGAATGAAAGTGGTATAAATCTCATTTAAATTGTTTTAAAAAGTAGAGTTTCTATTTGGTATTTATGTAAATTGAAGTACACAGTTACAATTTTATTGCCTGTAACTGAGCACATATATTTTCATAAATACCAAATGCAAAATCTACTCCATTTTAAAACAATTCAAATGTGACTTATGCTACTTTCATTCTCACAGACTCAATTATAAAGGCACCTTACACAATCAATAATACTGTCATTAAGGCACCTTACATCATCAATCATACTGTCAATATTTTAGAATAATGACAGTATTACTGTATGATAATATACTTAAAATGTTCATAATTCTGAAATATTGACAGTATTACTTATCATGTAAGGTCTAATAATGATGGAATGAAGTGAAACCTGATGTTTATCCAGATAATTGATTACTTGATAAATATAAAAGGAGGATTGAAGTAAATAGTACTTGGACTGACAGTATTATTGATCATGTAAGGTGCCTTATTCCTAGTTCTGTCAGTATTTGCTTCAATCCTTCTTCTATATTAATCAAGTAATCAATCATCCGGATAAACATCAGTAATACTGTCATTATTCTAAAATATTAACAGTATTATTGACTGTCTAAGGTGCCTTATAGGTTCAATAGCAATTGAAAGATTTATGTAACATTGGTAAATACAGTCTATAACTATAATATAATGTTCTACTATTTTTCTCTATATACAAAAAAAAGTGTGAACAAAAAAACTTACTTTGGCTTGTAATACCCATTATTTTGTGTCATCTGTGTGCTGGGATAAAAAATACTTGGCGAACTATTACTAAACTTATTGCATATTAATGAAGTGTCCATATAAGATCCATTTTTATTTCTTCCTTTCTGACCATTGAAACCTACCAAAATAAAACAACATATATAGTAAAAGAAACAAAATCAACTTAATTATTACCATTATTATGAGGGGGAGATTCTCGTGACTTATTAGACCTACAACTATCATCACTCTCAGACCCATGTGGGGAATTGCACCTCAACTCACTCTTCCAACTACTCCGCCTATTCGCATTACCCACATTATTGTTGTTATTGTTATTGCATATTAAATTGTGTGGCGGTGGTGGCATGAGATTAATTGGCACATTCGGCACCATATGATAGGTGACATTAATGGGGGTTTGCAGTCTATTTTTACTCTTATCATTCTCTTTACAGTTCGGGGACATGAGCTCGTTACTGTAGTGCAGCAGAACATTGCGATTGAACATCTTGAACTCATTGATGTCCATTTTCACATCAGTGCACTTCATTATGGATGTGTGGTGTTTGTTGCCCCGCAAGTTCGGCGTGCGTGGGGCGATTTGCGGCGTATACTCCATTGAATTCATCGCGGAAAATGGTTAAATTTTTTTGCTGCTAAAAAACTGGCATAACCTGAAAGTGATAGCGATAAAAAAACTAAAAAAAACGGAGCCCTGTTGAAATCGGGTTGTGCTGAATGGGGACTTACGGGAGGATGGTGCCGGTTTTGGGATTTGCAAATGACGGTAACTGTCAATTTGACGGTTTTTGCATGGGATCGTGGAAATTTCGGGATTTCTGCACGGGGGGCTGGTTCGTGTGGCTAGGTAGGTCGTGTGTGTGGGATGGGCGGACACTCGGAGACTCACCATTATAGAAAAATAGACGGTTTGTGGGTGTAGTGGGTTATAAATAGCTCGCAGCGAACTCACGCAAATTGTGTGCCAGTGACAGCCATTTATTTTTCACTTTTTCACACTGCCGGAATTTACCGCCAATACACGCAAGCGCCATAAGTTTACCAACTTGATAACAATAAATTTATTTAAATTGGAATTGCACCAAAAATTCAGTATGCAACTTCAGAGACTATGGACCAATGTTTGAAATGGGCCCATTTTGAGCCCTAAGAGTCTGTAGCTGAACTACCCTCCAGCCAACTATCCAGAATGTTTGAAATGTCCATAAGACTACGTGTATAATTTACATTTTTCTTTCGAAAATTACTATCTATTTTAAAACCAAATTTTGCATGCTGCTATAATTTGACATAACTTAGTCTTGATTAGTTTTTGAAGAAAATCTGACTTCAATATTAAATTACACGTAAAATATAACCCAGCTGAGTGACCAAGTGGTTAGTGACGTGGTCTGTCTCGTACTGAGCATTAGGGAGCGAATTTTCGCGAATCACCTCCCACAGTTTTTCATTTCAGAGGTTTTTTGTGAAGTTAAGGGTGATTTAACTCCTCCGAGTTTCTCTCTAGACCGGCCGAAAAACCTCACAGCAGATACTAGTTTTATTATACCTCACAAATTGACAAGTTATATACTCTCTGGTCGAACTCAATTTGTGCGTATTTATTTTAAAAAAAATCATATATCACCCATAAGGCGCAATTTAAAATGGACCATACTTTTACGGGTTGCATACAGTATCAGTCCATTTCCCCTTATGTCTGTGGTTTCATCCAAGAATTATAGATTACTACTATTTTTAAGTTTTATGCTCTATGGTTTTATGTTAATAAAATAATACTCTAAAGACATTTAACGTTTATGCATAATTACTACTGCAATATCTGGGGTAGGGTGGTGACAGTAATTACGTCTTGTCCACAGAGGATTGTCCGTTTAAGTACATATCAAAATGAGCAAAAGCCGACCGGCAGAGCCATCAGTAGGTCAACACCACAAACGCCATGACGTGACAGACATTAAAAATATAATTGTTGAATAATCAATGCTAGTAGTAGTTAATTTATTTATTACAATTTTGTAACTGGCTATCGACATAATAAACTATTATTTGTTGTTTTAAATTCCATACCTTTTTAAAATACCCTAGACAACTGTAATCAGGGTCAATTAGGGTTTAGTCGGTCACCATCAGCTAGCTTCACGTTCGTTTTTTTGTACGCCATTGCAGATAAACAAAAACAAATCATTTCCGTAACAAAAGTGAGTCTGTAGATAATTTAAGCACAATTCAATCCATTATAGGCCGCATTGGGGTACAGACCAATCATTATGGACTCAATTCAAGAAGTAAAATCCAGGATTCATCAAGTGGTAATCCACAACAGAGGTGTTAACAAAAATATATAGAAGTGAGTGTTATGGCTTTGTTTGATGTTACTAGTCACTACTAACATCTACTAGTAGCAGAATAGCAGAGGGTTGTGTATTTGCTTATGCTTGAAATGAGCAGCTGCTAGTAAAACATGATCATTACGAATAGCTGTTACTAGTAACTATTAGTGTAGTGTGTAGCAGAGGATTATGTGTTCACTCATGCTTGAAATAAGCAGCTACTAGTAACACATGATCACTACTAACAGTAGTTAATTGTAGGGACCATTAATGATGTTAGAAGTGCATTTGAATGGGCTAAAGAAGCACCTGCTGGATCATGAGGAATTCAACCGCTAATTTTGCAAGAGAATGGAGGACCTAATGTAATGGCTTGAAAGAAATCCAGTGGAGCCCAAGAAGGGCAATAATGAACACACCCTGATGTAACATGTGAGCAGTTCAGTGTCAGGGGGTTACCTGTGGGTTGCTTGCAACCACTACTCCCTTTAATGAAAGAAACCACTGGTTATTAGTCTAGTGTGGTGTGTTGCCGAGAGTTTGTATCACCATAAGTCCAAACAGGTAGCTACTAGTAACATATGTTTTGATATCTATTTTTTAATATGACTAGCTTGTCACAAACAAAATTTATTATATATTTACAGGGCAGTGCCATGCTTTGAAACAGAGAGGTGGCACCATAAGATGTGAAAGCAAAATACAATGTTATTTCAAAGAAAAAATATTAAAGGGGAGACATTTCGGACACTTGCAATATACTGAGAAAATCTACAGCACAGCCCTGTATATTTATATGAAATTAATGTATTAACAATTATTTTATTTACAAAATTATTTTATTTTATGAGCTGGGTTGTATAAAGTTGAGTTAACTGTATAAAATACTTACTATGTTGGTTGTAATTGACCAAAATAGGCAGTTTGTACTATATTCAACTAATTCAGTTTTATACAACTAATAAAATTAATACTGGCCATATTTATTTATACTTAAAACAACTAATCAATTCCATCTCCAACTAACCACATAATCAGTTATTTAGTATGAAATCTGCTGAATGTTATAGACATAAAAATGGTAAATCAGTTTCATTCATCAAAGAGCTGACAACAGAGTCCATGATAGCAGCGGAAATTAGGTAAGCTTTTTAAAATTTATTATAAAAACTGTAGAATATCTGGAAGATGAGAGGATAGATCACAGCATTTCATCAATAAGTGCACCATCAGTGTTTTAGTTATAAAAGTTTATGAAACACACCAATGTAGTGCAGCTCCTCTGCTTAACAAATGGATGGTCTGGCTAATCGGTACCATTTGTTGTTGGGATACATTTAATGACACTTTCGATAACTCGGAGATGATTTTCTGAAGTAGCAAGTTGTAACACTTACATACACATATACTAACACACAACAGAAGGACCCAAAGGTCGATAGCCAGTTACAAATTGTAACAAATACAGTAACTACTACTAAAAAACGATTGCGGTATGCCGCGCATTAACAGTGCCGCTTGATACGGCCAGCCCTCTGTATAATGGCACGGCGCGGCCGTGTCTCGAGTAAAATTGAGCATCAGCTTAAGATTAATATTTAGTTTCAAATCACTTACCAATTAAATAAAATAGCTTCACAGCTGAATGTACAACGAACACCTCACTCATTCACAATATAACTTCACCTGTTGCACTGACCGCCCGGCACATTTCGCGCATAGCCCGGAATGTTTCTATTGTACGCGTATGACGCCGGATCGTCGCAATATCACTCAGCACACGCACTATCACAACAAATTTAACAACGTTATGTGGAAATCGGTGTTAAAATTCGTTATTTCAGTTGCAACTTACACCTCTGCAGAGGATTTTGCTAATTGACAGACGACAGAACTTAACCGACACAATTGCGCGGGAAGTCGTAGGTGTTGGGCATGCGCCCTTGGTACGCGCGAATATTCAAAAATTAAAAAATATGTATAAATAGATTGAAATCTTAAAACTTTATAATTAACTAAAAGAAATATTATTAACAGTTCAATACGTTGTATTTATTACTATACACCACACTAGTTGTGATGGTTTCAATTAAAAGACTTAATTTTGTTGAAAATGGACTAAAAATATAGATGTATTTATAAGATAAGTAAGAAACCAAAAACAAGTTCCACAACTTTTAGGGTACTGCAACTATAAAAAGCTTGTATTTAATTAGGAGTATACTTCAATCCTTGAGCTAATATTTAAATTGGGATCCAAATTATTGGCTCAAGGATTAAAGTGGGTCTGTATGCAAAGTTTAATCAAATTTGGTCATATTTTGAAAAATGTGTTACTTAATAGTGTCAGGTAAAGTGACATTTTAAGTAAAAAATTGATAAAATGTTATATAGATTAATATTTCACAATTAAAAATAAGGAGCATATCCAAAGTTTCATAAAATTTGGTCAACTTTTGAAAAATAGTGATGTATTCTTATAAATACTTCAAGTAAAGTGATGTTTCTTGTGATCCTATAAGAAAATTTTATTAAAATAAAGTAGTTGGAATTCAAAACTATGTCTGTATGCAAAGTTTAATCAAATTTGGTCATATTTTGAAAAATGTGTTACTAAATAGTGTAAGGTAAAGTGACATTTTAAGTAAAAAATTAACAAAATATTATATAGATAAGCAATTCACAATTAAAAATAAGGAGCATATGCAAAGTTTCATAAAATTTGGTCAACTTTTGAAAAATATTGATGTATTCTTATAAATACTTCAGGTAAAGTGATATTTCTTGTGATTCTATAAGAAATTTTTATTAAAATAAAGTAGTTGGATTTCAAAATCATGTCTGTATACAAAGTTTAATCAAATTTGGTCATATTTTGAAAAATGTGTTACTAAATAGTGTCAGGTAAAGTGACATTTTGAGTAAAAAATTAATAAAAAGTTATATAGATAAGTAATTCACAATTAAAAATAAGGAGCATATGTAAAGTTTCATAAAATTTGGTCAACTTTTGCAAAATAGTGATATATTAATATATATATACCTAAGGTAAAGTGATATTTCTTGTGATCGTATTAGAATTTTTTATTAAAATAAGTTAGTTGGAATTCAAAATTATGTCTGTATGCAAAGTTTAATCAAATTTGGACATATTTTGAAAAAAAAAATTACTAAATAGTATCAGGTAAAGTGACATTTTGAGTAAAAAATTAACAAAATGTTATATAGATAAGTAATTCACAATAAAAAATAAGGAGCATATGCAAAATTTCATTAAATTTTGTCAACTTTTGACAAATAGTGATTTATCCTGAACAAATACCTCGGGTGAATTGCAAATTATATGCTTAAATGAGAAATAAATTGTTCTTACTATTAATTCTAAGTTGTTAGAGATAATAGACATACAAAAATCTTATATGTTATTTTCTTTTTGCAGCTACACAACATGGAAACCACACAGATCGACTTTTCACATGCAAGCACAACTTCCAGCAGTGTCTACAGTTAGTTACAGTTTATTTATAAGACTGTGTTTATGATTAAGTTACATACATTTGCTACAGATATGTTTTATTAATACAAGGCAACATTCATGCAGAAATTCTACCTTAAATGCATTAAAAATAGCTTGACATGTGATAGGGCCACTCGTGCTTTCGGAGGACAAACAACAAGTTACTTTTAAGCACACAATCTTCCAATATTTTTCTATAATCTTCAAGCTTACATCTAGCAAAGAACTTTCCACCATAAAACCCATCTTAAATGCATCAAAATAGCCTAATTTGTAATAAGCCACTCGGTCTAGTACGAGCTGTATTTTAAGAATCATGAAAAAGTGACTTATTAATACACAATCTTCCAATATTTTTATATAATCTTATAAATTACATACAACCAAACAACTTTACATCACACAACCCCCATTAATAGCAATAGAACTCACTCATAAAAAGTGATAAATTATATGATGATTGGCCCAAACTTAAAATCAACCAGACATCACCACCAACTGCCTTTATGATACTCAATCTTCACTTATACTTAAAATAATCTTAAAACCTTTCTCTAGTAATACATATAAACTCCAGAACCCCAAAATTATTTTTTTTGTTCATATGTATAGGTTATGTCGTAATTGCCGATAATTTTTTCCCCCTGAACGAACAAACCCTTTTCTAGACACAAATTATCGCTGGAATCAGAATCTAGGGCCCCGCTCCATATTAACGCATCAAATATCTAGGCCTAACTCGCTATAATAACGTCAGCATATCCCATCAAATATTGAGTACCGGCGACCACTTTATTCAGCCCAAATTCAATTAAAATTACTTGTATTTGCCCCCAAAAACACTTGTAAACACCTTAAAAATTAACAAGGCATTTTAATATGACACTAGTTTGGCCCCAAACGGCCCAAATTAATTTTTCGAAATTTCCGAAAACACGTCCGTCTGCCACAAGTGGCCCTAAAAATGACTTTTTTGGAAATACTGCCTCCCCCGCCCCAAAATATATGCTATCCCATGTTTTCGACCCCGCCCGGAACGTAGGGATAGTTTTTAAGCCATGAAATTCTATAGTTTTTATGTTATAGCCAAATGTATGTTTATAACCTATTTTCAACCCGTTTTTTAATTAATTTCACCCCGAAATATTGGACTACAAGACCCAGCCCGATAATTTTTCGGGGTTGCAAAACGCCGGCTACAAGATAGGCTATTAATATTTGCTTTGATGAAAATTAAAAATAACAAATTTGGGGCGAAAAGTTCCCCCACCACCGACGTTCGTGGTGGGGGAACGGTTGTCTATAAATTTGGGTGCGCGACTCGCTCCGCTCATTTGCCGTTTTAACTTCTGAAGCCTCTTAAAAAAAAAGTGTACTAGTGCGTCGTGAAAATTTGAAAATTGGTTAGATTTCTGGGGAAACTGTTCGCGGTCACACGGTTAGTAGTTGGGGTGCTGGAATCGCCCGGGGATGCGTTCGCCGGGTGATTTTTCGAGCTTTTTAGGCTGGTTTGAGGGTTGCAGAATTTTGGGTGATGAAACGTAACGGCGGCGTCGTCGTCCGATGCGCAGGCGCGACTTTTTGACATGTTAACCTGCCGGTCTGGTGTTTGTTTGTGTTTGAGCCGGTGAGTTTATTTTTGATGATTTTATTTTGTGTGCGGCAGTTGTATCGAGTATCGTTATCGCGGTTATTCAATGGGTTGTTTATTAGAATACAAACGTTCTGCATTTGTTAATGCGGAACGGTTAGGGTGCAATAAATATCTTTAAACTATAAAGTGCCTTTTTCCATAACCAATAAACAATTTTCTCGGCGCTTCGGTGCTGGGTGAATAGAAACCTCACGGTTTGGGTTGGTATTCAATTAGTTTTGGATTTGTTTTTATTAGTGTTTTGAGTTACTTGGTTATGTAAACATCTAACATTTGTTTTTAATTCATGGGTATGTTTTTATTATTATAACATCAGTAACCAAGAAGTTTCCTATTTCATATTGTGGTTTACATATTTAACTTCTAGTACATTCGCTAGATTGATTTGCATTACTTTATTTATATTTGTTTACGAGTTTTACTATTTAAAACATTGTATTCATTAACTCGGATTTATGAACATTGCTGTATTGTCCTTCTATAACATACAAGTTTAATTATATTTAGACAAGAATGTTTATAAATATAATTTCGTTAGTTATTTGTTACATTATTTTGACCGTTTAATATTCATATTTAATTACTAATTTGAGCTTTTTGTAATCATATTTTAATACTCTAGATATAGTTTCATATTAGTTCATATCTATTTACGCTCCAGCTTCCACATGACTTATCTTTTTATATTTCCCCAATTTATTTAATTTCTTGAGTTTGATATTTATATTTTAGTTTTTATTTGCTCTCTCCAGCACTTTATACTTTTTTAATGAATTTAATTGCTAATATATAATCAGTAGCTAGTTTGAGTGATTTATAATCATACTGAGGATATTTTATTAATAATATTTATTATCTAAGCTAATTTTAATCATACAATAACTTTTCATATGTTATTGAGATAGTTTTATTACTAATATTTATATTTGAACAATTTTTATTTACTCGGTATTGCTTTATAACTATTTTATTAGCAAGTCCCATTGCTAAAATACAATTATTAATTAGTTTCAGTCATCTAGAATCACAATTTGGTTAGTTTATTACTATTGAATAATTTAGCTAATTCTATGTATACAACACACTTTTTATATGATGTCGAGATAGTTTTGTTCCTGATATTTATATTTTAGATGTTTTATTTTACTTGCCAGCACTTTATAACAATTTCAATTGCTAATGATAGTTTTATTAGTTAGCTTGAGTGTTTTATCATCATTTTTAGGATATCTTAATAACAATTATTTACAATATTTTATATCTTATCTAATTTCAATCATACGTCAGAAATTTTATGTTTTTGAGATAGTTTTGTTACTCGCTATCACTTTACAATTACTAATATACATTTATTAGTTAGTTTCAGTGATTTAGAAATACATTTATGATATTTTTTATTATTATTGCATAACTTAGCTAATTTTAATTATATGATTCACTTTTTATGTGATCTTGAGATAGTTTTGTTATTGATATTTATAATTGAGATATTTTTATTTACTCGCCAGCCTTTATAACTATTTTTTTACAATTCTAATTGTAAATGATACAATTATTAGTTAGCTAGATTGCTATATCACATTGAGCATATTTCATTACAATTATTTAATAGCATAGCTAATTTTAATTCTAGAACAGACTTTTTAAGATCATCTTATAACTGATATTTATATTTGAGCTGTTTTTATATCTTGCTAGCACTTTATAACTATTTTGGAACAAGTCCAATTACTAATATATGGTTATTAGTTAGTTTCAGTGATTTAGAATTATATCTATGACATTTTATTATTATTATTATTATTGAACAACATAGCTAATTCCAGGTATCCAACACACTTCTTATATGATGTTGAGATTACAGATATTTATATTTGGGTAGTTTTATTTACTCACCAGCATTTTACAACTATTTTTTTAACAATTCCAATTGCTAATGATAGTTTTATTAGTTAGCTTGAGTGATTTATAATCACATAGGATATTTTATTACAAATATTTAATAGTGTAGCTAATTTTAATTATAAAACAATCTTTTATTGATGCTGATATAGGTTTATAACTGATTTTTATATTTGAGTTCTTTTTATTTACTCACCAGCAGTTTATAACTATTTTTTAACAGTTCTAATTGTATATGCAACAATTATTAGCTTGCTTGAATGATTTATATGACATTCAAGATATTTTATTACAAATATTTACTAGCATAGCTAATTTTAATTATAGCACAGGCTCTTTTATAGATGTTGATATTGTTTTATAACTGATATTTATATATTACTTATTTTTGTTTACTCACCAACACTTTATAATAAGTTTTTAAAGTGTTTAATATCTAATTCATATTTTTTAGCTTGTTTGAGTGATTTATAATTACATTTGGTATATTTTACTACAAATATTAGCTAAATTTAGCTAATTTCAATTATTAAGGATGAGATCACATACTATATACTCTGTATACTCCTCTTATGGTATGATTTATGAAATTGTATTAAGGTTTTATCAAAAACTATGCTCCAGAATGACATACAATTTTCTAGTTGATTAAAATACTTTATTGTTGGCTTTGAAACTTATTTTGTAACATTTGATGATCTATGTTTTATAACTAAGGTCATCAATATTTACAAAATAAGTTTTATGGCCAACAAAAACATGTTGTAATCAACTAATAAAAATTGTATGACATTCTGCTGCATAGTTTCTGCTAAAACCTCAATCCAATTTCACAATTGGCGCCATAAGAAAAGTATAGATGTGATCCAAACCTTAAACAGCTTTTTTAAATGTTTTTGCCATAGTTTTATTACTGCTGTTTATACTTTTTATTGACTTGCTGCTACTTTATAATTATTTTTTGAAGAGTTTATTTGTTTATGTTATTATTCCCTAGTTCTAGTGATTCCTAGTCACATTTATACAAATATACTTTTAAGATGTATTTTCTAAACCATCCCATTCTGTTTGAATGGGTAACATGAATTAATTGTCAAATAAATAATGAATAAATTAATGTTTAATATGTAAAAAACCAAACACTTACTTAAAACATTGCTATTAATTCAAAACACTTAATACTTGAATTAAATATTGAATAAAAAATATAAAAAATACAACCGTTGACGAGATTCGAAGCTGTGACCATTACATTTGCACCATCAGCCCAAAAGTTATAACTGACAAAACATTGTCTTCATTTTTATATTATGGAGATGGGAATAAATAATAATAAATTCAATGTTACTAATATTTGGGTTTAATTCAAATATTTCAAAGATTTTTATGGTGTAATCTTTTTTGAAATATTATATAGTCAATTTGTGTGCATTCATAAACCAAACATTTCTAAAGCCAAACTGTGTAGAAGTCAATGGCCATTGCAAGAGTGGGGTTTGTATGAACACGGAAGCGCTTCCGTTTGTGTGTATGATTTGAGCGTTGTAGGGGAATAGTAGTAATAGTAGTTAGTAGTAGATGGTATCGTAATAGTCTTGATTGTATGAATTTGCTTATGGGATACAGTTTGGTGGCAGATCTGATGTGGTAGAAATGCTGGATATTAAAAGTATTCAAATCAATTTTTATTTTAATCATATTATGGTCAGATTCTATTCAATGGGTGTATTTTTCATATATTGTTCAAACAGTGGGCTAAAGCTTGAATTGCATTGTACAAGTTTCGTCAATAAACTTGAGCCAGTTTCTAGTTTCAATTATTCATGTACTATATTCAACTTTTACTTTATCCTACGAGCTGAATATAGCATATGAATAATTCGAACTAGAATCTTCTTAAAGTTTCTTCACGATCTAGTACAATGTAATTCAAGCTATAGACTCATTAATTTAGTCAGTATTTGGTGGCATTCAGTCCAACCTAATGATAGTTTCAGTGAACAGATTTCTTTTGTCATTTCAGTGGGTGGTGGATTTACTAATTTAAGTCTGTTCTGTGCAAGTCACTTAAGTCAAAATAGACAATTACTTCTAAATGACAATAGTCATGTTTCATTTTTCATAGCAGTGTTGTGGTTTTAGGCAGCTCATTAATGTCAGTGTAGGAACTCATTGTGTTACCCTGGGAGGCTTTACTTCTCAAATACAATGAAATCTTTTTTTAATCTTCAACAATGTCAAATTTGTCAGCAGCTCAGTTAAGTCAAATTAAAGATTCATTGTGTTCACCTGGGAGGCTTTGCTTTCCAGGCCCAATGATGTCATTTTATTAAACTGACATTAATTCAACTTAAACAATGTCAAGTTTATAGGTAGGTCACTTAGGTCAAATTAGAGATTCATTGTGTTCACCTGGGGGGCTTTGCTTCCCAGGCCCAATGATGTCATTTTATTAAACTGACATTAATTCAACTTAAACAATGTCAAGCTTTTAGGTAGGTCACTTAGGTCAAATTAGAGATTCATTGTGCTCACCTGGGGGCCTTCATTTCTCAGACACAATGATGTCATTTCATTAAACTGACATTAATTCAACTTAAACAATGTCAAGTTTATAGGTAGGTCACTTAAGTCAAATTAGAGATTCATTGTGTTCACCTGGGGGCCTTCATTTCTCAGACACAATGAAGTCATTTCATGAAACTGACATTAATTCAACTTAAACAATGTCAAGTTTATAGGTAGGTCACTTAGGTCAAATTAGAGATTCATTGTGTTCACCTGGGGGGCTTTGCTTCCCAGGCCCAATGATGTCATTTTATTAAACTGACATTAATTCAACTTAAACAATGTCAAGTTTATAGGTAGGTCACTTAGGCCAAATTAGAGATTCATTGTGCTCACCTGGGGGCCTTCATTTCTCAGACACAATGATGTCATTTCATTAAACTGACATTAATTCAACTTAAACAATGTCAAGTTTATAGGTAGGTCACTTAGGCCAAATTAGAGATTCATTGTGCTCACCTGGGGGCCTTCATTTCTCAGACACAATGATGTCATTTCATTAAACTGACATTAATTCAACTTAAACAATGTCAAGCTTTTAGGTAGGTCACTTAGGTCAAATTAGAGATTCATTGTGCTCACCTGGGGGCCTTCATTTCTCAGACACAATGATGTCATTTCATTAAACTGACATTAATTCAACTTAAACAATATCAAGTTTATAGGTAGGTCACTTAAGTCAAATTAGAGATTCATTGTGTTCACCTGGGGGCCTTCATTTCTCAGACACAATGAAGTCATTTCATGAAACTGACATTAATTCAACTTAAACAATGTCAAGTTTATAGGTAGGTCACTTAGGTCAAATTAGAGATTCATTGTGTTCACCTGGGGGGCTTTGCTTCCCAGGCCCAATGATGTCATTTTATTAAACTGACATTAATTCAACCTAAACAATGTCAAGTTTTTAGGTAGGTCACTTAGTTCAAATTAGAGATTCATTGTGCTCACCTGGGGGCCTTCATTTCTCAGACACAATGATGTCATTTCATTAAACTGACATTAATTCAACTTAAACAATGTCAAGCTTTTAGGTAGGTCACTTAGGTCAAATTAGAGATTCATTGTGCTCACCTGGGGGCCTTCATTTCTCAGACACAATGATGTCATTTCATTAAACTGACATTAATTCAACTTAAACAATGTCAAGCTTTTAGGTAGGTCACTTAGGTCAAATTAGAGATTCATTGTGCTCACCTGGGGGCCTTCATTTCTCAGACACAATGATGTCATTTCATTAAACTGACATTAATTCAACTTAAACAATGTCAAGTTTATAGGTAGGTCACTTAGGTCAAATTAGAGATTCATTGTGCTCACCTGGGGGCCTTCATTTCTCAGACACAATGATGTCATTTCATTAAACTGACATTAATTCAACTTAAACAATGTCAAGCTTTTAGGTAGGTCACTTAGGTCAAATTAGAGATTCATTGTGCTCACCTGGGGGCATTCACATCTCAGACACAATGATGTCATTTCATTAAACTGACATTAATTCAACTTAAACAATGTCAAGTTTGTAGGTAGGTCACTTAAGTCAAATTAGAGATTCATTGTGTTCACCTGGGGGGCTTTGCTTCCCAGGCCCAATGATGTAATTTTATTAAACTGACATTAATTCAACCTAAACAATGTCAAGTTTTTAGGTAGGTCACTTAGTTCAAATTAGAGATTCATTGTGCTCACCTGGGGGCCTTCACTTCTTAGACACAATGAACTATTGTTATTAAACTGACATTACTTCTACTTCAACAATGTCAAGTTTTTAGGTAGGTCAATTAGGTCAAATTAGTGATTAATTTTGTTCACCTGGGGACCTTCACTTCTCAGACACAATCAAATATTTTTATTAAACTGTCAAATTTTTAGGTAGGTCAATTAGGTCAAATTAGAGATTCATTGTGTTCACCTGGGGGGCTGCGCTTCCCAGGACCAATGTTATCTTATTAGAAACTCACGCTAATTCAATTTTAACCGTCATCAATTCTTCTTCTTCTTCTTGATGGCAGCGTCGAGTTTTAGGCATATCATTTAAGCCAAACTAGTAACTCATTATGTTAACCTGAGGAACTTAACTTCCCAGGTTATAAGAAACTTACACTAAATCAATTTCAATCATCAAAAATGGTGGTTTTTATTTTCTTAATAGTAGTGTCAAGTTTTAGGTAGGTCAAGTTAGTGACGCATTGTGTTACCTCCAAGCCCAATGTTGTCTTTATTTATAAACAGACATCTTATATCATTTTAGTGGATTTCCAGTAATGTCTGTTATAGGGGGTTAAACAATTAAATCTCATAGGTTTACCTATGCCATCGTCCCAATAAAGCGTCGACACCAAACCAATAGAACTCACCCACCACCCACCTCCATTCTCTATTCTCATCTCAACTATCGAATCGTTAATACAACTGCCAGTCAGGGGAATTCGAAGAGTCAGTTCGGTTTTATTCACAATCATTCTTACTCGCGTTTATAGAAGAATGTCACTTGTCACTACTCACTAAAGGCATTATTAATTTAGCTTCATTTCAATTAAAATTCGGGTAAAATTCAATGCGGTATAATATAAAAGTGCCGGTTACTATATCGTGTGCTTCGAGTCCTCCAAGACATTCAAGACCTCCAGGAATTTCTAACGATGTGATCGCAAGCATACATTGTGGATATGCACTGGAAAAGGAAGGACTTTTAAGATGCAGGAGATTAATGAGTAGATATGCACTGAAAGATGAAGGATTTTGAAGAACATAAGACATAGCAGGGAACATCTTTATTGATGTGAAATAGGTCAGTGGTTATAATGGTGTAATGGTCTCCACGCGCCATCTTCCACTCGATTCGTTGTATGGTTTTACCGTTTTTCAGAGCCCCCGCGTTTATTTTTCGTCTATTGTGTTTGTCGTTTTAGATGTTAGGGCGCTTGTTTCAGCTTTTAGGTTCACCGATTGTACCATCTGCTCCACTGTTGCAATGACACGTATGACTAATGGTGAGTGACTTTTAGAATTTCTGGACTTGACTCTGTATTTCATAGTTTTCCTTCCGTAGTTTTACTTTCAATATGCGACGTGGAGTGGTTCATATTGGAGATTGCACAGCTTTAACGCAGGCTTTTCAAGGTTATTATATGAGATTTATTATATTTGATTGTTGCTTTATATTCGCGATTCACGACTAGCCATGTTTATCTAATAATACGCTGCTATTATTGAATCAAGGGTAGCCATTTTGTAAAAGTTACACGTGATTATAATATGTACCTTCGGAAAGGGGGAGATTAACGCAGTGGTCAAGGCTAAGCTGAAGATCGTGAGATCATATCTTACAAAGCGAGAAACTTTTCAGTTGTACGTGCTCCCAACTTCCCAACCCACTTGGTCAACGTGGGGTTTCACGGCTAACACCCTTCTCTGGTCTGGAATAGATGATATTCTCATCAAAGTAACAGATAACAGTAACAGATAACAGTAACAGATAACAGTAACAGATAACAGTAACAGATAACAGTAACAGATAACAGTAACAGATAACAGTAACAGATAACAGTAACAGATAACAGTAACAGATAACAGTAACAGATAACAGTAACAGATAACAGTAACAGATAACAGTAACAGATAACAGTAACAGATAACAGTAACAGATAACAGTAACAGATAACAGTAACAGATAACAGTAACAGATAACAGTAACAGATAACAGTAACAGATAACAGTAACAGATAACAGTAACAGATAACAGTAACAGATAACAGTAACAGATAACAGTAACAGATAACAGTAACAGATAACAGTAACAGATAACAGTAACAGATAACAGTAACAGATAACAGTAACAGATAACAGTAACAGATAACAGTAACAGATAACAGTAACAGATAACAGTAATAGATAACAGTAACAGATAACAGTAACAGATAACAGTAACAAACAACAGTAACAAACAACAGTAACAAACAACAGTAACAAACAACAGTAACAAACAACAGTAACAAACAACAGTAACAAATAACAGTAACAAATAACAGTAACAGATAACCTATGCCAGTGCCTATTTTAACCACATGTAGCTCTTAGAAAATGGCTATTCTTTAAGCACTAATATCAGCGCTCTATTAATTAAAAATTGCTACTTTTGATTCGCAAATAAAAGTCAACAACAACAGTTATTTAGCAGTATTAGCTAGAACCAGTAAACAACTAATTATGTTGTTGTTTTTTTCTTGCAGCTGTTGTTAATGCTAGCATATTGAAAGCGGTCGCAATGTGGTAAATTTCAAGGCCCGTAGCAACCTAATAAAGATGGTAAATTTATATTATATATTATTTATGTTATTTTGAACTAACAATAATTATTTTTAGTTCTAAAACTCCTCAACTATATTTATTTAATGCAAATACAATTGTATATACTAAGAATATTACAAGGACTAACCGACTTAACTGAATATATTGGATATTGGTGAGACAATTTAATTATATTGAATGACCTAATATAATCCTTTGGAATTATTTCTAATGATTCTACTTCTTTTAATTGAATATAAATTTGAGCAGCGTGCACTGAATCAGACAAGAAAGAAGAGATGTAGCTTGATATTATAAGTGAAAGAAACCAAGAAAGCTAGTGGGGCGGGGAAGATTGAGAGCAGGTTATTCGGAATCGCAAGATTCCGAAAGGCCAGAAGTCTCTCATACTCGCTTTGTTGGTGCAAGTAAAAAGAAGAGATTAACATCATTGAAGAATACTAAGAAGAAAGCTAGTGGGGTGGGGAAGATTGAGAGCGGGTTATTTGGAATCGCAAGATTCCAAAAGGCCAGAAGTCTCTCATACCCGCTTTGTTGGTGCAAGTAAAAAGAAGAGATTAACATCATTCAAGAAACCAAGATCTGAGCGATTGCAATGATTAGGGGTAACCGTAATTCCTCTTTGAGCTTTCTGTACCTGAAGCAAAATAACGACAAGGTTCAGTGCACCCCCGTTTTGATTTTGCCATCATTCAAGAGACCAAGATATGTAGCTTGATATTATAAGTGAAAGAAGCCAAGAAAGCTAGTGGGGTGGGGTAGACTGAGAGCGGGTTATTCGGAATCGCAAGATTCCGAAAGGCCAGAAGTTTCTCATACCCGCTTTGTTGGTGCAAGTAAAAAGAAGAGATTAACATCATTGAAGAAAACTAAGAAGAAAGCTAGTGGGGTGAGGTAGACTGAGAGCGGGTTATTCGGAATCGCAAGATTACGAAAGGCCAGAAGTCTCTCATACTCGCTTTGTTGGTGCAAGTAAAAAGAAGCGATTAACGTCATTCAAGAAACCAAGATCTGGCGTGATTGCAATGATTAGGGGTAACCATAATTCCTCTTTGAGCTTTCACTAACCTGAAGCAAACGCGTACTCAAGACATCACAAATCAAAACGGGGTTATGATAGGGTGTACTAATCCATTTTTTGTTTGTTTTCAGTACATGCCTTTTTTTATTTTAACAATAGTACCAATGGGTGGTAATATCGCTAAAATAAAAATCATATAAAACAGTGTATTGCATAGTTCAAGTTGATTGAAACTGTAAATGGGCATAGTTTAGTTGGTTTGAAACTCACTCACACAATTTTTGTTAGTACAGTTTTGTTAATGGATAACACGCTTCTTATAGTTGTTATATATTACATATAAAAAGCTATGCAAACAATAATTGGGTGATGGATGTTTCAAAACCAATTAAACTTTCCATTCACAATTTCTAGTGACTTGAACTCTGCACTACACTATTTTCCGCAATCAAATTAATCGAACATAATTGCACGTGGTGCTTATATTTTAGCCACTGTGGGTAATGGGGCACTTGGACGTGGGAATTAAATCATGCTAATGAAAAAAATCTTATTAGTAAAGGTGTAAACCATCTCTGGTAGTTTGCTTGTTGAGGGTTTACATTTTTACTGATCAGAATTTTCTCGCTGTCACGATTTAATTCCCACGTCCAATTGTCTCATTACCTAAAGTGGTTAAAGTGGGTGCATATAAGTGTTCAATTGGTTTGATTACCAATCCCTACAAACCACATGTAACTTTTCAGGAAATAATTACATATGTTTTTCTATTTTTCAGCTGCTATTAATGTTAGCATATTGAAAGAGGTCCATACTGATGTCTCAATTACAAGTATAACCATAAAGAGGACCCTTGAAGGGTCCAATAAAGATGGGTTACTAATACAAATTCATTAAGGTAAATGTACACTATATATTATGTGCATATTTTGAACTTACAATTTTCTTTTTGTTTTTTAGATCAGTGTCTTACTACAACTGGTAATTTTTCAAAATTTCACTAAAAATTGATTAACTTTCATTTTTATAGCTCATTATTTTTATGAAATTTAATTGTATTGCTCAATTTTATTTAATTAATTTTATTGGCAATAACGTTAAAACTTAAATTTTGAATCAAAAATATCATTCAAACCAAATGAGCTTTACTTCAATATTTAATTTTAAAGTCAATTCAATTTTAATGATTACAATTTGAAAACTTAAATATCATACGTACATATAATATATTTCAAATAATTTAAAGCAATTTTAAATTTAAATACAAAGTATTTTATATAATTTTGCCAGACCAAATGAGCATACGTTAAAAAAATTAAATCAAAAATAATTTCAATACAAAAAAAAATACTATTAAATCATATTAAATTACTTTTTAAAATTTCAAATCATAACTATATAAGTTCATTTTAAGATAAACTTTAAATTTTAAATACAATCAATTTTATTAATTAAATTTTTAAAAATCAATTGAACTTATTTTTAATTAGTTTCAAATTAAATCAATATTAAGTTCGATTTAAGACGAACTTTAAATTAATACTTTTTTTTTTGGTTTCAAATCATATTATTATTAAGTTCAATTTAACATGAACTTTAAATATCAAATCAAATCGATTTTAACTAAGTTCAATTTAAAAAAAAATTAACAACAAAAACACACACACACACACACTACACTTTACATCACCTACACTCTCACATATATGTTTTTCTTATTTTGCAAAGTCCCTAGTGCGCGTGCTTTAAACCGAATGCCCTCCCAGTAATCATTCAGTAAAAAATATTTCAGGTTTTGCAATTTAGTTCGCGAGTATATATTGTTTAGGGTTCTTCTTTTAAATTCGGTATGGACGAGCAATTTGGAGATGGAATGGAGGACAACGAGGGCAACGCGGACAACGAGGACAGGACACCAATCGGGTGTTGTATATCCTAACGTGAATACACCCCGCAACGTAAAGGTTTTTAGTAGTAAACGGTTTTTGGTACACGGTTTTCGGTACCCGGTTTATTGTACCCGGTTTTTGGTACACGGTTTTTTTGTACCCGGTTTTTGGTACACGGTTAAGCGCCTGGAAATAGGGGTTATACTTTTAGCCTTTTATTTCCCGTTCCGAAGTAAATTCACGATCGCATGCGCATTTTTAGAGAGAAAGTTGTCCACTCTTTCGAACGTGTTCGTCGCCTTGGACAGATGGAACGGGTGTATTAACCCTCAAGTCGTGCATTAATAGCTCAATATCCAACGAGGTTTTGAGATATTGGTGTGTTTCTTGGGATGATTGGCATGGCAGCTTTATGTTTCCTCGGTTTCGGGTGGAATTTAACTTTAACTCGGTCTCGGATGTAATTTAACATTCATTCGGTTTCGGATGTAATTTATTTCATTTACGGGTTTTCAAGTTATTTAAATTAGCTGCGATTTTAATTTAAATTTAGCTCGGTTTCTGACCTAATATAATTTTCGGGTTTTCAGGTTATTCTAGTCAGTTGATTATTATAATCTCTGGCCAATTTGTTAAATTAGTTTTTCATATCGTCCGGTTTATTATATAAATCAGTTGACATTAATGTCCCTGAAATCTTGATTTAATTTGCTATAGTCAGTCAGGATATTTAATATAGTTTTAAATAATCATTATAACTTGTTTCAATGAAAATTTCATTTCAATTCACTATTTGATTCAGTAATTTGCTGGCTTGTTCAAAATAACTTCAATATTATAATGCGCAAACGAATAGAACAGTCAATAATATTGACATAAACATATTGGATGTACATTCCAATATTTGGTTATAAAATACACTACTCTCACACACACCACAACACACCACACTACGCAAAATTTAATATTATAATGCGCAATTGAACAGCCAAAAATATTAATATAAAAATATTGGATGTACATTCCAATAATTGGCTAAAGATTGTTTAGCCTACAACTGTATATATTTTCTACACTACAATACACTACACAAAACTACACACTGCGCCATGAAAGTCAATTATATTGACATAAGCATGTATATGTACATGCTAAAATTCGGTAATGTTGTTCCGTCGACTACAACAAACTCATGCGAAATAACTTCAATATTACAATTTACAACCGAATATTAGTAAATTATACTAATATAAACATGTATAAGTACATGCAAGAATCGGTTAATGTTATTTTGTCTTTAACTAAATATACATTGTAATATTTTCATTTATACATAAAGTTGCCTGCCAATATTTTTATTTAACTGTATGTTTGTACTGATAACTGCTCGCCTAACGTGCGAGTGGGGTTCAGAAGGTTCTATGTTCTACGTTTTTTTTGCGCCTAACATTCTACTAACTCCCAAACAATAGAACGCGTTTAGTTTTAGATTTTTCTAAACTTCCATCTAGATAAATCTAAGCTAACCCTGTAACAAAGCCCGATATAATTAAGATGCAATTATATCGGCGGGGGTGGGAGTGAAGGATGAAAGATAGTCATGCTTCTATCCCATCCCCCCTGCCCGAAGAATTAGTACCTTGACGAGGTGGGCAGGCTTAATCACATGTATATTGAAATTTTCACATAAATTTGATTGTTTTTATTTAAATAATAGATTTTTTTGGTGTGTTTATATACGATGTATTTGCACAGGGTCTGAATACATTATTATAACTAATGGATAAAAGACCGTTCAATAAAAATATTAAACATATTATTATTAAACATTTATATTTATATTTATATTTATATTTATATTTATATTTATATTTATATTTATATTTATATTTATATTTATATTTATATTTATATTTATATTTATATTTATATTTATATTTATATTTATATTTATATTTATATTTATATTTATATTTATATTTATATTTATATTTATATTTATATTTATATTTATATTTATATTTATATTTATATTTATATTTATATTTATATTTATATTTATATTTATATTTATATTTATATTTATATTTATATTTATATTTATATTTATATTTATATTTATATTTATATTTATATTTATATTTATATTTATATTTATATTTATATTTATATTTATATTTATATTTATATTTATATTTATATTTATATTTATATTTATATTTATATTTATATTTATATTTATATTTATATTTATATTTATATTTATATTTATATTTATATTTATATTTATATTTATATTTATATTTATATTTATATTTATATTTATATTTATATTTATATTTATATTTATATTTATATTTATATTTATATTTATATTTATATTTATATTTATATTTATATTTATATTTATATTTATATTTATATTTATATTTATATTTATATTTATATTTATATTTATATTTATATTTATATTTATATTTATATTTATATTTATATTTATATTTATATTTATATTTATATTTATATTTATATTTATATTTATATTTATATTTATATTTATATTTATATTTATATTTATATTTATATTTATATTTATATTTATATTTATATTTATATTTATATTTATATTTATATTTATATTTATATTTATATTTATATTTATATTTATATTTATATTTATATTTATATTTATATTTATATTTATATTTATATTTATATTTATATTTATATTTATATTTATATTTATATTTATATTTATATTTATATTTATATTTATATTTATATTTATATTTATATTTATATTTATATTTATATTTATATTTATATTTATATTTATATTTATATTTATATTTATATTTATATTTATATTTATATTTATATTTATATTTATATTTATATTTATATTTATATTTATATTTATATTTATATTTATATTTATATTTATATTTATATTTATATTTATATTTATATTTATATTTATATTTATATTTATATTTATATTTATATTTATATTTATATTTATATTTATATTTATATTTATATTTATATTTATATTTATATTTATATTTATATTTATATTTATATTTATATTTATATTTATATTTATATTTATATTTATATTTATATTTATATTTATATTTATATTTATATTTATATTTATATTTATATTTATATTTATATTTATATTTATATTTATATTTATATTTATATTTATATTTATATTTATATTTATATTTATATTTATATTTATATTTATATTTATATTTATATTTATATTTATATTTATATTTATATTTATATTTATATTTATATTTATATTTATATTTATATTTATATTTATATTTATATTTATATTTATATTTATATTTATATTTATATTTATATTTATATTTATATTTATATTTATATTTATATTTATATTTATATTTATATTTATATTTATATTTATATTTATATTTATATTTATATTTATATTTATATTTATATTTATATTTATATTTATATTTATATTTATATTTATATTTATATTTATATTTATATTTATATTTATATTTATATTTATATTTATATTTATATTTATATTTATATTTATATTTATATTTATATTTATATTTATATTTATATTTATATTTATATTTATATTTATATTTATATTTATATTTATATTTATATTTATATTTATATTTATATTTATATTTATATTTATATTTATATTTATATTTATATTTATATTTATATTTATATTTATATTTATATTTATATTTATATTTATATTTATATTTATATTTATATTTATATTTATATTTATATTTATATTTATATTTATATTTATATTTATATTTATATTTATATTTATATTTATATTTATATTTATATTTATATTTATATTTATATTTATATTTATATTTATATTTATATTTATATTTATATTTATATTTATATTTATATTTATATTTATATTTATATTTATATTTATATTTATATTTATATTTATATTTATATTTATATTTATATTTATATTTATATTTATATTTATATTTATATTTATATTTATATTTATATTTATATTTATATTTATATTTATATTTATATTTATATTTATATTTATATTTATATTTATATTTATATTTATATTTATATTTATATTTATATTTATATTTATATTTATATTTATATTTATATTTATATTTATATTTATATTTATATTTATATTTATATTTATATTTATATTTATATTTATATTTATATTTATATTTATATTTATATTTATATTTATATTTATATTTATATTTATATTTAACTGCTGGGTTTTTAACCACTACCTATTTTTAAAAGATAATCATTCAATAATATCTGCTATATTAAAATAATTTCATTGTACATGTGAAACCAAAACTAATTCATTTTCGTTGTTATAGCAAGAAAAATACATTATCTAGGGAATGTAGTTACTTTAGATTCCCTCTATTGCAAACACTGAATAAATTAAACAAAAGGTGTCATCAAAGCATGCACTATTCAAGGTATTTGACATTCAGATGGGAATGGTTTGAATACTTCTTCCAGGTCTTTAGCTTTTTCTTTGTTGTCTCTGGCATTGTCCTCGTTTCTGATTGCAGGATAGTGTTGTTGTGGTCCTGTTAGCCTTGAAGCTTTCCGTGGCTTCTGTTAGTGTAAGATTTTGTAAATATTCCTGAATTACTTGATTCTCTTCTTCTATTAAGTCTTTCAGTTCTTTTGTGGCTTTATTTATCTTTCTTTTGTTTTCTTCAGTCCTGGTTTGCTGGCATTTCTTACGCAGATGTTTTTATTTCTGAAGTTTTATCTTTAACGGCCGGTGGCATTTCTTTATGCTCAAAGGTGCTCCCTGACTTTAAAAAGGTTAAGAATCACTGGTCCATATGAAGGATTTTAGTGTTTTAAATTGGGATATAAAAAATGATAAAAAATCAAAGATTTAAAAAATTTAAATTTATGATACTATTTTATATTCTATATTTAATTAGGCTTGAAATACGCCTGTTTTTGAGCACTTTCACCCAAAAATAAAGTCTATATATAAATATATATATATATATATATATATATATATATATATATATATATATTTTATTTTATGTATATTATTAATTAAATCGAAATGAAATTGACATTATGTATACGCAAACTTGATTTTTATTTAAATTAAGTTCCTAGATAAAATATATATTTAATTACTCGAATGTTATCCTTAAATGAAAACTATGCGAACGTAGGTGGGGGTGGGCTATGACTTGAACTACGCTCTTCATTGTTTTATCCACGGATATAACAATGTTCTTCACATGCAAACCCTATAAATCAAAGTATGCTCTGCAATATTTTATATTATAGGTTATAATAAATCCGCATTGTTGCATTTGTGTGATAAAACAAAAAAATGGATAGCTCATATGACAGTTACGCTCATTTGTTTTATAATATAAAACAATGTGAAGCATACTTCGATTCGTAGGGTTTGCATGTAGAAAACATTGTTATATCTGTGGATAAAACGATGAAGAGCGTAGTTCAAGTCATAGTCATACCAATCAAACTATACCCGTCCACTATTTCAAATGGCTTCAACTATGCACTACACCATTTATTCATAATTTTCTATGATTAAATTAATGTCATTTATTAATTTAAGACTAATTCAAGAAATATATGTGAAAAATAATGTAATGCATAGTTCAAGTCGTTTGAGATAGTGGACAGGTATAGTTTGGTTGGTAGGGGCCGCCCGCCCACCCCACCTTTGTTCGCATAGTATTTTCAATGGATATAGATGTTTTATATTGTTTAAACAATTCCAAGAAGAATTGTATCCCATGAAAAAACTATGCGAGCAGAGGTGGGGTGGGCGGGGGGCCCATACCAACCTAACTATACCTGTCCACTATCTCAAACGACTTGAACTATGCATTACATTATTTTTCACATATATTTCTTGAATTAGTCTTAAATTAATAAATGACATTAATTTAATCATAGAAAATAACAGATAATGGTGTAGTGCATAGTTCAAGCCGTTTGAAATAGTGGACGGGTAAAGGTAGGTTGGTAGGGGCCCCCCAACCACCCCACCTCTGTTCGCATAGTTTTTTCATAAGATACAATTCTTCTCGGAATTGTTTAAAAACAATATAAAACATCTATATCCATTGAAAAAACTATGCGAACAAAGGTGGGGTGGGCGGGCGGCCCCTACCAACCAAACTATGCCCATCCACTATTTCAAATGACTTGAACTATGCATTACATAATTTATCCATAACATTTTATGATTGAATTAATTTCATTTATTAATTTAGATTTAATTTTAAAAATATATAGGGAACAATGTAGTACAGAATTCAAGTAATTTGAAGTAGTTAATGGGTATAGTTTGGTTGGCTAAAACAATTGAAGGGGATAGTTCAGACTTTTAGAAACACTGAATGGGTATAGTTTGGTTGGTAGGGCCCCCCACCCACCCCACCTGTACTTGCATACTTTTTTCATGGGATAACACACTTTCCAAGAAGTTTATCCAATTCAACCTTGATACACATTATATTTCCATGAGATAACACTGTTTGATCGAATAGTTTTTTTCATTGGATACAGACGTTTTACAATATTTAAACGATTCCAGCAAGAGTGATATTCTATGGAAATATAATGCATATCAAGGTTACATTGATTAAACTTCTTGGAAAGTGTGTTATCCTATGAAAAAAACACAGGTTGGGTGGGTGGGGGGCCCTTGTTAATTTAATTTTCTATGATTTAATTAATTTCATTGATATATTGATTTAGTTGAAATAGTATAATAATATTTTAAATTTCCCGCGTTTGCGTCTGCTAGTTCTGCCGGTAGATGTCGCCGGGTGTATGTTTCCTTTCGGGTAGATGAAGTAGCGTAAGCGTGGCTAATCAAGGTACAAAAAGGTAAATCGCTCTCAGGCCCCGCATTATTCGCGTGCAAATTACTAGTGCCCTTCTGGCGTCGTGTAAAGTTTAGAGTGCATCCATCCTGTTCGGCCCCGATCGCGTCAGTATGAAATTGACGTTTCGCGTGCTCCGCAAACGTCAATAAAACATAGCTGTGAGGGTTCTTTGGGGTTTGCTGCACACCCACCATCATTACACACATACACACGCATACAACTAAAGCTTGTCTAAAGCGGAACGGCTATATATTTTGTAGGAAAATGAGCAGCTCTGAGGAGGTATCTTGGATCTCATGGTTCTGTGGCTTGCGTGGAAACGAGTTTTTCTGTGAGGTAGGTGGACGGTTGAAATTATTCGGGGGGGCTTGCAAACACATAACCTTAAGGCTTGCAGGGGTTGATTGTTTTTATTGTTCTTTTGTTTGTAGGTTGATGAGGATTATATACAGGACAAATTCAATTTAACGGGATTAAATGAGCAGGTGCCACATTACAGGCAGGCCCTGGATATGATTTTAGATTTAGAACCTGGTAAGTGATTCTAATCAATCAATATGTATGAATGTTTTAGATGTGTGTTGCATCATTCTTTATCTTGTTAGGGACAATCCAATTATACTCATAAACATTATTGAATTTGACAACAGGAAGACATTCATTTGTTAACAAAATCCAGGGTGATTGAAGTATCAATTGATACATTTATGGATCTATAAGGCACCTTACACGATCAATAATACTGTCAATATTTTTTAATAATGACAGTATTACTGTGCAATAATATGTTTAAAATGTTCATTATTCTAAAATATAGACATTATTACTTATCGTGTAAGGTATAGTAACCATGAAATGAAGAAAATACTGATGTATATCCGGATAATTGATTACTTGATAAATATAAAAGGAGGATTTAATCAAATACTGACAGTACTAGGATTGACAGTATCATTCACCGTATAAGGTGCCTTTATAAGGCACCTTACATGATCAATATTACTGTCAATATTTTAGAATAATGACAGTATTACTGTACGATAATAAGCTTAAAATGTTCATTATTCTTAAATATTGCCAGTATTACCCATCATGTAATGTATATTAATGATGTATTGAAGAGAATACTGATCTTTATCTGGATAATTGATTACTTGATAACTATAAAAGGATGATTGAAGCAAGTATTAACAGTACTAGGATTGACAGTATTATTGACCATGTAAGGTGCCTTTATAAGGCACCTTACATGGTCAATAATACTGTCAATATTTGCTTCAATCCTCCTTTTATATTTATGAAGTAATCAATTATCCAGATAAAAATCAGTATTCTCTTTATTACATCATTAATATACCTTACACGATAAGTAATACTGTCAATATTTTCGAATAATGAATATTTTAAACATGTTATCCTACAGTAATACTGTCATGATTCTAAAATATTGACAGTAATATTGATCGTGTAAGGTGCCTTTATACGGCACCTTACATGGTCAATAATACTGTCAGTCCTAGTACTGTCAGTATTTGCTTTATTCCTCCTTTTATATTTGTCAAGTAATGAATTATCTGGATAAACATTAGTATTATCTTGATTCTATCATTTCCTTACATGATCTGTAATACTGGCAATATTTTAGAATAATGAATATTTTAAATATACAGACCAGTAATACTGTCATTATTCTACAATATTAACAGTAATATTGATCATGTAAGGTGCCTTTATAAGGCACCATATGTGTTCAATAATACTGTCAATCCTAGTAATGTCAATATTTGCTTCAATCCACCTTCAATATTTATCAAGTAATCAATTAAGCAGATAAACATCAGTATTCTCTTCATTCCATCATTACTATACCTTACACGATCTGTAATACTGTCAATATTTTAGAATAAACATTTTAAACATATTATCGTACAGTAATACTGTCATTATTCTAAAATATTGACAGTATTATTGATCATGTAAGGTGCCTTTATACAACACCTTACATGATCAATAATACTGTCAATATTTTAGGATGACACTATTACTGTATGATAATATGTTTAAAATGTTCATTATTCTTAAATATTGACAGTATTACTTATCATGTAAGGTATAGTAATGATGGAATGAAGCGAATACTGATGTTTATCTGGATTGTTGATTACTTGATAAATGTAAAATGAGGATTGAAGAAAATACTGACAGTACTAGGACTGACAGTATTATTGATCATGTAAGCTGCCTTATTAGTGAATATGTGGGTTGATTTTTAAAAATGATTATTCTATTTATGGGTGAATCAACCTGGTGGATTCTCTTTGTGATGGCAGGAGTTGTATAATTTGTGTGTATGGCATTTTTTTTCATTATATACAATATGAAATTCCTGTTGTCTGATGACATTCATCAACTATTTCACCAACTCCTCTGAGCCTGTGTGACTATTTGTATTCTTTCTCTCTCAAAACATTTTCTAATATAATATTATGCATCCTACTTCTCCTTCCTATTCCAACTATGCATATATATCTATATTTTTCCTGTTTTTATGTATTTTTATTGTGTAAATGTGTATTTTGTTTTAATTCTCATATTGTATTGACTTGTGTAAACTTCTTGAAGTGTTAACACTAATAAACGATTATTATTATTATGCATAACTGTGCAAGGAAGGTATTGTCATAGCAAAAACATCTTCACATTTTACTAATAATGTGGGAAACAGTGCAAAAATGTCAGAAAATGCAGAAAATTTTGAGAAATCATAAGAAAATGTGTAATAATGTGAGAAAACATAAGAAAATGTGTAATAATGTGAGAAAACATGGAAAATGTTTTAAAATTAGGTGACTACAGCACAGTTGATTAATGTCAAGTTAACTAAGTTAGCTATTAGATGTGGTATACATTGTTATTAACTCTTCATTTCATAGCCTCATGTACTTCTGTTTTCTGTACTGGACCAAGATGTTAAGAAACACTGATCGACTTCATTCATCTGAGTGATGAGGTCTGTTTAAGGGTCAAAACATTTTAAGAAACACTGATATGTTCATCCATAAATATGAGTGATGAGGTCTCTGTTCTGGACCAGGATATTAAGAAACACTGATCTACTTCATTCATTTGAGTGATGAGGTCTGTTTAAAGGATCAAAACATTTTAAGAAACACTGATATAGTTCATCCATAAATATGAGTGATGAGGTCTCTGTTCTGGACCAGGATATTAAGAATCACTGATCTACTTCATTCATTTGAGTGATGAAGTCTGTTTAAAGGATCAAAACATTTTAAGAAACACTGATATAGTTCATCCATAAATATGAGTGATGAGGTCACTGTTCTGGACCAGGATGTTAAGAAATGCTGATCTACTTCATTCATTTGAGTGATGAGGTCTGTTTAAAGGACCAAAACATTTTAAGAAACACTGATATAGTTCATCCATAAATCTGAGTGATGAGGTTCTCTGTTTTGGACCAGGATGTTAAGAAATGCTGATCTACTTCATTAGTCACATTATGTGTCAAAATTGTTATCATGGATTGGAATTTAAATTGAGGCTTTTTATTCTCACTGTGTTTTTAGTATAAAGATTGTTTATAATTACAGATGATGAACTAGATGAGAATCCAAACCAATCAGATCTTATAGAGCAGGCAGCTGAAATGCTCTATGGCCTCATTCATTCTCGGTATATTCTAACAAATCGTGGCATTGCACAGATGATTGAGAAATACCAGTCGGGAGATTTTAGTCATTGTCCACGTGTGTACTGTGAGTCTCAACCACAGCTACCTTTGGGTGAGTACATGTTAATACTTGAGGTCCTGTAATTAGGATTGGTACTGTTGGGCAATAAATTATTGTTATTATATACATTTCTTTTCTAGGCTTATCTGATGTGCCTGGTGAAGCTATGGTGAAATTATACTGCCCAAAGTGTATGGATGTTTATACTCCAAAGTCATCACGACACCACCACACAGATGGAGCTTACTTTGGAACAGGTTTCCCACATATGCTCTTCATGGTGCATCCTGAATACCGACCAAGACGTGCTAGCAATCAATTCATTCCAAGGTAGTTATTTAATACTAATTTTAATTGTAAACTTGTAACACTAGTGGCTTAGTGGTTAGAGGCACTTAACTACTAGGCCACTGAGCTGGTTGAAACAGGTTTGCAATTAAAATTAGTAGTCTGTCTCAAACTGAGCATTGGGTAGTGTGAGTTCAAACCCCATTGGGGTAAATTTTCTCCAATTGTCTTTGACAGTTTTTCAGAGGATTTCTCTTGAATTAAGGTATATACTGGGTGATAGAACTCTTCTGACTTTTTCTGATAACTGGTGGTAAAGCCTCATGACTGATAAAGTCTCATGACTGATAAAGCCTCATGACTTATAAAGTCTCATGACTGATAAAGTCTCATGACTGATAAAGCCTCATGACTGATAAAGTCTCATGACTGATAAAGTCTAATGACTGATAAAGCCTCATGACTGATAAAGTCTCATGACTGATAAAGTCTCATGACTGATAAAGCCTCATGACTTATAAAGTCTCATGACTGATAAAGCCTCATGACTGATAAAGTCTCATGACTGATAAAGCCTCATGACTGATAAAATCTCATGACTGATAAAGATAGAAGTTTTTTACAATTTACTTTGAGTTTGGTATATTTGTGTGCTGTGGTCCTGCAACTATTTGCTGTATAATCCAAATAAACCTGAAACTTTTTTTATTCAAATTTTGAAGTAAATGTGTTTTACATTATTGCTCTAAGTTAATATAACTTAGAGCAGTAATGTAAAACACATTTACTTCAAAATTTGAAAACTCAAAGTAAATTGTAAAAAACTTCTATCTTTATCAGTCATGAGGCTTATCAGTCATGAGACTTTATCAGTCATGAGGCTTTATCAGTCATGAGACTTTATCAGTCATGAGACTTTATCAGTCATGAGACTTTATCAGTCATGAGACTTTATCAGTCATGAGACTTTATCAGTCATGAGGCTTTATCAGTATCATAATAAAAGTGTTATACTTATGCTAGTTTTTTTCATAAAAAGGATTTTGATGATGTTCTTTTAAAGGAATGGTAGGGCTAAACAGTCAGTATATAGATTTAAGTATCTTCTACAAATTACCTTTTCCCAAGTGTACCTTATATGGAACAGTAGGTCTATTTGGGTTAACTTACTAAGGTTTGGTTGTATAAAGGCAAGGTAGATACCTGTGATTATATTGTTTGATGTTGCATCAATTGTTTTTTAATGTTCATTTTCATAGCATCATATATCTCTGTTTATATACATATGTGAACGCCGTTTTATGTGTCAAAGTAAGTTCACAAATTGGAAATTAACTTGAGAGTTATCTACTTTATACAACCTAAAAGTGTCATCTTCGTTATCTTATCTGACAGGTGTTATCATTGTATTTGTCATTTGTTATCATCTTGTCATGTATTATACAGACCCCCGTATTCACCAACGTTCCATAAATCTATCTATAAAGTCCTGGTTTCCTAGCAAGCGGTGTCGATAAATACGGCCGTTTTTGACGTCATTTACACATTACAAGATACGTTTTAAGTTGATGTAATTGAATAACTCACCAGATTCCAGTGTAATTCATGACATTTTCTTAATACTTTGAAGTATACCGCTCTCTGGATTACTAGATTTCTTTAAACGTATATAAAAGAAATGTGTGACGTCAAAATGACGTGAAATACGGCCGCTTTTGTCGACACTAGGAAACCAAGGCTTTAGGCGCCTTACACAATCAATAATACTGTCAATCCTAGTACTGTCAGTATTTGCTTCAATCAATTATCCAGATATACATCAGTATTTGCTTCAATCAATTATCCAGATATACATCAGTATTCTCTTCATTTTATCGTTATTATACCTTACATGATAAGTAATACTGTCAATATTTTAGAATAATAAACATTTTAAACATATTATTGAACAGTAATACTGTCATTATTCTAAAATATTGACAGTATTATTGATTGTGTAAGGTGCCTTAATAGCTATTGAACTTATAAGTATTTGTTGTTATAGCAACTATAAATACATTACGTAGAATGTAGTTACTTTAGATTCTCTCTATTGGAAACACTGAATAATTAAACAAAAGGTGTCATCAAAGCTTCAATCACAAGTGCTATTCAAACTGTTTGACATTTGTTTTGGCATATTCCATCACAATGATGTTGTCTATTTATCCATTCAATAGCTTATGGTATCTATAAAGTTTATAGGATGTTGGTGAATACGGGCAAGAGAGGCTAAAATTTAATATTTATTAAGAATCACTAAAAACAAAAAAAAATACGTAAGAATAAACATGTCGGATTTATTATTTAATTATTCAAAAGTTTATTAAATGTGCATCTAATGTTTGTAGGGTATTAAACTCTCTTAACTCACGATTTGTATTTTTAGATTATTTGGTTTTAAAATACACCCGTTGGCATACCAGCTGCAGCAGAACTCTGAGTCGAAATTCAAGGCGCCAATGCGAACCGGCCTTTCGTTCAACAACGGCAAACGTTAATAATTTAGTTGTAACAATTCAATAACAAACAAAAAAAATAAATATCTGTATTTCAGACTATAATAAAACAAACAAAACCCATGTTAAATGAATAAGTTAGTTAATTTATCCTATTTGTTAGAATTATGTTTAAAAAAAAATGGAAGCACTGTGGAGACAGTATTTGTACAATTAATTATGCTGTTAGTGTACCAATAAAGGTCTCTTATTTACATAAAAAAAAATACATAATACTGATTCTAATTTTATTAATGCAGCCCAAACACATTTTTTAATGTATTCTTTCTTATTTAAGTTTTTGAAACTATTTTAAATACTGATGTTGGCACTGTTACTGGGTGATTGAAATCTTCTGACCTTTTCTGTTTACTGGTGGTAAAACCTCATGACTGATAAAGATGGATATTTTTTACAATTGTTATGTTGAGTTTTGTATATGTGTGCCCTGTGATCCTGCAATTATTTGCTGTTTAACTTAAGGTCGTTTTAGACAAGACAATTTCTTGACTCAAAAGTTAGTCTATATGTGAGATAATCTATATTATCTTGTATTATACAGCAAATTATTTGTAATATTGAATTGGATGGTAGATCGAATGGAAAAATATAACGCGTTCTATTTGTCAAAGACAAATTGTATGGGAGGAGGATATATGAATTCATTTCTTACGGTCGTTTTAGACAAGACAATTTCTTGACTCAAAAGTTAGTCAAGATGTGAGACAATCTAAATTATCTTGTATCATACAGCAATACTATTTATCAAGAACAAACATGCATCTAATATTTGTAGGGTATTAAACTCTCTTAACTCACCATTTGTATTTTTAGATTATTTGGTTTTAAAATACACCCGTTGGCATACCAGCTACAGCAGAACGTTGAGTCGCCATTCAAGGCGCCAATGCGAACCGGCCTTTCGTTCAACAACGGCAAACGTTAATAATTTAGTTGTAACAATTCACTAACAAAATAAATAAATAAATATCTGTATTTCAGATTATAATAAAACAAACAAAACCCATATTAAATGAATAAGTTAGTTAATTTTTTTAAACATAATTCTAACAAATGGGATAATTTGTTAGAATTATGTTTAAAAATGGAAGCAGTATGGAGACAGTATTTGTACAATGAATTTTGCTGTTAGTGTACTAATAAAGGTCTCTCATTTACATAAAAAAAATACATAATACTGATTCTAATTTTATTAATGCAGCCCAAACACATTTTTTGTGTATTATTGTTTATTTAAGTTAAGTAAGTGAAATATTGAAACTATTTTAAATACTGATTTTGGCACCACATGATGTTCGTTTTTTTTTTTTTTTAGAAAACTACATTTGTGATATTGACATTTTCACATTTATACATTTACGTTAAGATGCGACCATTTTCGCATATCTTGAAAAATTGAGCAAAATTCGACTTTTTGGACTACATTTCCACTATTGTGATGAGTTTCTAGTTCCCAATTATTCTATTATCATATTAAATTTTCCGCCGCATGTAAATGGTGCTAATGCTATACCAGGACAGGAATTTGAAATAAAAACATCCCCATTCAATTTGTCTGCAATTAAATTGTCACGGTACGACGCGTTTATTCTTGTTTTTACAAAGTATAGAAAAATCCGCCACAGTTACTTCAACGTTCCACATAATTAAAAGCCGATTTTAGTAGCGGTAGCCTTCAAGTGTCGCCCTTCTGGAATTGATTCTGCTGTTCCAACAACTGTTGTAGTGACTGTGGCGCTGGGCCTGTGAATAGAGACTGCTGGGGCTGCTGTCTAAGATCCGGATTGGCATTGCTACGTAATTGTCCGGGCAACATGGGCGCCCAACTCGTCGCGTTGAACAGCGAATAGCCTGGGGCTGAGTTTAATGCCTAATAAACATCAATAATAATTAAATGTTGTCGATTATAGAGCTTGTATTAGTCATACACCACCACACTGTGGTAGAAAAGGCCAGCGGATATATACATATGTTAGTCAAGGTCACTGAGTTTATATTGTACTAGAAGTACAGTTTTAGAACATATTCGTCCACCGTTTCCGAAATATAATCGAAAACCTCAAAAATTGGTTCTTCTCCTCTCATGGGCGAGTATGTTTATAGTTTACCTACTAACTACCTCGTAACGAAGTCAAAAACTATAGCATATTTCATGCACTCTACATCCCTCTTTGACTGGACTATCGAATCAGAAATGTTTGTGCCGAAATGCGAGAAGACACCCTTCTCAATTGGGTAAAGTTATTTGAACTGTGGATTATTGAAGCCGAAGGCCATAATTTTGAGCACTTACCCCCGTATTTACCAATGTTCTATAAATCTATCAATAGCTATTGAACCCATAAGTATTCTTTGTTATAGCAACAATAAATACATTCCCCACCAACCAAACTATCCCCTTCCACTGTTTCAAATGGCTTGAACTATGTACTACATTGTTATTCGTTATTTTCTATCATTCAATTAATTTTATTTATTCAATTAAGACTAATTCGTAAAAAAAATGTGCGAAACAATGTAGTGCATAGTTCAAGTCATTTGAAATAGTGGACTGGCATAGTTTGGTTGGTAGGGGCTACCCGCCCAACCCACCTTTGCTAGCATAGTTTTTTCAATGGATATAGACGTTTTATGTAGTTACTTTAGATACTCTCTATTGCAAACACTGAATAAGTGTGGGGAACTAATTTTAAAGCTAATGTGATTCCCGCTCGGAATGATTGGTGACTTTTTGGAGATATTAGAAAATTTAAAAATTGCCACTAGATAACTCAAAAGTATATCTTACATGATTCGAAGCGTTACTGTTGTTGTTCCCCAAATGTTTCGTCTCGTTGAGCATGGCTTGCCGCATGGACACACCCTGACTGTTGAAATTATTAAATCCTGTGTTTCTGGGTGGTGGCGGCGGCGGCACGCTCCGAGGAACGTTGCTCCACGGCGAGTTGAACATATCCGCCGCGCTACTGCTCCCACCGCCATACTGTTGCTGATATCTGTAGTAATCTTGCTGTTGGAAATTTGGAGCAGCTGGCCACCATGGGTTGTTTCCACTCGGCGGCGGGCGTGGTTCTTCTTTCTTAAAACTATATGATGGCGGGGGCATGTTGTATGTGACTGGCTTTTCAATGAGGGGCGCGAAGCCACTGTTTGGAGGTTGTTGTTGTTGTTGTTGTAGGTTTGCAAACATGGCGTACTGCGATGGGGGCATTGGTAATGGGGCGTGATTTAATCCGTGTTGGATGTCGTTGGGTTTATAAGGCATGCCGCGCGTATCAGGGGGTTTAGGGAATGGCAGGTTGAAGATATCGTTGGATTGGTCCAGTGGGATGTTGCCTAGAGCTGGATGGTTTTGGTTGAAGGTCTGTGTGCGGTACGCAGTGCTTGTGTTCGGTGGCGGGTTTATTGCCTGTTGACGTTGGATACCGGGGGGCTTTGTTTTCGGGGGCGGTTTTTCCTCTTTGTCGGTTGTTTCTGCACTGAATTTTACCTGTGAACCAAATATCTTTAACCTTATTGAACGTTACATTCGTTTGTTTTTAGGAAAATTGGTAGAAAAAAATTAGGTGGATGTTTCAAGACCCATAATGCACTGTAGAGGTCAATTCGTTTGAAAGAATTAACATACATAGTTTGATTAGTTGGTTTAGACCCAATTCACACATAAGAGGCGTCGGGCGCAGGCGCGGTGTAGTCGAGGCGCAGGCGCGACGTCGCACAGGCGATTGTGATGTTCATATGCAGTGAAGGTGTGGACATTGCACCTTATGTTTACATAGAGGCAGCGTGGAAGAGTTATGCCCCTCGCCTCTTCGCGTACCGTGTCTTATGCGATGCATAAATGTTTCGGTGTAGTCGAGGCGCAGGCGCGACGTCGCACAGGCGATTGTGATGTTCATATGCAGTGAAGGTGTGGACATTGCACCTTATGTTCACATAGAGGCAGCGTGGAAGAGTTATGCCCCTCGCCTCTTCGCGTACCGTGTCTTATGCGATGCCGGCGCTGCGAGAGGCCCCCTCTATATGAACATGTGGTGCAATGCTCACTTAGGTGACGAGGCGCGGGCATTTGCCTCGTACCTCTCGCCGCGTCTTATAGCCTAAGACATGATAGGCGAAGAGGCGAAACTCTTCCACGCCGCCTCTATGTAAACATAAGGTGCTGGGATTGACAGTATTATTGACTGTGTGCCTTATAGAATTATGTATTACTATTTACCTGTTTATTCTCCTCAATCCTCTTATAAATCGATTGCAGCGCCACATTCTGCGTCAAACACTTCAACTTATTGGTATTTATCTTCGGATTTTGCGCAGCACTTGGAACATCTTCGTTTGTGGTCAATTTGACATGAACGCGTTCTTCACGGGACTTTTCCAGAGAGCCCTGTGGCTTCAAAATGCCACCACGCCTCTCCGGTACTACAAGAGTCGAATATTTAGTAACTGGCTTATTGTGGTTTCTAATTAAAAATATTTTGCTACTAATCGATTAAGTTTCCACTTACTTTTCAACTTTTGCGCGTCATCCGAAACTTTGAAGGACTTCATCTCCTCTAGTAGCATGTCAGTCGGATCCGGCTGGATGCAACCCGGCTCAAAAATCAAGACTTTAGGATTTTCATTGTTGGGTGAACTATAAAATGTATAAATAAATAAATACAATATTTATTTACAGATTGCAATCTGTGGAATGTACTGATATTTAATTTAGAGTGAGAGAAATTTCACCCCAATACGGTTATCTGAGTGAATAATTTATCAAATTGAAGTCAGAAAGGCCATAGAAATTGGGGGGCGCCAGCTACAGTTTTTTTTAAAATATGATGCAAATTTCTGTGTCCTTTCTGACTTCAATTTGATAAATTATTCACTCTTGAGCCGTATTCATAAATTTTATTATAGGGCTTGCCCACCCTATAATAGATTAACCAGTAGTACAACCAAAAAAACAAATTTTGGAGGGAGCTAAACAAAATTTAGCTATGTACGTTTCCACTGATTTCTACAAACAATTTTTGAATTTAAAATTTATTGTTTTTTTATAGAGAGAGATGATATTTAATTTAGAGTGAGAGAGATTTCACCGCAATACGGCTATCTGAGTGAATAATTTATCAAATTGAAGTCAGAAAGACCACAGAAATTTGGGGGGCCCATCTACAGTTGTTTTTTAATATGAAGCAAATTTCTGTGCCTTTTCTGACTTCAATTTCATAAATTACAATTTAAAAAAAAAAGCTAGTTACAATCATGTATAGATGAATTCAGTACATCATTTCAAATGAAAACTCACCATATCATCAACTTATCATCATTCACATCATACGTAGCCAACCATTTTCCAATATCGATCAACCGATTGGCCCGAATATGCTTCTCCTTCTCATCATCAACATTCTCCGTGGTAAAGTCGTATACTTTAAAAACGTCCTTCAATCCTATAAATCCCTGCAGCTCGCGGTCAAAAGACAGCGGCACTTTTTCATCTAAAACCCATAAAGGTGCTTCAAACACAGCCCTTTGAAAAAAAAACTTACTTGTTGCCACATACATTTCTTGTAATCGTTCTGTTGTACATGTCCTTGCAGCGAGTTCAACAGTCTGCAATAGCCCGGCCAAATTTGTAACCGTTTCGTGAAAACCGGATCGGTCAGCACGGACGGCTCGTTTCTAATCCACATCAGAATTAATTGGACTGAAACAATAATATTTGTAGAATATCATTCTTTTGGTGACACTGGTAACAACGGGGATTACCCTATATTTAACAACGCGGGGAATCCCCGTAGTATTTCATAATATGTACATAGTAAATTCATTTGTTTTATCGTGTAAATCGGGGGAAAGGTGTAAATCTAATAGATTATGTATTACAAATTATTATTCTTATAAATATTGGATTGTTAAGGCGTCTACTTTGTGATAATTCATTTTAAAGGATAAATAAAATGATTTTTTACTTTGTTTTTTTATCACACTTCGGTTACACAACTAGAACTTAGCCGAAACTAGTTGCAAAGTGCAACTGAAGTGTGATAAAAAACAAAGTAAAAAATCGTTTTATTTATCCTCTATTATTCTTATGTTTTGTCATAAGATTATTTATTTTATTTGGTTTGTTGTTCTGTTAACATACCCATATTCTTTGACTTGTATTTTGTATTAAGTCAGAATTTAAATATGAGAGTACAGAATTTTTAGCAGTAGTACAACGTTTCTAAAGTCAAAACCCCTGCTTTAGACTATAGTAATTTAAATGCAAATGAGTAACTTACTTGCTGGTAATGCATAGTAATCCAATAAACTCTCATCCCCCTTCATAGTATAAACGGGCAGTAGGAAAGCGCTTAAAGAACTAGCCAATAGATCTAATATAAGTCCCCTCACTGTCCGCTCATCCGCTGTAAGTTCGTCCATTTTCATCACTTTTTCTCCAACTGTATGCCTCAATCCATATAAATTAACAATCGTCATTTGTATGAGCTTTTCGGCTGTGAAACTCTGCGTGGCCACCAAAGCTGTCAGGGTGGCCGTAATGCTTTTCACGCCCAACTCAGCCTGTTGCAGGTCCATATCATTGTACAGCAGGCCGTGTACTTTCAGGAACAAACTGACGAATTCGTTCACAGACATTTTTGTCTGTATCTCAGTTAGTGGACTGTAACAAGAAATTTGTAGTAACATTAATGCGGCACCAATAGGCCCGGATGATAGCATAGCTAAATGGGACAAATGTCTAGGACCTGATCTACAAAAATTGTAAAATAATATATTTAATCAGATAAGACCCTAATTGTCGGATCTTAACATATATAAGAAAGTACTTACTCATCTTTATCGATAGCCGCCGATAAAGTATTGCCTAAATTTGTGGCCGCGCCCGGAAACGGATTTTTCAGGGCAATACCTCGAACATAATGGAACACTGTAGATAGTTTGTCGCCTTGACTGGCTTCCAGTAGGGCTAACTGGTTGTATGGGTGTCCACTATTAGGTGACACCAAAACTGCATGCCTATAGAATGAGAAAATATACGAAGGTCGATAAAAAAAAACACTACACCATTTTTCACTTCCGATAATGAAAAAATTGATTAGATATTTGGATTCTACATTTATTTCTATATTAAATAAGATTCTTTAATATTAACTAGATTCAGGAATATATAGATTATATCACCATTTTAAAATGAAAAAAAAATTGGTGATATAATCTATATATTACCAAATCTAGTTAATATTCAAAAATCTTGTTTTATGTAGAAATAAATGTAGAATTCAAATATCCAATAATTGTTTTCATTACATCATCACACATAAAGATAGAAGCACTTGAAAGACGGTGGCAGTTGAAATTTCGTTTTTTTCTTCTAAAATGGTGATATAATCTATATATTACTGAATCTAGTGAATATTCAAAATTCTTGTTTTATGTAGAAATAAATGTAGAATTCAAATATTCAATAATTTTTTTCATTACATCATCACACATAAAGATAGAAGCACTTGAAAGACGGTGGCAGTTGAAATTTCGTTTTTTTCTTCTAAAATGGTGATATAATCTATATATTACTGAATCTAGTGAATATTCAAAAATCTTGTTTTATGTAGAAATAAATGTAGAATTCAAATATCCAGTAAGTTTTTTCATTACATCATCACACATAAAGATAGAAGCACTTGAAAGACGGTGGCAGTTGGAATTTCGTTGCTTTCTTTTAAAATGGTGATATAATCTATATATTACTGAATCTAGTTAATATTCAAAAATCTTGTTTTATGTAGAAATAAATGTAGAATTCAAATATCCAATATTTTTTTTCATTACATCATCACACATAAAGATAGAAGCACTTGAAAGACGGTGGCAGTTGGAATTTCGTTGCTTTCTTCTAAAATGGTGATATAATCTATATATTACTAAATCTAGTAAATATTCAAAAATCTTGTTTTATGTAGAAATAAATGTAGAATTCAAATATCCAATAGTTTTTTTCATTACATCATAACACATAAAGATAGAAGCACTTGAAAGACGGTGGCAGTTGGAATTTCGTTGCTTTCTTCTAAAATGGTGATATAATCTATATATTACTGAATCTAGTGAATATTCAAAAATCTTGTTTTATGTAGAAATAAATGTAGAATTCAAATATCCAATAATTTTTTTCATTACATCATCACACATAAAGATAGAAGCACTTGAAAGACGGTGGCAGTTGAAATTTCGTTGCTTTCTTCTAAAATGGTGATATAATCTATATATTACTGAATCTAGTGAATATTCAAAAATCTTGTTTTATGTAGAAATAAATGTAGAATTCAAATATTCAATAATTTTTTTCATTACATCATCACACATAAAAATAGAAGCACTTGAAAGACGGTGGCAGTTGGAATTTCGTTGCTTTCTTCTAAAATGGTGATATAATCTATATATTACTGAATCTAGTTAATATTCAAAAATCTTGTTTTATGTAGAAATAAATGTAGAATTCAAATATCCAATAGTTTTTTTCATTACATCATAACACATAAAGATAGAAGCACTTGAAAGACGGTGGCAGTTGGAATTTCGTTGCTTTCTTCTAAAATGGTGATATAATCTATATATTACTGAATCTAGTGAATATTCAAAAATCTTGTTTTATGTAGAAATAAATGTAGAATTCAAATATCCAATAATTTTTTTCATTACATCATCACACATAAAGATAGAAGCACTTGAAAGACGGTGGCAGTTGAAATTTCGTTGCTTTCTTCTAAAATGGTGATATAATCTATATATTTATGAGTCTAGTTAATATTCAAAAATCTTGTTTTATGTAGAAATAAATGTAGAATTCAAATATCCAGTAAGTTTTTTCATTACATCATCACACATAAAGATATAAGCACTTGAAAGACGGTGGCAGTTGGAATTTCGTTGCTTTCTTCTAAAATGGTGATATAATCTATATATTACTGAATCTAGTTAATATTCAAAAATCTTGTTTTATGTAGAAATAAATGTAGAATTCAAATATCCAATAATTTTTTTCATTACATCATCACACATAAAGATAGAAGCACTTGAAAGACGGTGGCAGTTGAAATTTCGTTGCTTTCTTCTAAAATGGTGATATAATCTATATATCTATGAATCTAGTTAATATTCAAAAATCTTGTTTTATGTAGAAATAAATGTAGAATTTAAATATCCAATAATTTTTTTCATTACATCATCACACATAAAAATAGAAGCACTTGAAAGACGGTGGCAGTTGGAATTTCGTTGCTTTCTTCTAAAATGGTGATATAATCTATATATTACTGAATCTAGTTAATATTCAAAAATCTTGTTTTATGTAGAAATAAATGTAGAATTCAAATATCCAATAGTTTTTTTCATTACATCATAACACATAAAGATAGAAGCACTTGAAAGACGGTGGCAGTTGGAATTTCGTTGCTTTCTTCTAAAATGGTGATATAATCTATATATTTATGAATCTAGTTAATATTTAAAAATCTTGTTTTATGTAGAAATAAATGTAGAATTCAAATATCCAATAATTTTTTTCATTACATCATCACACATAAAGATAGAAGCACTTGAAAGACGGTGGCAGTTGAAATTTCGTTGCTTTCTTATAAAATGGTGATATAATCTATATATTACTGAATCTAGTGAATATTCAAAAATCTTGTTTTATGTAGAAATAAATGTAGAATCTAAATATCCAATCTATTTTTTCATTACATCACCCATAAAGATAGAAGCACTTGAAAGATGGTGGCAGTTTGAATTTCGTTGTTTTCTGTCACCCTCTTTCAAGTGCTTCTATCTTTATGGGTGATGTAATGACAAAAAAATATTGGATATTTGGATTCTACATTTACAATTAGGCAATAGGAAATGGTTTTAAAAAGTTTTTTTGACCGATTTTACTCAAAATTTCACGGAATCTCCCCAGCTCGCTTTATCAGCCAATCGCCAAATTTGGTCGCAATACATTAGGCTGTTTTAACAGAATTTTGTTCACAGACATACAGACAGGCGGACACACATGCACACAGACATTTTCCGAAAATCATGAAACGTAGAAAATTAGCAATTCGAATCTTTTTCTACAACCCCAATTGTGACTAGTAGTCATTACTAATATTAATCTATTAGACATGACCTATTCCACTCTAGAAAGAGTAATCTACATACATTATACTAATATTTATTTTACTACTAACTTGTAAAAACTCTCAGCCTGTTTTCGTTGATTCCTATATCTCGCAATATCCCCGAGATGAACAAGGCAGTACTGGCAAATGTACAGGCACGAGGAGGATCGCGGGGATGTACCCGACTCACTACTGCTAGTCGATTTCAACTTTCCAAACACAGCGCCCTTTTTACGAAAAGGCAGGTCTAGGTCGTACGTAGAACACAATTCTTGTAGCAGCGTGAGATAGAAGCCGGAAGCAGCCTCAAGGCACCATGAGAGCAACGCTTGTGCATCGGAACGGCGCGCGTTCTGAAAACAGAAAATACATTTGTTAAGTCACAATAGACACCTAGGAAACCAGGGCTTTAGTGAATACCATGTTTTGTAGTTAAAACATTGCAAGCGATCGACCAAAATTGGCTTCGGTCAATAGAGGGTGTTGTACCAAATGACATTTACTATTGTAAACGTCAAAATTTCAGTGATTACACCTCAATTAAAACTAGATCACAGTTCAAAATGACGATTGAGGTGGACGATAACACAATGTTCTATGGGACTGTAATGTTTTTTTGGTTGGAGTACATTTGGTACATGTATGTTTCGTGGAGACAGGTATGTGGGGTATATACAACATTTATACACATAATACATTTCAAGTATATTTCAGCACAAACTAGCAAAATGCACAATTGATATCCCTGATGCCCTAAAAGGGTTTATAGACAAGACAACATATGATAATTCCAGGGTGTACACAATGGAAAAACTCCAGTTCAAAATGATTTCAAAAACCTACCGCTTTGCAGTTTCCTTAATTGGATTATATACAGGAATATTGGCTCGCATTTGGTATTTTACTGATGGATTAAATTTTTTTAAGAACGAAATTATTCTCAATTGCTTCTATATGTTCATCGTGCTTACATTACAATTCCTTTCTGAATTATTACCAAGTATTTACCGCACGTTTATAATTGAAAGCACCATTGCGTTTCACAGATCAGATCCAAGATTTTACGTAATAGATCATATCAAAACATTCATGTTTTATCAGATAATTTTCTTACCAATTAGCTCATTCACAGTAATAATCGTAAAATACTGCGGCGAGTACTTTTACTTATGGTTATGGATCGCGGAGGAAATCTATGGATTCATCGCAATAAAAGTATATCCCACATTCATCGCCCCAATATTTGATGAATACACACTGCTACCCAAAGGTGAATTACGAACAAAAACGGAACAATTAGCGCAAGCAGTAAAATACCCCAGATCAGAATTATACATAGTCCATCGCAGGAAACGAACAGTGCACAGCAGAGAGCATTTCTACGGCATGTTCGACGCCAAACGAATCGTAATTTACAACTACTTGTTGGACAATGATGAACTAACCAACGACGCCATCGTCGCATCCCTCGCACACGAATTCGGCCACTGGTACTGTCGCCACCCCACAAAAACCCAAATGGTCCTACAAATACACCTACTAATCCTTTTCGGCCTATTTGCAAACGCCTGCAAGTCGCCACTAATCTACAAACTAGGTGGCTTTACGGATGACGCGCAACCGATCCTCGCGGGCTTCTCAATCATGCTCAACTATGTCACACTGCCATACAACATAATGTTTCAATTCCTGCAAAACAGTCTCTTGCGACAGTTCGAGTACCAAGCAGACGCATTCGCGAGCAAACAGGTGAAAGATGATGATCTTAAACTAGCTCTGGTGCAGACGTACAAGCATACTTTATCGTTGCCCGTCCAAGACAGATTCTATGCGGCTTGGTATGCGGACCATCCGTCACTAGTGGATCGAATAAATGCTTTGAATGAGGCTAAAAATAATTAAACCACACAATGTTTATATATTGTAATTTATACACGATTATATTACAAGAGTTTTAGATAATTGTAGCTGAATGTTGAATACAAATGAAAGTACTTGTGTATTTGTTTTGTTGTTTTGGTAGTTTATATACATCAGACCAGAATTAATAAATCAATCAATTTAATTAAATAAAAGAGACTTCCGGATAATAGTGTAGTACAGAGTTCAAGTCATTTGAAATAGTGGACGGGCATAGTTTGGTTGGTGGGGGCCCCCCGCCCACCCCACCTTTGCTCGATTAGTTTTCCCATAAGATAACACTCTTCCTGGAATGGTTTAAACAATATAAAACGTTTGTATCCTTTGAAGAAACTATGCCAGCAAAGGTAGGGTGGGCGGGTGGCCCCCACCAACCAAACTATGCCCGTCCACTATTTCAAACGACTTGAACTCTGCACTACACTGTTATCCATTACTTTCTATGATTAAATTTATTTCATTTATTAATTTACGTCTGATTCGTAGAAAAATATATATGAGAAACAATGTAGTGCATAGTTCAAGTCGTTTGAAATAGTGGACGGGCATAGGTTGGTTGGTGGGGGCCCGCCGCCCACCCCACCTTTGCTCGAATGGTTTTTCCATAAGATAACACTCTTCCTGGAATGGTTTAAACAATATAAAACGTTTGTATCCTTTGAAAAAACTATGCCAGCAAAGGTGGGGTGGGCGGGTGGCCCCTACCAACCAAACTATGCCCGTCCACTATTGCAAACGACTTGAACTATGCACTGCATTGTTTCTCATATATATTTTTCTACGAATCAGAGGTAAATTAATAAATGAAATAATTTAATCATAGAAAGTAATGGATAACAGTGTAGTGCAGAGTTCAAGTCGTTTGAAATAGTGGACGGGCATAGTTTGGTTGGTGGGAGCCCCGCGCCCACCCCACCTTTGCTCGAATAGTTTTCCCATAAGATACCACTCTTCCTGGAATGATTTAAACAATATAAAACGTTTGTATCCATTGAAAAAACTATGCCAGCAAAGGTGGGGTGGGCGGGCGGCCCCCATCAACCAAACTATGCTCGTTCACTATTTCAAACGACTTGAACTCTGCACTACATTGTTTCTCATATATATTTTTCTACGAATCAGACGTAAATTAATAAATGAAATAAATTTAATCATAGAAAGTAATAGATAACAGTGTAGTGCAGAGTTCAAGTCGTTTGAAATAGTGGTCGGGCATAGTTTGGTTGGTGGGGCCCCCCCGCCCACCCCACCTCTGCTCGATTAGTTTTCCCATAAGATAACACTCTTCCTGGAATGGTTTAAACAATATAAAACGTTTGTATCCTTTGAAGAAACTATGCCAGCAAAGGTGGGGTGGGCGGGTGGCCCCCACCAACCAAACTATGCCCGTCCACTATTTCAAATGACTTGAACTATGCACTATATTGTTTCTCATATTTTTTTTTAGGTATCAGGCGTAAATTAATAAATGAAATAAATTGAATCATAGAAAGTAATGGATAACAGTGTAGTGCAGAGTTCAAGTCGTTTGAAACAGTGGACGGGCATAGTTTGGTTGGTAGGGGCCGCCCACCCACCCCACCTTTGCTGGCATAGTTTCTTCAAAGGATACAAACGTTTTATATTGTTTAAACCATTCCAGAAAGAGTGTTATCGTATGGGAAAACTAACCGAGCAAAGGTGGGGTGGGCGGGGGGTCCCCATCAACCAAACTATGCCCGACCACTGTTTCAAACGACTTGAACTCTGCACTACACTGTTATCCATTACTTTCTATGATTCAATTTATTTCATTTATTAATTTATGTCTGATTCGTAAAAAAATATATATGAGAAACAATGTAGTGCATAGTTCAAGTCGTTTGAAATAGTGGACGGGCATAGTTTGGTTGGTGGGGGCCCCCCGCCCACCCCACCTTTGCTCGAATAGTTTTCCCATAGCATCAATACATTATCTAGGGAATGTAGTTACTTTAGATTCTCTCTATTGGAAACACTGAATAGTTAAACAAAAGGTGACTTCAAAGCTCCAATCGCAAGCGCTATCTCAGGTGTATGACATTTATTTTGACATTTTCTGTCACTATGACGTTTTCAATGTATCCATTCAATAACTTATGGGGCCTATAAAGTTTATGGGATGTTGGTAAATACGGGCATCACACTTATATATGTTTTATAAGATTGGCCTTTTGCTGATATCTCAAGCACTCTGTTGGAATATTATTCCCTAGAGGGCACTACCCGGTGAACATGTTGACTATTATTACCATATGGGTGTGCATTGCTAATTGATGTGGTGCCGCCAGATGGCGTTTAACTTTCTTCCTCGGGGGTTAGTTGTATCATTTTTATATATTTTTCAGTAAAATTTTAAAACATTAAAATTTTGCTCTCAATAATTTAAGTAACATTACCTTTTTATCTCGAGTTTGCTCCTGCAGCACAGCAATATGGTTTTTAAACCCTAATGCCCACAAGTCTTGCTCAACCTTTTTGTCCAGTGCATACTCCAAGTCCAAGACAAGCACCTGATGGTAAATTGTCTGCAATTGCTGCTGGTCTGTCCATGCTTGCAAATCATTCAGCAAATCAGTCTGTCGCATGCCAACTTTAACTTTTAATGTGTCTGCCTTCCTAAAATAATACAATAATATGAAATATATTGTAAAAAATGTTTAAGTTTAAAAGTTGTTTAATAGTAGCCTGATCCACTGATATATATATATATATATATATATATATATATATATACATATATAGAATAAATATTTTCTGGTTTTATAGCATCTGGTTATAGAATTTGGGTCTTTTACCTGTTAGAAAAACGCATTTATATACCAAATTAAATAAATATTAGGACCCCATAAAACCTGAAGGTGGCTGTGGTTTTTACCCACCCAACCTAACATATTTACTAGGTTAGGTTGGGTAGGCAAAAACCAGAGCCACAATCAGGTTTTCTAGCAACTGGTTATAGAATTCGGGTCCTTTACCATGTATGTAGCTGTTAGAAAAAAGCATTTATAAACCCAATTAAATAAATATTAGGACCCCATAAAACCTGAAGATGGCTCTGGTTTTTACCCAACCTAACCTAGTAAATTTGTTAGGCTGGGTGGGTAAAAACCAGAGCCACCTTCAGATTTTATGAGGTCCTAATATTTATTTAATTTGGTTTATAAATGCTTTTTTCTAACAGCTACATACATGGTAACTTACTTATACAACTATAAACCATCTATAAATCAAAATAAACAAATGACATTACAACTATTTACAATAAAACTTACTTCAACACTTGTACAGCAGCCTTGTACCCCATTTTCTCATCCTCCAGCCCCACAAAAAAGTGAGGTTATAACGTCACGGCACGAAAAACACACGCACACAACAAAAAGCGTCCGCCGGAAGTAACAAAAACACCGGAAACCGAATAGTTGATCACAAACGCGGATTGTTTATAAAGCGCGGCGCGAATTTTTCAATCTCGCTGCAACCGAAAACAGCTGTTCGCCTTTTGAATTTTTGACATTTGTACAGTCGCTGTCGCAGCAGCACACGCATCGCTGCGCCGAAAAAACCTCCAGCTACGACGCTAACTATGTAATTGTAACTGTTTAAACTTTCCATCCCCCTCGTCTGGTTAAAAAAAAAACGATTTTCATTACATAACCATGCATACTCTACTCAGGAATTTCAACAAACTGTGCCCCCTAATCTCCACCGAGACGTTTGTAAGTTGAGTTGAGGTGTTTTGAGGCAGTTTATTGTTTGTAATTGTTGTAGGTAGTCCGATGTGCAAGTCTGCAGCAGAATGTTGATGAACGAAGAGCACAGGTTATGGCAAAAGGGCTTCCGAAGGTGAAACCTATAGTTGGGGTGAAGGATATTGTGCTAGTTACATCTGGAAAGGGGGGAGTTGGTAAAACCACAACAGCAGGTAAAAACAAAAATAATTAAATAATATTATACAGGTAATTTTATGTAATTCAAATAATATATGTCTTTTCTGCGCGTGCGCGAAATCCAGTAGAAACAAAAATGTCAATAAATTGCTTTATATAATTATTTTTAACTTTCTCTAGGGCTTTGTTGAATAAATGCGAGTTAAATATAGCCCGTGGTTAGATGTTAACTGTTGTTAACTTTCCATTTAATAGCCTCATAACTGTATAACATATATGGCAACGTCGCATTATGTGTCAAAGTTATCAAAAGTGAGGTCCACTAGTTGCATGCAACATTCCTACATTGGGAACCCTGCTCTAAATAATCATCTATTGTTTATGATAATCATATGTTTAACAACAAAATGGTTTCCATAAAGGCACCTTACACGATCAATAATAGTGTCAATCCTAGTGCTGTCAATATTTGCTTCGATCCTCCTTTTATTTTTATCAAGTACTCAATTATCCGGAAAAAGATCAGGATTCTCTTCATTACATCATTAATATACCTTATACGATGAATAATACTGGCAATATTTTAGAAAAATTAACATTTTAAACATATTATTGTACAGTAATACTGTCATTATTCTAAAATATTGACAGTAATATTGAGCGTGTAAGGTGCCTTTTTGAGTTACTAATAATGTCATATTTTATCTTTATTTGAATGGCATTAAAAGGCACCTTATATGGCGAATAATACTGTCAATCCTAGTACTGTCAGTATTTGCTTCAATCCTCCTTTTATATTTATCAAGCAATCAATTATCCGAATATACATCAGTATTCTCTTCATTTCATCATTACTATACCTTACACAGTAGTAATACTGGCAATATTTTAGAATAATGAATATTTTAAGCATATTATTGCACACTAATACTGTCATTTTTTTTCAATATTGACAGTATTATTGATTGTGCATGGTGCCTTATGACATACACTATTGCACTAGTATACTAAAGTGACATTCATTGATGTAATCATGTCCAACTGTTGTAAATATAAGCATGTACACTCATTTCCAAACCATTGTTGAAATTGATTCTTCAAAAAGAGAGTCATAGGTCTTAAGATATTGCCATCTATTGAGTAAAATGTATCATAAAAAACAAAATTACTTCAGCTACAGCTTTCAGTTAGATAGATTTTGTTTTAGTAGTTCACTTTAAAAACAAAAGCCCATCTGTCACTAAATAAATTCTGTGCGTAGTTAATCTCGCCACTGCTCTCGCAAGCCAGTACCCAGAGAAGAAAGTGGGCCTACTCGACGCGGACGTCTTTGGGCCGTCGGTGCCGCTCATGATGAACCTCAGCGACACGCCGATGCTGAACGACCAGAACCTAATGGAGCCGCTGGTCAATTACGGCGTGAAATGGTTGGTAGCTGACTAAATGTCTGGTATGTCGGTTTAATTGTGGTTCGTTAGTATGTCGATGGGGTTTTTAATCGCTGAGGGGGCGCCGGTGATATGGCGCGGACTTATGGTGATGCAGGCCCTGGAGAAGCTCATGCGGCAGGTGCACTGGGGCAACCTGGACTACTTAATCATCGACACGCCTCCAGGAACAGGGGACACGCATTTGACTTTGGTGCAAAATCTTCCCATAACAGGTAGAATTTAATAGTTTGTTTTTATAAACAAAAGATGGTGCTGATGTGAGTATTGTGGAAAATAATGGCCGCTGCTAGCAGTGTTGCCACTCGAGTATAACCAATAACATTCCTATTCGTAGATGTAAAATCTCGCAAATTCCGGCAATAATTTAAATTAAATATGTTTTTTTATCTTGCCTATTTGTCCTTCCTTGGTAATTCACAGACCTCCTTTCATCCTTATTCCATCAATATACCTATTCCTTCTACCTCACCAGCCACAGCTATTATGCCTGACATTGCATAAACTTTATAGGTCCCATAAGCTATTGAATGGTTAAATTTAAATTGTCATTGTGACAGATTATGCCAAAACAAATGTCAAACGCAAACGCTTGTGATTGGAGCTTTGATGACACTTTTTGTTTAAATTTTCAGTGTTTTCAATAGAGCGAATCTAAAGTAACTACATTTTGTAGATGATTTATTTATTGTTGCTATAACAATGAATACTTAAGGGTTCAATAGCTATTAATAGATTTATAGAACGTTAGTGACCCGGTAGGGTTAGGGCCGGTTCTACAATTGACATTTATCTTGAGAATATGGCTATCTGTGGAATAAGTTTGAGATATTGGCGTCAATATCTCGCTTTTATTCCACGAATAGTCTTATTCTTCGGTTAAATGTGAATTGTAGAACCGGCCCTAAATGTTATTATAATTATTAGGAGCAATCTTGGTGACAACGCCACAATCTGCGGCGATTCAAGTGACGAAACGTGGTGCGATAATGCTAGAAAAACTAAAAGTGCCCATAATCGGCATCGTGGAAAACATGAGCTCCGTCAAATGCCCGGCGTGCTCCAGCGACGTCCAGCTCTTCGGCAACGGGGTGTCACAATTGGCGGAGGAGCTGGGCACGAAAATCCTTCAACAAATCCCGCTGGAAAAGGACCTGAGCAGCAGCGCCGATAAAGGAGTGCCGGTAAATATATCGAAACCCAACAGCTACGAGGCGACGGCGTTCAACAAAGTCGCCGGCCACGTAAAAACGTTCGTAGACAATAAACCGTTATAAAAATAATTGTTTTATTATTGATTCTTATTAATTAATTATATTAACAAACCCAACGAACTAATTACAGAAGTAAAACCGCGATCAATTCACAAATTTTCGGTAGTACGTACTAATATATTAAAAACACGGGCGGGCGGGAAAATACTGTTGTGCGATTTATAATTTGTATGAAGGAAATTGTCAATTTTTTTGGGGGGAAAAGTGTAATTGAATACAAATTTCGTTCAAGTAAAGCCCTGCAGTGCGATTCTTGACACCAGTCTTGATTAATCTAGTATACTATAATAATATTATACTAGATTAATCAAGACTGGTGTCAAGAATCGCACTGCAGGGCTTTACTTGAACGAAATTTGTATTCAATTATTCATGCGGTACTATAACCAATCACGTACTGTGCGTGTATTTTATTCAAAACATGATTGGTTATAGTACGAACTGAATAAGCACATGAATAATTGAAATTTAAATTTCTTGACAAATATAGTACAATGTAATTCAAGCTTTAGAGTGAAACTATCAATTCAGGTCATTTATATCGTGAGATCATATAAATTTCAATCAAATAGTCTGTAATAGTCAATTGAATAAAAATGTGTCTTTTTTGTTTATTTCTAGCACTTACAGCCAAATACAGCTAAAACAATTTAATTGTAATTGCCAACTTTGAACAAATGTTTATTTACTGCTAATACAGAGGGAGAAATGAGGCATTGAGAGAAACAATTGTTTTGAGGGTGTGCTCAATGCCCTCAAATATTGTACAATTTTTTTTATTGATTGAACAAAAGTTGACAAGAATTAAATTCCACAGTCCGCTCGAACTTTTATTGACTTTCCTTAGTTTTTACTAATATATAATTTAAGCACGATACAAAAATACACTTATTAAAAAATGAACGATCGGTCATTTTTAAAATGATCAACAGTTTTGGTAAAAAAAAAAACATTCCTATGTATTTAAAAAAGAACCACGCGGGAGTGTGTGTGTGTGTATGTGTGTGAAGAAGAAGAGATGGTTTGATAACTTAATCACAAATATAAAAACAGAAATTGTTCCTAAATTATCATCAGTCGAATATTTTTTTTGTTTTCCGAATTCAAAACTGCACCTGATTACACTATTTAAGTCCCGGAGTGTGGCGTGGCGGCGAGTTACCAGCGCTTTTTGTGCTCGTCCATGGAGACGCCGCCGGGGCCCAAGTTCACGATCATTAGAAGACCACCGATGACTGAGAGTGTCTAGAAAGAAATTGTTTTGCATGAAAATACAATCACGGACTCGGAGACGAGTTTTCCTCCATATGTACAGGGTGTTAACCTGTATGTACAACATTTTGTCAATCCAGTTACCAAACACCCTGTATTACCCTATATATAGGATGTTTGGTAACTGGATTGACAAAGGCCCTGTCTGTTTGGATACTACTAGTGACTAGTAGTTTGGATATATTGTAATGAACATACCTGGAAGAAGTCATATTTCAGGAAATCCCTCAGTGGCTTGTAGTCGGGAATGTACCACCACGCGTTATAATAAAAGTTGAGCAGGGTGAGTAGCAGCACAAGAATTAAGGCTGACAGTTTCGTTTTGTAGCCTATCGTCACAAGGACCATCAATGCTGAGCCCACCACATCCACAATAAGCTGCAAAAACAAATTTATTTTAGTTTTTTTATAGATAATGTAGTAAATCAATAACAATGGCTATGATTATACTAATAACAGAATTGGATTCAAGTAATAAAAAAAGTTGCTGTTCCTTGGTTTCTTTCTTGATCAAGGAACAGCTGGAAGGAAGTGGTGGAAAAAGACCTGAGAGAACAAGGTGTAGAAATCAGGAAAGAAACACCTAAATACAGAAAGAAATTTGAGAAGAATTATAGAAAAGTATAAAAAGGTTGATGAATACAGGAGTCAGTGTTGCCAGTTAATGAAATACGTCTCAAATCAAGATATTTTTGATGTTTGCAAGGGACAGATTACCAAAAATATGATGCTCTTCAATTGATTTGAGATGGGATTGATTTAACCAAATAATTGAATCAGAGTAGCTCCAAGTGAAACTCCATAAAGATTGTCAAGCTAATTATATACTTACTTGCACAAAATTGAACTCGAATCGGATGATGGTGAGGAACATAAATGCTAAAAGAATCCGTCCAGTAAGCTGGAGGTAGTTTTTGGGCTTGTTGTCGCCCATGGAGGGTACGCCAGCAAACAAACTCTTTGCCTCACCCCTGCTTTCCGCCAGGACTAGCAGAAGAGCACCAATGAGGGCTAAATTACGCAGAAGGAATTGTATGTCCCATAAGATACTATATGCTAAAGTCTGGAACAAAACAAAACATATTTATTTTTACATTATTCAGCTTGTATTATGACCAATGCATGTTTTTAATATGATTGGTCATAGTACAACCTGAACATAGCACATGAATAATTGAACGACATCTGTTTTTAATAGACTAGAACTATTCATACCCTAGAAAATTCATAAAGGCAGATTCGTTTCAAAAAGATTTATGGTTTGTAGGAACATGAAATTATATATTGAGGCATAACTCAGAGATTTTTCTTTCTATTACCTGTAAAACTACGATGAAGAATAAAACGCCGCACGCAATGGAAACTTTGTACCGAATGATGACCATGACACAGCCACCCAGCTGGCCCACCAAATTGACAAAGACAAAGACTGTGGCAAGGAAGACTCCACAACCCCAAGACATGTTCATGTACTCCCTCTGCTCTGACCATTGGAACCACATCCGGAGGCCATCCTCCAGGAATGTGGATATTAAACATAATCGGGCTACTGTAGGTAATATGTGTTTGCCTTTTCTGATTGCCTAGAAAAATAAATCGGTTACAGTTTTGTTTTATATTGGTATAATTTACTATTATACTGCTAATTTCGGTATTTCAATCTTGTCTGAGCAATTTTTGCAAAATCAAGGTTTTAATAAATTTATTCCATACTTTAGGAACACCCCGTTAATCATAAATGCTACTCTATATTTGTTCTTGTGTATTTTATCTGATTTACCTGTATACATAAACCAGATAAAGTATACAAGAATAAAACAGAGTAGCATTTATAATTAACAAAAGATTGAAAAAAACTAAATTAGATATATTTAAATTGTCTTGACTGACAGTTCTTCAATATATTTGAATAGTCTTGTCTGACAGTTCTTCAATATATTTAAAAAGTCTTGACTGATAGTTCTTCGATATATTTGAATAGTCTTGTCTGACAGTTCTTCAATATATTTGAATAGTCTTGACTGTCAGTTCTTCAATATATTTAAAAAGTCTTGACTGATAGTTCTTCAATATATTTGAATAGTCCTGTCCGACAGTTCTTCAATATATTTGAATAGTCTTGACTGTCAGTTCTTCAATATATTTAAAAAGTCTTGACTGATAGTTCTTCGATATATTTGAATAGTCTTGACTGACAGTTCTTCGATATATTTGAATAGTCTTGTCTGACAGTTCTTCAATATATTTGAATAGTCTTGACTATCAGTTCTTCAATATATTTAAAAAGTCTTGACTGATAGTTCTTCGATATATTTGAATAGTCTTGTCTGACAGTTCTTCAAAATATTTGAATAGTCTTGACTGTCAGTTCTTCAATATATTTAAAAAGGCTTGACTGATAGTTCTTCGATATATTTGAATAGTCTTGACTGACAGTTCTTCGATATATTTGAATAGTCTTGTCTGATAGTTCTTCGATATATTTGAATAGTCTTGACTAACAGTTCTTCGATATATTTGAATAGTCTTCACTGATAGTTCTCCAATATATTTGAATAGTCTTGACTAACATTTCTTTGATATATTTGAATAGTCTTGACTGACAGTTCTTCTATATATTTGAATAGTCTTGACTAACAGTTCTTCGATATATTTAAATAGTCTTGACTGACAGTTCTTCGATATATTTGAATAGTCTTCACTGACAGTTCTTCGATATATTTGAATAGTCTTGACTGACAATTCTTCAATATATTTGAATAGTCTTGACTGACAGTTCTTCAATATATTTGAATAGTCTTCACTAACAGTTCTTCAATATATTTGAATAGTCTTGTCTGATAGTTCTTTGATATATTTGAATAGTCTTGACTAACAGTTCTTTGATATATTTAAATAGTCTTGACTGACAGTTCTTTGATATATTTGAATAGTCTTGACTGACAGTTCTTCAATATATTTAAATAGTCTTGACTAACAGTTCTTCAATATATTTGAATAGACTGACAGTTCTTCAAGTTTTTTAACAAAACTAGTATAGTGTAATTCATGCTTTAAGGTGTCCCCCATCAAAACAGTTTGAGAAATTCTGGCCCTAAGTATGCAACCAAGTAACCATTAAAATTATTCAATATCATATTGTATTAAAATATGAATCAGAGAGAAAACTGCAGCTATGTTTATTGTACCTGGGGGAAATAATTCTTGCAGATTTATATAAAATTGCAATATACTATCAATATAAACATAAAAAATTACATTTAATAAATTAAATTATAGGTTATGTTATTGAAATCAGCTGGGATATATGAGTAGTAATAATATTGACATTCAAATTGGTATAAAGGTCATGGTATGAAAAGTGTGTTTCATAACATCCAAACCAGTTCTGTTTCGCGAAATGGGTTAGTGTGTCACTTACGAAACCGAAATTCAGCAAAAATTTGGGTAAGTCCACTTTCCCATATGTTTGACAACCGCCCTAACCTACAAACCCCCGTAAAGGCCCCAACCAGGCCAGTGTAACCTGTTGATGATTTCAATAGGCCCGGTGACGCGACATAATTTTGGGGTGCGGGGCCGGTCCTGTTTTACAGCAGGGGCGGCAATTGTTGACCCCTCAAAATATATATATATATATATATATATAGCCAACTGTTCTTCGCGTGCGGGGGCTCGAAATGTATTTACCTGGTCAGCTATGTCCTCGGCCTGCGAGAGATACTCGTTGGGGATGCTCATTCTGACGGCTGTCTTGGTGTGCACCGTCCACGCAGACACTTGATTTGACGCTGACTGTACACGTGCGCCAGTCAACGAATGTCACGACGACTTCGCTGACGTCATTAAAGAGGGAAACTTATATTTCGAAAGTTGCGTGCGCGCAGGGACTGGAGAGAGAGTACAGTTGAAAACATGCAAGTCGTTTAACAATACGGTTTTATTAATTTAATTATAATTTGCAATTAATTACATATTATGTTATGGGCAACAAGTGTAAAATCATATTTTCCTTAATTTTTTAAAGGTGTATTATATGCAACCAACATTACACAAGATATTAGATATAAATGTCACTGTCAACTTATATATAAAAGCCACGTCAATGTTGTGATCTATCAAAGTTCAAGTCGTTTGAAATCGTGAATATATGTCCATATTCACTAATATCCTATAAACTTTATAGGTCCCATATGATATTGAATGAATAAATTTAAAACGTCATTGTGACATAAATTGCCAAAACAAATGTCACCTTGAATAGTGAATGTTATTAGTTCGTTGATGTTATTAGAATTTTAATGACACCTTTTGTTTAATTATTCAGTGTTTCCAATAGAGAGAATCTAAAGTTACTAGAGCTAATATTTTATATAATCAAATTAGTTTACTGAAAATGGTTGAAGATAGAAATTACATGTCTCAGCTGACATTTAGGATACAGAATACACAGGCATGCATTTTAATTAATTTATTTTATATAAATGAAAATAAAACATAAAATTTATTTACAAAAAAGATTAAGTAATTAATTAGTTACATAAAGTTACATTACATTAGTTACATAAATATAGTGCCCTATCAAAATACGGGTATAATTTAAAAGTTCCAATTTTTGTATCTCCTATATAATTGTAGGCCAGCACACACTCCCTACAGAAATATGAGAGCTTATGTGGTATCCGATCAGAATTCGTGATCAAATACCGCGCCACACGGTGTCCACACATGAAACAATTGACGCTGTTGAAGGGATACTGGAATTTGATGTGCGGATAGCTGACCCGCGATAAATTGTCATCGGACCCCAATAAACGAACATCCGAAAATACTATTATGTGCTCGCAGTCCCCACGATGTTGGTAGAGATAAGGATATCCCAAGCGTAGTTTGATATCCAATAGTTTGGTCTAAAAAACAGGTAATGTAATGAATGCTTATAATCAGATCAATTTGGTTTCATACCGTTTCCATTTTAGCCGTTACAAACTTTGGCGAATCTTTATTGAGGGCTGCAGACTTCCTGATGGGTTGGGAGTAATCAATTGCGTCCTCATGCCGCATATCGTTATAAAAACAATTTTCGATGAAAATAAATCCTGATGGGTAAGCTTCCTACGAATTAATAATTTATTAAAAAATATGCGTTAAATTAAAAAACATTAAATTGATGACAAAAAACTTACAACAGGCAGGCTTTCAAGCAGGATATGAGACATTTGACCAACAGAGTGGGTAAGCATATGATTCCATAGAATTACACATTACTTCTCAATTTTAATTAGGATCTTAATATGCATACTATTAAGATTCTAATTAAAATTGAGAAGTAATGTCTAGTTCTATGGAATCATATGCTTACCCACTCTGTTGGTCAAATGTCTCATATCCTGCTTGAAAGCCTGCCTGTTGTAAGTTTTTTGTCATCAATTTAATGTTTTGTTTATATAAAAGCTATTGTTAGTAAAATGTATGGTGATATAATCACCAAATAAGTGATTGTGAGGATGACCACCCCCCCAAAAAGACTATACTTACAAGTGTGTTTTCTCCTGCCAGTTCTGTCAACTTTGGATACTCAATTTCAATACTAGCGCCCAGATCACTAGTACATAAAAGCTTGTCTCGCAGCTCTGCTAATGTTTGAATACCCAATACATTCACTTCCATCACACAGCGTTGCTTGTGTGTAGGTCTCCTACCTTCCTGTACTTTGATTTTGAATGGTTCATACATTTTAACAGTGTAGAGAACAACTTCACCAGGGTTGAGGTCAAGTTTATTCATAAATGAAGGCTAAAATAATATTAAATATAAACTAATAGCAGGGATGTTCTAAGATATTAGGCTCTAGTGGGCTACTAAAAATGTGTAAGGTGCTTTTAAAGTACAAAATTGAGTACTTATTATTATAATATTTATAGTATTAAAATCATGGGAACCATTATTGTACATGTGGTGGCCTATATTACAAAGCTTACATTTTGTTTAAAAACAGGATACAGATATGTTTTCCGTGGATTGGCAAAATACTTCTCCTTGCACTGCACCACTTTGAACTCCAATGCCTTTTCATTTGCTTCCAAGTGAACAAAACGTGATGTGCTCAACTTGTGGGGATTTTGTGTGGTGTTTGCACCCTTGAAATGGTCAAGACTGTAACAGTAATAAGTCTACATGTAAAACTTTTCTCTAAACTTAATTAATGAGTCACATTCCTTAATTTCTGTCAACAAGCAATAGCGTAACATATTTGTTTCTTTTATTTTTATTTTACAGATTGGCTGTTTATATTAGAAACTTATCGTACATTAATACTGTCATTCTAAAATATTGACAGTAATATTGATTGTGTAAGGTGCTTTTTTGACTCTTAAATAGAAGAAGGATAAGCCATTGCACATAAGTTATCAAATTCTTTTGAAGTTGGTAGTTTGAACAACAGAAACAATTAACTATGAAACAACCCTTATATTTAGTTGGTAGTTTGAACAACAGCAACAACAACTAACAATGAAACAACCCTTATATTTATTATTGAAAATCAAACTAACCTACATTCCTCCTCCAATTTATCCAATGATAAATCCTTTAGTGATTCCGATAATAACGTTTTAAATTCACTAAACTGCTGTTTATATTCCTCGAAATGCTTGCTGTAATCGTTCACGTCGGTGCAGACGAATTCTTTGGGGTCGTACAACAATTTCTCGCGCTCCCCCATTTTTATTTTTTTCAAAATAAACAAAACAACGAGTCCGGTATGGTCCGGTAGAGATGGCAGCACCGTAGCGGCGGAGTGTTGTTAAAATGCTTTTGGTGCCCCTCTAGGCGATTTAAAGGGTGAGTTAATGTGTAATCGTGTTGATTTATTAGAGGAAATTGTGTTTACTCAGGGGTACATAAATGTGGACTAGTTGTGGCTGTACTAGCACCAAAATGTTGCGTCGTAATAAACTAACCCCAAAATGCACTTGTCACAGGGGGCCAATCCCACATGTTATTAATCAATTCTAATGGGGTAGTTTATTAGTACTTGGTTTATTGTTAGTTAGTCATCTGTTTGAGTGTTCTGCGGAAAGTTTTGAGTGTATATAAATAATGTAAGTTTATATTAAATTTCATCAAATATTATAATTAAAACAATTGTACAACATATAAAACAATTGTACAACATATAAAACAATTGGAATTTAGGGTTTGTGGCTTGATTTTGTTGTTATTAGTAAATGCAGTTGTTTATTTAGTTATTGAGGTTATGTTTTGTTGATCATTTGGGCCCTGTTTGTTTGGCTACTACTAGTGACTAGTAGTCACACATGCTGAGGTTATGCTCATACTAATAGTATAGCATGACATCAAGATTTATCACTACTAGTCACTAGTAGTAACCAAATGGACAGGGCCTTGATGAAAAACTCAATACGATGGGAATTCGAACCTACAACCTCCACTTTTGAACTGACAGCACAGAATGCAGTTTTTGTTATTACCATTGTTTTAGTTCTAGTCATGGATCCTGTCTCCACCCAATCCGTTGTTATTGACACTCTGCAAAGGGCTGCCAGTCAAAATGCAGATGTTCTCAAACCAGCTGAGGCCAAATTGAGGGAATGGGAAACACAGCCAGGTTTTTACACTATCCTATATGTAAGTCTATATGGATATCCTTTTTAGAAAATTAGTAATAAGAAAACATTTTACTTCTGTGTCCATGACTGCAAATTCCCACTATTTTTCCTTGAGTAATTAGTTGTAAGATGTTGTATTTATTTATTTATTTATTTAAATCTATTTTTACACATTGCTTATTACTCAGATAACATTATACATAATATGTTTAAAGAGGAAAGCTTTTTTACTCCATAATGTGTTGTTTCATTTCATTCTTATGAATCGTTCCTTAACCATACAACCATTTCAATTTCACCATGTCACTCCTATACACATGCCTCTGCCTAGCTCTAGTAAATACTAGGCATCTAATACTAGGGGAGTGCTGGCCTAGTATGACTAGCATTGGCAACTCCTCACCCGCCAGAGTTTTGAGCTTGTACACAAAATTGACTGGTGGGGCGAGTGAGTAGTCTTGAAGGGAGGTTCCACAATGGGCCCATTTTGAGGCCTAAGTGTCTGTAGCTATGCTACCCTTCAGCCAACTATCTAGAACTATCCTATACACATTATATAAGTTTTAATTATTTGTAGTATATTTTTGGGGGTTGCAAAATCAATTTTTTTGAAGACTATATAAATTTTAATTATTTGTAGTCTATTTTTGGTGTACAAAATAAATTTTTTTGAAAATTATATAAATTTTAATTATTTGTAGTCTATTTTTGGTGTGCAAAATAATTTTTTTTAAAAATTATATAAATTTTAATTATTTGTAGTCTATTTTTGGGATGCAAAATCAATTTTTTTGAAAATTATATAAATTTTAATTATTTGTAGTCTATTTTTGGTGTACAAAATAATTTTTTTTTGAAAATTATATAAATTTTAATTATTTGTAGTCTATTTTTGGGATGCATAATAATTTTTTTTGAAAATTATATAAATTTTAATTATTTGTAGTCTATTTTTGGGATGCAAAATCAAATTGTTTGAAAATTATATAAATTTTAATTATTTGTGGTCTATTTTTTGGGTGCAAAATCAAATTTTTTGAAAATTATATAAATTTTAATTATTTGTAGTTCTATTTTTGGGGGTTGCAAAATCAATTTTTTTGAACACTATAAATTTTAATTATTTGTAGTCTATTTTTGGTGTACAAAATAAATTTTTTTGAAAATTATATAAATTTTAATTATTTGTAGTCTATTTTTGGGATGCAAAATCAATTTTTTTGAAAATTATATAAATTTTAATTATTTGTAGTCTATTTTTGGTGTGCAAAATCAAATTTTTTGAAAATTATATAAATTTTAATTATTTGTAGTCTATTTTTGGGATGCAAAATCAAATTGTTTGAAAATTATATAAATTTTAATTATTTGTGGTCTATTTTTGGGATGCAAAATCAAATTGTTTGAAAATTATATAAATTTTAATTATTTGTGGTCTATTTTTTGGGTGCAAAATCAAATTTTTTGAAAATTATATAAATTTTAATTATTTGTAGTTCTATTTTTGGGGGTTGCAAAATCAATTTTTTTGAACACTATAAATTTTAATTATTTGTAGTCTATTTTTGGTGTACAAAATAATTTTTTTTTAAAATTATATAAATTTTAATTATTTGTAGTCTATTTTTGGGGGTTGCAAAATCAATTTTTTTGTACACTATATAAATTTTAATTATTTGTAGTCTATTTTTGGTGTACAAAATATTTTTTTTTTAAATTATATAAATTTTAATTATTTGTAGTCTATTTTTGGGATGCAAAATAAATTTTTTTGAAAATTATATAAATTTTAATTATTTGTAGTCTATTTTTGGTGTGCAAAATCAAATTTTTTGAAAATTATATAAATTTTAATTATTTGTAGTCTATTTTTGGGATGCAAAATCAATTTCTTTGAAAATTATATAAATTTTAATTATTTGTAGTCTATTTTTCGTGTGCAAAATCAAATTTTTGGAAAATTATATACATTTTAATTATTTGTAGTCCATTTTTGGGATGCAAAATAATTTTTTTTTTAAATTATATAAATTTTAATTATTTGTAGTCTATTTTTGGGATGCAAAATCAATTTTTTTGAAAATTATATAAATTTTAATTATTTGTAGCCTATTTTTGGGGTGCAAAATCAAATTTTTGAAAATTATATAAATTTTAATTATTTGTAGTCTATTTTTGGCATGCAAAATCAATTTTTTTTTTAATTATATAAATTTTAATTATTTGTAGTCTATTTTTGGTGTACAAAATCAAATTTTTTGAAAATTATATAAATTTTAATTATTTGTAGTCTATTTTTGGGGTGCAAAATCAATTTTTTTGAAAACATCTACATTGGCCAATTAATAACAAATAACTTTTTGATTTATTAATGTAGGTATGTGTTAAAATTTAAGTGTTCTTGTTCAGAATGTGCTCTCAAACCAGGATATCGACTTGAATGTACGATGGATAGCTGTGTTGTACCTAAAAAATGGAGTGGATAAGTACTGGAGGAAAAATGCACCAGAGTAAGTTTTATTAACGCTATCAAGTATGAATTGAGGTAGTTAATGGGTCTTGCCAAATTTTTGTCTCTAACTATGTAACTTGGGTTTAGGAAAGTTTGTGTCCAACTTATCAATGCCAGAGTGGTCTCTTAGTGTAGTTTATTCACAGCTCAAGAGAAGCCCAAAAAATGGTTGCCATTAGTGTTGCAAGAATTATTTATTTATTGCCAGTTTTTTGCTTCCTTCCAGTTTTTTCGTTTCCTTTCTTATAGTTCCAATATAGCTTCATCCCATTTTTTATTTGGTCTTCCTTTTTTCTTGTTTTTGATTTTTGCTCTCCATATTCTTTTGGCTGGTGCTGTCTCTGCCATCGTAATTATGTGTCCCCACCATCCTAATTGTCTTTCCTCTATGTAATTTATTGTCGGTGTTACATTTAGTTCTCTTCTTATTGCAAGAATTAAAAATCCAGTTATCTCAAATATGTTCAGGAAGGGGATAGCCCACTCTGGAATTAATTGCCTCAATTGAGGCATGACTAAAGAGTTTTTTTTTTGTAGTGCTATTAATGAGGAAGAGAAGCATCGAATAAGGCAGGCCTTGCTAGCTAATTTCCAGGAGCCTGTCAACCAAATAGCAATTCAATTGGCTGTGCTCATTGCAAAGGTGGCACGCAATGACTGTCCACGATTCTGGCCTGAACTATTTCCCACTCTCATCCAGGGCATTGAGAGCAACAATCCTATTGTGCAGCATCGGACTCTACTCACCATGCATCATGTTGTTAAGGCTCTATCTACTAAAAGGCTTCCAGGTTAGTTTAACAAAAAAAAAACTATAAATTTTAATGTATTTTTATCTTGATTAAAATGCAATTACACATGTAATTTCATTCTTACGTGCTCATATATAAAAATCAATTTAAAATTTTTGAATATTTTAGGTGACAGAAAATTATTTCAAGAGTTCACCCCACACATCTACCCGTTCGTACTGAACCTGTGGAATACGTACACCGAGGCGTTTATGCGCGATATAATGCAGCACGCCGCCGCTGAAGTGATCAACGCCAATCTAGAAAAAGCGCTTCTATCTCTAAGAATACTCCGCAAACTATCAATCAACGGTTTCTACAAGCCTCACCAAAACCCCGATTGTATGTCCTTCATTAAAGTCGTTTTCGACCGAGCGCGCGCCGCTCTCGAGTGCCGCAGACACCTCAAAGGCACCTTCCTGGTGGAGTCGTGCGAGAAGTTTATAATACACCTAACTAAAATCCTGATGTCCGTGCTGGACGTGCATCCGTTCTCGTTTGTGGACTTCATCCAGCCCAGTTTGGAGTTTGCAGTGTACTACTTGTTCACGCCGGAGGGCGAGGCCGCGCTGTTTGAGCGGTTTATCATTCAGTGCTTCAACCTGATCAAGGCGATCATGCTGTGTGCGGAGTACCGGCCGGCGAAGATACTGGAGACCACCAAAGAGCCGGCTACGTTGAAGGCGTATCAGATGAAAAGCGAGTTTTTCCAAACCAACACGCTGACGGAGATGTGCCGCAAACTGGTGTCGCACTACTTTATACTGAAGCAGGATGATTTGGAGCTGTGGGATGCTGATCCAGAGACGTTTGCTAATGATGAGAGTGGTGAGAGTTGGAAGTATAGTTTGAGGGTGAGTTTGTGTAAACATCATTACAAACATCATTACAAATATCAAACATGTTGACTGTTTTTATTGAAAAAGAAATGACGTCAAAAACAGCCGCTTTTATCGACACCGTTTCTCAGGAAACCAGGGCTTTAAGGCATCGGACTACACCATGAAATTCAAACCTCATACAAAGCGAAATAGACCCTGTTGTTGTGTAGAGTCATGGGAATAGTGTTTATAGCCCCTTTCGTTTATCGTTCGAAACCAGCTCTGGGCTAGTCTAGAACGGCCCGGAACAGTTCCCGAACGATAAACGTAGAAATTTGATATAAAAACGCGTATATATAAAGACTAATGTTATTTGTTGTTACAGCCAAGTATGGAATGTTTGTTTGTAACGATTTTTCGCGAGTACAGGGACGTATTGGCCCCAGTTCTCCTGGAAATGATCAGGGAGACGAATGTGATTGTGTCGCCGGACGACATGCAGGGGATTCTCAGGAAGGACGCTGTTTATAATGCGGTGGGGCTGGCGGCGTACGATATGTACGACGAGGTGGATTTTGATCAATGGTTCACCAATACTCTAACGGAGGAGCTGAAGATTAAGCATAACAACTATCGCGTGATCAGGCGACGCGTGTCCTGGCTGATTGGCAACTGGACGGGTATTAAACTGTCGCCACAGCTACGGCCGGCGCTGTATGCGTGCGTTGTGAGCCTGTTGGATACCAATGAGGACATGGCCGTTCGACTAACCGCCTCAACCGCGTTGAGGCATGCCATTGATGATTTTGAATTCAATTCGGAACAGTTTCGGCCGTATTTGGATACTGTGTTTAATTTGCTGTTCAATTTGTTACGAGAAGCGACTGAATGCGAAACCAAGGTTTGTTTTATATTCAAATTTTACACCATTACGGGTTTTAAATATTTCTTTTGATTAACACTTGTTGTTCTGTGCTCCATTCTTAGATTTGTTTTATTGTAGCTAGTATAGACAGGGGTGGGATGGTCTAAGTACGCAAAATTTTGTGTATATTCTCTGGTGTATGATTTGTAAGAACGTGGCTTATCAGAATTATGGTGCGGTGGTCCCTGCACTCCTTGGCTCTTATTTTTTAGCTATAGGGATCAATTAAATAATAAAATTAATCAATTAATCACTAAAATAGACGAAAATGGACTCGCGATGAAATTTCGTCTATTTTAGTGATTAATTGATTCATTTCATTATTGAATTGATCCCTATAGTTAAAAAATAAGAGCCAAGGAATGGTCACTGCATTCCTTGGCTCTTATTTTTTAGCTATAGGGCTGCACCACAATTCTGATCAGCCACATTCCTATGAATCATACACCAGAGAATATACAAAAAATTTCGCGCACTTGGACCATCCCATCTCTGTCTATACTGGCGACAATATAGCCAAGGAGTGCAGTGAAATACATTTTATTCTATTGAAAACCGAATAATTAGAAGACGATAATATTTCAGATGCATGTGTTGAATGTGATGACTTTAATGGTGGAACGCGTGGGCCAGACAATAGCTCCACACTCTGATGCCCTAGTGCATTACCTTCCGTTGCTGTGGCGCGAGTCCGAGGAGCACAACATGCTCCGGTGCGCCATTGTGTCGACATTGGTGCAACTAGTGAAAGCAATGGGTGTCGTTTTGGAGGACCTAAACCCATTTTTGCTTCCTGTTATTCAGCTGGGCACAGACGTTAACCAAAGCGCGTTTGTCTACTTGCTAGAAGACTGCTTGGAGCTATGGCTGACCGTCTTGGAGAACTCTGTTAGTATGACCAATGAGATGATGCAACTTTTTAATAATATGCCCGCCTTATTAGGTAAGATAATGTCCACATTAATACTCATGAGGATGATTTATTTCTTTCTAAATTGTTATAGTAATAATAACTCTTTAGCAACGAGTTGCGTTAAGACACATTTAAATATCTAGTGTGGACACCACACGACTTTCAGAATTTGCATGACCTACGTTTTCGACATCTTCAACATTTTTGGCAAATTTTTGACGTATTTTTTTTTTAGAAAACTCGACATTTTGATACACTTTTACACATTTTGATCTTTTTATTACTTTACAACATTTTACATGCGACCAAATTTTGTTCACAGAATTTGCATGACCTATTTTTTTTAACGTTTTCGACATCTTCAACTTTTTTTTTTAACATTTTTGGCAAATTTTTGACGATTTTTTTTTATAGAAAACTCGACAATTTATTACACTTTTACACATTTTGATCTTTTTATTACTTTACTACATTTTACATGCGACCATTTTCGAATTTTGTTCACAGAATTTGCATGACCTATTTTTTTTTAACGTTTTCGTCATCTTCAACTTTTTTAAAACATTTTTGGCAAATTTTTGACGATTTTTTTTTAGAAAACTCGACATATTAATAGACTATTACACATTTTGATTTTTTTATCACTTTACAACATTTTACATTCGACCATTTTCGAATTTGGTCCACAGATAGACAGACAGACGGACATACAAACATCGCTAAAATCGGGTTTATTTCGACTATTTTAGTCATAAACGTAAAGAAAATTGATTTTTTTTAAGGGTTAACGCATTTTAAATATATATCATTTGATTTTCCAGAATATTCAAGTGAGAACTTGCGCTGTTGTTTAGTGATAACCCTCGTACATTTACTGCTAGGCCCAGAGATGGTAATGCGCACGCACGGCTACCAAATCGTATCCATCTGCAACTCGGTGATGGGCGATATGCGGAGCGAGGGTGTGATAATGCTGATGCGACTCGTGGAGACATTTATTCGTGTATCGCCGGCCGTGGGCGCTGAGACTGTCAAGCAAATACTTCCAAAAATTTTCGAGTAACTACAAATACTAATATGTCGTTCTTTAAAAAAAAATACTATATACAATATTTTTGTAATTATGTAGATCCATAGTCAGGAACGAAGATACGCCGATGGTGATGTCGATGTACTTGTGCATTTTGTCTAGGGTGCTGTTGGCGTCACACGATGTCTTCACGCAGACGTTGTTGGAGGTCGCGCAGAGGAATAATGGGAACGAGCAGGACGTGCTCGGCTCGATACTTGACGTGTGGCTTGCTAAAATGACGAATGTCTCTCAAGTGCAACATAGAAAATTATTAGGTAAGTACGATTTGGGTGTTGGGGTTCACAAAGGTAGCTCTAAACCTGAGCAGTACCCTGTGAGATGTTGCCTTTATTAGCTCTTACTTGTTAGAGATAGAAATTTATTTTATATATATATTCTATTCATATCTAACTGACGTTATAAGATTTAGAAAGGATGAGATGTGTAGCGGTGTGGTAGTTAGCTATTGCTAGCACGAAATATCATTTTTTTTGGTGCGCCATAGGTTTAGCATTGGCGAATCTGCTGACCACTCGAAGCCAGCCGGTGATGCAGCGCACACCGGCGATCCTCGTGAACATTCTCGAGTCACTGAACGACATCACCAAGACTGACGACAATGGGGTGAGTTGCGATTCGCTGGTGCTGGTCGAAGGGCAGTGCCCCAGCGACTTCTACGAGACCACCGAAAGCTACTATGACACCGAGCATGAAAGGCGGAAACAACAGCTGATATTGCTAGATCCGGTGCACAGTATCGTGTTGAAGGATTATCTACAATCACAGGTAAGCATTTAAAATTATTACGAAAGATACAATTTTTTTGTGTGACTAGTTTGGTGATTGTATTTGGTGGCAGTGATTTTAATGAGGCATTAAGGTTACCCAATGCAACTAAGATAGTAGCCGCGCACACCTTAGTGGCTACCAATTATAATGTGAGGTGCTTTCGTTTAGCATTGCTAGTCGCCCCCGTGGCGTGCAGTATCGCTCAGGTCTTGCGATCGTGCGCCGCCGGCTGCAAGAGCCGAGGTAGAATTATGCGCATCGGAAGTGGCAAAGAAACAATAAGTCCATACCAGCCCAGAGTGGTAAACGAAATGCACTGTGATCACCTAAAACAAGTATGATCCCACCAGTAGCATTGATTAATCATGTTTAATGTCTGTCAACGACATGGCGTTTGCATCACCGACTTATCGATGGCTCTGCCAGTTAATATATGCCGTATCTTTATAAATGGCATATGCTGTCACAATGATATTGTCAATTTATCCATTCAATAGCTTATGGGAGCTATAAAGTTTATGGGATGTTGGTGAATACGGGCATTAATCGTCTAGCATTTAATTTAATTACCATCGTGCGTGCAAAAAATAAATAAATTGCATACTATAAAAAACACTTACAAATACGCATGTGTCTAATTTTATTGTTGTAGATATTTTCCTTGAAGTCGCAACTAGGTGCGCTGCAGTACGAGCAGGTGATGCAAATGGTAGACGCAGACACAATATCTCAACTAAGGGAATACATTACGCTATAAATAATTTTAAGCAAATATATCATTGTTATATTGATTTTTTTTTCCAATTTTGGTCAAACGATTTTTTTCCTACGATTGTTAATGTTGTGGAGCAGCACGGGAAGTGAGGCGAAAAAACCGCGCCGGGTGACGACTTTTTATAATTTTACTGTTTACTATTAATAAATATATCTGTCATTTTGTTAATTGTAATTATGCCGATGATGAAATAAATTAATTGTTTTAAAATGTTCTGTTGTAGGGCGAGTGGAGCGTTGTTTGTGCATGCAATGTGCGGCAAAACGGCTTTATTTGGGATGCAACAAATTTGGGAACGTTGAGTTTATTGATTTTGAACAAAAAATTATTGACAATTTAAATAATTTTTTGTTCAGAATCAATAAATTCAACGTTTAAAACAAGCTGATGCGTATTAATTATGTTCAAACAAACGAGCATGCTACGGTACGATTTGGTTTCTTTGTACTTTTCTATTGTTGTATAATTCTGACGATGGTAGCATCGAGTTTATTTGTATGTATTTGGTGCATTGTTTATCTCAGTTGCACATCCAAAAGTTGTATGTGTTGGAGATACAATGCTATATTATTATTATTTAGTCCTTTTAGCTCCCCTTGAAGCATTGGGCACCCTACAGGGTGTATGCTTTTTCTTATTATATATTACTTATTTCTTGCACTACTTGGGAAACCTTTATTGGCATATTCTCATTTCCAATACAATTCTCACTGTACAATTATTCCGTTAAGGTAAATTAATGCATCAAGCTTCTTTCTAAAGCTAACTAAATCGGTAACATGATGAAATTTGCATAATTTTCAAAATTGAAAAATTTGATTTATTACAATTTTTTGTATCGCGTATAGTGAATTTATTTAAACTTTTATACACTACGACGTTAATAATTAAGGCAAATTAATGAATCAAACTTCTATCTAAACCTTAATAAATAGGAAACACGATGGAATGTGTATAATTTTCAAAATTCAAAAATTTGATTTTTTACAATTTTTTGTATCGCGAAAAGTGACTTTATATAAACTTTTATGCGCTACGACATTAATAATAAAGGCAAATTAATCAATCTAGCTTCTTTCGAAAGCTAAATAAAATGGACAACACGATGAAATTTGTGTAGTTTTCAAAATTCAAAAATTTGTTTTTTTACAATTTTTTAAATTGCGAATAGTGACTGTATAAACTTTTATGCGCTACGACGTTAATAATTAAGACAAATTAATGAATCAAGCTTCTTTCGAAAGCTAAATAAATGGACAACATGATGAAGTTTGTATAGTTTTCAAAATTCAAAAATATGTTTTTTTTACAATTTTTTGAATTGCGAATAGTGGCTTCATATAAACTTTTATGCACTACGGCGTTAATAATTAAGGCAAATTAATGAATCAAGCTTCTTTCGAAAGCTAAATAAATGGACAACACGATGAAATTTGTATAATTTTCAAAATTCAAAAATTTGTTTTTTTACAATTTGTTGAATTGCGAATAGTGACTATGTATAAACTTTTATGCGCTGTGGCGTTAATAATTAAGGCAAATTAATGAATCAAGCTTTTTTCTAAAGCTAAATAAATGAACAACATGATGATATGTGTATAATTTTCAATATTCAAAAATTAGATTTTTTACAATTTTTTGAATTGCGAATAGTGACTTTGTATAAACTTTTATGCACTGTGGCGTTAATGCTGAAGGCAAATTAATGAATCAAGCTTTTTTCTAAAGCTAAATAAATGGGAATCACAATGATATGTGTATAATTTTCAAAATTCAAAAATTAGATTTTTTACAATTTTTTGAATTGCGAATAGTGACTTTGTATAAACTTTTATGCGCTGTGGCGTTAATAATTAAGGCAAATTAATGAATCAAGCTTCTTTCGAAAGCTAAATAAATGGACAACATGATGAAATGTGTATAATTTTTAAAATTAAAAATTTTGATATGTTACAATTTTTTGTATTGCGTTTTATGACTTTACATAAACTTTTATACACTACGACGTTAATAATTAGAGCAAATTAATGAATCTAGCTTTTTTCTAAAGCTAAATAAATGGGAATCACAATGATATGTGTATAATTTTCAAAATTAAAAAAATTGATTTTTTTCAATTTTTTGTATCGCGTATAGTGGCTATATAAACTTTTATACGCTACGACGTTAATAATTAACGCAAATTAATGAATCAACCTTCTATCTAAAGCTAAATAAATGGACAACATGTGAGATGTGTATAATTTTCAAAATTCAAAAATTTTATTTTTTACAATTTTTTGTATTTTGAATTATGACTACATAAACTTTCATACACTACGACGTTAATAATTAAGGCAAAAAAATGAATCTACCTTTTTTCTAAAGCTTAATAAATGGGCAACACAATGAAAATTATATAATTTTGAAAATTCAAAAATTTGATTTTTTACAAGTTTTTGATTTGCAAATAGTGACTTTATTTAAACTTTTATGCACTACGGCGTTAATAATTCAAGCAAATTAATGAATCAACCTTCATTCTAAAGCTAAATAAATGGGCTACAGGATGATATGTGTATAATTTTCAAAATTCAAATGTTTGATTTTTTACATTCTTTTGTATTTCAAATAGCGACTTTATATAAACCTTTAGTCACTACGACGTTAATAATTAAGGCAAATTAATGAATGAAGGTTCCTTCAAAAGCTAAATAAATGAGCAACATGATGAAATGTTTATAATTTTCATAATTCAAAAATTTGCTTTTTTACAATTTTTTGAATTGCGAGTAGTGACTTTATATGAACTTTTATGCACTACGGCGTTAATAATTAAGGCAAATTAATTAATCTAGCTTCTTTCCAAAGCTAAATAAATACGCAATACGATGAAATGTATATAATTTTCAATATTCAAAAATTTGATTTTTTACAATTTTTTGAATTGCGAATAGTGACTTTATATAAACTTTTATGCGCTACGACGTTAATAATTAAGGCAAATTAATGAGTCAAGCTTCTTTCCAAAGCTAAATAAATAGGCAACACGGTGATATGTTTTTAATTTTCAAAATTTAAAAATTTGTTTTTTTACAATTTTTTGAATTGCGAATAGTGACTTTATATGAACTTTTATGCACTACGGTGTTAATAATTAAGGAAAATTAATGAATCAAGTTTCTTTCCAAAGCTAAATAAATAGGCAACATGATGAAATGTTTATAATCTTCATAATTCAAAAATTTGTTTTTTTACAATTTTTTGAATTGCGAATAGTGACTTTATATAAACTTTTATGCGCTACGACGTTAATAATTAAGGCAAATTAATGAATCAAGCTTCTTTCCAAAGCTAAATAAATAGGCAACACGATGATATGTGTATAATTTTCAATATTAAAAAATTTGATTTTTTACCATTTTTTGAATTGCGAATAGTGACTTTATATAAACTTTTATGCGCTACGACGTTAATAATTAAGGAAAATTAATGAATCAAGCTTCTTTCCAAAGCTAAATAAATAGGCAACACGATGATATCTGTTTAATTTTCAAAATTCAAAAATTTGATTTTTTACAATTTTTTGAATTGCGAATAGTGACTTTATATAAACTTTTATGCGCTACGACGTTAATAATTAAGGCAAATTAATGAATCAAGCTTCTTTCCAAAGCTAAATAAATAGGCAACACGATGATATGTGTATAATTTTCAAAATTCAAAAATTTGATTTTTTACAATTTTTTGAATTGCGAATAGTAACTTTATATAAACTTTTATGCGCTACGACGTTAATAATTAAGGCAAATTAATGAATCAAGCTTCTTTCCAAAGCTAAATAAATACGCAATACGATGATATGTGTATAATTTTCAAAATAAAAAAATTTGATTTTTTACAATTTTTTGAATTGCGAGTAGTGACTTTATATGAACTTTTATGCACTACGGTGTTAATAATTAAGGCAAATTAATGAATCAAGCTTCTTTCCAAAGCAAAATAAATACGCAATACGATGATATGTGTATAATTTTCAGAATTCAAAAATTTGTTTTTTTACAATTTTTTTATTTGTGAATAGTGACTTTATATAAACTTTTATGCACTACGACGTCAATAATTAAGACAAATTAATGATTCAATCTTTTTTCTAAAGCTAGATAAATGGGCAATACGATGAAATTTGCATAATTTTCAAAATTGAAAAATTTGATTTTTTACAATTTTTTGAATTGCGAATAGTGACTTTATATAAACTTTTATGCGCTACGACGTTAATAATTAAGGCAAATTAATGAATCAAGCTTCTTTCCAAAGCTAAATAAATAGGCAATACGATGATATGTGTATAATTTTCAAAATTCAAAAATTTGATTTTTTACAATTTTTTGAATTGCGAATAGTGACTTTATATAAACTTTTATGCACTACGACGTCAATAATTAAGACAAATTAATGATTCAATCTTTTTTCTAAAGCTAGATAAATGGGCAATACGATGAAATTTGCATAATTTTCAAAATTGAAAAATTTGATTTTTTACAATTTTTTGAATTGCGAATAGTGACTTTATATAAACTTTTGTGCGCTACGACGTTAATAATTAAGGCAAATTAATGAATCAAGCTTCTTTCCAAAGCTAAATAAATAGGCAACACGATGATATGTGTATAATTTTCAAAATTAAAAAATTTGATTTTTAAATTTTTTTGAATTGCGAATAGTAACTTTATATGAACTTTTATGCACTACGGCGTTAATAATTAAGGCAAATTAATGAATCAAGCTTCTTTCCAAAGCTAAATAAATACGCAATACGATGATATCTGTATAATTTTCAAAATTCAAAAATTTGATTTTTTACAATTTTTTGAATTGCGAATAGTGACTTTATATGAACTTTTATGCACTACGGCGTTAATAATTAAGGCAAATTAATGAATCAAGCTTCTTTCCAAAACTAAATAAATAGGCAACACGATGCTATGTTTTTAATTTTCAAAATTCAAAAATTTGTTTTTTACAATTTTTTGAATTGCGAATAGTGACTTTATATAAACTTTTATGTACTACGACGTCAATAATTAAGACAAATTAATGATTCAATCTTTTTTCCAAAGCTAAATAAATAGGCAACACGATGATATGTGTATAATTTTCAAAATTCAAAAATTTGATTTTTTACAATTTTTTGAATTGCGAATAGTGACTTTATATAAACTTTTATGCGCTACGACGTTAATAATTAAGGCAAATTAATGAATCAAGTTTCTTTCTAATGCTAAATAAATGGGCAACCCGATGAAATTTGTATAATTTTGAAAATTCAAAAATATGAATTTTACAATTTTTTTGTATTGCGGATAGTGACTTTATTTAAACTTTTATGCGCTAGAACATTAATAATTAAGACAAATTAATGAGTCAAACATTCTTCTAAAGCTAAATAAATGAGCAATACGATGAAATTAGTATAATTTTCAAAATTCAAAAATTTTATCATTTTACAAAATTTTCTATTTGCAAATAGTGACTTTATTTAAACTTTTATGCGCTACAACGTTACTAATTAAGGAAAATTAATGAATCGAGCTTTTTTGTAAAGCTAAATAAATGGACAACACGATACAATCAGTATAGTTTTAAAAATTCAAAAATTTGATTTTTTACAATTTTTACTTTCCGAATACAGCACAGCTGTGTAAGGAATTGTTTTACCGAAAACGTGCTCACGTTTTCTAACCAAAATTGTGGGAATATGAGATAATTTTCCGGGAAAAAAAACTACAATAGAAGGAAGGTATAATTGCACTGAACAATTTAGCAAAGAAAATATTCAATTTTCGTTATGTTTTATGCTTAAAATAATCGAAAAAAAAAACGATTATTGCGATGTCTGTGTGTATGTGAAAATTCCGGGAAAACGGCACAGCAGATTGCGACCAAATTTGGCAATTATCTGCGAACACTATCGGAGACAATCCAGTGAAAATTTGAGCAAAATCGGTGCAAAGAAAATCTCTCGTGTGCTATTTTGTATATTTTCCATAGTAGTAGATAGAATAGATATATGGAAAATATACAAAGCAGCACTGAGAGATTTTCTTTTTCTGAAGCGTCGTTTTTTCTTCTGCCCACATTAATATTATTTATTTGTTAATTCGAATCAATTTTACTTTAAGATTAAATTTAATCTTATTATTATTATTATTAATTAGAAGATTTACAATATTAATAGCAGGATTAGGGGCTAATTTTGAGTATGAATTAAAAAAATTATTGCTTTATCGACTTTAAGGGCCGGTCTTTCCATCTCCTAATAAGGTACCTAATAAGTTTTATTTGCCAAATAACTTTGTTTGGTGTCTTTCAATCTCCTAATAGAACTTATTTGTCAAATAAGCAACGCATATAGTTATTAGCTACTTTAAACGTAGTTGGAAAGACCGGCCCTAAGACAATTAGGGTTCTTAATTTGCACTAGGGGAGTTATTTGTTCATCTTTTAATTTTATATAGAAAATTAGCCCCCAATCCTGCTATAAATATTGTAAATCTTCTGATTAATAATAATAATAATAAGATTAAATTTAATCTTAAAGTAAAATTGAAGCGAAATAACAAATAAATAATATTAATGTGGACAGAAGAAAAAACGACGCTTCAGGAAAAGAAAATCTCTCAGTGCTGTTTTGTATATTTTTCATAGATTCGTACATCTATTCTATCTACTACTATGGAAAATATACAAAATAGCACTGAGAGATTTTCTTTGCACCGATTTTGCTCAAATTTTCACTTGATTGTCTCCGATAGTGTTCGCAGATAATTGCCAAATTTGGTCGCAATCTGTTGTGCCGTTTTTCCGGAATTTTCACATACACACAGACATCGCAATAATCGGTTTTTTAGATTCGTACATCTATCTACTACTATGGAAAATTTACAAAATAGCACTGAGAGATTTTCTTTTTCTGAAGCGTCGTTTTTTCTTCTGCCCACATTAATATTATTTATTTGTTAATTCGATTCAATTTTGCTTTAAGATTTAAATTTAAATTTAATCTATATCTATCTATTCACGTGTGCTTTCTTATATTCTCTCTATTGTATTTTCTAATTGTCTTACCTTAATCTACATGCGACTAAAAAAATGTATGTGAGTTTTATGTCTTAAGTGGATTATAATTTTAATAATCACCCAAAAATTATCTCTAGTTACATATTTAAATTACATTTATAGTTTGCATAGTAGTCATGCATAAATGAGCAAAAAAAAATTATGTGAAAACCACCCACTCCCAAGGTTTTTTGGTTAATAATTAAATGTAGTCGGCAATTTCATTCCTAAACGCATTTGTTGCAAATATGCGGACTCCCCTTGGATGCTAGCGAAATGGAACAGGTCCGCTTAATAGTATTCAACAAAAAACGTCTATAAATATTTTCGCGACCAGCGCGCAATGAGATAGAAAGAGATGGTTTATTGTTACTCAGCGCTACGCACCGTCGCGATGCGTCAGTCAGAGTCCGTCATCCGAAGATACCAGTTGTGTTAGTTCAATAATTTTGTTCGTCTTACATACAGTGGTTTTAATTGTGAATAGTGTAAGTAGTGCAGTGAGTTATAGTGCAAATGGGTGCTGCTTGTAATGGGGTAAGTCGTTTTTTGAGATAATATGGTGGAGGCTGCTGCATTTTTTTAGGTCGTACTTTGATTGCGATAGCACAATCTGTTCGAATTACTATTATATCATATAACAAATGTATGTGATATAATACTTGTGTGAAATTAATTCTAATATCTGGGGCTGTTTTAATATTGCATTACTTATATTTTTTTTGTCTAAATCCTATAGATATATATAATCGTTGATTGAAGTATTTATATTAATACTTCAATCAACGATATAATCCAACACCTTTTTATTCACTAATCTAAATATTATGGTGGCGGCTCGTGCAATTTTTTGTATGCCATATGATGTACTTTGATTGCGATCGTATGCCAATTTAGCATACGATCGCAATCAAAGTACGTCATATGGCTTATATTCATATGTTCACATTACTATTTAACGCTTTCAAAAGCTTGTGTGATATAATAATTGTGTGAAATTAATTTTAATATCTGGGGCTGTTTTAATTTCACGTAACATCTCTAGTTTTTTTCTGTGTAAATTCAATACAGTAATATAATCAAATACCTTTTTATTCGATAACCTGGGTGATTTGTCTGCAAATACATGTATCTCGTAACAACCGCGCTCGGTTTTTTTTCCATCAAAAAAACGCGAGGTATGAGCTGGCGTGCGTGCTGTGACCTGTTGCGCGCTGCGTCATCCTGAGCTCGCGCATTTAATCTGATATAATAAATTTAGTCATGCAGCTATAATTCTGCACCGGTTAAATTTGAGTGTTAAGACTTGTAATAACGAACGTTTTGAGTATTTAATAAAATTAGCTAGCAATTTTATTAAATACTCAAAACCTTGCGAAATGGAAATAATCTCCGCGCGTAAAAGTTGTAAACAAGTCTGAGCTCGACGCGGAAAGAAATCGTTTTTTTGTGACTACGAAAATAAACTTGCGATTGTTATTGAAGATTTTATATGCATATCTCTTGAATTTTATAGTAATATAAAAATCGATGAGCGGGAAACTTTAATATACAAATTAAACTACTTATTGGATGGTGATAAATTAACAATTTGATAATTAAAATACTTTTGGTGTGAATTTACTTTGAAATATATTTAATATACGTTATCACAAACAAATCTTAAGTGTAACTTTATTATACTGAAGCATTGAGTAAAAACTAAAAAATATTTAATACACGTAACACCAAAATGCGTTCATCAAATTAAGTTGTAAGTGCATACATTTGTTTTGTGTGTGGAAATGTGATAATTGGATTAAAAAATTAACAATAAAAAATTATGGCTAATTATATTCTTAATTACATTTATAGTTTGCTAGTAGTCATGCGTAATGAGAAAAAAAATGTGTGAAAACCACCCACTCTCCAGGTTTTTAATTGTTAATAAAACATAGTCGGTAATTTCATTCCTAAAAGTATTTGTTGCAAAACTCGCGGACTCCCCTTGGATGATAGTAAAATGGAACCGGTCCACTCTTAATAGTAGTCGACAAAAAAAACATCTATAAATATTTCCGTGGCCAACGCGCAATGCGATGGAAAGAGACGCGTGATTGTTGCTTAGTGGTCTGCGCCGTCGCGAGATACAGTCTTAGTTTATCGTCCGACGTTACCAGACGGTTTAGCTAAATTAAATAATTTGTGTTTCGCATTACATTCAGTGGTTTTAATTGCAAATACTTAAGTAGTGCAGTGAGTTCTATTGTTAATCGTTGCTGGGTGTATTGGGGTAAGTCGATTTTTGAAATTTGGTGGCAGCGCCTGTTTTTTTTTTCGTCATACGACGTACTTTGATTGCGATCGTACGACAATTGAATTAATTTTTTCGCATTACAATTATACACTACGTTATTAACATATGTATGCACTGTTTACAGTTGTGTGATATAATAATTATGTGAAATTAATTTAAATATCTGGGGCTGTCTTAATTTCACATGTTACGTGAAATTAAGATAGCCCCATATTTTATTTCTTTGTGTAAACTTAGTACATATAATCCAACGCCCTTTTTATTTGCCAATTTGTACGATTCACCTGCGAATATTACATATATTTGCGGATGAATCGCACACTCGTAACAAAAGCGCTCGGGTTTTTCCATCACAGAAAAAACGCGCGGTGAGTTAGCGCGCGCGGTGCGTCATCCTGAGCTCGCGTATTTAATCTCATGTAATCAACTAGTTAGTCATGCAGCCATAATTCTGTACCGGTTAAATTTGCGTGTTAAGACTTGCAATAAGGAACGTTTTGAGTATTTAATAAAATTGCTTGCTACTTTGTGAAATGGAAATCTCCGCGCATAAAAGTCGTAAACAAGTCCGAGCTCGGCGCGCAAAGATAACGTTTTTTTGTGACTACGAAAATAAACTTGCGATTGTTATCGAACATTTTATATGCGTATCTTGAATTGTATAGTAATATAAAAATCGGTCAGCGGGAGACTGTAATATACAAATTAAATAACTTGTTATTGGATGGTGATATATTAACAATTTGATAATTAAAATACTTTTGGTGTGAATTCACTTTGAAATATATTTAATACACTTAACACCAAAAAAATCTTAAGTGTAACTGTATTATACGGGAGCACAGGGTATATATAAACTTCTTTGATTCACAAGAAAAGTATAGTAAACACAGCTGAATTTAAAAATACAAATATCCCTTTTATCGAAGGGTTTGTACAAGTGATATTCATACCACAGCATTTTGTTGCCAATTTACGAACTAGTGCAGCTTTTTTTTTTTTGCTGTGTTACATATATTCTGATGTATGATATAACACATCACATTATTAATTATCTTGATTTAAATTACCACCCATCCTGTTCGAAGAATTAGGACCTTGGCGAGGTGAACAGGCTTAATCACATATGCATTGAGAATTTCGTCTTTTTAATTTATCAAATATGATTTTGAATATTAAAAAGTTATTTTTGAATTAATTTCAATTATAAAAGTTAATTTTAAATTAATTTCAATTATAAAAGTTAATTTTAAATTAATTTCAATTAAAACAGTTTTTTTAAATTACTTTCAATTAATTATCGAAGATTATAGTCAGAATTCATGATATTTAGTCGTGTGTATCATAACAGCTTAACTATTAAATTAGTTTCAATCCATTTATGAGAACATTAGTCTTAAATAAATTTTCTAGTGCTATATACTGCAAAAGTTTTAAAAATATTTGTATTATTTTTAAATACTTAACACTTAACATGGGATCAACATCAATCTGTTTAAGGCACCTTACACGGTCAATAATACTGTCAATATTTTAGAATAGTGACAGTATTGCTGTATGATAAGATGTTTAAAATGTTCATTATTCTAAAATATTGACAATATTACTAATCGTGTAAGGTATAGTACTGATAGAATGAAGAGAAAACTAATGTTTATCTGAATAATTAATTACTTGATAAATATAAAAGGAGGATTGAAGCAAATACTAACAGTACTAGGATTGACAGTATTATTAACCGTGTAAGGTGCCATTTTGTGCTAAAGTAGCAATCAATTACACCTTAAATTCATTTAATATTTGATTACAATTGTATGATGTCGTATGCTACCAAGCATTATTAAATTATAATATGAAATTTTATTTATAGTGTTGTATTAAATTTTGCTTTTGTTCATTATTTAAATTCACTTCGACTCAAATTGTGTTGTAGGCGGTATAAGGGCCCATACCGTTTCCAGCATTATCGTTGTGTTCACCATTTATTTAAAAAAATCTTTATAAGCAATTCCAAAAATTGGTAGATTTCTCATACAAGAGTATACAATTCAAATTATTGGTAGCATATTAATAACATGCAGATTGCAATCGAATATTCAAATTAAGTAAATCTTTTGAGTTTATTTAGCTAGACTCTAACCTCAAGTTATTAGATAGGTTTTTTTTATTCATCCACCAATTTATTTGATTTTCTACAAGTCTCAAACCGATTTCTCAATGTACATGTGAGACCAACACTAATTCCGCTCCGCACGATACCATTTAAACTTTCTGAGGCTGAAAATTGCCATGTCTTTAAACATTCTTGCATGGATCATTCGGAGCAAACCATAATAATTCAATAGCCAATATAGTCACTTTATTTCAATAAATTCTCAACTAATTAATTTAATTTATAGTAAATAAGTATGTAATTTATAAAAACAAATTAACATACACAAATACTTGCAGCTTATTTTTAAAAGCATTTAAATTACTTTGAATTTTTACGAATAACAACAAAATTGATTTGACTTTAATTTAACTTCCCGGCTGTTGTAAGTTACTCAATTTCATAAATCACTGATTCTAATTATTCCTACTGTTTCTTGACGTGCCTCGATCCGAAACTTGAATCAATCGCGTTCGGTAACTGGATTCATTCGCGTTTGGTAACTTGAATCAATCGCGTTCGGTAACTTGATTCAATCGCGTTCGGTAACTTGAATCAATCGCGTTCGGTAACTTGATTCAATCGCGTTTGGTAACTTGATTCAATCGCGTTCGAAATTTTGAATCATTCGCGTTCGAACATTTGAATCAATCGCGTTCGGTAACTTGATTCAATCGCGTTCGAAAATTTGAATCAATCGCGTTCCGCAACTTGATTCAATCGCGATCCATAACTCAATTTAATCGCGTTCCGTAATTTGATTCAATCGCGTTCGATAATTTGATTCAATCGCGTTCGGAAACTTGAATCAATCGCGTTGGAAAACGCTTTTCATAACTTGATTCAATCGTGTTCGGATATTTGAATCAATCGCGTTCGAAAACTTGAATAAATCGCGTTCCCGTAATTTAATTCAATCGCGTTCGGAAATTTGAATCAATCTCGATATTTGATTCAGCCGCGTTCCGAAACTTGAATCATCCGCGTTCCGAAATTTAAAAACCCGCGTACGCGATTTGCACCCTGAAACGAATGCAGTTCCATTCTACAGCCACTGAAGGAAGATAAAGGCGGAATTGTTACAGGGGCAATGTAAGTATATTCAACCAACCAAACATAATAAATTTACTATGTTACATTTTTTCGAAATAAATTAACTGAAATCAAATTTCTATTGTTACAGGTGTTGCAGTGCAAGTGCTAGCTTTTTATTTGCAATACCATAAATGAAAGTGCATTAGTCCGCGTTCTTTAGCCACGTTAGGGTCCCTCGGGAGTATTAATATTAAATTAGAGTGTTTTTATAAAAAAAAAACTAAGGTCAGTGCTTTACATGGACTGGAGATGGAATGGGGGAGCACCGCTGAAGAAAACAGAAGACATCAACGGGGTGTTCTCCTAACGTGAGTGATCCCCGCAACGAAGTAGTAAGTGCTTTTTGAATCACGGGTCGCGATCGCGTTGAGCAAGTAGGTCAGATCAAGTTAGGATGTCTAATAAAACTTCTCTTTCGGCCTAATCCATTTCTTTTCAGGTTCCCTGTATGTATTTAGATTATGTTAGGGAAGGGAATTTAGTTGCGCCATAAAAACCGAATCGTTACGCATATAACACCTTAGATATTAATATTTTTTTTATTGAATTACAATATTTGTATTCAATTTCATAGGCGGATTATCTAATGGTGTCATCGCTATGAGTTTATATTACATTTATTTATCCTGTTTGTATTATATTTATTTTGGCAAAAATGGCAATGTTATAAATTAAATTAGTTTTCAATCCAAATCATTAACTCTTAACTTATTTTTTTGATGATTATCAATACTTTTGTGTTCAATTAGTTCATTTACCAACATAACTTTGTTATTTCTATTAAATTTTCAATAAATAATCAATTTGTTCGACATATAACTTTCATTTGAAATCTTACTGCCTGCCATCCATGCTTGTATTTACTTGTCTATTTGCTTGCCGGCAACAACATTTTCAGAATTGTTCGGCCGTTAACTTGAAATCCGATGGTCTCCAAGAAGCCGGTTACGCAGTCCGCGATTTGAGTTTTGTTCTTTTTCTCTTGATGTGGCTTGAACCTAAGGACTTCGGGTAGCTTTTAAAGCTCAAGCTCTTAGGTCTTCGTATAGCCGGTCATTTGTATTAAGACAAAAGCTCATCAGTTGCGTGGCTTGGCTTGAGCCTGAGGTGATCATGCAGAGTGGTGATCATTTTTGACGATGGCTGCTGCCGTGTAAAAGGTTCTATTATGTGCATTCTTATTACGCCAAACCAATAACTCGCGAAACAGTTAATGCTTACGTTAGCATTGGCGACAATAGCCAACAATCCCGTCATTCCAAACTCAACAATTTCATTTTTCAGGCTACCTTAAACATTGTCCTTTCCTCCTTAACCAATCCTTTCCCACTCGATGAATTGGTGCCTTGTAGTGGCGAGTGGGCTTAATCACATGTACATAGGGAATTTCGTCTATTTAATGGCATGGTCAATACATTTTTGGATATGAAAAAGTTATTTTTAAATTACTTTTCAGTTGACTTGGTTTTGACAAGAAATTATTAACGAAGACTACTTAAATATAATAACGTTTAGTCTGATACATCTACCTTATATAGATTTATTTTCTAATGGCTCTAGTTGGCTGTACAACTTTTGAAAACTTTTGTATTACTTTTGAATACTTAACACTTATAAAGGGACAATATCAATCTGTCTGTGTTAAAGTATTATTATTACAGCTTAAATTAATTTAGTATTTAGTTACAATTGTATGATATTATATGCTGGCAAACATTTTCAAATTATTTTCAATTTATATTAAGTGATAATAAATAAAAATCAATGGTATTTGTACCATCGCATTTAAATTTACATCGGCTCAAATTGTGCTGTAGGCAGTATATAAGGGCCCCATACTATTTCCAGCATTGCCGTTGTGTTCACCTTTCATTAAAAAAGCAATTTATGGCAAATTCTTAAAATTGTATATTTCTTATTACTCGAGTATGCAATTTACACTATTGGTAGCATATTATATAACATACACATTCTAATCGAATATTTAAATTAATTAAGTCTTAATTTATTTAGCTAGACTCAAACCAAAAAATAGTATATAGAATTACCTTTCAATCCACAACATTAACTCGTACCTTATTTTATTAAAAAACTTCTCTGTTTTTTATTCCAATATATTAATTTTCATTCAGTTCGCTATTTACTCAATAATTAACTCGCTTGACTTAACGTTTGTTTTAAATCCTTTAGCTGTCTGCCAATCAAATTGCATTTGCTGTTTCTTCAGGACTTGCATGGCAAAACCATTTTCAGAATGTTCGGCCATTAACTTGAAATCCGATGGTCTCCAAGTAGCCGGTTGCGTAGTCGGAGATTTGAGTATTGTTCTCTCTTTTGATGTGGCTTGAACCCATGAACTTCGGGTAGCTTTTAAAGCTCAAGCTTTTGGGTCTTCGTATAGCCTATCATTTGTATTGAGACAAAAGCTCGTCAGTTACGTGGCTTCGCTTGAGGCTAAGGTGCTCATGCAGAGTGGTGATCATTTTGGATAATAGTGCTGTCTTGTGTAATAGCTTCTATTATGAGTATACAACTTAAATTATTAATATATCTTTTGAGTATATTTAGCTAGACTCAAACTTCTAGTTAGTAGATAGAATTTTCTATTCTTCCACCAATTCTTTTGATTTTTTATAATTCTCGAACCGATTTCTCAATGTACATGTGAGACCAAAACCAATTCCGCTCCGCACGATACCATTTAAACTTTCTGAGGCTAAAATTTGCCATGTCTTTAAACATTCTTGCATGGATCGTTCGGAACAAACCATAATAGTTCAATAGCCAATATAGTCACTTTATTTTAATACATTCTCAACTAATTAATTTAATTTATAGTAAATAAGTATGTAATTTATAAAAACAAATTGACATACACCAATACTTGCAGCTTATTTTGAAAAGCATTTAAATTACTTTGAATTTTACGAATAACAACAAAATTGACTTGACTTTAATTTAACTTCCTGGCTGTTGTAAGTTACTCAATTTCATAAATCACTGATTCTAATTTTTACTACTGTTTCTCGACGTGTCGCGGTCCGAAATTTGAATCAATCGCGTTCGGTAACTTGATTCAATCGCGTTCGGTAACTAGATTCAATCGCGTTCGGTAATTGGATTCAATCGCGTTTGGTAACTTGAATCTATCGCGTTTGGTAACTTGAATCAATCGCGTTCGGTAACTTGATTCAATCGCGTTCGGTAACTTGAATCAATCGCGTTCGGTAATTTGATTCAATCGCGTTCGAAATTTTGAATCATTCGCGTTCGAAAATTTGATTTAATCGCGTTCGATGACTTGATTCAATCGCGTTCGAAAATTTGAATCAATCGCGTTCCGCAACTTGAATCTATCGCGATCCATAACTCAATTTAATCGCGTTCGATAATTTGATTCAATCGCGTTCGGAAACTTGAATCAATCGCGTTGAAAAACGCTTTCCTTAACTTGATTCAATCGTGTTCGGATATTTGAATCAATCGCGTTGGAATACTTGAATCAATCGCGTTCGAAAACTTGAATCAATCGCGTTCGAAAACTTAAATCAATCGCGTTCCCGTAATTTAATTCAATCGCGTTCGGAAATTTGAATCAATCTCGTGCGGATATTTGATTCAGCCGCGTTCCGAAACTTGAATCATCCGCGTTCCGAAATTTAAAAACCCGCGTACGCGATTTGCACCCTGAAACGAATGCAGTTCCATTCTACAACCACTGAAGGAAGATAAAGGCGGAATCGTTACAGGGGCAATGTAAGTATATTCAACCAACCAAACATATAAATTTACTATGTTACATTTTTTCGAAAAAAATTAACTGACATCAAATTTCTATTGTTACAGGTGTTGCAGTGCAAGTGTTAGCTTTTTATTTGCAAAACCTTAAATAAAAGTGTATTAGTCCGCGTTCTTTAGCCACGTTAGGGTCCCTCGCGAGTATTTAATATTAAATTAGGGTGTTTTTATAAAAAACTAAAGTCAGTGCTTTACATGGGCTGGAGATGGAATGGGGGAGCACCGCTGAAGAAAACAGAAGACATCAACGGGGTGTTCTCCTAACGTGAGTGATCCCCGCAACGAAGTAGTAAGTGGTTTTTGAATCACGGGTCGCGATCGCGTTGCGCAAATAGGTCAGATCAAGTTAGGATGTCTAATCAAACTTCTCTTTCGGCCTAATCCATTTCTTTTCAGGTTCCCTGTATGTATTTAGATTATGCTAGGGAAGGGAATTTTAGTTGCGCCAAAAAACCGAATTGTTACGCATATAACACCTTAGATATTAATATTATTTTTATTGAATTACAATATTTGTATTCAATTTCATAGGCGGATTATCTAATGGTGTCGTCGCTATTTGTTTATCTTGGGTGTTGTACTTACTTTGGCAAAAAAGCAGCTTTAAATTAAAGAGTTAATGATTTAGATTGAAAACTAGTTTTAGTTTCAATCTAAATCATTAACTCTCAACGTATTTAATTAAAAATTATCAATGTAACATATTTTTGTTTTAAATTGATTCATATACTTCGACATTAAGATAAGATAAATTTATTAAGCAAGCTTATTATTACATGTAGTAGTTCCTACATATAATTATTATAATCTCATTTAATTATAAATTAATTTAGGAGCCTCACATAGGCAATAACCTTTCACCTCATATAATTATTACTTTACATGTCAAAATGCGAGACAAGAAATCTTGCGATTACTTAGTTAATTTTATTAAATTTTTACTAAATAATTGATTTATTTCACATAACTTTGATTGCAAATCTTTTTAACTTGAAATCTGATTGTCTCCAATAAGCCGGTTACGTAGTCCGCGATTTGAGTTTTGTTCTTTTTCTCTTGATGTGGCTTGAAACTAAGGACTTCGGGTAGCTTTTAAAGCTCAAGCTCTTGGGTCTTCGTATAGTCTATCATTTGTATTGAGACAAAAGCTCGTCAGTTACGTGGCTTGGCTTGAGTCTGAGGTGCTCATGCAGAGTGGTGATCATTTTTGACGATGGCTGCTGTCGTGCAAGAGGTTACATTATGTGCATTCTTACTATGCCAAAACCAATAACTCGCGAAACAGTTAATGCTTACGTTAGCTTTAACGACATTGGATGTTAATAATAATAATGCTTTATTGACGGAAAACTCGCATTTCAAAATCAAATACAAACAAATTTTAAAACTAAAACTAAAAATGTGATTTTATTATAAGAAACCCAAATATATACATATAAGAAACATAATAAACAAAATAAACAAATTAAAAACTTAAAAAATACATCTTATATATCTCTCTGTGTGTATGTACACTCGCATATACATATATACCTATATATCTAAATGCGCAAGAGCTCATTTTGGTAATAAAGAAAAAAATACATTTAAAATTTTAAAAGTTAAAAAGACAGAAACTAACAAATTATATAATAGAAATGCGAATTAATTTGATTGTTAATACTTTCAAGCTTTACAATGTTAGGTCTTTAACTCGCGGTAACAGTTAATGCTTTCGTTAGCTTTGACGACAATAGAAAACAATCCTGTCATTCCAAATACTCCAATTCTATTTTTCAAGTTGCTTTAAACATCCTTTCCTGCCTAACCAATCCTTTCCTGCTCGACGAATTAGTACCTTGGCGGTGGTGAGCAGGCTTAATCACATGTACATTGAGAATTTCGTCTTTTTAATAAATTTTGAATACATTTTTAAATACATTAGTCAATATATTTATAACATGAAATAGTAATTTACATTATTAGTGCAGGAAAGCAAGTTTCCCGAATGAGCGAATGAGTCTGTATTAAGAGCGAATTCGGGAAACGGCCTTATCGCACGAATAATGTATCTTATTTTTTTGTGCGAATAAATACTTAATATTTATTTAAAGTTATTTCAAGTTATTGTGACAAATATGTTATGTTAGACCATCAATTCATATCATTTAAAGTCTATATTTTCTTCAATATTGTTTTTATTCAGTACCATATTGTTAATTTTTAATGCTATTTGAAGTATAAGAGGAGGAGTACGTTGTGATTGCATGCATTCTCATATTTATAAATACACATTTAATTTGGTACCGAATTTTAAGTCGGCAACGCTGGCTACTTCCCGCACTAGTGCGGAAACTGGTATTTCCCGCACCCAAAACAATGAGGGAAACGACTTGTCTTAGGACATGAGTACAAAAAGTTATTTATATTGTCAATGGACTTACTGTTGGCACTTTCCGGTGGCACTTGAACCCAGTCACCTAAGCAGCAACACCACAGGTTTAATATTTTATTATACGTTGTCAGGAGAGACAAGAACTGATTATAAAATATTTATTGGATTAATAAAATGGCTCCTGGTTCAACTAAATAAAATTAAATCTTTTGTCAGAGTAAAATATCTCAAATAAACAATGGCCTTTTCAGGGGCCTTTTCTTACCTCAAATAAAATTTTAGATGTGGTGTTGCTGCTGAGGCGACGACATACAATGTTTTGAGGTTTTTATTTAGATAGACTCAAACTACTGAGCTATTAAATAGATTTTTTTTTTCATGTATCAATTCAGTTAATTTTGTATCATTCTCATACCGATTTCTGAATGTACATGTGAGACCAAAACTAATTCTGCGCGGGTCGATACCATTTAAACATATTGGGGCTGAAATTGGCCTTGTTAGTTGTCACCGCGCGAGTTTTTTTTTATTAAGTAATTAATTCGGAAAGTCATGTCGCAATACAAAATATTTGGTGTGGGAATCACCAAATATTTTATATTGCGATTGTAAACTTTTGTGCACTATGACGTTAATAATTGAGACAAATTAATGAATCAAGCCGCTTTCGAAAGCAGAATAAATTTGTATAATGTTTAAAATTCAAAAAAAATTTTTTTACAATTGTTGGTATCTCAAAAATTACGTGCTTATAATCTTTCCGTTATTGTAGCCTGTGCCTTCCATCTATCCTCAGATATTCAGCTCCTAAACTCTGGCTATTAGTTTTCTTGCATCCTCGTTTCTGTCAGCCCTCTATACTGAACTGTTCCAGTATGTCTTTCCTTTGCCTTTCATCCCTTAGTTTCGTTTTAATTCGGCTATATTCCAGAACAGCATGTTTATTTTTGTATCCTCCTTAGTTTGATCCTCCGACTTTATTCCTCCCGTCCGTGTGTTTTAATAAAGTATATGAATCTATACTTTATTTTTAAAAAAAATATATATATAAATAATAATAATATATAAATAATAAATAATAATAATATATAAATAATAAATAATAATAATATATAAATAATAAATAATAATAATATATAAATAATAAATAATAATAATATATAAATAATAAATAATAATAATAATATAATATAAAATTGTCAATCCAGCTCTCTTTGAATCCAGTTTTCTCAAAATGAGCAAATTTGGCTTTGTACCGACGAAATATGAATATAAAAAAGGCATAATTTCCGGGTAAACAAATTAAAACAAACATATATATTTATTGGGTTAAATATTTAAATAAATGACTAATATTGAGATGACTATGACACTAAAAAATATGTCTAAATCTACCATAAATATTACATGGGAATTTGGCATAATTTTCAGGGATAAACAAATTAAAACAAACATATATATTTATTGGGTTCAATATTTTATTAAATGACTAATATTGAGATGACTATGACACTAAATAATATCATGTCTAAATCTACCATAAATATTACATGGGAATTTATACAAAAAGAAAACTGTTATCGATATATCAACTGTCACTTTCGCTCAATTAAAACGTGGTAGTAAAATGGCACCTGGTGGATTTGAAAAATAAAACCTCATATACAAAAAAAATTATCCCCTCATACAAAAAAAAAATTAACAGTTTTGTATGTCTATTTTAATCGTGTGTGTGTTCGAGAAAAAAATCAGTAATCGGTCGTTCGAAAAGTCTTTGAACTCTTGTTCAAGTATTTACAGAAAATCACAATGAAGCATTCATTATATACATATACATTTGGTTGGGCGTAATTTAACAAAAAAAAAAGCAGGGCAGGGCTTAAAATAGTACAATACAGACTTAGGCATGTTCCCACCATGTCTAGTTTAATATTAATCAATGGTTAAGTGCAATTTGCTGCTTAAAATGTATACTTTTATATATAAATTGTTGTCATGTAATTTTATTTTAATCTGTTGGGCAATAAACAATATTAATTAAAAAAATATTCACCAGGCTGTCCAGGTCAATGGATTGGTGACTGCAAAACTGAGAACTAGCAAAAAAACAACTTTATAAATATAAATATAATAAAGTAATTAAATTAAAATAATAATAGTAATAATTGTCTTAATAGTATATTTATATGGATCTTGAATTATTCATATAAATATAATATGAAGACAATTATTACTTTAAATTTTTTTTTACCAGAGATTTAAGCAAAAAAAAACCTTTATAAAAAAGTAACAGTTCAATTAAAAATAATAATAGTAATAATTGTCTTCATATTATATTTATATGGATCTTGACTTATTCATATAAATATAATATGAAGACAATTATTACTTTAAAAAAAAACTTTTTAACCAGCCATTAAGCACTTTAAGCATCGATTAACTTTTAACCACACTTGAAGAGAACGTGCGTTAAGCTATAACTATTGATTACCTATTAAATGTAATAAAAAAAATGGCTTTATAAGGGTAGTAGCGTGTTTTACAGAAAAAAGATAACTTGTAAAGGCCTCAAATACACTATGGCTGATATATATTTTATACATATTTTTTTTTCATTAAATTAACTATCTATAGTAGACATTTATTTATATAAGTAGATTAACCAATCTCTCAATTCGAATGCTATATCACAATTCATCTTTTTGTAGAACCACACCGGTTTATTGAAGCCACGGCTAAATTTACAAGCTTATTGTTTTTTTTTTGTTTGTTTGTTAATTAATGTAAGACACTTCAATCATCTCAAACTTCAATAAACCATGGGTTCCCAAGTAGTGGCTACTTGGGTTGTTGCTAGTCACAAACGGGTACTTTAGATTGGCTGGGTTTTGTGTGTTTTTGTTAGTAATCAAATAGGAGTTAGAGCGTTATTTTATTGGATCTGGGGTATCGTCGGGAATACCTAGCCCATGCAAGCTCTGTGCTTGTATAACCAAAAATTGCATGAACCCATCAATAAGAATTAATGGTGGTGGTTCAAAACAAGTGCTGAAACAACTTACAAACAAGTATAATCGGGATAACTATACTTGGAGTAAATTAGATTAAAAAATATTTACACATTTTTTTTTAAACAAATCCTGCTGCCACCTGTGATTAAATTAACATGCACAGGAATGGAATGTGAGGGTTTGTTTTTAGTTAGTTTGTTGCAGCCTAATTTGTTATAATTCCAACTAATTTCACCAAAATATGAGGTATATTATATAGGTAAGCCATGTCACGCGGCAATCCTATATGTAGGAAAGGATTTTCATTAAGGAAATTTGTTGTTAATAAGAAATTAATTGAAATACAAATGCATAAATATACCACCACCATAAATAGTACAATTAAAAGGATGTGCTACTAAAGAACCCGTTTGTAAATCGTGTTATTGTTTTTTTTTTGTTTTAAGTACAGACAAACAAACGTTACCCCTATATTTGCTTTGCAGTCATCCAAATAAAATTTCCTTCTAAACAAATAATTAAAAATCGCCCGTGCACCTTACATATCAACAACAAGCTTATTAACAATATCAAAAATTATATAATACTCACTATTGTTATATTTAAATATAGTTATAATACGGTTGTTGTTTCTCAACAGCCTTAAAACCTAAATAATATCGAATCACAATTCCCAGTCTGCATAGGAAATAATACACAACCCCTAAGTATACTTAGCCTTTATACAAATCGGCATTTATACACACACGAGTCGTTCGGAGGGTAGGGCGTTAGAAACGGCACGCGTCTGCTATGACTGCCGATCGTGGGACTAAACCCTTTTGGGTGCCTCTGCAGCACAACAGCCACTTTTCGTCCACCTCCAGGACTACCTTTAAACGTTCACCCTCGTTATAGGACAGGTGGCCGCTTTCTGAGGGTAGTCTGTGGGATAACGTTCTAACCACCCTGAAAATAAATTAATCGAAATATTTATATACATAATAATATGGTGGCATTTTCCCTGTCATTTTTTCTTCCTTTCTTATTCGCCTTGGGATTTTTAGACGTGTGTACAATTAAGTTTATTATCTGTACTTATTTTACTTATGTTTTGGTATTATATGTTTTATTAATTAAGTTATAATACCAAAAACATACATACAATAAGTAAAAATAATAAACTTCATTTTACACACGTCTAAAAATCCCAAGGCGAATAAGAAAGGAAGAAGAAAAGACGGGAAATGCCACCATATTATTATTATGTTTTATTAATTAAGTTACATAATTATCTTCTACAGGTCGTTTTAGACGAGATAATTTCTTAGCTCAAAAGTTGTTCAAGAAATGAATTCATATATCCTCCTCCCATACAATTTGTCCTTGACAAATAGAACGCGTTATATTTTTCCATTCAATCTACCATCCAATTCAATATTTCAAATAATTTGCTGTATGATACGAGACAATTTAGATTTTTTCGCACTGTCTTGTCTTGTCTAAAACGATCTTAAGTCTTGTCAATACTCCTATATATAACATTCACTCAGAAACGACATTCAGAGCACTAGAAGAAACAGCTAGCATTATCAGGGTGAATGGGAAGAAAATAAAATATGACAATAAAACTGTGGTTATAGCAAATGTGCTCCCCTTCCGCGGAACATAGGTTGAAGAACACTGTTCTAGCTCTTACTTTATTTGATAACATTTTGCTTAACTCGTATAATCGTTAGAAAGGTAAACGGTTAAAGGTTCCTGTTTGTTGAAAGCAAATACCTGTTACGAGATATATCGTACTATCTCTAGCCCCATCTAATAACTATAAACAAAATTTCTAAATCTAGTAGGCATTGAATTCCCCCCATCTTAATCTGTATTTGGAAATATAAACTTACTTTGGTGTCTGATGTTGCGTGGCCGTAGGTTTCCTATTCACAGACGTAGACACAGCCCTTCTGGGGGGTGTAATTTTGCTGTTTTTGCTTGCAGCTATTGGTTTGTATGGCAAACTACTCGGTCTAGTGGGATGTCTGATGGATTCTGGCGTGTGCTCCAATTGATCCAAACGACTTGTTCTATTAGAAAAAGTTTCTTTTTTATTTACAATTTTGTGTATCGCGAATAGTGACTATATATAAACTTTTTGATATTACGACGTTAATAACGAACGCAAATAAATGAATGAAGCTTTTTTCGAAAGCTAAATAATTGGGCAATACCATGATATATGTATAATTTTCAAAATTAAAAAATCCGATTTTTTACAATTTTTTGTATCGCGAATAGTGGTTTTATATAAACATTTATACACGACGACGTTAATAATTAAGGCGAATAAATGAATCAAGATTTTTTCTAAAGCTAAATAATTGGGCAACACAATGAAATTTGTATAATTTTGAAAATTCAAAGCTAAATAAATGTACTACACGATGATGTGTGTAAAATATTCAAAATTTGATTTTTTACAATTTTTTGTATCGCGAATACTGACTTTATATAAACTTTTTTACACTACGACGTTAATAATGAACGCAACCAGATGAATCAAGCTTTATTCTAAAGCTAAATAAATAGACAACACGATGAAATTTATATAATTTTAAAAATTAAAAAATTTGTTTTTTTACAATTTTTTGTATTTCGAATAGTGGCTTTATATAAACTTTCTCACACTGCGACGTTAATAATTAAGGTAAATAAATTAATCAAGCTTTTTTCTAAAGCTAAATAAATGGACTACACGATGATGTGTGTAAAATTTTCAAAATTCAAAAATTTGATTTTTGCACAATTTTTTGTATTGCGAATGGTAACTTTATATAAACTTTTATATACTACGACGTTAACAATTAAGACAAATATATGAATCAACCTTTTTCTAAAGCTAAATAAGTGTACTACACGATAATGTGTGTAAAATATTCAAAATTCAAAAATTTGATTTTTTACAATTTTTTGTATCGCGAATACTGACTTTATATAAACTTTTTTACACTACGACGTTAATAATGAACGCAAATAAATGAATCAAGCTTTATTATAAAGCTAAATAATTGGGCAACACGATGATATATGTATAATTTTCAAAATTCAAAAATTTGATTTTTCACAATTTTTTGTATTTCAAATAGTGACTTTATTTAAACTTTTGTGCACTACGACGTTAATAATGAACGCAAATAAATGAATCAAGCTTTATTCTAAAGCTAAATAATTGGGCAACACGATGATATATGTATAATTTTCAAAATTCAAAAATTTGATTTTTCACAATTTTTTGTATTTAAAATAGTGACTTTATTTAAACTTTTGTGCACTATGTCGTTAATAATTAAGGCAAATAAATGAATCGAGCATTTTTCTAAAGCAAAATAAATGGGCAACACGATGAAATTTGCTTAATTTTCAAAATTCAATAATTTGATTTATTATAATTTTTTGTATCGGGGCCACTATTCGCGATACAATTTTTTTTATTAAATTATATAAACTTTTTTACACTACGACGTCAATAATTAAGGTAAATAAATGAATCAAGCTTTTTTATAAAGCTAAATAAATGGACTACACGATGATGTGTGTAAAATTTTCAAAATTAAAAAATTTGATTTTTTACAATTTTTTATATTGCAAATCATGACTTTATTTAAACTTTTATGCATTACGTCGCTAAATAAATGCACAACACGATCATATATGTACAATTTTCAAAATTCAAAAATTTTATTTTTTACAATTTTTTGTATCGCGAATACTAACTTTGTATAAACTTTTTTACACTACGACGTTAATAATGAACGCAAATAAATTAATCAAGCGTTTTTCTAAAGATAAATAATTGGGCAACATGATGATATATGTATAATTTTCAAAATTCAAAAATTCGATTTATTATCATATTTTATATCGTGAATAGTGACTTTATATAAACTTTTTTACACTACGACGTTAATAATTAAAGCAAATAAATGAATCAAGCTTTTTTCTAAAGCTAAATAAATGGATAACACGATCATATGTGTATAATTTTCAAAATTCAAAAATTTGATTTTAAACAATATTTTGTATCGTGAATCTTATATAAACTTTTTTATACTACGATGTCAATAATTAAGGAAAATAAATGAATAAAGCGTTTTACTAAAGAAATCGGCAACACGATGAAATTTACATAATTTTCAAAATTCAAAAATTTGATATTTTACAATTTTTTGAATTGCAAATAATGAGTTTATTTACACATTTGTGCATTACGTCGTTAATAAACATTTTTACACTACGACGTCAATAATTAAGGTAAATAAATGAATCAAGCTTTTTTATAAAGCTAAATAACTGGACTACACGATGATGTGTGTAAAATTTTCAAAATTCAAAAATTTGATTTTTTACAATTTTTAATATTGCAAATAATGACTTTATTTAAACTTTTATGCATTACGTCGTTAATAATAAAATAAAATAAATGAATCAAGCTTTTTTCTAAAGCTAAATAAATGGGTAACATGATGAAATTTGCATAATTTTCAAAATTCAAAAATTAGATTTTTTACAATTTTTTCTATTCCGAATGGTGAATTTATATAAACTTTTATGTACTACGACGTTAATAATTAAGGCAAATTAATGAATAAAGCTTCATTCTAAAGCTAAATAAATGGACAACACGATCATATATGTACAATTTTCAAAATTCAAAAAATTTATTTTTTACAATTTTTTGTATCGCGAATACTGACTTTGTATAAACATTTTTACACAACGACGTTAATAATGAACGCAAATAAATTAATCAAGCGTTTTTCTAAAGATAAATAATTGGGCAACATGATGATATATGTATAATTTTCAAAATTCAAAAATTCGATTTTTTATCATATTTTATATCGTTAATAGTGACTTTATATAAACTTTTTTACACTACGACGTTAATAATTAAAGCAAATAAATGAGTCAAGCTTTTTTCTAAAGCTAAATAAATGGACAACACGATCATATGTGTATAATTTTCAAAATTCAAAAATTTGATTTTTAACAATATTTTGTATCGTGAATAGTGGCCTTATATAAACTTTTTTATACTACGATGTCAATAATTAAGGAAAATAAATGAATCAAGCGTTTTACTAAAGCTAAATAAATAGGCAACACGATGAAATTTGCATAATTTTCAAAATTCAAAAATTTGATATTTTGCAATTTTTTGAATTGCAAATAGTGACTTTATTTACACATTTGTGCATTACGTCGTTAATAATTTAGACAAATTAATGAATCAAGCTTCATTCTAAAGCTAAATATATGGACAAAACGATCATATGTGTAGAATTTTCAAAATTTAAAAATTTGATTTTTAACAATTTTTTATATCGTGAATAGTGGCTAGTAGTAAACTTTTTTACACTACGACGTCAATAATTAAGGAAAATAAATGAATCAAGCTTTTTTGTAAAGCTAAATAAATGGGCAACACGATCATATATGTATAATTTTCAAAATTCAAAAATTTGATTTTTTCCAATTTTTTGTATTGCAAATATTGACTTTATTTAAACTTTTGTGCATTTCTTAATCGTTAATAATTAAATCAAATACATTAATCGAGTTAAATAAATAGCCAACACGATGAAATCAGTATAATTTTCAAAATTAAAAAATTTGATTTTTTTACAATTTTTTTGTTTTCCGAATGGTGACTTTATATAAACTTTTATGCACTACGACGTTAATAATTAAGGCAAATTAACGAATCAAGCTTCTTTCTAAAGCTAAATAAATGGACAACACGATCATATATTTAAAATTTTCAAAATTCGAAAATTTGGTTTTTTACAATTTTTTGTATCGCGAATAGTGGCTTTATATACACTTTTTTACACCACGTCGTTAATAATGAAGGCAAATAAATAAATCAAGCTTTTTTATAAAGCTAAATATAGGGGCAACACGATGAAATTAGCATAATTTTCATAATTTAAAAAATTGAAAAATTTGATTTTTTTTTACAATTTTAGTATTGCAAATAGTGACTATTTAAACTTTTGTGCATTACGTCGTTAATAATTAAGACAAATAAATGAATCAAACTTTTTTCTAATGCTAAATAAATCGGAAACAATAAATTTGCATAATTTTCAAAATTTAATATTTTGATTTTTTTACAATTTTTTGTTTTCCGAATGGTGGCTTTATATAAACTTTTATATACTACGACGTTAATAATTGAGGAAAATTAATGAATCAAGCTTCTTTCCAAAGCTAAATAAATAGGCAACACGATGATATGTTTTTAATTTTCAAAATTGATTTTTTACAATTTTTTGAATTGCAAATAGTGACTTTATTTAAACTTTTGAGCATTACGTCGTTAATAATTTAGATAAATAGATGAATCGAAATTTTTTCTAAAGCCAAATAAGTGGGCAATACGATCATATGTGTATAATTTTCAAAATTCAAAAATTACAATTTTACAATTTTTTGTTTGCCTTATATAAACTTTTTTACACTACGATGTTAATAATGAACGCAAATAAATGAATCAAGCTTTTTTCTAAAGCTAAATAATTGGGCAATACGATCATATATGTATAATTTTCAAAATTCAAAAATTCTATTTTTTATCATATTTTATATCGCGAATAAAACTTTTTTACACTACGACGTCAATAATTAAGACAAAAATAAAATAATCAAGCTTTTTTCGAAAGTTAAATAAATGGGCAACACGATGAAATTAGTATAATTTTCAAAAATAGAAAATTTAATTTTTTAAAAGTAAAATAAAGAGTAACAAATTCTAATCTAATTTCTTACCTAGCGCTATTCACTCCTTTCTTCGCCGGACTACTTTTGACTAGGTTGTTAGGTGTGCCCACCTTAGCAGCTCCAATGGTTTTCTTTGTGATATGCCCGGGCGGTGTTATCACCTTCTTAGGTATCAGTTTGGCTGCAACTTTAGCAGTTGGCGAAACTGGCACGGGAATACCCGATGGTTTTACAGGTGATGAGACTAGTCTGGGTATCCTCGACTTATGCGTGGGGCTTTCCGGTGGTGACATCGATTCCTTCCCGCTCAACATCTCCCACCGTTTCTGCAACTTTTTAAACTTCCTCCCGTTCAATGGCTTATCATCTGAGAAATTGGAGTCCAAAGATTCAGGCCCCCCGTCAACGGGCAGGGCTTCAGAGTGTTCCTCTTCTGTATTGTTATGGTGATGAGGGTTTTCCAAACTATCAGTATACTCCTCTTCGGAGTTTTCATGAGCTAGCCGATTGTACGCAGCGAACAGTTTTGAGGATAAGTTGATGCCGGACCACCTTTTCTTCAAAGCACTGTTCACATCTTCGCCTAGTTTGAAGGTGGCTTTTGAACTGATTCCGGGGTCCACACAGGATCGCGGACGTTGTTTGTCTGAGCGACTTGAAGGTTTGGAGTATGCAGATGAGTTTAGTAAGTCTGGTAGGGATGGATCAGTTGTTTCAGGTGAGATTCGATGAATGGCTGTTGCTTGCGAGGTGTCCTCCATATCGGAATTACTCGAGTGTTTCCAGGACTACAAAAAAAATTAAGTTAATAAGAGAAACATGATGAAATCATTGTATATGCTACAAAACTTGTAACTTGTAACTATATTCTAATACAAAATGGCTCCGTTTGAGACGCGATAATAACAAAAGTTATCAATGTATAGAAATTTACTCATTAAGTACTACATACCTTATGTGTAGGACTACTAGGTTGATGGTACGAATCCATTCGTTTCAAACTCTCATGCAACTGCCGGTATTCAAATAACAAATCCAGTTGGAATGGGAACAACGCCAAAGGCTGTAAAGACGCAATCATATTGTCCAACAACGCTCTAATCCCAGGCCCTCCAGTATGCGACATCACCAATAATGAATCTGGACTGTAGTGCTTCTTAAGAATACTCTCCCTCGTTCTTAAGTAACTGAACCACGCATCCAGTGATCTCACATTCAGAAGCCCAAAAACAAAAGCGTTGAATTTAACCACGCCTTCAGTAATCACATCCTCTCCATTGATTCGCATGACTAGCTCATTTAAAGCCTTCGTTAGAGGTCCTTGTTGCGCGGACGCTTCAACCACTTGCCAAACCGAATTCGTGATGGCCCCGAAGGAGGTTTCTAGAGACGGTTTTAAACCATCACTAAGAACCGCGTAGAGTGCGGGGCATAGATTTGTTAGAGCTAGTTTTGCACATGTTGGGTTTAAAGTGGAGTCGCCTAGTATGTTTAATTCAGCCTGATTGGTAGCGCTGGCGAAATTTTTAATTACTTTTTCCACCGCATCGCAAGCTCCTGTTATTAGAGGTTGTTTTGGGTTTAGTTTGTGTTTGGGACTAGCGTAGTTTTCCGGTGTTGATTCGCCTTCTTCACAAATTGGCATGTCCACTAATGTTTTTCCCTAAAGAACCAAACAAAAGAACATAGTATTAGCATAATTGTTCGCGATAACACTACCTTTCTTATACAGTATTATTCGAAAAGTACGTTTTCCAACAAATATTATTTCGATAATACGTAAAAACAATACCTTTCTTATACAGCAGAGCTGTATTCGGAAAAGACTAAAAATATTCATGAGACTATCGAATAGATTTTCGTACAACTCACCTGATATTGTCTTTGGTTCAGCAACGCGGACACATTCGGCGAGTTATTGGGTGCAATCGTTTTCGGCAACACATTAACCTTCTCGGCGAAACTAACGCACTTCTTGGATGGGTCCTGATTGATCTTCAACGAGAGAAACTTGCTGACATACGAGCGCAGCTGCAGCATGCTCTCCTCGTTGATATCGTCGTGTTCGGACGTTGAAATGCCGCTCATTTTTAAGAATTCTTCCAGCTGTACAAGTTCCTCGGTGCTGATATTGGAGAATAGCACGTCGTGTTTGATCAGGGGTGAGCTCGCATGGAAATCGGGATGCTCATCAAGGCTGCTGCTGGACGTACCAGCGTCCACACCCTCATCTTCTGTTTCGCTTAATCGTTTGTGGCGCGGGGTGAAATATGGGTCTTGCAGTGAGTGACGTTTGTTGGTGATTTCATCTAGTAGTTGTTCTTCGTTCATTTCGAACATGCTGTAGCGTTTGGTTTGTTTTAGTTTGGACTCGATGCCTTTGCGGAGGATTCCGCGTGGTAGCGGGGGTCTTGGTGGAGCATCAGGGGCTAGGCTTATGCTTCTTTTCGGTAGTGGAGGGGCTGTTGTGGTTATAGAGCGTTGTCTCTCGCTGGTCATGAGGCTGGCTTCTGAACTAGTGACGCTGTCGTATCGGTAGACAAATAATGGGTTGAAGTTTGTTTGGGGTGCAGGGCTGTTTTGGGTGGAATCTGAGAGGAGGGATGAGGAGCCTCTATAGCCGGAGCTCGGTTGGGTGGCTGTGCTTGAACTTGATGAGACGGTGGTGGCTCGTTCAAGGCTGTTGGTGCGATCTAATATGTTTGCACAGTCGCAACTTAATGGTCGCCTTTTGGTTTTTGTAAATGTTGGTTTTTTGGGGGAGGCATACTGGGCTACTTCGGGTACATCGGATAAAATTTGTCTGTATTCGTTTGGTAGCAGGAAGTTGAGTGAGTCCCAGTCCTGAACATGGCTGAAGCCTTTCCGTTTTAGAGCTTCTACGTCGTTGCAACTGAATGGGCGTTGTTTGCCTGTTGGGGAGGCTTTCGGGATCTTTTGAGGCATCAAAATGACTTTTGCGGTTTCTTCTTTGACGTTTAGAAAATCCAGGTCTGGAAGCACATAATTCGGGTATAGAATGTACACAGGTTTCTGTACTTCACCCTCCTTCTTCAATTTGTTGAGGAACGACGGTTCGATCACCCGGAACGAGTCCTTCGTGTTGTTGCAGTTTAATTTGTAGGGGGCGTTTTTGATGTCTGCAAACGTTGACGTCTGTATGCTTTTGTTCATCAGGTGCATTGGTACTTGTAGTTTCGATTTGTTCGAGTTAGTGAAGCTCGAATTCGAGCTGCTTGAAGAAATGCTGATGCCCAAACTATTGTTCCGTCTGGTGGATGTTGATCTGGTCTTTACTTTACGTTTTGCAACCTCCTCGTACTCGATACTGTTGTTGTTATTCACGTTATATCTTCCATGTTCAGACTCCGATTTGAAGCTTTCTGATAATTGCTCCACGGACTCGCTACGAGATTCCTCCTCCTCTATTATTGAGTCATATGTTCGAGGGTGGACTTCGGTTGTTCTCTGCTCGACTAGTAAGCTGTCTTCAAAGCACTCCCGCTGTTCGGGGGCGTGTTGTTTATCGGAAATGTTGCTTTCGCTTGACTGACTTGCAGGCCAGTTTTCGCTAGCTGAAGATTGATCTAAGCCCGTGGACATACCTGTAAGGGGTGATTTAATATTAATAATATTATTTCAAACTGATTTTAAATATTGATTTTCTAGTCTACTTTTTCATTATTCACAATACAAAAAAGTCAAATAAATTTTTTGAATTTTGAATATTATACAAATTTCATCCTGTGGCCCATTTATTAAGCTTTAGAAAAAAGTTAGATTCATTTATTTGCCTTAAATATTTACGACGTAATGTACAAAAGTTTAAATAAAGTCACTATTAGCAGTACAAAAAATTGTAAAAAATCGAATTTTTGAATTTTGAAAAATATGTAAATTTCGTCGTGTTGCCCATTTAGTTAGCTTTAGAAAAAAGCTTGATTCATTTATTTGCCTTAATTATTAACGACGCCAAGTAGATAAGTTTAAATAAAGTCACTAGTTGCAATAGAAAAAATTGTAAAAAATTGACTTTTTGAATTTTGGAAATTATGTAATTTTATTCGTATTTCCCATTTATTTAGCTTTAGAAAGAAGCTTGATTCATTTATTTTCCTTAATTATTAATGACGTAATGTACAAAAATTTAAATATAGTCACTATTTGCAATTCAAAAAATTGTAAAAAATCGAATTTTCGACTTTTGAAAATTATACAAATTTTGACGTGTTGACTATTTATTTAGCTTTAGAAAAAAAGCTTGATTCATTTATTTACCTTAATTATTAACGACGTAATTCACAAAAGTTTAAATAAAGTCATTATTTGCAATACAAAAAATTGTAAAAAATCGAATTTTTGAATTTTGAAAATTATGTAAATTTCATCGTGTTGCCTATTTATTTAGGTTTAGAAAAAAGCTTGATTAATTTATTTGCCTTAATTATTAACGACGTAGTGCATGAAAGTTTATATAAAGTCACTATTCGCAAAACAAAAAATTGTAAAAAATCAATTTTTTGAATTTCGAAAATTATGTAAATTTCATCTTATTGGCCATTCATTTAGCTTTAGAAAAAAGCTAGATTCATTTATTTTCCTTAATTATTAACGACGTAATGCACAAAAGTTTAAATATAGTCACTATTTGCAATTCAAAAAATTGTAAAAAATAAAATTTTTGAATATTGGAAATTATGTAATTTTATTCTTATTGCCCATTTATTTAGCTTTAGAAAGAAGCTTGATTCATTTGTTTGCCTTAATTATTAACGACGTAATGCACAAAAGTTTAAATATAGTCAATATTTGTAATTACAAAAATTGTAAAAAAATCGATTTTTTGAATTTTGGAAATTATGTAAATTTCATCTTGTTGCCCATTTATTGAGCTTTAGAAAAAAGCTTGATTCATTTATTTGTCTTAATTATTAACGACAGAATGCACAAAAGTTTATATATAGTCAATATTTGTAATTCAAAAAATTGTAAAAAATCGAATTTTTTAATTTTGAAACATATGTAAATTTCGTCGTATTGCCCATTTATTTAGCTTTAGAAAAAAGCTCGATTTATTTATTCGCCTGAATTATGTACGACGTAATGTACAAAAGTTTAAATAAAGTCACTATTTGCAATTCAAAAAATTGTAAAAAATCAAGTTTTTGGATTTTGAAAATTATAGAAATTTCATCGTGTTGCCAATTTATTTAGCTATAGAAAAAAGCTTGATTCATTTATTTACCTTAATTATTAACGACGTAATTCACAAAAGTTTAAATAAAGTCATTATTTGCAATACAAAAAATTGTAAAAAAATCGAATTTTTGAATTTTGGAAATTATGTAAAATTCATCGTTTTGACCATTTATTGAGCTTTAGAAAAAAGCTTGATTCATTTATTTGCCTTAATTATTAACGACGTAATGCACAAAAGTTTAAATAAAGTCACTATTTGCAATACAAAAAATTGTAAAAAATCTAATTTTTGAATTTTGGAAACTGTGTAATTTTATTCTTATTTCCCATTTATTTAGCTTTAGAAAGAAGCTTGATTCATTTATTTGCCTTAATTATTAACGACGTAATGCACATAAGTTTAAATATAGTCAATATTTGTAATTCAAAAAATTGTAAAAAATCAAATTTATAAATTTTGAAACATATCTAAATTTCGTCGTATTTCCCATTTATTTAGCTTTAGAAAAAAGCTCGATTCATTTATTTGCCTCAATTATTTACGACGTAATGCACAAATGTTTAAATAAAGTCACTATTTGCAATTTAAAAAATTGTAAAAAATCAATTTTTTGAATTTTGAAAATTATACAAATTTCATCGTGTTGCCAATTTATTTAGCTATAGAAAGAAGCTTGATTAATTAATTTACCTAAATTATTAACGACGTAATGCACAAAAGTTTAAATAAAGTCACTATTTTCAATTTAAAAAATTGTAAAAACTCGAATTTTTGAATTTTTGAAATTATGTAAATTTCATCTTATTACCCGTTTATTTAGCTTAAGAAGAAAGCTTGATTCATTAATTTACCTAAATTATTAACGACGTAATACACAAAAGTTTAAATATAGTCACTATTTGCAATTCAAAAAATTGTAAAAAATCGAATTTTTGAATTATAAAAATTATACAAATTTTGATGTGTTGACTATTTATTTAGCTTTAGAAAAATGCTTGATTCATTTATTTACCTTAATTATTAACGACGTAATTCACAAAAGTTTAAATAAAGTCATTATTTGCAATACAAAAAATTGTAAAAAATCGAATTTTTGAATTTTGGAAATTATGTAAATTTCATAATATTGCCCATTTATTTAGCTTTAGAAGGAAGCTTGGTTCATTTATTTGTCTTAATTATTAAGGACGTAATGCACAAAAGTTTGAATAGAGTCATTATTAGCAATAAAAAAAATATATAAAAAATCGAATTTTTGAATTTTGAAAATTATACAAATTTCATCGTGTTGCCCATTTATTTAGCTTTACAAAAAAGCCTGATTCATTAATTTGCCTTAATTATTAACGTCGTGGCGCATGAAAGTTTATATACTATACTATTCGCAATACAAAAAATTATTATTGCATTATTATCTTGTTTTAAAAGTAAAATTCTATAAAATATGAGTGACAGTGTTTACCTTCTGCGCTCATACTCTTTTGCTTCATAAACAGTTTGACCAAGTTGAAATTGGGCTGTTTAACATTATGATCGCCACAACTGCTGCTACCTCCATCCACCGACGTAGCCATATCAGAGACAACGCTGCCTCCACTTCCACTTCCGCTGCTACTCTGCGCCTGGTGCTGGATATCAAAAACCTTAACCGGTCTCCGTTTCACCGTGCAGCACTCCACCTAAAAACAAGCATGTTCTCGTTTAAAACGTGGTGACTAATGTAAAATGAACTTTATTTTATTTGCCGAGCGATAAATTGGGCAAACATGGTAATCACTCACCGAGCTGTTGCTTAAATTCTGGCTGCGCATGTAGCTGCTGGCGACCAGCCCCCGCAGCTTTTGTTTGTACAAGTTCGGCATGCTCTGGCTCTTGAGGGCGGCGTGTGAGAGCCCGTGCGCGACCTCATCGCCGGAGTGGTTGTTGTTGCCAGAAGGGTGGCGGCGCAGTTGGTTGTCACTGCACCGCTTCTTCAGCTTGCTCCACGTTGTAAAGCTGCCGGAGTCTGATTGCGACATGGAGGTTTCTTGGGCTTTTAAATGGTGGAGCGGATTCTTCAGTTCGGACCTCCAATGCGTGCTGCTACCGCCGGATGTTTGACTTTTATCTGAATGCAAAAAATACAGATGTAAATACTGTATTTGTCATCTTAGTAACTGGCTAAGGAACTTCTGCCGTATTTTATTGTATAGATTTGCACCAGGTTACAAAATGGTGGTAGTAGGGCTAGGCTTACTTTTTAATGTCGTAAAAAAAAAACTTCTACCCTCATAGGGCTATCAGTCGTGAGGCTTTTATCACATAGGATAACAATAGTTTTCCCCTATTTATCTGACTTATGTTTCTTATAATCATAATTTAGTATGACTAGGAATAGCAATAATTACTCACCTCCATCATGATAATCACTATCTTCCGAATACATGGTAACTGATCCTTCAAATGCGATGGTATAATTATCCTTATTTGCCTGACATGTGAGCATGATGTCGTGCTCATTGAGTAGGTCACAATCTAGCGAGTCTACGCTGAAATTAGCCCCAGGCATCGGTGTCTCTTTAACTGGCGAAAAGAGTAGTTCTGATTTGCAGATAGACATGGATGTGGAGTTGGCGGAGTCCTCGCCCTGCGAGCTGCTGTGAGGGCTCATGGAGCTGTCGAAGTCGAATTTTCCCATCATCGAGCCGGACACGCTCGCGAAACTTTCGCCCTGTCTTTGGCTCTATTTGGTAAAAACAAATACAAATGTACACGACAATTTCTGTGTTATTCATTCATACTCCGAAAGATAACACTTTACAGTCTCTGATTAACTAGTTTCTAGTTGGTATTTTGGATTGATTTAAAAATATTGCACTTGTTATTAGTATATGGGTCGTGTCCCTTACCTCTTGACTTAGTTGGTCGGTAGTACACATGGGCGGAAGGTTGGTCAACAGGGCGTGTATATCTTCTGTTCGGAAGGATTCGATATCAGCTTCCGCCAAATTAGCGTCCATGTTTTTCGCCAGGGTGTCATAATAGCCGATATCACCGGCCTCGTAGGACTCTGGCAGCGAGAGAATACTCGTGTGATGATTATCTCTGTATCTAAAATTCGTACGGTGTAAATGGACGAGTTGTTTTAACTATATAGCGTTTCTATTTCAAATACTAGAGAGATGGTTTATAAGTGAAAATGTAGAGTATTTCTAGCACTACAGATTGATGATAGACGCTTTTCTGTAGCTCCTACCGTTTTCGCGCTGTAGCGCTGAGAAAATTTGATGAAATTTCATGTTTTTCCACTGTTTAAAATCTGTAGCGTCTTTATTTCAAATGCTAGAGAGATGGTTTATATATCAAAAAGTAGCGTATAAACAGCCATTTTTCATTAACAATTATAAATAAATAATTTCATTTTAAAATTGTAGAAACGCAAGGCTTGAACTTGAGGTTTCAATTATTTAGTGGGAACTGCAATTTTTAGTTTTAATAAACATATGCAAATTACATGTCTACGTTTAAAAAGTTATATCTTTAAAAACATCAAAGATAACCGCACATATCTTTCAAGTAGTACCAACCACAATATATTTGTATACATTTAGATCGATGGCAGTTGTTTAAAATTTGAAATTAACCCTGATTTTTGAGTTTTAATAAGCAGTATGGTTATGAAAATTACATTTCTATGTTTAAAACGTTATATCTTTAAAACCATCAAAGATAACCGCATATATCTTTCAAGTAGTACCAACTACAATATATTTGTATACATTTACATCGGTAGCAGTTGGTTAAAATTTCAAATTACCCTTGATTTTTGAGTTTTAGTAAACAGTATGGTTATGCAAATTACATTTCTACGTTTAAAACGTTATATCTTTAAAACCATCAAAGATAACCGCATATATCTTTCAAGTAGTACCAACTACAATATATTTGTATACGTTTAGATCGATAGCAGTTGTTTAAAATGTCAAATTAACCTTGATTTTTGAGTTTTAATAAACAGTATGGTTATGCAAATTACATTTCTACGTTTGAAACGTTATATCTTTAAAACCATCAAAAATATCCGCATGTATCTTTCAAGTAGTACCAACTACAATATATTTGTATACATTTAGATCGATGGCAGTTGTTTAAAATTTGAAATTAACCCTGATTTTTGAGTTTTAATAAACAGTATGGTTATGCAAATTACATTTCTACGTTTGAAACGTTATATCTTTAAAACCATCAAATATATCCGCATATATCTTTCAAGTAGTACCAACTACAATATATTTGTATACATTTAGATCGATGGCAGTTGTTTAAAATTTGAAATTAACCCTGATTTTTGAGTTTTAATAAACAGTATGGTTATGCAAATTACATTTCTACGTTTGAAACGTTATATCTTTAAAACCATCAAAAATATCCGCATATATCTTTCAAGTAGTACCAACTACAATATATTTGTATACATTTAGATCGATGGCAGTTGTTTAAAATTTGAAATTAACCCTGATTTTTGAGATTTAATAAGCAGTATGGTTATGCAAATTACATTTCTATGTTTAAAACGTTATATCTTTAAAACCATCAAAGATAACCGCATATATCTTTCAAGTAGTACCAACTACAATATATTTGTATACATTTACATCGGTAGCAGTTGTTTAAAATTTCAAATTACCCTTGATTTTTGAGTTTTAGTAAACAGTATGGTTATGCAAATTACATTTCTACGTTTAAAACGTTATATCTTTAAAACCATCAAAGATAACCACATATATCTTTCAAATAGTACCCACTACAATATATCTGTATACATTTAGATCGATAGCAGTTGTTTAAAATGTCATATTAACCCTGATTTTTGAGTTTTAATAAATAGTATTGTTATGCAAATTACATTTCTACGATTAAAACGTTATATCTTTAAGACCATTAAAGATAACCGCATATATCTTTCAAGTAGTACCAACTACAATATGCTTGTATACATTTAGATTGATAGTAGTTTAGTGATTTTTGAGTTTTAATAAACTGTATGGTTATGCAAATTACAATTCTACGTTTAAAACGTTATATCTTTAAAACAATCAAAGATAACCGCATATATCTTAAGTAGTACCAACAACAATATATTTGTATACATTTAGATCGATAGCAGTTGTTTAAAATGTCAAATTAACCCTGATTTTTGAGTTTTAATAAACAGTATGGTTATACTAATTACATTTCTACGTTTAAAACGTTATATCTTTAAATCCATCAAAGATAACTGCATATATCTTTCAAGTAGTACCAACTACAATATATTTGTATACATTTATATCGGTAGCAGTTGTTTAAAATGTCAAATTAACTTTGTTTTTTGAGTTTTAGTAAACAGTATGGTTATGCAAGTTACATTTCTACGTTTTAAACGTTATATCTTTAAAACCATCAAACATAATCGCGTATTTTCAAGTAGTACCAACTAATAATTATTCATTATACCCTCGTACGACGAGTATTTCATCTAGTATATATAATATAACTATCTTAAAACTAAATTTAAACCAGAAAACTCAAGTGATGTATGTATTTTATTAAATTATACATACCCATAGTCCAGAAACCACTGATAATCCGAATTATCCTGTATGAAATCGATGTCCTGGGAGGAGGTGTTGCTGAGGACGCTGGCCGAGCCCGGGTGGTTGCTGTTGCAGTCGGAGTCTGGGCTGTGGGCCAGACCCCGACCTGACAACCCCACCTCGTTCATACCTCCTTTGCCTGTAACAGAATAAACTGAAATGAAATTCAGTGCATACAGTGTGCACACAATCAACAATTGTGCTAGCTGACTAATAGATAAAAAATATACATAGTTGAATCATAATCGCTCCAGATAAGGAAGTTTTATTGAAATCGGTTGATATGTTCAAATTCTTAATAGTAATCACGAATAACGGGAAAAATATCGTACGAAATATTTTTGATAATTCTATTTTTGGATATGCAATTAATTGAAAAACCTTTTTTTTTTCTTAATAAGTAATTAAAAATATCTATTGTGGTAAAACGGATTTATGCATTGGGATCAACTTTAGTAGTTGAGTTTCTTTATTTGTTAGGTTTATGGTGTGTTAATTCCAATTTATAGTTATTTTAAAAACTATTTTTGAGTTTTAATAAACAGTATGGTTATGCAAATTACATTTCTACGTTTAAAACGTTATCTCTTAAAAACCATCAAAGATAACCAGATATATCTTTCAAGTAGTACCAACTACAATATATTTGTATACATTTAGATCGATAGCAGCTGTTTCAAATATCATATTAAGCCTGACTTATAGTTATTTTGAAAAATATTTATTAGAGTTTCATTGTTATTATATCACCAAAGCTAGATTGGGGTAGCTTTGGTGATACAGTCAACAAAACGGTGTTATTTTTATTTATTTTATTTATTGATTTAACCCCTTCATGGTGCTTGTAAGCAGTACAAAAACTGGTGCTCAGTACCTACACTTACACGAAAATAATAAAAAAAATTAATGTCTCACTTTAGAAAATTCAAGGACATTTTCGAAAACAATTATAAACCGGAATTTAACACACCATAAGCCCAATAAGATTTGACCTTCTTTATGAGAACGACGCAACCGTTTTCAGTTATCTAAGTAGAACACGGAAGGAGAATGGTAATCTGTGATAAGCTAGAGCGCATCCCGTGCTCTCACTACCATTCTGATATTACACCTTTCTCTGGGGCTATTTTGTTACATTCAACGTACATTTACGGCGAAATCGTATATGGGCAAGATTCCCTACAATGTCGGCTAATCGTAATTAGACACGATGGCACTTTGCATTTTTGCAATTGCAAATTTGTATTAAATATCATAAAACGGTGTTATTTTTATTTATTTATTTAACCCCTTCATGGTGCTTCAAGGTTTTATCGAATTTATTCCATACTTTAGGGACATCCTGTATAGACTTTTTGTGATTAATTCTAGTTGCACATATCCTTGCAATAATAAATATGCATTACCATTTCCTTTTGCCACATTTAACTTGTTTCATTGAAAAAATGCTGCGAGCTTCCGCTTTTAATAAAATGTGTTCATGTTGTCGGTACATATGTGCTCCATGTGGTCAGTTAATCTACATTAAATGATTATTATAGATTATTATAAGCGTACAATAACGTGGGTTACATAAAATAGATTCGTTTAACGCGTTAGTGGCTCATACTGATTACTCATGCGTTTGCATTACGATAAGGCCCCGTTTCTTATCAATAATAATTGTAATTGTGCTATGTATAATTATGCATACATCATAATATACAAGAATATATTATTACGGGCCCAGCTTTGAGGAAGAAATTCAACTTTATCATATTTGATATGATAAAATCTAAAGATTTACTTTTACATATTTGATTTGAAAGAATATAAACATTATTATTGAATGATTAAACCCCACCAGTCATCAATTAACGCAGTTTTCTCTGTGGCGTAGCGCTGCACCGTACAAAATTTGTAATTCAAATCGATTCCGCGACGTATGTATAAGTAACGAACGTAAACACGCAATAACTTCCCGGGCGGCCGCATTAGAAATTGTTTTGGGGCCCACGCTCACGTCGCGGACAGGGCAAATTAAATTAAGTTATAGCGGTAAACAGCCGCCGCGCGGGCAATTAGTCACATGGAGTAATGGGGGCGGCGATAAATTAGTCTATAGACGCCACGGTCGAGATTTGCATTGTTAATACAGATGCAAATATATTGCTGAATGAAATAATGTTGATTTTGTAGTATTTTCTTAAATTATTAAAGATAGCTCAGTGGTCGAGTGGTTAGATGTTTAATAGTCGGTTAAATTAGCTAAATAAACTTAATACAAGAAAATACAACAACAAAAATTAATGTTGTATGTTTTTGAAATAAGTTTAAGCTAATTTAACTGACTATTGAACAATTGGCTCTTAAACGTAAAAATCATACTCTTTGTAGCTTTTTTTCTTTGTGTTTTCTAATTGATATGATCCACAAATAGAATAATAAAGGTAAACAAAAAACTCTACTCCTGTGTGAATTCAGTTTTTGTTTACCTTTATTACTCTATTTGTGGATAAAAAAAATACGAAACAAAAAATCTTTCTAATCAGAGCATGAACGTAAAAATCGTTTAAGAGCCAGTTGTTTAATAGTCGGTTAAATTAGCTTAAACATAATTGAAAAACATACAACATTAATTTTTGTTGTTATATTTTCTTCTATTAAGTTTAATCATCGAATAATTAATAAACTACAAAAACATTCTCAACATATAATCCAATAAATTGCATACACAAATGAATGGTGTAATTCTGTGTCATATACCTTCATTTATTATATATTTATAATCCTAGATCAAGGATGAGGTTAGATTCGGTTGGGTTAACAAACTATTATTACAAAATCAACTTCGAAAGTTTCAATTAAGACTCTTTTATTATTTGGCAATTGAGAGGCCCCTATTACGGCCGCGCCTAGAAGTCGACCAGTGTAATTTTCTGAGACATCCCGTGACTCACCGACGGGAGCATGACCCCACTGCATCTAATTCACTCATGAATTTCCCCCCATACATACTCTGCTTTTAAATTATTTACTGAGATAAGGGTCTTCAGGCGGGCGATCGTAAGGAAGGGAAGCTGACTCATGAAATTCTTCCGGGGCGTGCTTGAGAGGTAACTGGAGTAATTTTTGTTAGATTGAGTAGGGTCGAACCAATAGTTGAAATATTCAGTATTGATTTTAAACCGGTTTTAAAAACAAACATTAATGACAAAAATGCAACCAAAAATATTAAATTTAGACGAATTTATATGAATAGACCTATATATTCGCAAAGTTTGAAAAATATCCATTGAGGGATTTTTGAAATATTGCCAAATGTGTGTTTAAAACATACACAATATTGAAATATTTTTTGTAATCAAATTCTGGCTTTGGCATTAAATAACGTGAAAACTAGCAATATCGTAATTTTTTATTATGACTGATATGGATAGACCTATCTATTGCTAATGCATTAGTAAAGTTTAAAAAATATCCATCGAGGGATTTTTGAAATATTGCCAAATTTGTGATTAAAACATACAAAATTATATTTTTTGTAATCAAATTCAGGCTTTGCCATCAAATAACGTGAAAACTAGCAATACCGTAATTTTTGATTATGACTGATATGGATAGACCTATATATTGCTAATGCATTAGCAAAATTTTAAAAATAGCCATCGAGGGATTTTCGAAATATTGCCAAATGTGTGGTTAAAACATACAAACTTATATTTTTTGTAATCAAATTCTGGCTTTGGCATTAAATAACGTGAAAACTAGCAATACCGTAAAATTTGATTATGACTGATATGGATAGACCTATTTATTGCTAATGCATTCGCAAAGTTTGAGAAATATCTATCGAGGGATTTTTGAAATATTGCCAAATTTGTGATTAAAACATATAAAACTATATTTTTTGTAATGAAATTCTGGCTTTGGTATTAAATAACATGAAAACTAGCAATACCGTAATTTTTTATTATGACTGATATGGATAGACCTATCTATTGCTAATGCATCAGCAAAGATTGAAAAATATCCATCGAGGGATTTTTGAAATATTACCAAATTTGTGGTTGAAACATACAAAATTATATTTTTTGTAATCAAATTCTGGCTTTAGCATTAAATAACGTGAAAACTAGAAATACCGTAATTTTTTATTATGACTGATATGGATAGACCTATATATTGCTAATGCACTAGCAAAGTTTAAAAAATATCCATCGAGGGATTTTTGAAATATTGCCAAATTTGTGGTTGAAACATACAAAATTATATTTTTTGTAATCAAATTCAGGCTTTAGCATTAAATAACGTGAAAACTAGCAATACCGTAATTTTTGATTATGACTGATATGTAATGCATTAGCAAAGTTTGAAAAATATTCTTTGAAGTATTTTAGAAATATTTACAAATTGCTGGTTAAATAATTGTATATATCTTATAAAATTCTGACTTTGACATTAAGTAACATGAAAACTAGCAATACCGTCATTTTTTATTATGACTTCCATGGATACACCTATATATTTCGAATGCATTAGCAAAGTTTGAAAAATATCTATCGAGGGATTTTTGAAATATTGCCAAATTTGTGATTGATCCATAGAAAATTATATTTTTTGTAATCAAATTCTGGCTTTGGCATTAAATAACGTGAAAACTAACAATACCGTAATTTTGTATTATGACTGATATAGATAGACCTATATATTGCTAATCCATTCGCAAAGTTTGAAAAGTATCTAACGAGGGATTTTTGAAATATTACCAAATTTGTGGTTGAAACATACAAAATTATATTTTTTGTAATCAAATTCTGGCTTTGGCATTAAATAACGTGAAAACTAGCAATACCGTATTTTTTTATTATGACTGATATGGATAGACCTATATATTGCTAATGCACTAGTAAAGTTTGAAAAATATCCATCGAGGGATTTTCGAAATATTACCAAATTTGTGGTTAAAACATACAAAATTATATTTTTTGTAATCAAATTCTGGCTTTGGCATTAAATAACGTGAAAACTAGCAATACCGTAATTTTTGATTATGACTGATATAGAGAGACCTATATATTGCTAATGCATTCGCTAAGTGTGAAAAATATCCATCGAGGGATTTTTGAAATATTGCCAAATGTGTGGTTAAAACATACAAAATTGTATTTTTTGTAATCAAATTCTGGCTTTGGCATTAAATAACCCGAAAACTAGCAATACCGTATTTTTTTATTATGACTGATATGGATAGACCTATCTATTGCTAATGCACTAGCAAAGTTTGAAAAATATCCATCGAGGGATTTTCGAAATATTGCCAAATTTGTGGTTGAAACATATAAAATTATATTTTTTTAATCAAATTCTGGCTTTGGCATTAAATAACACGAAAACTAGCAATACCATATTTTTTATAATGACTGATATAAATAGACTTATCTATTGCTAATACACTAGCAAAGTTTGAAAAATATCCATCGAGGGATTTTCGAAATATTGCCAAATTTGTGGTTGAAACATACAAAATTATATTTTTTATAATCAAATTCTGGCTTTGGCATTAAATAACACTTAAACTAACAATACCGTAATTTTGTATTAAGACTGATATGGATAGACCTATCTATTGCTAATGCACTAGCAAAGTTTGAAAAATATCCATCGAGGGATTTTTGAAATATTGCCAAATTTGTGGTTGAAACATACAAAATTATATTTTTTTAATCAAATTCTGGCTTTGGTATTAAATAACACGAAAACTAGCAATACCATATGTTTTATAATGACTGATATAAATAGACTTATCTATTGCTAATGCGCTAGCAAAGTTTGAAAAATATCCATCGAGAGATTTTTGAAATATTGCCAAATTTGCGGTTGAAACATACAAAATTATATTTTTTGTAATCAAATTCTGGCTTTGGCATTAAATAACACTTAAACTAACAATACCGTAATTTTGTATTAAGACTGATATGGATAGACCTATCTATTGCTAATGCACTAGCAAAGTTTGAAAAATATCCATCGAGGGATTTTTGAAATATTGCCAAATTTGTGGTTGAAACATACAAAATTATATTTTTTATAATCAAATTCTGACTTTAGCATTAAATAACACGAAAACTAACAATACCGTAATTTTGTATTATGACTGATATGGATAGACCTATCTATTGCTAATGCATTAGCAAAGTTTGAAAAATATCCTTCGAATTATTTTAGAAACATTTACAAATTGTTAGTTAAATAATTGTATATAGGGCAACTCCTCATCCGCCACAGTTTTGCTGTAATTTATGTTAGTACATACCCAACTTATGCGTTTTTGAAGTCAATACTGCTATGTTTCCATGAATTTATTTACAAAGAAATTGTCAAATTCCAGTCTTATTTGTTTACGAGATCTTTAATAACTAACTTTTGTCTAATAGAGCTTCGTATTAAGACTCAAAGAACTGTCTGCAATTTATAGACGCACTTTTTGTTGTGGGGAAAACTTTGTATCGGAGAGATGTTAATCATTATTGTTTAACATCGCGAATTTAACTAATTGTTGGTGAGCAGACTTGTAAAACTCTGCAACAAGCATGTCCAATCAGATTGTAAGGTGAATTTTTGGAAACCGGTTGGGGGCGGTGAAATAAAGTGCCCTTTGTACCTAGGTCATTTATGATAGATTTGAGCGTTTATTAGCATCCCGCTGTTTTTATAATTTGTTATTTATGTTGATTTGATGTATGTGCGACTTTTAATAGTATATAATCTACCTATTATTACTTTTATTAGGATGCTACACGAAATAATAATCCATGTCATTAAAAATCACACATAACAACATTTACTAAGATTACTGCAATAAATTTTAACTTTATTACCATAAACTTAGCTTTAATTTATTATTATTATTTACTTAATTCTATTTTTACACACTGCTTATTACTCAGATATTATTATACATAATATGTTTTTTTTTAATTTTTACTTTTTCATGTTGTTTCTTGACTCTAAAGTTAAGGTCGTTTTAGACCAAACAATTTCTTGACTCAAAAGTTAGTCAAGATGCGAGACAATCTAAATTGTCTCGTATCATACAGCAACTTATTTGTAATATTGAATTGGATGGTAGATCGAATGGAAAAATATAACGCGTTCTATTGGTCAAAGACACATTGTATGGGAGGATGATATATGAATTCATTTATTGAACAACTTTTGAGCTAAGAAATTGTCTTGTCTAAAACGACCTTTAGCTTCTATTTATTATTATTATTATTAATTTAATTCTATTTTTACACATTGCTTATAACTCAGATATTATTATATATAATATGATTTTTTAAATTTTTACTTTTTCATATAGTAATTGCTTAGCAAATATTGTCTATGTTTATTCTCTCATAGCTTCATTTTCAAAATATGTATCTAAAATCAGCCCGACCGAATCAAAGATACATCTTTCTTCTTCAAAATAATACCTAATTTTTAATTTTATTCTAATTATTAACTTCACTACGCTTGCTACCATAAGACTACTTTTTCCGTTAATTTCGCCCGATGATGGAACGCTCTTCAAGCTTAAAATTTTTTTATGCCATAATGTGGTTTATTCATTTCGTTATATGTTAAATCTTACGAGTCGTTCGTTAACTATACAACCATTCCAATTTCATCATGTCTCTTCTATATATATATATATATAGAAAATGTTGAAATATATAGGTATAAATGTAAATATTAAAAAAAATATATATTAAAAAATATAACATAATATAACAATAAATAATAAAATAATATAATATATATATATATATATATATATATATATATATATATATATATTATATTATTTTATTATTTATTGTTATATTATGTTATATTTTTTTTAATATTTATATTTATACCTATATATTTCAACATTTTACATATTATTGTTGTTGTTCTGTAATTGGATTTTTCTTTCCGTAGGACAATAAAGCTTATTATTATTATTATTAATACGGTTGAATTACAATAAAACTTTGTATCGTCTGAAGTCATAAAAACGTATTTGGTGCTCATCCAAGAGGATGTGCTGTTTGTAAACAGATTGTTATGTGTGGGATTACAATTTCATTTCGAAAACAAACCCGAACACCGTGTTTATTTATTGAACACGTGACAAACTCCATTTTTGGAGGCAACGATAATTGGTTTGTGGACTGAGAGGTACAGTCGTTATGTATGTATGTTTAAATTAAGCAGGGTTGTAAAATATGGGCAATTTATTTAGAGAATTTAAATAAATTCTCAAGGATTTTATTACATTGTAACGTTGTATGTTCGAAACTGGAAACTTATGATTCACTTTAATAAAGATATGAATCCATCCCAATCAAACCCGCCCCTGTGAGCATTACCTAATCTTGTTCAATTTCACACCTCGTTACCCAATTAGCCGTAAATGTGACCGAATTCGACGCTCTCAAGCGAGAAAAATCAGTATTGCCTTCAGGCTAAAAAAAGATGTTTATTCGTGCAAATTGGCGTTCATTCCGTCTGAAGGCCGCGCGCTGCTATTAGATAAATAAGCCATGCTGGCAAAACGATTTGTGAAGATGAAATTACAGTGGACAATGTGTTTTACTCGGAATTGCACGCGTAACATGGCTCGCATTCGTAATGGAGTTCTAGGTTACTGTGATAATTATTTTTAAGTAATCTGCAATTCCTAATTGGCTAGACACCTGAAATTTTACAGATTTGTAGAGTTTATAACTGTGTTACCTCTATAATGCGCTCTAGATATTTATATACATAAAAAAAATGGTTTTTACCACAAATAATTAATCCTAATAGGTATAATATTAGGATTAAATATTTGGGGTAATAAACATCTTTTTTATATATAAATATCTAAAACGCATTATAGCAATAATCAATTTGTTATTATTTTCACCGAAAAATGTTCCTCTATAATATGTTTTAGATATTTATATATATATATATATATATATATATATATATATATATATATTATATATATTTCAGGTGTATAGCCAGTTAGGAATTGCAGATTACTTAAAAATAATATATATATATATATATATATATATATATATATATATATGTTGTAATGTTATATCTGCAAGTTCAAAACTGAAACGGATTTGCTCGTTTATACCCGTGTTTAAATTTGTATCATATTGTCCAACACCCACACACTATTTATTCCACCGATTACATAAATTAGTTGCTTCCTCTCGCGAAATTCTATCTCATTACATCGCCGATTATGGTTCGCAACTCTAATGAGAGCGCGTGTTTATATACGGCACTCCTTATCTGATTTTAAGGATGTTTATTATCGCCCGAATCAGGCAATTTTGATCATGTGCCCCAGCAAAAGGAGTGTTGCTGTTATTATTTGCTCAATTGGGGACGTAAATAATAATTCAAGGCTGCAAGAGCTATAAGGAAAATTACATATGGTACAGGAAATTTCTCTAATTGACGTATGAAATATGAATGCATTAACGTATGAATAAATGTACTTATCTCACATTGGGAAACAGTCACCTTATAGTCTTTGTGTTGTATGTTTATTAGTTAAATGTGGGCTTTCGAGGTGTTCATGGTAGTAATTTTCATTATAATAATGCAGTTTTTATTTATTGATCCCGTATATTAATTATATTAATCAATATATAATTTAAAAAATTATAGTATACGATTTTTTTCACCTGAAATTATTTTCAAATATCTCGAAAAATACGCACTTTACGTAAAAATAGTTAGTAATCAAAATTTAATTGTCCGAGTGGGAATTACATTGGTTTTAAAATTAGTTCCCCACCCCCAGGGCCTAAGTGTGTAAAATCTTAAACTGAAACCCCCCATTTTTTTATTACGTATTCGTATTCTATGGCTAAAATTACAAAGAATGTATCTGAATATTTTAATTAATTTATAATTAATATAAATTAATTAAAATATTCAGATAGATAGCGATGTAATCGACAAAATTAAATTTTGAAGTTTTTTTTTCTTAAAAAATATAAGTGTGAATCCACATCTTCGTAATTTTTTCATAATTTTGAGTATGGCCTTCGACTTCAATACACTTATTAATCCGTAATTCAAATTACTGTACACAATTGAGAAGTGTGTCTTTTCGAATTTCGGCACCTACTTGATTTAGGCCCCATTCTCCCACCTTAAATTGTAATTACAATTACCTTATCTATTGCAATTAAGAAAAAACAAATTCAGTTACAAGTACAATAAACAATATACATAAATATTAAAGAAAAGACATCTAAACAATGAATGTGAGGGTATAAACGTAGAATGGATGGGTGATTACAGAAAGATGAGTGAATGGTTAGGAGAGGATGGAAACCTGCAAAAGGCTAGCATAGGTGAGAGAATAGTATAAGGGATGAGGATTATATTAGGATTAGGAGAGGATGGAAACCTGAAAAAGGCTAGTATAGGCGAGGGAATAGCATAATGGATGAGGATTATATTAGGATTAGGAGAGGATGGAAACCTGCAAAAGGCTAGCATAGGTGAGGGAATAGTATAAGGGATGAGGATTATATTAGGATTACGAGAGAATGGAAACCTGCAAAAGGTTAGCATGGGTGAGGAATAGTAAAAGGGATGAGGATTATATTTTTATTTCTTAAGATACTGTGATTGTCTATACCAGATAAAGGTTTATTTTTAGTTTACATTGTTAAATTTACACCAAATCATGCATTAGAACCCAAAAAATTGTTATTAGTTAGCTACACATACCCAGGAAGCGACTCCTCATCCTGCAATACCTCCGGTTATCCATAGTCCCGACGAGCAGGGGCAATTTAACCGTAACGAACACCATGTCTGCTCGCTTCACATGTTCGTCACACATGCAAAAGTATCGCCGCCACAATAACTAATTAAGTGGCACACCTTAATGTATGTATTGTTTTTTTGTTGTATAATTCACATCAGTGAGTGGTTAGTTCGACCTTTTACTAAGATGAGTTAGTTAGTTCACACACAAATACACACCGGCCAGAATCTACAAGCGCACTGCGTATTAAACAAATTACACATGTTGTTAATTATGCCATGAAAGAGGATTCAACGTGAGATTAATAATTGTAAGAATATACATATATACACAACATATTATTTCTCGGCCTGATTTTTTTTATTTGCTTGTCGCCACAAAAATCGGTATAGTTTTACCAGATGTTTTTAATTAATTAACTAAGCTATACAAAAAAAATAAAAAAAAAGATTTATTTATGATATTATTTTACATTCTATATTTAATTAGACTCAATACCATCATTTTTGTTTGTTATTTTCACCCAAATATAAGGTTTTTATTGTACGAACTGTTTTAAATTATTCGACTGAGTTATAAAAAATAATAAAAAATCAAAGATTTAAGATATTTAAATTTATGATATTATTTTACATTTTATATTCAATTGAGCTGAAAATCACCAATTTTTTGATAATTTTCGCCCAAAAATAAATTCAGCAAGACGGTTTTTATTGTACGAGGTGTTTTTAATTATTCGACTGAGTTATAAAAAATGATAAAAATTTAAAGATTTAAGAAATTTAAATTTTTGATATTATTTTACATTCTATATTTAATTTAGTTCAATATAAGCTATTTTTGGATAATTTTCACCCAAGAATAAAGTCTGTATGAAGGTTTTTATTGTACGAGCTGTTTTTAATGAATCGACTAAGTTATAAAAAATTATAAAAAATCAAAGACTTAAGATATTTAAATTTATGATATTGTTTTACATTCTGTAATTAATTGGGCTCAAAATAAACCGTTTTTTTGATCATTTTTGCCCAAAAATAAAGTCAGCAGGAAGGTTTTAATTGTACGAGCTGTTTAAATTAAACGACTGAGTTATAAAAAATGATAAAAATTTAAAGATTTAAGAAATTTAAATTTTTGATATTATTTTACATTCTATATTTAATTTAGTTCAATATAAGCTATTTTTGGATAATGTTCACCCAAGAATAAAGTCTGTATGAAGGTTTTTATTGTACGAGCTGTTTTTAATGAATCGACTAAGTTATAAAAAATTATAAAAATCAAAGATTTAAGAAATTTAAATTTTTGATATTATTTTATATTATATATTTAATTGGGCTCAATATAAGCCGTTTTTTTTTTAATTTTGACCCACAAATAAAGTCTGCAGGAAGGTTTTTATTATTGTACGAGCTGTTTTCAATTAAACGACTGAGTTATAAAAAATGATAATAATTCAAATATTTACCGAATTTAAATGTTTGATATTATTTTACATTCTATATTTAATTGGGATCAAAATAAATCGATTTTGGATTAATTTCACTCAAAAATAAAGTCTGCATCACGGTTTTTATTATACGAGATGTTTTAAATTAAACGACTGAGTTTAAATGATATAAATTTAAGACTTTTTTAAGAAATTTAAATTTATATTATTTTACATTCTATAGTCAATTGGGTTCAAAATAAACCTTTTTTTTATAATAAAAATAAAAATAAAAATAAAATAAATAATAAATTTTTTAAATTTTTATTTAAGAGTGCATGTATATAAATATTAAAAAATAGTAGTAGTAGTATCATTACTGTTCAATTTTGTTACACATTTCCATTGTAAATTTTTAATAGTTATTCACATGATTTTAATGAAATAAGGACTTATTTGTATTAACATTTTATTTATTTTATACATTTAAAATTAATGTATACATATTTTGAATGTTTTATTTATTTTTTTATCTCAGCTTTACACACGTTTTATTAAACTTTTAATCGTCACATCGCCTGCTGCAAACATTTTGCCTTTTCATTCGCTAATTATGTCTAAAAATATTTTAATAAGGTCGACCCCTGACGTGTGAATTTTAAATAAATAATTCTGTTGCTATAATTCATGTTGCGAGCGCTTATCGCCCGTGCGGAAGTTATTGTTGGGCAACTCGTATTATTTCTGTACGGGAAACTCTTGAATTATTAATATTCGGATCGTTATGGGACTACTGATTTATATTCACGCGCACAGTTGAGGGCCTGGCGAAGAATACGGTTCGTTGTAATGAATGGCAGGCGCGTGTTTGCAACCAAGTTTGGGACAGGACATTGTATAAAAAAAGTAGTATTTCAGCAATGCTGTCGGCTAAAATGTTTATTGACGGGTATACGTCGCGTGTATAGACTAACCAGCTGTATAATTTTCAATAAAAAATAAATAAACCTGAAATTTGTATATGAAAAATGTCAGTAGATAATTTTTAATTACAAAAAAAAACTTATTTATTCATTTCTTTTACTAATAAAATTCCTCTGTAATACTAACATGTTTAAAGAGGTAAAATATGAAATTTAAATGACAAAAATTCAAAGATTTAAGATATTTAAATGTATGATAATATTTTACATTATATAGTTAATTGGGCTCAAAATAAATTTTTTTTGTTGATAATTTTCACCCAAAAATAAAGTCTGCAGCAAGGTTTTTAATAAAAACTTGTACAATGTACTTGTACAATGTACGAGATGTTTCAATTTAATCGAGTCGAGTTATAAAAAATGATACAAAATCAAAGATTATTAAAATTTAAATTTATGATATTATTTTACATTCTATATATAATTGCACTCAAAATAAACCACTTTTTGATAATGTTTGCCCAAAAATAAAGTCTGCAGAAAGGTTTTTAGTGTAGGAGCTCTTTTAAATTAATCTACTGAGTTATAAAAATTATAAAAAATCAAAGATTAAAGAAATTTACATTTTTGATATTATTTTACATTCTACATTTAATTGGGTTCAAAATAAACTGTTTTTTGATAATATTTGTCCAAAAATAAAGTCTGCAGGAAGGTTTTTCTTGTACGAGCTGTTTTTAATTAAACGACTAAATTATAAAAATGATAAAAAATCAAAGATTCAAGAAATTTAAATTTTTGATATTATTTTACATTCTATATTTAATTGGGATCAAAATAAGTCGTTTTTTGATTATTTTTACCTAACAATAAGGTTTGCATGAAGGTTTCTATTGTACGACCTTTTTTTAATTAATCGATATAGTTATAAAAAATTATAAAAAATCAATGATTTAAGATATATAAATTTATGATATTATTTTACATTCTATATTTAATTGGGCTCAAAATAAACCGTTTTTCGATAATTTTTGCCCAAAAATAAAGTCTGCAGGAAGGTTTTTATTGTACGAGCTGTTTATAATTATTCGACTGAGTTATAAAAAATGATAAAATATCAAAGATGTAAGACATTTAAATGTTTGATATTATTTTACATTCTATATTTAATAGGGATGAAAATAAGTAATTTTCTTATAATTTTCACACAAAAATAAAGACTGGATGAAGGTTTTTATTTTACGAGCTGTTTTTAATTTATCGACTGAGTTATAAAAAATGATAAAAAATCAAAGATTTAAAAATTATGAATTTTGTATATTATTTTACATTCTATATTTTTTAACGTGCTATATTTAATTGGGCTCAATAGAAGCCTTTTTCTTTAAATATTCATCCAAAAATAAAGTTCGCAGGAAGATTTATATTGAACGAGATGTTTTAAATTACACAACTGAGCTATAAAAAATAATAAAAATTCAAAGATTTAAGAAATAAAAACTTATGATATTATTGTACATTCTATATTTAAATGGGCCCAAAATAAATCACTTTTTGATCATTTTTGCCTAAAAAGAAAGTCTGCAGAAAGGTTTTTATTATACGAGCTGTTGTAATCTAATTGTTTTTATAACTCAGTCGTTTAAAAAATTATAAAAATTCAAAGATGTAAGAAATTTAAAATTTTAGTATTATTTTACATTCTATATTTAATTAGAATCAAAATAAGTAATTTTCTGGTAATTTTCACCCAAAAATAAGGTTAGCATGAAGGTTTTTCTTGTACGACCTGTTTTTAATTAATCGACTGAGTTATGAAAAATGATTAAAAAAAATCGAAGATTTAAGATATGATAATAGTTTACATTCTATAGTCAATTGGACTAAACATTAACTATTTTTTGATAATTTTTGCCCAAACATAAAGTCTGCAGTAATGTTTTTATTCTACGAGCTGTTTTAAAATATTCGACTGAGTTATAAAAAATTATAAAAATTTAAAGATTTAAGAAATTTAAATCTTTGATATTATTTTACATTATATATTCAATTTGGCCCAATTTCTCCCAAAAATAAATTCTGCAGGAAGGTTTTTGTATTTGTACGAGTTGTTTTTAATTATTCGACTGTGTTATAAAAAATGATAAATAAATCAAAGATTTAAGATATTTAAATTTATGATATTATTTTACATTCTATATTTAATTGGGCTGAAAATAAACAATTTTTTGATAATTTTCGCCCTAACATAAAGTCAGCAGGAATGTTTTAATTGTACGAGCTGTTTTAAATTAATTCACCGAGTTATAAAAAATTAAAGATTTCAGAAATTTAAATTTATGATATTATTTTACATTTTATATTCAATTGGGCACAAAATAAACCATTTTTTGATCATATTCGCCCAAAAATAAAATCAGCAGGACGGTTTTTTATTGTACGAGCTGTATTAAATTATTCGTCGAGTTATAAAACATTATAAAAATTCAAAGATTTAAGAAATTTAAGTCTTTGATATTATTTTACATTCTATATTCAATTGGGCTTAAAATAAACTATTTTTTGATAATTTTTACCCAAAATTAATGTCTGCAGGAAGGTTTTTATTGTACGAGTTGTTTTAAATTAATCGACTGAATTATAAAAAATGATAAAAAATCGATTATTTAAGATATTTACATTTGTGATATTATATTACATTCTGTAATTAATTGGGCTCAAAATAAACTGTTTTTTGGAAAATTTTGCCCAAAAATACAGTCCGCAGGAAGGTTTTAATTGTACGAGCTGTTTTAAATTAATTGACTGAGTTTTAAAAAATGATTAAAAAAAAATAAAGGTTTTCAGAAATTTGAATTTATGATATTATTTTACATTCTATATTCAATTTGGCTCAAAATAAACCATTTTTTGATCATTTTCGCCCAAAAATAAAATCAGCAGGAAAGTTTTTATTGTACGAGCTGTTTTAAATTAATCCACTGAATTATTAAAAATGATTAAAAAAATGAAAGGTTTAAGAAATTTAAATTTATGATATTATTTTACATTCTATATTTAATTAGGATCAAAATAAATAGTTTTTTTGAAAATTTTCACCCAAAAATAAAGTTTGCATGTAGGTTTTTATTGTACGACTTGTTTTTAATTAATCGACTGAGTTATGAAAAATGGTAAAAAAACAAAGATTTAAGATATTTAAATGTATGATATTATTTTACATTCTGTAGTCAATTGGGCTCAAAATAAACTATTTTTTTGATAATATACACCCAAAATTAATGTCTGCAGGAAGGTTTTTGTTGTACGAGCTGTTTTAAATTAAACGACTCAGTTATAAATAATTATTAAAATTCAAAGATTTAAGAAATTTAACTCCTTGATACTATTTTACATTCTATATTCAATTGAGCTAAAAATAAACAATTTTTTTATAATTATCGTCCAAAAATAAAGTCAGCAAGACGGTCTTTATTGTACGAGCTGTTTTTAATTAATCGACTGAGTTATAAAAAATTATAAAAAATCGATTATTTAAGATATTTAAATTTATGATATTATATTACATTCTGTAATTAATTGTGCTCAAAATTAACCGTGGTTTGAAAAATTTTGCCCAAAAATAAAGTCCGCAGGAAGGTTTTTATTGTGCGAGCTGTTTTAAATTAATCCACTGAATTATTAAAAATGATTAAAAAAATCAAAGGTTTAAGAAATTGAAATTTATTATATTATATTACATTCTATTAATTGAGCTCAAAATAAACCAGTTTTTGATAATTTTTGCCCAAAAATAAAGTCAGCAGGAAGGTTTTAATTGTACGAGCTGTTTTAAATTAATCGACTGAGCTATAAAAAATTATAAAAAAATCAAAGGTTTAAGAAATTTAAATTTATGATACTATTTTATATTCTATATTTAATTAGGCTCTAAATAAACTAATTTTCGATCATTTTTGCCCAAAAATAAAGTCCGCAGGATTTTTTGGAGTTATAAAAAATGATATAAATTCAAAGATTCAAAGAAAATTTAATTTTTGATATTATTTTACATTCTATATTTAATTAGGATAAAAATAAGTAATTTTCTGATAATTTTCACCCAAAAATAAAGTCTGTATGTATGTTTTTATTGTACGAGCTGTTTTTAATTAATTAACTGAGTTGTTAAATGTTAAAAAAATAAAAAATCTGAATAGGTCTATTCGGCCTTATGTGGCAATTATACTTTCAATTATTCTATTTTACGAATACAGCACTGCTGAGAAACAAATTATTTGAGTTTAGTTTGAAACACCAGCTAAATCTGGAAGTTAATAAAATGAATGAAATATACCCCAGCGGGTGGGGGTTAGAATACACCCGCTGCCTACTCTGCAGGTCGTAGGAAGCGACCAATGAGTTTATAGATTACTTGCTACGTAATTTGTTGTTTGTGTAAATGTTTATTAATTATTTCTAAAAAAATATTCTATAGTTCTAAGTAAACATATTTTTATGTATGATAAATATGTGTTTACTGTGAGTACTGAGATATATGAAAAACGAAAACATTAAAAATAAGTAAGCGGTTCATTGGTTTTCAATAGATAATTGTTGTTTTTATTTTATTTTTATTGTACTTTATGATATTATTTAACTTTCTATATTCAATTAGGCTAAAAATAAACAATTTTTTTTATCATTTTCGCCCAAAAATAAAGTCTGCAGGAAGGTTTTTATTGTACGAGTATTAAATTAAACGACTGAGTTATAAAAAATTATAAAAATTATTGTACTTATCTTAATTATACCAAAAAGTTTTCTATATAAAAATAAGTAAGATCAATCAACTTTTTTCGCATAAAATTGAGTTATATACAAAAATAATTCTTTTAATTATTATGTTATTGTTCTTATATTAATTAAACCAAAAAATCTTATATATAAAAATAATTCTTTTAATTTGTGTGTTATTGCACTTATATTAAATTAAACCAAAAAATCTTATTTATAAAAATAATTCTTTTAATGTTTGTGTTATTGCACTTATATTAATTAAACCAAAACATCTTATATATAAAAATAATTCTTTTTACTTTTGTGTTATTGCACTTATATTCATTATACCAAAAAAGGTTATCTATATAAAAATAAATACGAACAATAAAATTATTTTCCCATAAAATTGAGTTATATGCTAAAATAATGAATAAATTATAATGTCAACCATAAAATACCAAATAGTAACAATCCATAAAACTCATTAAATTCGACCTGGCCTTTCACATCGCCCGGCGAGCCTCGTATTATCCAAAAAGGGCATAAGGACGCGCATTTTGCGATAGGTCACGGTGACCTTTAGTGGCAGGATTTCTCCCGAATGTGTTGTGTGCTCCCGTTATTTAGGCGGGCCATGCAAATTGAAGCCTGCTTTCCGGGAAACTTTGCAGTCTCCAGCGGCTGCGGTAAATTATTCGATATCACCGGCGGGGGAGATTGATGCGAGTCGGGGGCCGGTGGGCGGCGAGCATATTAATCGACCGACTAAAACGTCCGCCGCTATTGTGGGTAATTATAATTGATGGGCGTAGGAATGAAAATAATGAGCGACTGTTTGGATTAATTAATAAAATTCTGTAATGGAAGATACCATGGGAGGTATGGTATGAAATAATACACACGAGATGTAATCGACTGACTATGTGGAATTAATCTTGCTGCTGTTTCATATACAAAGAAGGTTTGGCTCATATGTTGCATACTTAGATTGACTCGTATATATATGAATAATTACAAAAGTCAGGCGAGAATTCTGAGTAATTTTTGCAAAAATTATGGATAAAGGTTTTATCGAATTTATTTCATACTTTAGGGACAACCTGTATATAACAACTAAGTGAAATGTCCACTGGCAGATGATTTTTCAAGTATTTTGTCACCAAAAATGATTTTCGGTGAATTTATTCCATACTTTAGGGACATGGTATATATCAACTAGGTGAAATGTCCGCTGGCAGATAATTTTTTTAAGTATTTTGTCACCAAAAATTAATTTTCGGTGAAAATTGCAGCTTGCAATTATTTGTTAATACCGTTAAGTCGTAAAAACTGAAAGGGAAATGAAGGAAACGGTTTGGATCATTTATTTCATTTTCCTTTCAGTTTTGACGGTATTATATAAATAACTGTAAGCTAAAATTTAAAAAAAATGTCACCAAAAATTAATTTTCGGTGACAAAATACTTAAAAGAGCATCTGCCAGTGGACATTTCATTATACAAATAATTGTAAGCTGCAGTATAAAAAAATATAGCAAGCTACAAGTAAACTTAAACAAAACAATGGTAGTAATTTTCAAAAAAACAAAGGTAGAAAAAAGTCAAAATGTATGCGGGGGAAGGAAATACAATTATTATTGATTTTATGTAAATAAAAAAGCGGATACGATGAAAATAGTCAACATAGTTTATGAAAAAAAAAACATGTATTTATAGAAGAGCATAACTTATTAAGATTACGACACTCGCACATAAATATTTTCACTAATCCTCTACATCGTAATTACCTCAATACTGAAAAACGTGCATTAAATCGCCATAAATTATCACCAATGCCCCTCAGAAATTATACTGAAGAAAACGATTAAATATGCAACATCAATTTACATATTATGCGTGCCTAGCTTTATCCGCAGCCCATCTAAAGCGATTTTCCATTAGCCTGCACCTTGGGCGCGCGAACAGTAAATTATAATTCCGTTAAAATAAATGTAAAATAAAAAGTTAAGCGGAAAATAATGCAACACAATAGTAGTGTAAAAACGGTGTTTGTTACGCAACGTAATAACGCGGTGACTAAAGGTTGGTTGGTTGCATCAGTTTGGCGGTTGCAAAGTCGTGAGTCATATTTTTTTTGGACGATTATAATCGGGCATGGAGACGAGATTAATATCTTGTATTATTCAAATTATTTAGTGAAGAGTTTACTAAAAACGAATGGTACTTTTATTTTACTCACACAAAGTATGAAAATAATTAAATATGTATGGTTTCAATAGTAAAATCAATATCACATTATATAAAAGTTGTTTTAAAGTTTATTTATCACTGTAAAATTTCGATCAACCCTGCTCCAACAAATAAAGTATAATAAATCCAATAAACTCGTTTGAGAGTCGTAAAATAAAACTTTGCGAAGACACTCGATATCGCATTACCGATAAACTTCCCAAGTTTTGTTTGCAAATGCGAAACAAATCACTGGACTGGAGATACGAAGTAAATATGTAAAAGGTGTTAAATTGGCCGCAGTCACGCCCGCTGCATGCATTATTCAGTCGGATTTAAATTTCAAATTCCGATTCGACTCGAAGCGCGCATCAATTTTTCCGCAAAACGCGATAAACACGGGGCTTTTCAATAGAATCGAGCCGTTTGTGTATCTTGTAAAACCGCCCATGTGTTTGTGAGATTCTACGATAAAAGAATTAAAAATTATAGAACAAAAATATTTAATACTGAATTCTTTGAAAACCCCACCTTTAAATCTGTTACACAATACTCAACGTAATTTTATCTAATTGTCCATCCTGTAGTTGAGTTGAAAAGTCTATTTATAAAACACTTAATCATCTTTACAAGACAACAATAGCAAACATCAGAGCAGTAAGTGGCTACTGAATGGCAGCAGCTAATAAAAATTAATGCCGGCGCATTCGATTTTCACTTTAATTGAGTTATTACGATACGCTCCCAATGCGAAAGCACTGACGGCGGACACGTGAGGTAAATACAAAATGCGCATGTAAACACGGAAGTGAGAAAGAAACCCGCAGTTTACAGCAGTGGCGTCCAAAGATACTAACGCCCGGTTTCTCCAACGAATCGTAACTAGTTTAAAGGTCGTTTTAGACACGACAATTTCTTGACTCAAAAGTTAGTCAATATGCGAGACAATCTAAATTATCTCGTATCATACAGAAAATTATTTGAAATATTGAATTGGATGGTAGATCGAATGGACAAATATAACGCGTTCTATTCCTCAAGGACAAATTGTATAGCAGGAGGATATATGAATTCATTTCTTGAACAACTTTTGAGCTAAGAAATTGTCTTGTCTAAAACGACCTTAAGATCGTCTTAATAAGATCGTCTTAAAGCGTTGTATCAAGCAAAAATCGGATCTTAAAACGTTAAGACGGTCTTACATTGTAAGACTAAGTAAGATCTACGTATGTTTGCTGCAACAGAATAAAAGCTTATATAAGACGAGCTTATATAAGACGAGCTTTAAGATTCGTTGGAGAAACCGGTCGTAATACTATAAGAAACAGACTATATATAGTAGATAACTACAGAATTTGCAAACAAAATTTATATTGTAATTTTTAAAAATAAATTGTTTGGCTGTTTAAAATCATGTAGTGTAATATATCAACAAATTAGATTAGATTATGTATAACACGTTCTGTATGAAGTATGTTAATAAAAATTTAACATACTTCTTATAGAACGTGTTATACGTAATCTAATCACAAAAATAGCCTTCAAACGAGAATAATATATTTATGACCAACTGTCAGCATAAGAAGTCTTAATTAACACCATCTGCAGATGTCAGCTCCATCTCAATTTATGTTGTGGGATATCTCACAACAGAACGAAACGCATTCCGTATAACGCACTCATAATTTATCTTGCATTCCCAGCAATCGCTTTATCATTCACACCGATTTAATCGCTACATATATTTTGGTGGGTTGCCCGTAAATTGTCCGATTCTACATAAGGTTGCCATATGTGGCAGGCCCTCCATAACAATGCAGAACCGTTCTTCGGCTTCCAAACGTGACGTTTTTTTGCTGTTGTGTGACACCGATAATAATTCAATTAAGTGTGCGCGAGGTCTCCGGTCAACTGGATGATGGCGGTGTATTGAATTGGATCGGCCTCGAAATTAATTAATATGATGTGTATGTGTTTCATAACTTCATTTTTCATATTTCCATCATGTTTTTTTTATATTCAACGTGGCTATAAATTTTCAGTCCGTTCTTACAGCCCTAATTTTTTTGCGATTTTCCAATTAAGACTGGGATTACGTCATATGAAAATATATATTATTTAGTTCTTTTAGCACCCATTGGAGCATTGGGCACCCAACAGTGTGTTTCTAGACACTTTTTCCTAAGGTTCCCAACCATATATATATATAATTTAAATTTTAAATTACTTATTTTTTTGGACTGCTTCTTTTCATTTTGTTTTGTCTTTTTCCTCAATTTTTATTTCATTCCATGTTTTACGTATTTTTGAAAGTATAAAAGATATTTAACCATCTCTCCAAGAATGGTTTAGGTGCATTTTTAACGAAAGCAGTCCCGATTAGGGTTTGCTAGAAATCTGTCGCAGGAAACCTTTGAGATTTATCGATTTACCTTTTCAAATAAAAAAATTGCGAACTTAAAACCAGAAGCAGGAGCACATTACATTTCGCAGTACGGAGTTTAAAATAATTATACAAGAGATGTTTACTCTTGTATAATTATTTTAAACTCCGTACTGCGAAATGTAATGTGCTCTGACAACATTAGATTTTTTTGTAAAGAAAATACAGCTTTCAATTTAAGTAAATTATAGTACATAAAAGCAGTAGAAATTTATTAAGTATTGTTATTATTCATATAAGTGTTTTATGGGGTCATAAAACGTATACAGCGTAAATATGCAAGGCGATCAAATTCCATTGTCACCATACGCTTCTTGAACGACAATTTACTTTCTCCGAAATAAGAAATTTGGAACATGAACATGAATAATAGTTACTTAAAATTAATATCCATAAAGACCATAATGGTTAAAGCTCTATTTTTGTTTTTACTCTCCTATTTATATTTAAATAAAGCATAATATTATGTTGTAATTAGGGGCTGGCTTAATGAGACACATGTCTAGAACCCGGTCACACTTTTTACTTTGATTTTTTTTAAGTTATCTTGTACTCTCACAAGTCATCCACATAAGTAAGATAGTGTGAGAAAGTCCAGAGTGCGTGCTGTAATTTATATTTTATATTTTATTATTGTAAGCAAAATTAAGTATAATAATTTTATAATTTAAAATTGTAAGCGAAAGTAAATCTTAACATTTTCCAGGTATTATGGTAGAAATCAATTTATTATTTATCTTACATTTTGTACAATAGCGAAATATCTCATAAAAGACTTATTATTATTATTATTATGCAAGTGTGATGGATGAAATATTGCATGACTGATAGAGAGTGAATAAAGAAGGAGCGTTGGTTATTTAGCTTGGCGCGGTTCAAATCCAATAATAGTACCTTATATTATTTTATTATTGTTATTGTTTTCAAAATAAATGTAGGGGTATTAACTTTTTAAGCTGATGAACTCATCATTAGCTTTTATATTATGACCAGACAGTTAAATTACACTTTAATTTAGCTTCAAAATGAGGTATTATTTATAAATTTCTGCCTTTTATTAAAATCATGGTGAAAATCATGGTGAAAATATAAACAAAACACAGTTTTATGTTTAAAATAATTGTAATAAATTAAATTTTTGGATTTTGAATATTATGATTCGACAATTAAATTACGCTTTCATTTAGCTTTAAAATGAGCTATTATTTATAAATTTCTGCCTTTTATTAAAATCGTGGTGATAGAAAATTGAAAAATTTATCCCTTTCATTAAAATTATGATGATAGAAAATGTAAACAAAACACATTTGTATTTTTCAAAAAAATTTAATAAATCCAATTTTTGGATTTTGAATATTTTGATGAGATGTTCGAATTACGTATTTATTTAGCTTCAAAATGAGCTATTATTTATAAATTTCTGCCTTTTATTAAAATCGTGGTGATAGAAAATCTAAATAAAACACATTTGTATGTTTACAAAAATTGTAATAAATTCAATTTTTGGATTTTTAATATTATGATTAGACAGCTGAATTACGCATTCATTTAGCTTCAAAATGAGCTATTATTTATTAATTTATCCATTTCATTAAAATCATGGCGATACAAAATGTAAACAAAACAAATGTTGATGTTTAATAAAATTTTAAAAAATCCAATTTTTGGATTATGAATATTAGGACCAGGCAGTTAAATTACGCATTCATTTAGCTTCAAAATGAGCTGTTATGTATTCATTTCTCCTTTTCATAAAAATCATGGTGATAGAAAATATAAACAAAAAAACATTTATATGTTTAAACAAATTGTAATAAATTCAATTTTTGGATTTTGAATATTATGATTATACAATTAAATTACTCTTCCATTTAGCTTCAAAATTAATTATTATTTATTAATTTATCCCGTTCATTAAAATTATGATGATGGAAAATGTAAACAAAACACATTTGTATTTTTCAAGAAAATGTAATAAATCCATTTTTTTGATTTTGAATATTTTGATGAGATGTTCGAATTAAGTATTTATTTAGCTTCCAAATGAGCTATTATTTATAAATGTATGCCTTTTATTAAAATCGTGGTGATAGAAAATGTAAACAAAACACATTTTTATGTTTAAAAAAATTGTAATAAATTCAATTTTTGGATTTTGAATAATATGATTAGACAATAAAATTCCGCGTTCATTTAGCTTCAAAATGAGCTATTATTTATTAATTTATCCCTTTTATTAAAATTATCATGATAGAAAATGTAAACAGAACACATTCGTATATTTAAAACATTGTAATAAATCCAATTTTTGGATTTTGAATATTTTGATTAGATCGTCGAATTACGTATTTATTTAGCTTCCAAGTGAGCTATTATTTATTAATTTCTCCATTTCATTCAAATCGTGGTGATAGAAAATGTAAACACAACACAGTTGTATGTTTAAAAAAATTGTAATAAATTCAATTTTTTGGATTTTGAATATTTTGATTACACAGTCGAACTACGTGTTCATTTAGCTTCCAAATGAGCTATTATTTATTAATGTCTCTCTTTCATTAAAATCTTGGTGATACAAAATGTAAACAAATACATTTTTATGTTTTTAATTGTAATAAATCCTATTTTTGGATTTTGAATATTATGATTAGACAGTTAAATTACGTATTCATTTAGCTTCTAAAAGAGCTATTATTAATTAATTTCTCCCTTTCATTAAAATCGTGGCGATAGCAAATGTAAATCAAACACATTTTTATGTTTAAAAAAACTGTAATAAATCTAATTTTTGGATTTTGAATATTTTGATTAGACAATCGAATTACGCATTCATTTATCTTCAAAATGAGCTATTATTTATTAATTTCTCTCTTTTATTAAAATCGTGGTGATATAAATAGTAAACAAAACATAGCTTTATGTATTAAAAATTGTAATAATTCCAATTCAATGTCCTTCACTGTTCTAATAAAACACATCCAATAATGTACGATATTACGAACTAATTCGTCAAACCAATTACATTACTGGCATCTTATATCTCGTGCCTGTAATAATAACGCTGTGTAAATAATTAAAAAAAAAAATAAGATGTTGACTGTTATTCGGACGTGTAACGGTATGGTGGTACATAGTAATGAACTTAAAGGTTTATTTTTGTATACACGCGCAGGGGCCAGATATTTATGTTCGAGTTTTTACTAGTTATGACTAGATTTTCTCAAGAAAAGAAAAACTTGTTAATTATTGTTACAATGTACTATTTTTTCATATTGAATTTATTTTGTTGGTCTGTAATTGGGTTTACCTGTTGGACAATAAATATTATTATTATTAAAACTAAAAATACGACTATATTAAATAAATATTTAAATTAATTCTAAAAGACTCACCCATAGAAAGATAAAGATCCATCTTCCTGCGAGTGTTTTAGAATTAGTTTAAATATTTATTTAATATAGTCGCATTTTTAGTTTTAATAATAATAATAATAATATTTATTGCCCAACAGATAAACGTAATTGGAGTGCAACAAAATAAAATCAATATGAAAAAATAGTACAGGTAGTCTAAATTCTATTTTGATGTGATTTATTCAAATTTTACTGTATATTTGTTGTTGTGCTGTAAATAGAATATTTTCTGTAGGACAATAAAGGCTATTATTATTATTATTATTATTATTATTAAAGTGATTGCTTTTTAAAGATTACATTTTATTGTTTTTTAGATTCCATAACTTGACGAAGCGAGACCATACAACACGAGGGAAATTAGAAAAACTAATTAAAAAATATAAATGCAATTTTGTACGTTTTATTCAGAAAATTGCAAATATTTTGAAAATCCCTCGATGAATATTTTTCAAACTTCGCCAATAGATTAGCAATATATTAGCTTATCTGGGAAAGTGTTCATAAAAAATTACGTAGTTGCTAGTGTTCATGTTATAAGAGGTTAAAGTCAGTATTACATATAAATGCAATTTTGTATGTTTTATCCGGAAAATTGTAAATATTTTGAAAATTCCTCGATGAATATTTTTCAAACTTCTCTAATACATTAGCAATATTTTAGTATATCTACGAAAGTAATAATCAAAAATTACATGGTTGCTAGTTTTCTTGCTATTAAAGGTCAAAGTCAATATTTCATATAAATACGATTTTGTATGTTTTATTCGGAAAATTATAAATATTTCAAAAATCCCTCGATGAATATTTTTCAAACTTCGCCAATACATTAGCAATATATTAGCTTATCTGGAGAGGTGTTAATCAAAAATTACGTGGTTGCTAGTTTTCATGTTACTAAAGGGCAAAGTCAGTATTCCATATAAATATGTTTTCATTTAGACAATATTTATAAATATATATATATATATATATATATATATATATATATAATTAATGAATATGTAAATAGATCAGCTAAATAAAGATGAAACAGAAGCACAAGTTGAAAGTAAACAAAATAGTTTTAGTTACTTTCGGATAAAATTATCTAGTACCTTCAAATTTTATGAATATTTAGCTGAAAATCGCAATGATTTTATATCACTGGTGTTTGGGCAAAAGGGCTTAAGTCATTATATTTACGAAAGTAATAATAATAATAATAGATTTATTGCCCAACAGAACAAATCCTAATTACAGGACAACAATATAATAAAATTGATTTAAAATATGGTAAAGGTACACAAATAATATGCAAATAACATTTAAAATCCATGAGGAATAAGCTAAAATAAAGTTTTTATGTTTTAACCAAAATTCTGCTCTTTTCTATTGGTACAAACGGCTTGCAAACTTTACATTTCCTGACTTAAGCTCTTTTGCCGAAACACCAGTGATATAAAATCATTGCGATTTTCAGCTAAATATTCATAAAATTTGATGGCACTAGAGAATTTTATCCGAAAGTAACTAAAACTATATATATAGAGTATTTATGTTAAAAAAATATAGTTCTAGTGTTTCCGTGAGTACAATTGAAAGTGATTTTATATTCTCCTCGTAGTCGCGCGCCCATTGTGGGAAACGAAGAAAGTGACAGATGTGACACGGTTGTTCACAGCGAGTTATATTCAGCCATGCACTGATAATCTTTTATGATTATAATCATAACTTCGTACTATTATAAAAGAAAATTGACAAAAATATTATTATGTGGGCTGAATTGACTGACGCTTTCCCATTTTAATCGTGCTCGTTTCGTTTTTTTTTAAATATCTAATAGTATGCTTTAAAAAACATATTAGAATAAACGTGTAGCTTAATTTTTTTATAGAAAATGTGAATGAAAGTCGTATATATGTAATACGAGTATAAGAAATATATTTTCTATGGGTGCGTCCTGAAATTTCATTTGCTCAATTTTATTTTAAATTAAAATGTTTATCATTTTAAACTTCAATCGCGCCGATGATGATCTCGGGGGGTGTGAATGGTGCGATAGAAATAAAAACATTAAGGTCCGCTCAATAAACTCTCATTTCCCGGAAGGCTTATCAATCGCCGGTCGCAGCGGCAACCCACAAGAGAACTGTTTACTATTCGGGCTCTTTTCAGTCAATAAGATGAATGTTATCGGCTTGTCTCTGATGCACTTTGCGGCTGTCTAAACAGTTCAATCGCGGGCGAATGATGGATTTCGAGTGATTTGTTTATTAGTTAACTATTAATGTATTGCATTGCCATTTTTTGGAATAAAGTGTAATTGATTTTATTCAAGTTCAATTGAGACGCGCGTTTTCTAGATCATTTATTTATTGTTACTATAACAATGAATACTTATGGGTTCAATAGCTATTGATAGATTTATAGAACGTTGGTAAATACGGGAGTGATACTCATAATTAACTTTTTTGATTAAATCAATGTGGATGTATTGATTTAAAAAAAAAAAATAATTATGAGTATCAGACTTTTTAGTCCGCATCTACATTTGTGTCGACTAAAGGATGTTTTTCTACAAATATATTATTCAGCAGTAAGAATAAGGACATATACCGATTTTCATACAATCGCGTGAAAATTAAATTTAAAATCGTTGCTATGTTTGAATCATCTCACATCATTGAATTTTCCAGTAAAGCAAATCAATTCAAATTCATCCTACCGTAAATCATTCATATAAAGTTCATTTGTGTGCTTCAGTATGGTTCTTCTTCAGGGGTGCGAAGGTTGCTAAACACAGCATACACCCCTCCTGACCCTATACAGTCGTAAACTGGCCCGTCCAGATGTTCACCATATCGCAGATGTTTCAAATTATAGACTATTCATGGTGTGATAAAACGAATTATACAATTTTACACTATATGTATATTTGTATAGTATTAAAATCTCTGTCGCAACAGATAAATCGGTTAAGTGCCAAATCCACCTAACTTTCCCCTATAAAATCAAATTTTAAAGCCGCATGCGTATGTCTAGGCTATAAACGTACAATAATATACGAAATATACATGTCTCCAAATCCCGTCGTAATCCCCGCATGCATTCCGACCGCTGCCCTCCAAACCGCGCATTTATAACTCTTCAGCAAGACGATGATATACCGCGTGTAATTCCGAAAGCATTGTCCTCGCGGGGACGGTCGCTAATTCGCATGTTGGCGACACAATACGAGAGGCGCCAGACGGATTAATGAAGGCACGCAGCAACAAAAAAAAAAACGCCCGCGGCTTATTTAAATTGAAATTTAGAACGACGCCTTGCACCCCGCGGGCCTGTAATCACGCTGGGAATGTAGAAGAGTCTTTTCACATAGATGTATTACATGTTGGTAATTGTTATTTCCTTGCAGCTATGTGAACGAACGCTCTAAATACGTGGCATTAATTCCAGTCTCGTTACTCGTTTTAATTGCCGAATTATTAAAATTTACGTGTGTTTATTTGCTGATTTTATGGTATAACAATTTTCACATTAAATATAATATAAATATATATATATATATATATATATATATATATATATATATATATATATATATATATATATATATATTGTTAATCAAGTAGCAAAGTTTGAAAAATATACATCGAGGTATTTTTGAAAAATTTACAAAATTGCAATTACAACATACAAAATCATCTATTTATGAAGTACTGACTTTGGCATTAAATATCATCAAAACTAGCAAACCCGTAATTTTTGATTATGACGATAATATATAGATTCATATACTGCTAATGCATTAGCAAAATTTGAAAAATTTCTATCGAGGAATTTTTGAAATATTTAAAAATTTGCGGTTATAACATATAATCGTACTTTTATGAAATGCAGACTTTGTCATTAAATAGCGTGGAAACTAGCAACACCGTAATTTTCGATTATGCGTTTAGTGGATAGGCTAATATATTATTAATGAATTAGAAAATTTTGAAAAAAATCTATCGAGGGATTTTTGAAATATTTATAAATTTGCGGTTCAAACATACAAAATCGTATATTTATAAAATATTTACTTTGTCAATAAATAACGTGAAAACTAGCGACACCGTAATTTTTGATTATAATTTCAATGAATAGATAAATATTGCTAATCAAGTAGCAAAGTTTGAAAAATATACATCGAGGTATTTTTGAAAAATTTACAAAATTGCAATTATATAACATACAAAATTATCTATTTATGAAGTACTGACTTTGGCATTAAATAGCATGAGAACTAGCAAACCCGTAATTTTCGATTATAACATTAGTAGATTTACTGATAAGTTGCTAATACATTACCAAAGTTTGAAAAGTATCCATCGAGGGGTTTTTGAAATATTTACAAATTTGCGGTTATAATATACAAAATCGTAATTTTATAAAGTACTGACTTTAGCATTAAATATCATCAAAACTAGCAAACCCGTAATTTTTGATTATAACGATAATATATAGATTCACATACTGCTAATGCATTAGCAAAATTTGAAAAATTTCTATCAAGGAATTTTTGAAATATTTAAAAATTTGCGGTTATAATATATATATAATCGTACTTTTATGAAATACAGACTTTGTCATTAAATAGCGTGGAAACTAGCAATACCGTAATTTTCGATAATGAGTTTGGTAGATAGGCTAATATATTATTAATGAATTAGAAAATTTTGAAAAAAATCTATCGAGGGATTTTTGAAATATTTATAAATTTGCGGTTCAAACATACTAAATCGTATATTTATAAAATATTTACTTTGTCAATAAATAGCGTGAAAACTAGCGACACCGTAATTTTTGATTATAATTTCAATGAATAGATTAATATATTCTAATCAAGTAGCAAAGTTTGAAAAATATACATCGAGGTATTTTTGAAAAATTTACAAAATTGCAATTATAACATACAAAATTATCTATTTATGAAGTACTGACTTTGGCATTAAATAGCATGAGAACTAGCAAACCCGTAATTTTTGATTATAACATTAGTAGATTTATTGATATGCTACTAATACATTAGCAAAGTTTGAAAAGTATCCATCGAGGGGTTTTTGAAATATTTACAAATTTGCGGTTATAATATACAAAATCGTAATTTTATGAAGTACTGACTTTGGCATTAAATATCATGAAAACTAGCAAACCCGTAATTTTTGATTATGACGATAATATATAGATTTAGATATTGCTAATGCATTAGCAAAATTTGAAAAATTTCTATGGAGGAATTTTTGAAATATTTAAAAATTGTCGGTTATAACATATAATCGTACTTTTATGAAATACAGACTTTGTCATTAAATAGCGTGGAAACTAGCAACATCGTAATTTTCGATTATGCGTTTGGTGGATAGGCTAATATATTATTAATGAATTAAAAAATTTTGAAAAAAATCTATCAAGGGATTTTTGAAATATTTATAAATTTGCGGACATACAGAATCGTATATTTATAAAATATTTACTTTGTCAATAAATAACGTGCAAACTAGCGACACCGTAATTTTTGATTATAATTTCAATGAATAGATTAATATATTGCTAATCAAGTAGCAAAGTTTGAAAAATATACGTCGAAGTATTTTTGAAAAATTTACAAAATTGCAATTATAACATACAAAATTATCTATTTATGAAGTACTGACTTTGGCATTAAATAGCATGAGAACTAGCAAACCCGTAATGTTTGATAATAACATTAGTAGATTTACTGATATGTTGCTAATACATTAGCAAAGTTTGAAAAGTATCCATCGAGGGGTTTTTGAAATATTTACAAATCTGCGGTTATAATATACGAAATCGTAATTTTATTAAGTACTGACTTTGGCATTAAATATCATGAAAACTAGCAAACCCGTAATTTTTGATTATGACGATAATATATAGATTTAGATACTGCTAATGCATTAGCAAAATTTGAAAAAAAATTATCGAGGAATTTTTGAAATATTTTAAATTATAACATGTAATCGTACTTTTATGAAATGCAGACTTTGTCATTAAATAGCGTGGAAACTAGCATCACGATAATTTTCGATTATGCGTTTGGTGGATAGGCTAATATATTATTAATGAATTAGAAAATTTTGAAAAAAATCTATCGATGGATTTTTGAAATCTTTATAAATTTGCGGTTCAAATATACAAAATCGTATATTTATAAAATATTTACTTTGTCAATAAATAACGTGAAAACTAGCGACACCGTAATTTTTGATTATAATTTCAATGAATAGATTAATATATTGCTAATCAAGTAGCAAAGATTGAAAAATATTCGTCGAGGTATTTTAGAAAAATTTACAAAATTGCAATTATAACATACAAAATTATCTATTTATGAAGTACTGACTTTGGCATTAAATAGCATGAGAACTAGCAAACCCGTAATGTTTGATAATAACATTAGTAGATTTACTGATATGTTGCTAATACATTAGCAAAGTTTGAAAAGTATCCATCGAGGGGTTTTTGAAATATTTACAAATCTGCGGTTATAATATACGAAATCGTAATTTTATTAAGTACTGACTTTGGCATTAAATATCATGAAAACTAGCAAACCCGTAATTTTTGATTATGACGATAATATATAGATTTAGATACTGCTAATGCATTAGCAAAATTTGAAAAAAAATTATCGAGGAATTTTTGAAATATTTTAAATTATAACATGTAATCGTACTTTTATGAAATGCAGACTTTGTCATTAAATAGCGTGGAAACTAGCATCACGATAATTTTCGATTATGCGTTTGGTGGATAGGCTAATATATTATTAATGAATTAGAAAATTTTGAAAAAAATCTATCGAGGGATTTTTGAAATATTTATAAATTTGCGGTTCAAACATACAAAATCGTATATTTATAAAATATTTACTTTGTCAATAAATAACGTGCAAACTAGCGACACCGTAATTTTTGATTATAATTTCAATGAATAGATTAATATATTGCTAATCAAGTAGCAAAGTTTGAAAAATATACAACGAGGTATTTTTGAAAAATTTACAAAATTGCAATTATAACATACAAAATTATCTATTTATGAAGTACTGACTTTCGCATTAAATAGAATGAGAACTAGCAAACCCGTAATTTTTGATTATAACATTAGTAGATTTACTGATATGTTGCTAATACATTAGCAAAGTTTGAAAAGTATCCATCGAGGGGTTTTTGAAATATTTACAAATCTGCGGTTATAATATACGAAATCGTAATTTTATGAAGTACTGACTTTGGCATTAAATATCATGAAAATTACCAAACCCGTAATTTTTGATTATGACGATAATATATAGATTTACATACTGCTAATGTATTAGCAAAATTTGAAAAATTTCTATCCAGGAATTTTTAGAAATATTTAAATTTGTCGGTTATAACATATAATCGTACTTTTATGAAATACAGACTTTGTCATTAAGTAGCGTGGAAACTAGCAACACCGTGATTTTCGATAATGTGTTTGGTAGATAGGCTAATATATTATTAATGAATTAGAAAATTTTGAAAAAAATCTATCGAGGGATTTTTGATATATTTATAAATTTGCGGTTCAAACATACAAAATTGTATATTTATAAAATATTTACTTTGTCAATAAATAACGTGAAAACTAGCGACACCGTAATTTTTGATTATAATTTCAATGAATAGATTAATATATTGTTAATCAAGTAGCAAAGTTTGAAAAATATACGTCGAGGTATTTTTGAAAAATTTACAAAATTGCAATTATAACATACAAAATTATCTATTTATGAAGTACTGACTTTGGCATTAAATAGCATGAGAACTAGCAAACCCGTAATTTTTGATTATAACATTAGTAGATTTACTGATATGTTGCTAATACATTAGCAAAGTTTGAAAAGTATCCATCGAGGGGTTTTTGAAATATTTACAAATCTGCGGTTATAATATACGAAATCGTAATTTTATGAAGTACTGACTTTGGCATTAAATATCATGAAAACTAGCAAACCCGTAATTTTTGATTATGACGATAATATATAGATTCACATACTGCTAATGCATTAGCAAAATTTGAAAAATTTCTATCGAGGAATTTTTGAAATATTTACAAATTTGCGGTTATAACATACACAATCGTACTTTTATGAAATACTGACTTTGTCATTAAATATTATTTTAAGACTCGGTTGTATAATAATATTGCCAAACGGATTGAATTCGAATTCAACAAATAACGTCCAAGAATCGTTGTAATCTGTTCTGGTCTAACAGTTGATCGGAATTTGTTAACTTGGGTTATTACTTAAGGAATCTAAAGGTGTCAACCTTTTTCATAGCCGACCCACACACGGTACAAGATGCCGTGATTTAATTAGTTATTAATTACAAGGCTATCGCACTACAAGCCGCATTAAAATATTATGTGGAATAATTATAAAATCTACTGTCACGGTCAATTATATTAATAAACGGTCTGCTTGTATTGCCGTTTGTTGCATCGGCTATTAATCATTCGCGAATGCAAGCGAGGCGATAAAATTGATATAATGAATGCAATTATGTTGCACTGAATGTGCTAAAACTCCGCAGTGATTCGTTCTTTTAATTATGCACGCATTATTACCAGACATGCATATTATTTTATAATAGGTAGTATTATATTTGTGTAATATTAATTTATTTTTAACATTTTATTTATTTTTTTAACAAAATTCTAAATAGTTTAATACTTATCAGTAGATACTTCACTGCATGTCTGTATCTGAGTTTATTTTGTATGCAGAATTCAAAAATAACCGTCAGTTTTATGCCCGTATTCACCAACATCCCATAAACTTTATAAGCTATTGAATGTATTAATTGAAAATGTCATTATAACAGAAATGGTCAAAATAAATGTCAACACCTTGAATAGCTTTGATGACACCTTTTGTTTAATTATCCAGTGTTTCCAATAGAGAGAATCTAAAGTAACTACATTGTCTAGATAATGTATTTATTGTTGCTATAACAACGAATACTTATGGGTTCAATAGCTATTGATAGATTTATAGAATGTTAGTGAATACGGTAGTCTATTAGATCTATTTTTTTGAGATACACTATATTGGCCTCTTAACATCACATAACTTTTTGATAAAAGCTGCTTGATTAAAACATTGTAACAAATTGAATACTTGAAGTTACAATTTCGATAATAACTTTATTCTTTAAATATCGTAATAAATAGAATTCTGGAGATTACTTTAAATAAATCAGGGATGAGCAACCGTTTTTTACAACGGGCCAGCTACTAATTTAAAAATGTTGCGTTTTTATCCCTCTATTTTGTAAATATAGTTCTAGTTTTTAAACAATTTAACCATTTTTATACGAAAAACAACAAAATGAAGAAATTCATAGATATTAACTCTATATTTAGCCCCTGGATTTACTACAATAAAGACCATTATTGTAGTAAATCCAGGGGCTAAATATAGGGTTAATATCTATGAATTTCATCATTTTGTTGTTTTCCGTGTAAAAATTGCAGCAACATATATTTCGGTAGTATAAATACGTTAATATATCCTTTAATTGATGAAAAAATAATAATTTTTACAATTTATAATCGGCTGACGTACATAAATTATTATATCGAATCGCATAAATTCCGGATAGTCCGAATTCTGCCGGTTACACGTACATAAATTTATATTGCATTCCTGGTCCGGAATTATCCTATTATTCGCATGCCGCTCATTTCGGCTTTACGAGCCGGCGTGGGCGGCTCGAATTGCTTTTTAAATTATAGTGCCATTTTTTATATGCATAAAAGAATGATCCCTCGGCGCCATTCGGCAAAAAGAAAACGGCTCAGACAGTTCTTTTCTTTCTTAAATGGTTTCAGCAGATATAATGCAAAAAATATATCTGGGTTATAATAAACATTAATTCTAAATGAGATTATTAAAAAAAAATGACTTGAATTAATTAAATGAATGTGCTAGATTTAATCATATTTTAGTCATATCAATCATCCCCGTATTCACCGACGTTCCATAAATCTATCAATAGCTATTGAACCCATAAGTATTCATTATTATAGCAACAATAAATACATTATCTAGGGAATTTAAAGTTACTTTAGATTTTCTCTATTGGAAACACTGAATAATTAAACAAAAGGTGTCATCAATTGCAAGCGCTATTCAAGGTGTTTGACATTTGTTTTGGCATATTCTGTCACAATGACATTGTCAATTTGCTTATGGAAGTTTATGGGATGTTGGTGAATACGGGCATCAATGTTGTTAATATTTTTGTATTTGTCAAGATTTAATTAAGATTTACTAAGCATTCTATAAGGGCATATTAATTGACACTGCCGAGTTTATCGTCGATTTCTATCTGCTCTCGCACGCCCAGCGTATCAAATTCCTGCGACTGACGGTGCACTCCAATTAATCAGAAATAATGCCTCCATTTATGGCCCATATGAAATAACTAATTGGGCTGCGGTTTATTGCGACATTCCCGGCTCGGCGCGGCTCAGATAAGTTGTGAAAAATAAAATGCATCACTGACCGTTGTGTAAAATGGATTAAACTCATTAGAGATTGCTACATTTTACGACTGCCTAATTTTGAATGGTGTTATATAACATTTGTTTGTAGTTTGTAGACATATTTCGTTAGTCTAGTATTAGCCCCCTTGCAACCACATAAACTCAAGATAATTCGATCTGCAAAAGCCAACAAGCGCAGGTATCACCAGGCATGGCTCATCAACCGTCGGTACGTTTGATCCTGGTATCACATTAAAAGATTTTCGCTTCATTTTTATAAATTTCATGATTTATGTTCAGCTAGTTTATATTTAATGGCTGAAGAACGAAATCAAGCTCTTGGTTTTCAGTCAATATCTCAAAAAAATATATTACTCATATAAATATTTTATTTATTTTATCTCAAAATAGACTTAGGGCCGGTTCTACAAGTGATATTTAACTGAAGAATAAGGCTATTCGCAAAATAAGTTTCAGATATTGGCATTAAAATCTCCAACTTATTCCACAGACAGACAGCTATTAGTAAAAAATTTGTTTTTTATATTAAAATATATAAATATCAATTTTGTGTACACATACGTTTTTTTTTTAATGAAATTTGTTGTAATATACATACACAAACTGGCTATTTAACAAGCAACCGTATATGCAAGTAATTAAACTCATTACATACTTTCTCAATTCAATAATACATTTTTAATCATCCATTTCTCAATTTAAAGAAATAATAACACCCGAATTTCTAATATCCAGCATCCCACATCAGCCGTTTTTCGCCGCAAATTCGAAAGCGAATCAAACTTTCCAAAACGCCGCTTGTGTAAGCTTCTTGCAGCCGTTTTTTTTATTTATTTATTATAAATATTTGCGCCTACAACTTGTATAACAAACCTCTATTGTCGCAACATAGTCTTCAGTTTTATTTGTAACTCAAAAGGGGGGAAAATGTAAATAACTGCCATTAATCGGACCGCAGCCGGGTTAATTGAGTTGTCCGACGTGTGTAATGTTACAGGTGTAAATCGGACGCAATTAAACCGCGCGTTTTATATTTTCGAAACGTTATTTATCGCGGCTGATGGTACCTGGCAAGTATGTGGAAATATTTTAACGACGCACTGATTTATGTGTGGGCGCGATTCTTTTTTACTGCCTGTTTACTCAGCGCCGTACTTATGCAAATCGCGAGGAGATATAATTAATTAACGACGAGTTTTTGTTCGCATACTTTTATAATTGCAGAGAATACGTATTTTATATAGTAATTATTTTATCGGTTGTGATTGTCTAAATTATTGCTTGGTAACCGATGTTAATCATCCCAAGAGTAATAAATCAACATTTTTATTTATTATTATCTGAGTTAATTGTCATCTTTGGTACAAAATTATTAATGAGTGTGACAAATATTTTATAACAATATTAGATTGTTTTTTATTTTAGCTATGCTAATAAATAATAATAATAATAATAATAAGCTTTATTGTCCTACGGAAAGAAAAAATCCAATTACAGGACAACAACAATAATCTGCAAAATGTATACATATATAAGATATAAATATAAATATTAAAAATAAATAAATAATTAGAAAATATAACATATAACATGTAAAGTTATTATTATTAATATAATTTATATACGACGGCCCTTAAAGTTCATTCTTTTAGTTTTTCTAAATTGTTCTACAAATTTTTCTTTAAATTTTCACCCAATTTTGTTTTGTTTTCGATTTGAAATTCTATTTTCATCCAAAAGTTTTTCAGTTATTAACTAATTAGTTCGTCCAATAAACAAATTGCACTAATTTTCAGTAAGCTATAAAACTTTTTCGTGCGATATATAGATATATGTGCCATACATTTTTAGATAGCCTAATAAATCTATTTTATGATAATAATATAAAATATGTATATCAGTAGAATATTTTTTTGAGATATTGACTGAAAACCATGAGCTTGATTTCTTTAAATATCAATATTTTCAGGAATTTTCAGTAGGCTGTAAGTTTTAGTTAGTCCCAGATAAAAACAAATTGTAAACGGTTTTAGCTAGCTTGATTAATATATTTTCAGATAATAACAAAAAATAGTTAAATCTGCATCATGCATTTTTGAGATATCGACTGAAAACTGGCACCATGTTATCAGCAGTTTTTCAGGTAAAACTAAAAATCTAGTAGCATGAAACGACTGAAATTCATAAAAATACGTTTATTTTGATATTATAATATATCTGGAATTTTTAAGGAAAATCGAAACTACTCAAAATTTTCGCCTAATACGAAAAAAAAATCAAAAATTCTCACCGAATACGAAAAAAAAAAAATCAAAAATTCTCACCTACAATTTTGTTTGTTCGCAATCGATCTGAATTTTTGTACAATTAATATAGATGTTATTATAAACATCGTAGGTAATTTTTAGCCATTTTTTTCCAAAAGTTTTTCAGTTATAGACTAATTAGTTCGTCTAAACAACAATTTTCACTCATTTTCAGTAAGCCCTAAAACTAGTTTTTCATGAGAAAAAAACTATGTGGATACATATTTGGGTAGCTTGATAAGTCTATTCTGAGATAATAATATAAAATATATATCAGTAGCATATGTTTTTGAGATATTGTCTGAAACCGAGAGCAAGATTTCTGATGTTTTTCAGTCATTAAATAAAAACTGACTGAAAAAAACACCTGAAATTATCAAATTATATTTATATGGATAGATAAAATACAACTAAAAAATTTACAACTCTATTAAAAAAACTGTAAAAATCGGTAAATATCAATATATTCAGGAATTTTTAGTAGGCTGTAAGTTTTATTTAATCCTAAATAAAAACAAATAGTAAACGGTTTTAGCTAGCCTGATTAATATATCTATAGATAATAACCAAAAATAGTTATATCATTAGTGTATTTTCGAAATATCGACTGAAAACTAGCACCATGTTATCAGCATTTTTTTGAGGTAAAATAAAAATCTAGTAGCCTGAAACGACTGAACTCACAAAAATAAATTTATTTTGATCATTATAATATATCTGAAAATTTTAAGGAAAATCAAAACTGCTCAAAATTTTCGCTGAAAATCGAAAAAAAATCCAAAATTCTCACCTACAATTTTGTTTTTTTGTGTGCAATTGATCTGAAATTTTGTACAATTAATGTAGGTGTTATTATGAACATCGTAGGTCTAAAAGTTAGTCTAAAAAAACAATTTTCACTCATTTTCAGTAAGTCCTAAAACTAAAAACTAAACTTTTTCATGAGAAAAAAACTACGTGCGATACATTTTTGGATAGCCTGATAAGTCTATTTTGAGATACTAATATAAAATATTAATATCAGTAGTATATTTTTTGAAATATTGACTGAAAACCGAAAGTTTGATTTCTAAAGTTATTTAGACATTAAATAAAAACTGGTTGAAAAAATGCTTGAAATTCTCAAATTATATAGGATATTGGATAGATAGAATACAAATATAAAAATGTGAACTGTTTTTCAGCCATTTTCATCCAAAAGTTTTTTAGTTATTCACTAATTAGTTCAATTTTCACTCATTTTCAGTAAGCCGTAAAACTAGTTTTTCGTGAGAAGAAAACTATATGCGATACATTTTTGGATAGCCTGATAAGTCTATTTTGAGATACTAATATAGAATATTAATATCAGTAGTATATTTTTTTGAAATATTGACTGAACACCGAGTGTTTGATTTCTAGAGTTTTTCAGTCATTAAATAAAAACTGGTTGAAAAAATACCTAAAATTCTCAAATTATATAGGATATTGGATAGAAGGAATACAAATATGAAATTTGAATTTAATTGAAAAAAAAGGTTTTTTTCAGCCAAAAGTTTTTCGGTTATTGACTAATTAGTTCGTCTAAGAATCAGTTTTCACTCATTTTCAGTAAGTCATAAAACTAGGTTTTCTATAAAATTTGAATTTCATTTAAAAAACTGTTTTACAGCCATTTCTATCCAAAAGTTTTTCGGTTATAGTCAATAATTATAGTACCTATATAATAATTATATATAGTCAATAATTAGTTCGTCTAAGAAACAATTTTCACTCATTTTCAGTAAGCCATAGAACTAGTTTTTCGTGAGAAGAAAACTATGTGCGATACATTTTTGGATAGCCCGATAAGTATATTTTGAGATACTAATATAAAATATTAATATCAGTAGTATATTTTTTTTGAAATATTGATTGAAAAACCGAGTTTGATTTCTAAAGCGTTTCAGTCATTAAATAAAAACTGGTTGAAAAAATATCTGAAATTCTCAAATTATATAGATATTAGATAAATAGAATACACATATAAAATTTGAATATGATTGAAAAAACTGTTTTTTCAGGCATTTTCATGCAAAAGTTTTTCGGTTCTAGTCAATAATTATTGTATATAATAATTATATATAGTAAATAATTAGTTCGTCTAAGAAACAATTTTCACTCGTTTTCAGTAAGCCATATAACACTAGTTGTTTTTCGTGAAAAAAAAAACACTATGCGCGATACATTTTTTGGATAGCCTAATCCTAGTCTATTTTACCATAATAATATAAAATATTACTATTATAATCTTATACTGATTATAACAATATATGTTATATTATTATGTCAAAATAAACTAGGATTAGGCTATCCTACATTTTTGGATTTCCACCGGTTTTTTTTTCCCACGAGAAAACTAATATTTTGCCATATTGACTGAACCCCGAGAGTCTCGATTTCTAGACGCACCTTTATAAACACCAACCAAATTAGTTACTATTAAAAAAACCTAATTATTGCCTTTTTTCATTACAACATTCTCTTAGAAACCTGCCAGTTGATATAGAAAGTAATAAACATGGCTCTCTGTGGCAATCATTGAAAACAATAATTAGTCTAATGGCGCCCTTCCGATTCCCATTAAAGTAAGCGAGCAGCGCTCCTCATTAGATTCACGTTGTTGTTTTTTTTTGCTTCTTCTTCAAGTGGGGACACTTTCGCCCATACCCGCGGATAATTAAGAAGAATCGACCGCTGCAATCGTATGAAAAATAATTCGCAAGTAGTTCTCGGGGTATTGTATTATGGTAATCTTATTCACAGACAATTAGCGTGCGAACAAATAAAATTGTTAGTGGAAAAATGGGCGGAATTTAAAGTTAATGATGTGTGAAATACTGTGGGGATTGTATTGGCACAAAATGTAAATACTATTATTTACTACAGTTATAGAATAAAACAATATGCAGGCTGTTTAATAGGTAAATTCTTCGTTAATAATATATTTAATTTTTGAAAGTATAGTTCTAATTATGTTTTAATATAATAAACCATACAAAAAGTAAATTAAAGCAATTTGTATCTAAAAATGCTCAAAAAATCGAGTTTAGTCATCGAAGAAGAAGCTCGAAAATAGTTACCAGCGTAGCCGAAATTAGTGACTAAATTAGAATTAGAACTAAAGTGAAAATCATTTTATTTATCCGTTTATAGTGTAATTATTTATTAATAATTGCAAGAATTAAATTTAGTACGATTTTTTAAACGAAAAGAATACTAATTCGCCAAAATTTGCCAGCCTCTCCAAATTTCCTTTTTCCGGTGCGTCTCGGTCCCAAATGATTCATCACAATTTCCCGATATGTATACAACCGCCGCCCCCACACCACCGATGGGGCTTTGCACCGCCAGACGCGCGGAATCGATCCCCGGCCTTGGTTCGCATGGCGACGGTATCAGGGTTTTGCGAGGGGCGGCGTGCGGATGAATAAACGAACACTACATTTTCACCCAGCCCACTGACTGGGGGGAGGAGGTTGACTGTAACAGTGCGGTGGCTGTAGCTTGAGATAAACCATGGTTTTATTGCTGAAGTGGAGGCGGTGCATGAGAACAGTTATTTATTATATTATTGAGAGTTTTCTTCAACTTATTTTTGATTTGATGATTTGATGATTTGTTTTGTATCCGAAAAAACTTAAATATTCAGAATACCCAACTCAGTGGCCTAGTGAGGAATTTTCACGAATCACTATCACTATCTCAAATGACTTGAACTCTACACTACATTATTCCCTATATATTTTTAAAATTAAGTCTAAATTAATAAATGAAATTGATTGAATTATAGAAAGTTAAGGGTAATAATGTAGTGCAGAGTTCAAGCCATTTGAGATAGTGAATGGGCATAGTTTGGTTGGTGGGGACCACCCGCCCACCCCACCTTTACTTGCATAGTTTTCTTCATGGGATTACACATTTTTCGAGTAGTTTAACCATTGTAACATGTTTTCTGTGAAATTAAGGTAAATACAGGATAATTAGACTGATTTTTTTTTTGTTCTTCGACGCTGTCGGTTACATTATTTCTTGTAAAATAACCATTACTTCGTTGTTCCATGTTTTCCTGGTTCTTTCTCTTATTTTGCTTCGATGTACTCTCGCTTCCCATATAAGTTTGACTAGTCTTCCCTCATTCATTCTTGTTATATGCTCGAAATGTTGTTTCTCAATCTTGTGACTTATAAACTCCTAGTTATTGTCTTATGTAATCGTTTCTGATGCTTCTTACAACAAACGAGTGGTTCCGGTTCTAAACCAAAATCCCTGACGTAGAAGAATACTCTCTTCGAAATGAGACTGAGAATTGGACATAGATTCAGAGGTAGACCACAGCGAAGAAATGAATCGACAAATCATGATGAATATATATTCCACTCAACTAAAGCCTAAGTTGAGTGGAATATATATTCATCATGATTTGTCGATCCATTTCTTCGCTGTCCACTTGATGTCGTCTGACCATCTCGTAGACGACATCAAGTGGACAGCGAAGAAATGGATCGACAAATCATGATGAATATATATTCCACTCAACTTAGGCTTTAGTTGAGTGGAATATATATTCATCATGATTTGTCGACTCATTTCTTCGCTGTCCTCTTGATGTTGTCTATCTGCTAAATAAAAAATCATATTAATAAAAGTACCTTACAACTAAGGGTAGACAAGGTTTTGAATAGAGAAATATTGATAAAGAATAAAAATTGTATGTTCATGTTAATCAAGCTCGTAACCTAAACTGTTCGCACTGCAACAAACATTTACATAAACCTCTAACTGTTTCCCAATGCTCGTTAACATTAATACTCAACTCGTCGCCGCCGATTAAAACACATCTTCGGCCGAATTGCATCAGTAAACTATTCGCTTTCGATTCGTACGCGTTAGAATTTTCTGCACGCGCAGTTTCACCGGAAAAATGCGTTAGTATCCAACCTGCGCGCATACCCATGTACACGGAAAACACGCGTTGGGCATGATGAAAGTTTCCCGCGAAAGAAATCGGCGGATGCGACATGAAAGACGGGATTTTCAGTATTTTACTTTCTTGCTAGCTATTTCAAAACGTGTGGAAATTAAATTCTTGGGTCTTTTTTATAAGCTAATACATGAAGTGGCAATTACGACATTTATTTGCAACAAAACTTGTGCGAATATGTTACTATGTAATAAAAAGCTTTCCACGGCAAGATATTTATTATATTAAGAAACAAGATTTTATGCAATGCCTTAAGAAGAAACTTTATAAACAAGAAAGAAATATCAAAGAAAACAAAAAATTACAATCTTTAGATAGATTTAGATTCCTACTAACTGATACTAACTTATGGGAGCGAATCTTGGATGTAGGAATGTAAGACAGAAATCAAGACTGCAAGCAACAAAAATGAAATTTTTATGAGGGATTTAGGGAGTTAGAAATATAGAATAATCAATGAAGAGATTTTGAATAATAATTTGAGGCCATTCAGTCTAGATTTTAAAATTAACAAAAAACAATGCAAGTATGATAATTTCATACTTGCAGTTTTTTTATTAATTTTAAAATCTAGACTGAATGGCCTCAAATTATTTTTCAAAATCTCTTCATTGATTATTCTATATTTCTAACCAAATAAATTTCTAATCAAATAAACACAACGATTATATGACTTAATCAAACAAGAATGCAATTTCAAAAGCATTTCAGCCCCAAACTCGATACGTTTGAGGTTATTAGATGAAACTGAATCCCTCTGTACGTTTTGTACAATTTTATTCGGATCCACTGATCAGTAAATCGGCCTTTAATTGGAAATCCGCGCGTTTAAATATGCGTGGCGCCGAGAGAATTACAGCAAATTACAAACAGAAAATGAGTTGCGACCGGAATGGCACCGCGAAGGTCGCCCGTATTTATAAATTGTTGTTTTATTCTAAGGTTTGTTGTTACGGTGACGGGGATTTCTAAATCGGAGCCAAGCTCCGAGCGATATAATGATGGCGGCGCGTGTATTAAAAACGAAATTGCGAGTCGGGGGCGGCGTGCAGCGTTTATAGCGTATTGTTTCTGAAAAATAATAACTTGAATGGAATGTAATGTATACACACCAGTTTGTTTTTGGTTAATGAAACAGATTTATACTGATATAGAATTTTTTTTATGCGAATATAATACTATGATAAAAGCCGCTTATGTTTATCGTTCGGGAGGTGTTCCAAAAAAATATTCACAGTTGTGACGACTGTGTATACTCTTAACTTAGAATATACATTACTTCTTTCTTTACTTATTTTCTTAATCGAGACAAAACACTTCAGACTTTTTTGGAAAGAAATATAGTTTATCTTTTTCATTCAGATATTATGATGATTTGGGGTGTTAACAATTAGAATTAAACCAAAGTGCAATATGTTTTACAACCAAATGTTTATTTTTATATTTTTCACATAATCAGTACCAAATATTACAGAGTTGTCTGATTTCTTCCTTATTTTTGTGATTTTACTTTATTATGCAAAATTTCACTAGTAATGCTTAAGTAATACCCTAAAAATGTAGTAATCATCGCCCAAAAATGTTTTCCGGCAAAACCTTTGACACAAAAAAAATCATAAGAGTGTGGGTCAGTATTAACCCACCATACCTTAAGCAGCTGAGGTAGTCACCATACCAACTAAGGGTTAAAAGATGTCTATTAATTCAAAACATAAAATAAACAAAAACATAATACATTCTCCAAGTAATATAGAATGAAAATATAGAAATATACAAAATTCCACCCTCGATGGGATTCGAATCCGTGGTCCCCACTGACTACACAAAAGTCATAACTAACAGGTCTGCTTCAAAACATTGTCTTCATTTTTATATTATAGGTATTTTAATTCGTGAGTTGCTGTTACATAAATAAATTTGAGTATTTGGCGCGTTTTCAACATGCAACTCGATATTTTTTTGTATATACATTGTGATATTAACTCGAATTACAGCGTTAAAACATTGTACATATGATATGCTTCGTGACAACAAAAATGGTTTACCCACACACGCGCGCGCACTTTATTCACTTTATGGTCCGCGCTGCTCAGCTGTGAAAATTAATTCGCACGCCGTCCGACGACGTGGGCTATTTTTGAGTCACGCCACAATTAATTCGACATTGTTTCCCTAATTGGAGGCCCAAAACATACGAGCGGTGATGCTACCGGGCATTTGTAACGCATTAACTCATTACATTTTAATGGGCAGACATTGTATGGTCGCGAGGGCCTGCAACGTCTGCAGACCGAGGAATGCGGAAGAGAAAATATTTGGCGAACCGTCGTGTGTTGTCTCTACTATGCAAATAGTTTAACTAAGTTTTGAGAGAAGTGGTATAGTGGTATTTATTGCCGAAATATTTGAGAATGTAGTAGGTAGCTAGATAATTTGAATTTTTCAAAAATAAAACGTTATTTTTCAAAAATAAAACGTCATTTTCAAAAATAAAATGTCATTTTTCAAAAATAAAACGTTATTTTTTAAAAATAAAACGTCATTTTTCAAAAATAAAACGTCATTTTTCAAAAATAAAATGTAATTTTTCAAAAATAAAACGTTATTTTTTAAAAATAAAACGTCATTTTTCAAAAATAACACGTCATTTTTCAAAAATAACACGTCATTTTTCAAAAATAAAACGTCATTTTTCAAAAATAAAATGTAATTTTTCAAAAATAAAACGTTATTTTTTAAAAATAAAACGTCATTTTTCAAAAATAAAATGTAATTTTTCAAAAATAAAACGTTATTTTTTAAAAATAAAACGTCATTTTTCAAAAATAAAACGTCATTTTTCAAAAATAAAACGTCATTTTTCAAAAATAAAATGTAATTTTTCAAAAATAAAACGTTATTTTTTAAAAATAAAACGTCATTTTTCAAAAATAAAATGTAATTTTTCAAAAATAAAACGTTATTTTTTAAAAATAAAACGTCATTTTTCAAAAATAAAACGTCATTTTTCAAAAATAAAATGTAATTTTTCAAAAATAAAACGTCTATTTTCAAAAATGCAAATTATCTAGCTACCTACTCTACCAAATATTTCGGTAGTAAACAACACTATTCCACTTCTCTGAAAACTTAGTTAAACTATTTGCATAGTAGCGTTGATTGAAGTATAAATAAATACTTCAATCAACGATAGTAGGTAGAGACAACACATGGTTCGTCAAATATTTTCTTTTCCGCATTATTATTTACCTTCTATTGAGAAAGTATTGTTGTGGAAAAAATGTCGAGGACGAATTTCAAATGACCGCCAAAAATAACTATTTATATCTCTATAAATAAAATGAAAACGAAGAGAATGTTTTGAAGCCGACATGTGAGTTGACTCCTGTGTTACAGTATAAAAATAGGGGGCACAGATTCGAAATCCATCGAGGGTAGTATTTTGTATGTCTTTTTATGCAATATTTAATTGGAGTATTTATTAAAAAAAATTATTTAGAATTTATTACCATTGTTTTAAACATAAAAATGTGTTTTGTTTACATTTTCCATCGCCACGATTTTAATGATAGGGAGAAATTAATAAATAATAGCTCATTTTGAAGCTAAATGAATACATATTTTAACTGTCTAATCATAATTTTCAAAATCCAAAAATTGAATTTATTACAATTTTTTTCAACAAAAAAATGTGTTTTGTTTACATTTCCCATCGCCACGATTTTAATGATAGGGAGAAATTAATAAATAATAGCTCATTTTAAAGCTAAATAAATACATAATTTAACTGTTTAAAAATAATTTTCAAAATCCAAAAATTGAATTTATTACAATTTTTTTAAACCAAAAAAATGTGTTTTGTTTACATTTTCCATCGCCATGATTTTAATAATAGGGAGAAATTAATAAATAATAGCTCATTTTGAAGCTAAATGAATACGTAATTTGACTGTCTGATTATAATATTCAAAATCCAAGAATTGAATTTATTACCATGTTTTTAAACATAAAAATATGTTTTGTTTACATTTTCTACCGCCATGATTTTAATGAAAGCGAGAAATTAATAAATAATAGCTCATTTTGAAGTTAAATGAATACATAATTTAACTGTCTAATCATAATTTTCAAAATTCAAAAATTGAATTTATTACAATTTTTTAAACCAAAAAATGTGTTTTGTTTACATTTTCCATCGCCATGATTTTAATCATAGGGATAAATTAATAAATAATAGCTTATTTTGAAGCTAAATGAATACGTAATTTGACTGTCTAATTATAATATTCAAAATCCAAGAATTGCATTTATTACCATTTTTTTAAACATAAAAATATGTTTTGTTTACATTTTCTACCGCCATGATTTTAATGAAATCGAGAAATTAATAAATAATAGCTCATTTTGAAGTTAAATGAATACATAATTTAACTGTCTAATCATAATTTTCAAAATCCAAAAATTGAATTTATTACAATTTTTTTAAACTAAAAAATGTGTTTTGTTTACATTTTCCATCGCCATGATTTTAATGATAGGAAGAAATTAATAAATAATAGCTTATTTTGAAGCTAAATTAATACGTAATTTGACTGTCTAATTATAATATTCAAAATCCAAGTATTGCATTTATTATCATTTTTTTAAACATAAAAATATGTTTTGTTTACATTTTCTACCGCCATGATTTTAATGACAGCGAGAAATTAATAAATAATAGCTCATTTTGAAGCTAAATGAATACATAATTTAACTGTTTAATCATAATTTTCAAAATCCAAAAATTGAATTTATTACAATTTTTTTAAACATAAAAATGTGTTTTGTTTACATATTCTACCGCCACGATGTTAATGAGAGCGAGAAATTAGTAAATAGTAGCCCATTTTGAAGCTAAGTGAATACCTAATTGTATTGTTTAATAATAATTTATTTTCAAAATTAAAAAATTGAATTTATTACAATTTTTTTAAACTAAAAAATGTTTTTTGTTTACATTTTCCATCGCCATGATTTTAATGATAGGGAGAAATTAATAAATAATAGCTCATTTTGAAGCTAAATGAATACGTAATTATATTGTCTAATCATTCTATACAAAATCCAAAAATTGAATTTATTACAATTTTTTCTATTCATAATATTCAAAATTAAAATATTGAATTTATTACCATTTTTTTAAACATAAAAATGTGCTTTGTTTACATATTCTACCGCCACGATGTTAATGAAAGCGATAAATTAGTAAATAATAGCTCATTTTGAAGCTAAGTGAATACGTAATTGTATTGTTTAATCATAATTTTCAAAATTCTAAAATTGAATTTATTACAATTTTTTTAAACTAAAAAATGTTTTTTGTTTACATTTTCCATCGCCATGATTTTAATGATAGGGAGAAATTAATACATAATAGCTCATTTTGAAGCTAAATGAATACATAATTTTACTGTCTAATCATAATATTCAAAATCGAAAAATTGAATTTATTACAATTTTTTAAACATTAAAATGTATTTTGTTTACATTTTCTATCGTCACGTTTTTAATGAAAGGGAGAAAATAATAAGTATTAGCTCATTTTGAAGCTAAGTGAATATGTAATTGTTTTGTTTAATCATAATTATCAAAATTCAAAAATTGAATTTATTACAATTTTTTTAATTATAAAAATGTCTTTTGTTTACATTTTCTATCGCCACGATTTTAACGAAGGGGAGAAATTAATAAATAATAGCTCATTTTGAAGTTAAATGAATACGTATTAACTGTTTTATCATAATGTTCAAAATCCAAAAATTAAATTTATTACAATTTTTTGTTTACATTTTCTATCACCACGATTTTAATGAAAGGTAGAAATAAATAATAATAGCTCATTTTGAATCTAAGTGAATACGTAGTGTATTGTGTAATCATAATATTAAAAATAATCGCGAAGTATCGCCGTAATTTAGATTATGAAGCTCTAGATTTTTTTTTTTTGAAATTTCTTTTGTACCTAATAACGTTATGTACCACCAGTTGTATATGTACCACAGTTTGAAAAACTATGATATATACTAACTATATATACTATATAGTAGCCACATATACTATATACTAGCTATATATACTATATACTAGCCATATATACTATATACTAGCTATATATACTATATACTAGCCATATATACTATATACTAGCTATATATACTATATAGTAGCCATATATACTATATACTAGCAATATATACTATATACTAGCCATATATACTATATACTAGCTATATATACTATATAGTAGCCATATATACTATATACTAGCTATATATACTATATACTAGCTATATATACTATACACTAGCTGTAAAATATTTTATAGATATTTATTTATTAGAGTAATTAACGTAAAATAGGGAATATATTTATATATAATAGTTAAGGTCAAATTATACTAAAATATATCATAAATTAATTTGATTTATTCTTCTGTCTTATTCCTTATTTTATTTTAGTATAAACGAATATTTAAGTAATTTCATAAACATATGTATAAAATTCCAATTTACAATTTTCTAAATAATCTCACGTTGAACCGTCCCGTATCAATATTATGGGGATTCCCCGCTAAAAAAAACCCACCACACATACTACACAATTTTCCTACCATTCACGCCGGCATATCCTAAATCCTTAATCACGTTATCCTTTAAAACACTGCGATTTAAAAAAATGATACTATGTACTATTCGATCCACGAATATTTGATCACCTCGTATCACATGTCACGTCGGCACCGGCACTCGCGTCCACACGAATGTGTCACTAGGACAACAGCACACGACGGACGATTTGAAACTGCGCGTTGCAAACGTTTGGTTTCGGCTCTCTGGGCATGTGCACGTGCTTTGTGGCAGTGGGGGCCCCTCTCGGATGCAGCGCCCGAGCACAGTGGCGTATGTCTGGTCTGGGGTGGTTTTAAGAGGATGAGGGTGAGGATTGTATGTGGATCGGACTGAGATTGAGGGGAGCGCAATATCCAATATTGCAACTAGTATTTATTTTTATGGGCTTATATAAAATATAATACAGAAACGTTATGTGATGGGTTTTGGAGATAGAAGGTAGCTCTGAATTATTGCCCCAAGGATTATATTTCTGTAGTACCAACGATATTTTTTGTTTCGCAGTCAAGTAACAATTTATTTTCTAATTAGAATTTATATGGGTCAAGAATTTAAAAAAAACGTCAAATTTGGTCGAAATGCGTGAATTTTCCCCGCAGAACGCCAAAATATTGGAATATGATGTAAAAAGTATAGGAATTTCACGCTTTTTGGTCAAAATTGAAGATTTTTTAAAATTATACAACCAGAAGGGGGGAGTACAGTTGGTAAAAATCCCGAACAAATCATACATATTTAATTTTTATTAAAACCAAACATTAATGTTAAATTTCAAGAAAACTATCAATCCTATAATATTTAAATAATACACTATTGGATATCCTATTATATATCTTTTATATTGGCAAAGTTTCAAAGATAAGATATTGTTCGCAGGATTTTTCTGTTATAATGATTTTTTGGATGCAATCTTACAAACCAAACAAATCTCAATTTTTATTCAAATCAAACTTTAATGTTAAATTTCAGGCAAACTAGCAACCCCGTAATTTTTAATTAATACACTATAGGATATCTTATTATATGTCTTTTATATTGGCAAACTTTCAAAAATATTGTTCGCAGGATTTTTCAGTTATAATGATTTTTTTGAATGCAGTCTTACAAACCAAACAAATCTCAATTTATATTAAAATCAAACTTTAATGTTAAATATAGAGAAAACTAGCAACCCCGTAATTTTTAAATATTACACTATTGGATATCCTATTATATGTCTTTTATATTGGCAAAGTTTCAAAAATATTGTTCGCAGGATTTTTCAGTTATAATGTTTTTTTTGGATGCAATCTTACAAACTAAACAAATCTCAATTTATATTGAAATCAAACTTTAATGTTAAATTTCAAGAAAACTAGCAACCCCGTAATTTTTAATTATTACACTATTGAATATTCTATTATATGTCTTTTATATTGGCAAAGTTTCAAAAATATTGTTCGCAGAATTTTTTAGTTATAATGATTTTTTAGATGCAATCTTACATAACAAACAAATCTCAATTTTTATTCAAATCAAACTTTAATGTTAAATTTCAAGAAAACTAGCAACCCCGTAATTTTTAATTATTACACTATTGAATATTCTATTATATGTCTTTTATATTGGCAAAGTTTCAAAAATATTGTTCGCAGGATTTTTCAGTTATAATGATTTTTGTGGATGCAATCTTACAAACCAAACAAATCTCAATTTTTATTTAAATCAAACTTTAATATTAAATTTCAAGAAAACTAGCAACCCCGTAATTTTTAATTATTACATTATTGGATATACTATTATATGTCTTTTATATTGGCAAAGTTTCAAAAATATTGTTCGCAGGATTTTTCAGTTATAATGATTTTTGTGGATGCAATCTTACAAATCAAACAAATCTCAATTTTTATTCAAATCAAACTTTAATATTAAATTTCAAGAAAACTAGCAACCCCATAATTTTTAATTATTACACTATTGGATATTCTATTATATGTCTTTTATATTGGCAAAGTTTCAAAAATATTGTTCGCAGGATTTTTCAGTTATAATGATTTTTGTGGATGCAATCTTACAAACCAAACAAATCTCAATTTTTATTTAAATCAAACTTTAATATTAAATTTCAAGAAAACTAGCAACCCCGTAATTTTTAATTATTACATTATTGGATATTCTATTATATGTCTTTTATATTGGCAAAGTTTCAAAAATATTGTTCGCAGAATTTTTTAGTTATAATGATTTTTTAGATGCAATCTTACATAACAAACAAATCTCAATTTTTATTCAAATCAAACTTTAATATTAAATTTCAAGAAAACTAGCAACCCCGTAATTTTTAATTATTACACTATTGAATATTCTATTATATGTCTTTTATATTGGCAAAGTTTCAAAAATATTGTTCGCAGAATTTTTTAGTTATAATGATTTTTTAGATGCAATCTTACATAACAAACAAATCTCAATTTTTATTCAAATCAAACTTTAATGTTAAATTTCAAGAAAACTAGCAACCCCGTAATTTTTAATTATTACACTATTGAATATTCTATTATATGTCTTTTATATTGGCAAAGTTTCAAAAATATTGTTCGCAGGATTTTTCAGTTATAATGATTTTTGTGGATGCAATCTTACAAACCAAACAAATCTCAATTTTTATTTAAATCAAACTTTAATATTAAATTTCAAGAAAACTAGCAACCCCGTAATTTTTAATTATTACATTATTGGATATACTATTATATGTCTTTTATATTGGCAAAGTTTCAAAAATATTGTTCGCAGGATTTTTCAGTTATAATGATTTTTGTGGATGCAATCTTACAAATCAAACAAATCTCAATTTTTATTCAAATCAAACTTTAATATTAAATTTCAAGAAAACTAGCAACCCCATAATTTTTAATTATTACACTATTGGATATTCTATTATATGTCTTTTATATTGGCAAAGTTTCAAAAATATTGTTCGCAGGATTTTTCAGTTATAATGATTTTTTGGATGGAATCTTACATAACAAACAAATTTCAATTTTTATTCAAATTCAAACTTTAATGTTAAATTTCAAGAAAATTAGCAACCCCGTAATTTTTAATTATTACACTATAGGATATTCTATTATATGTCTTTTATATTGGCAAAGTTTCAAAAATATTTTTGCAGGATTTTTCAGTTATAATGATTTTTTTGGATGTAATCTTGCAAATCAATAAATCTCAATTTTTATTCAAATCAAACTTTAATATTAAATTTCAAGAAAACTAGCAACCCCGTAATTTTTAATTATTACATTATTGGATATACTATTATATGTCTTTTATATTGGCAAAGTTTCAAAAATATTGTTCGCAGGATTTTTCAGTTATAATGATTTTTGTGGATGCAATCTTACAAACCAAACAAATCTCAATTTATATTGAAATCAAACTTTAATGTTAAATTTCAGGAAAACTAGCAACCCCGTACTTTTTAATTATTACACTATAGGATATCTTATTATATATCTTTTATATTGGCAAAGTTTCAAAAATATTTTTCGCAGGATTTTTCAGTTATAATGATTTTTCGATGCAATCTTCCAAATCAATCAAATCGTAATTTTTATTCAAATCAAATTTTAATAATAAATTCCAGGAAAACTAGCGACCCCGGAATTTTAAATTATTACGCTAATGGATATTCTATTATATGTCTTTTATATTGGCATTGTTTCAAAAATATTGTTCGCAGGATTTTTCAGTTACAATGATTTTTGTGGATGCGATCTTACAAACCAAACAAATCTCAATTTATATTAAAATCAAACTTTAATGTTGAATATCAAGAAAACTAGCAACTACGTAATTTTTAATTATTACATTATTGGATGTACTATTATATGTCTTTTATATTGGCAAAGTTTCAAAAATATTGTTCGCAGGATTTTTCAGTTATAATGATTTTTTTGGATGCAACCTTTGTGTTTCGCACTATTCTTTCTGCCCGAGTCAAATTTTCTACTTGCATATAAACATAATCTTAATTTTGTTATTTCTCTATAATTATTCTATCAGTAGTTATATTGATATTGTATTTAATTAAATTATGATTAATTGTAGGCTTATTAATAATAATGTATATTTTTTCTAATTGTTTTTCCCATAACGTGATTTTTAAAGAGAATTGAAATCTTAATCTTGATATTTCTTGATAATCATTTTTTCATTACTTATATTATTATTTCATCAAATTATTATTAATAGCAGGCTTATTAATAATAATTTTCGTTTTTATTTTTCACATAAAGTAATTTTTAAATGAGACTCATCTGTTTTAAATATATCTAATTTTAAATCAGGTGTCTAGACGAGATTGAAACATCATGTCTGGTTACCGTGAGAATAGTTTTGATGCACCCTAATGCGTGGGGACAGAAACGCTGCTCTCACTCCCTTTGTGGCAAAGAATGTTAATCTGCGTCTGTATGTTCCACGACTAAAAAAAGTCACCCTCTATGAAGGGTAAGGGAGCACATATAATATACACAATAAATTAACATAATTTGTTGTGGCCTATACAGGTGGATATAACAAAATATTGAAAATATGCCGAATATTACATTTTGAAAATACTTTTCAGAAAGTTTATAATTCAAGCTTTAGTAAATAAATTATAATAGGTAAATATGCTATTAAAAATATGTCAAAATCTTATAATTTTAGAAAATCGAATATATATATATATATATATATATATATATATATATATATATATATTTATTTATTTATTTTATATATATTTTCAAATTAAATTCGTGACGGGTTTATCTTTTGTTTTAGAGAAAAATCGTACTAAGATTTTTCAATTGGTTAATAATTGTCTATCCAATGAGCTCAAGTTGATCTTTATTGGACCATTTTCATTTTTATTTTCTTCACTTCTTCGGCTTTAGCACGAAAACGGTGCACGTTTTATAACAATATTTTTTCTTATTTTTCTTTGGAATTAAAAGACCTACAAAATGAGATTTACCACAGCTTTCTGTCATGAAATAAAAGTTTCCAAGTTCGGAAATTTTGCCAAGCCCTGTAGCTTTTCCGCTTCATTTTGCAATAATCTCGACATTTTTTCCGCCATCTAGACTATATTTCCAATCAAATGACTTAGTTTCAGCTACTTGCCACCGTTAGGACGACCCCTGCTTTGACGCAACGGAGGATAGTTTTGTGACGTTACGGAATTTTTTTTGAAATTTTGTATTTTTGCTTTTTGCAACTTTATCTGTAACTTTAGAGCTATTATAATTTAACCTTCATCGGTCAGTTTTTTATTGTGTATCAAATGAGCATAAACTCGTTTTTTTTTTTGGGAAAATTTAAATTTTTTATTTTTGCATAAAAAAATTAATTGCGACTAGTCTAACTAGTACTAACGAACAATTAATCTAGTACTAAATTCGAAATTTGTAAAAGTTCTTTAAATCTCGAAAAGTACGCATATTTAATTTCTATATTAATTCTGTTAGCATTGGAAATATAAAACGATTTTCTATAATTAAATTGACCGCGCGTTGAGTAAGAACACACGTGCATTATTAATAGCAAACCCATCGAATTTACAACGTGCTCAAACTACAAACTAAAACATTTCAGCAGGAATATCACTCTGCTGCAACCACTCTTACTTGCAACGGACTATAAAGGTCGCATACGTCGCGACGCCGTCGGCGCGCTTTAACCAACCGTAATTTCTCCAATAAGATTAATTGAAGAATTTGCCCTGGATGACTTTTAAAGCGGCGACACGCGACCTCTCGTTTGTCCGCAGGTTATTCATGTTGTCAGAGATAAATTTAATGATGAAAGTTTTAAGTAGAAATAAAAGTATATAGATTTATTTGAAAGAGAGTACAAATTGTATATCCTTTTGATTTTCGAGTATACTTTTAGTTAATAATCAATATTATATTATGTTTAGAAGAACTAAGTTTATATTAACATAATACCAGTACCGGATCTACAAAATTTCTCATGGCAGGCTGTAGCTGTCTTCACTATTGAGTGTTTTGAGATTTTTTGTAAAAGTGCGAGTATGCCAAATAAAGGTCTATTTTTGTATTGAGTGTTAAGTAAATTCTCAAGGCTATACACACATTTGGGAAAGCATCAGTTAAATCTCTTCCTTGTATTAGGTTTAGAAAATCAAGTTGATTCATTTCTTCAAAATTATCTATTGAATTCTGTAACTGGTCACGAAGAACTAGGATTTATTTCTTCACTCATATCTTCAATATATTTACCAGCTATGTTTGCAGCACAAGTTTTCAACTTCTTATCATTCAAGCTTTTCAAACTTTACCATTTAGAAACGAAAAAGATTTTGATTAGAGAACTTATACTCTTCATTATATCTTTCAACTGGATAAAAATACATACATAAATAAATATAACATAAATATGATATGATATGATCATTGATTAATCATTTGATGATTAATCAATGATATGTTTGATACCATGATAAAAACTTTCTTCTACAGTGAAACTTCTTCCTTCATTTTGTGCCATCTCTCCAGGCATTATTTTCCTTTTTGGGATTCTACGAGTTTCCATTGATAGCTCTATTTCAATTTTGTTAGCCGTTCCATAGTTTCGGTGAAACATTTTCCAACATTTGTATTGCTTTTGACAATATTATGTTTCTACATTTCCTTTGTTAACTGTGTCAATTTCGTTTAGACATTTCCAAGCAACCAAATAGGAAATAAGTCGGAAATCTTCACTCAAAATGGGGCTGCTCAAATCGCTTTTTACCTCTACTGCTATCAGCCCGAAGGTCTTTCCGCTAGTAGTAAAATAAGAATCTCAGGTGTGTAAGCACCCGGTATTTAACTTCACTTATCTTTACCTCTACCGATATATACATTTTTTTAAATTTTTATTTTACAATTTTTTGTTGTTTAATTTTTTAATTTTATTATTAAGTTATGTATTCACTTCTCACTTTACCTCTACATTTAATTTTGATTTTGAACTTTTTTGTTGGTAAATTTTTATTTTTTATGTTATGTATTCACTTCTCACTTTACCTACTGAATTTTTTTATTTAAATTTATTGATTTATTTACTTATTTACATTTACATTATTGCATTTCATAATTTAAATTTACAGTAATTAATATTTGCCCTGTTTATGTACCTAAGTGCCTAGGCACTTGTATGTGCGTACATAATTATAAATTAACTATTTCTTAATTTCTATATTTACAATTTTTTTGAAAAATATATATTTCACAGTACTTTACGCAGCAAAATGCAATTTTTTTAAAAAGATATATATCTTACACGGTATTTACTTTAACTTCACATCCCAACCTTTGAAAAACGGCGAAAGCTAATTTTTACCGAAATTTCCTCCATACAATAAAAATATATACTGATGAAAGATTATGAAAATACTCAGATTCTGTTTGTACAATTAACCTCGCGCTGAAAATCACTTAGTCTATTAGCAATCAACATCGTTTGATGATGGCCGCGTTCGCATTCAAATAACAGACTCCGGTTGTCGACTTCCTAGATCAAATTTGCAATTGAAATAAACCGATTGGACTGGAATTTAGGTCAGCGGTGTTTGTGAAGCGGGATCGCAATGGAAGTTGCTAGACTCTCAGACGACTGCAGTAAACGGGGAACAATTAATTCATTTCAATTAGGGAAAACAGCAAACACTAATCAGTTGATTTTTTTGAATGATTTATATATGAGACATTGAGTGCAAAAGTGAACTTCCAATTTAGAAAATCTAATTTTATATTATTACTAACCCAATGGTTAGAGGCGTCGTTCACCTCGTAATGAATATTGGGGAGCCTGAGTTCGATCCCATCAGGGCGAACTTTCACGAATTACCTTTCACAGTTTTTCAGAGGTTTTCTGTGAAATTAAGGGCAATTAAACTCCTCTAAGCTTCTCCCTTGACCCGGCGGAAAAGCCTATCAGCCGTGAGGCTTTTTCGCCAGCCACAGATAGATATAAGTTTTTTTTAAATTTAAATTTTACACATTTTTGTTGGTAAATTTTTTATTTTTATGTTCTGTATTCACTTCTCACTATACCTCTACTGATCCGGCCAAAGAAGAGGCTCGGAGAAGTTTAATCACCCTTAACTTCACAAAAAACCTCTGAAAAACTGTGTAAGGTAATTCGCGAAAGTTCGCCCCGATGGAGATCGAACTCAGGCTCCCCAAATGCTCAGTACGAGACGAACGACGTCTCTAACCACTCGGCTACTGAGCTGGGCTAGTAATAATATAAAATTAGATTTTCTAAAGTGGAATTGTGAAAGGTAATTCGCGAAAGTTCGCCCCAATGGGCCCTACATAGATAAAAGTTTTTATTATTATTACTAATAATATTAATAATAATAATAACAACATTCAGAACACACCACCCAAAAATCGGCAGTAGTAGTAGTATTTGTTTCCTACTGGACAAGACAAGAAATAGACAACACACAAAAATTTGTAATTAAGGCTAGGTTGTTGTCTTTTTTTTGGGGAGATAGGAGGGTCTCCCTAGAAAAAAGGACAACAACCTAGCCTTAATTACAAATTTTTGTGTGTGGTCTATTTCTTGTCTTGTCCAGTAGGAAGCAAATACTACTACTACTGCCGATTTTTGGGTGGTGTGTTCTGAATTTTGTTATTATTATTATTATTAGTAATAATTTTTGTGTGTGGTCTATTTCTTGTCCACTAGAAAACAAATATCTAGGGCTCCAAAATATGTTAATCCGATTATTCATATAAAACTTATTTGTTTGTCTCACCTCTAAACCGCCTTCGATATTTCCTCCGCCTCTGTGGTGCCACGGCCACGGGGGCTTTCCCCGTGGACATTTCCGCGATTTTCAGCATGCAGCACAAGAGTACCACTAACATGTCTCTGGTACTAGGACATAGCTGTCCAGTTTTTTCCGATGAGTTCTCCACGTCTAAAAATCCACGTAAACGCACTCGAAAAACAAAATATCCAAATAGTTCACAACGCGCACTTTAATATTCGCAAGTGGCTGCAATGAGGAAACGCGCCCAATAAACCTAAACTAAATCACACTTGATTAGTCAGAAGGATGTGACGCGCTCGGCTACCGCACTGGATGATAAACGCAGCTGTTTTTCTGTTCACAGCCCACAATCAGTCAATGTTTGTGTTCGGAAATCGGGAGGATGGTAAATTAGTCAGACGCGCAGAGACAAAGAAACAGATGGTTATGTGTTTGACACTGTGAGGGAATGTAGCTATTTTTCTTTGGGTGGATTAGGGGGTGTCTTTTTATAGTAACAACAAGCACAAAGGATCGCAGCGGGTAATTTTAAGAGACATGGCACATTATTGATTGTAATAGCTTTATATTTATGATGTGAAGATGTAACAAATTAGAAATGTTATATAATGACACTAATTTTAAATTTTAATATGATTTTGATGCAACTCAAAATTTAACCAATAGCTCATTTTGAAGCTAAATGGATACACAATTTAACTGTCTAATAATAATATTCAAAATTCTGAAATTGAATTTATTACAATGTTTTTAAACATAAAAAAATGTGTTTTATTTATATGCAAATAATATAAATGGTGACAATCACCACATACAGTTTTTTTTATATATACCAGGGGTGGCCAACAAGAAGTCGATAGCGAAGCCAATTTTGGACGATAATTCGCAATGTTTTAACTAAACCGATTAGACTATATAATAAATGGAGCGTCGTTAATAATTAAGGCAAATAAATGAATCAGACTTTTTTCAAAAGCTAAATAACTGGGCAACACGATGAAATATGTATAATTTTTAAAATTCATAAATTGAATTTTTTACAATTTTTTGTATTGCGAGTAGTGACTTTATACAAACATGTATGCGCTACGACGTTAATAAATAAGGCAAATTAATGAACTAAGCTTTCTTGTAAAGCTAAGTAAATGGGAAACAGGATGATATAAGTATAATTTCCAAAATTCAAAGATTTGATTTTTTACAATTTTTTATATGACGAATAGTGACTTTATTTAAACTTGCATATGCTACGAGGTTAATAATTAAAACAAATAAATGAATCAGGCATTTTTCTAAAGCTAAATAAATGGTCAATACAATGATATTTACGTAATTTTAAAAATTCAAAAATTCGATTTTTTACAATTTTTTGTATCGCGAATAGTGATTTTATATAAACTTTTATACACTACATCGTTAATAATTAAGACAAATTAATGAATCTAGCTTCTTTCTAAAGCTAAATAAATGGATAACACGATGATATATGTATAATTTTAAAAATTCAAAAAATTAATTTTTTACAGAAATTTTTAATCGCGAATAGCGACTTTATATAAACTTTTATACACTACGACGTTAATAATTAAGGCAAATAAATGAATGAAGCTTTTTTCTAAAGGTAAATAAATGGGCAACGCGACAAAATTTGCATAATTTTCAAAATTAAAACATTTGATTTTTCACAATTTTTTGTATTACAAATAGTGACTTTATTTAAACTTTTGTGCATTACTTTGTTAATAATTAAGGCAAACAAATGAATCAAGCTTTTTTCTAAAGCTAAATAAATGGTTAACATCATGATAATTACAAAATTTTCAAAATTAAAAAATTCGATTTTTTACAATTTTTTGTATCGCAATAGTGATTTTATATAAACTTTTATACACTACGACGTTAATAATTTAGGAAAATAAATGAATCAAGCTTTTTTGTAAACTTAAATAAATGGTAAACGCGATAAAATTTGCATAATTTTCAAAATTAAAAAATTTGGTTTTTCACAATTTTTTGTATTGCAAATAGTGACCTTATTTAAACTTTTGTGCACTACGTCGTTAATAATTAAGACAAATTAATTAATCTAATTTCTTTCTAAAGCTAAATAAATAGACAACACGATGATATGTGTATAATTTTCAAAATTGCAAAATTTGATTTTTTACATTTTTTTGTATGGCGAATAGTGACTTTATTTAAAGTTTTATATACAAAAACGTTAATATTTAAGACAAATAAATGATTTGCATTTTGTAAAGTTAAATAAATGGATAACACGATAAAATTTTTTGTATTGCAAATAGTGACTTTATTTCAACTTTTGTGCCTTACGTCGTTAATAATTATGGCAAATTAATGAATCAAGCTTCTTTCTAAAGCTAAATAAATGGGCAACACGATAATATGTGTATAATTTTAAAAATTCAAAAATTTGATTTTTTACAATTTTTTGTAATGCTAATAGTGACATTATATTACACACTACGACGTTAATAATTAAGGCAAATTAATGAACTAAGCTTTCTTCTATAGTTAAGTAAATGGGTAACACGATGATATGTGCTTAATTTCCAAAATTCAAAAATATGATTTCTTACAATTTTTTGTATGACGAATAGTTACTTTATTTAAACTTTTAAATACTAAGACGTTAATAATTAAAACAAATAAATGAAACAAGCTTTTTTCTAAAGCTAAATAAATGGGCAACACAATGAAATTTGGATAATTTTCAAAATTCAAAAATTTGTTTTTTTTTTAATTGTATCGCCAATAGTGATTTTATATAAACTTTTATACACTACGACGTTAATAATTAAGAAAAATAAATTAATCAAGCTTTTTTCTAAACGTAAATAAATGGACAACGTGACAAAATTTGCATAATTTTCAAAATTACAAAATTTGATTTTCACAATTTTTTGTATTGCAAATAGTGACTTTATTTAAACTTTTGTGAATTCCGTCGTTAATAATTTAGAAAAATTAATGAATCTAGATTTTTTCTAAAGCTAAATAAATGGGCAACGCGATGATATATGTATAATTTTCAAATTTGTAACATTTGATTTTTTACATTTTTTTGTATGGCGAATAATGACTTTATTTCAACTTTTTAAGTTTTATATACAATGACGTTAATAATTAAGGCAAATAAATGATTCAAGCTTTTTTCTAAAGCTAAATAAATGCGCAATACGTTGAAATTTATATAATTTTCAAAATTGAAAAATTGGATTTTTCACAATTTTTTGTATCGCAAATAGTGACTTTATTTCAACTTGTATGCATTACGTCGTTAATAATTAAGACAAATTAATGAATAAAGCTTCTTTCTAAAGATAAATAAATAGGCAACATAATGGTATGTGTATAATTTTCAAAAATTTAAAATTTGATTTTTTACAATTTTTTGTATTCGGAATTGTGATTTTATATAAACTTTTATACAAACTTTTATATACTACGACGTTAATAATTAAGGAAAATAAATTAATCAAGCGTTTTTCTAAAGCTAAATAAATGCGCAATACGATGAATTTTGTATAATTTTCAAAATTGAAAAATTTGATTTTTCACAATTTTTTGTATTGCAAATAGTGATTTTATTTCAACTTTTCTGCAGTACGTCGTTAATAATTAAGACAAATTAATGAATCAAGCTTCTTTCAAAAGCTAAATAAATGGGCAACACGATGATATGTGTATAATTTTATAAATTCAAAAATTAGATTTTTTTTACAATTTTTTTGTATTGCAAATACTGACTTTATGTAAACCTTTATACACTATGACGTTAATAATTAAGGCAAATAAATGAATGAAGCTTTTTTCTAAAGCTAAATAGATGCGCAATACGATGGAATTTGTATAATTTTCAAAATTCATAAATTTGATTTTTTACAATTTTTTATATTACAAATACTGACTTTATTTAAACTTTTGTGCATTACGTCGTTAATAATTAAAGCAAATTAATGAATCAAGCTTCTTTCTGAAGCTAAATAAAATGGCAACACAATGATATGTATATAATTTTCAAAAATCAAAAATTTTATTTTTTACATTTTTGTGTGTGTTGCAAATAGTGACTTTATTTACACTTGTGGTGTAATTATTACTAATAAAAAATGTAGAGAGCAAAGTTATATATCTATATCCAGATTGGGGAAATTTTAATTGAATGAATTTGAATTTGATTTGGAAAATGTTAATTTTAGATTTAATATTCAGCTATTGTTTTGCCAATTTATTTCTAATGCTACAAATATTTGTTGGCATGCCGGGAAACTGTTTACAGCCAACAATTTGAGATAAATAAAATAATTCGCTCCTCTCACCCCTCAATCTATTCAACAACAACAAAAATATTCGTTATTATAGCAACAATAAATACACTATTTATGGAATGTAGTTACTTTAGATTCTCTCTATTGGAAACACTGAATAATTAAACAAAAGGTGTCATCAAAGCTCCAATCACAATCGCTATTGAAGGTGTTTGACATTTGTTTTGGCAATTTCTATTGCAATTACGTTTTTAATTTGTCCATTTAATAGATAGATAGATTTGTTTAATACTTAGCATACATTTAGTGTCAGTATATCATACATGAACATAACAGAAACATTCATAATTATAAATACAACATATATAAAATTTCAGCAATTATTAAAATACTAGATAAAATAAATAAATAAATAGCTAAAATTAGTTTTAACTATTTATTTATTTGTTTTATCTAGTATTTTAATAATTGCTGAAATTTTATATATGTTGTATTTATAATTATGAACTTTTCTGTTATGTTCATGTAATAGTTTTCAGTTTACTAGGAATTTTATTATAAAAAATATAGCTTATGGGAGCTATAAATTTTATGGCATGTTGGGGAATATGGGTAGAAATCTTCTTTAATAATACGTTTTTTTTTTAATAATTAATCAACATTATCCAAATACTATTAAACCCATCAATTTAAATTTAGGGGATTTTTTAAACATTTTTGTGTGTGTCGAAATGTTATTTTTCTTAACATTTCCCGCATTGAGACGTTATTAATCGACGTTATAAAATAAGTCCAAAATAAATAGTTGTAGTAATGCTTAAAGAAATTGATAATATTAGGCTGCAGGCAACATTCGGTTGGTAGAAAGGGATTGGAAAGCTGAAAGGGACTGGAAAGATAAAAGGAAGGAGTTATGGGCCACCTATAGCAACTACTAAAGAAAGCTATTACATTCTAAATTCTATCTTAGAAGAAATGCCGGTAATAAGCGTCGTACAGGCTGTAGGCCTTTCATAATAAACGCGGTAGTGGTAAGGTAGCGATAAGCAATATTTTGCATAGCTATAAAAATTCAGACATTCAGAATTGGGCAGTAATGTAATGGGATAATTATGGTAGAGATAATTACATATGTTCTATCATAGTTTTACTGCACTGCTTTAACGCCCACATTTTTATACATGTCTGCAATTTCGTTTACCGCTACGTTACCCCGACCGCGCGTATTGTGAGTGGTCCATAACTCCTTCCTTTCATCTTTCCAATCCCTTTCCATCAACCAAATGTGCCTAATATTATCAATTTCTTTGAGCATTACTACAACTATTTATTTTGGACAATTAATAACGTCTCAATGCGGGTAATGTCAAGTATAATAGCATTTCGACAAAAAAAAAGTTACCTTTTAAATTAATTAATTTAGGGTATGCATGCAATAATAAATTCAACAAAATTAACCTCTTGCCCTTATATTTAGTCCGTAATAAAGCAACAATAACTTAATCGACAACACAAAAGTCCACTTTAGTTTAGTTAGTAAACAAGCGGCGTCCAAGATGGCCGCGGCGGCGTCGCGCCATAATAAGAACACGTCCGAACACGTTTGTAATAAAACTCGTAACACGAATTATTATGTAATTATATTCAAATCAAATTATTTAAAATGTATTTAGTGCTAATGCACGATTGTTTTTGTGATTATTAATCGATTTCTTTGTTTATTCTGTCGCGAGAATAGCGCGGTTGGGAAAGCGTCGCGTTACTAAAGTTACTAAAGCGAGGGAACGGGTACCCGGGTTGCACACGGCACCTCTTTTCAGCGTTTCAGGATGAAAATAACATACGTTTGCTGGGTAGTGCTGAAGCAATTGTGTGGGACGAGTGGTGTGGAGTAGTTCGTGGATTGAGGCGGGTGGGTCGACATGTGTTTAAAATAGAGCGATTCTTAATTCTTAAAATAATTATTCATACTCGTGTGGTCGGTCAACGCAGGAGATGTGTGCGAGTTTTCTTCTCCTCCTCGCGGAGGGTTTTCTATGCTTTCGCTCATTGAGAGTATTTTGGGATCGGGGATATTTATTGTACACGCATATATATTTAGATTGAATGTGTTTGCTCCTCCACCATAATGCACCGGTGTAGTAGGTACAACATTGCTTGCAGTGATTTGTTGTGCTGCACACACTTCAATACGCACATTTGTCAAAAGATCTTCAGATTAAATGTACTATGCTACTTAGGAGGCTATCAATCGTGATACACATGCTACTTTATGTATATATATATATATATATATATATATATATATATATATATATATATATAAATAGCCAGCTCAGACCAGCTCCCGAGTGATAAACGAAAGCGGCTTGTATTGTGATTATCGGCATGTTTGTCACATTACATTTCATATATACAGGAGCATAGAAACTTCATCTTTTTAAAGATCAATAAAAGAAAAACTGTTGCTGAAAACAAAATATATTTTAAGCTAATGAAAAAACACAATTTTAATTTTTAATTAGGTATGCTGTTTTAAACACAATTGAAGTGGTCGATGCACTGACACAAACGATTTATGATGTTTCCCTCTGCTCGCAATATGTCTAGGGCATTTTCCAGGCCAATAATATTCTTCAACTGAAATCTGTAATTTCACCTCGAATAGAGCTTACCCATCCGGGGAACATTGCCCTCAAAATTTTAGATATTCACATCAATAATATCTAAAATTCTCATCTAAAGGCCGCTACAGACGCTCAGGTTTAACTCGTGCCAAGCTAGAAAATTCATACCAATGATGTAGAGGATGCAACTAACAGGAGGAGACACCGGTTCTAGTTCTCTGTGAATGTCCCGCAGTCGCCTCCGAAAGGGTAGCTACGATTCATTCCTCCTAGGGCCATTCCACACCTTTTTACAACTGTGGGATGGATGGAGGAATGACAATTGAAATATCAACTGGGGGGTGGGCGAAGCTCCCACACAAGTGGACTACGTGCAGTCTGCAGAATAACCCCTACCATTCTCTTTGTTATTTTATTTGAATCAATTAATCAAAGTAATTCAAGCGCTGTAACAAGAGAATTGAATTTATAAAAACTAGGAAATGATATTTACAATTAATTTTGTACGTGAATATAAGACTCTGCTTACAATAAATGTTTCATACTTTAATATAAAGTGTGTACCTGCAACGCGATGAATAATATATACACAAAAGTGGTCCTTTGGTAGCAAATTCACTTGGACGTTTTGGAATATTAAATTTTCTAAGCGCTCGCTTTAATCTAAATGTGTAACGGCGTACTCATAGTAGCAGCGCATGTGGTTTATTATTTTTAGACGGCTCGAGCATTTTTATAGCGTTTCTGGTGTTTTCAAAGAATCCCGAATTAACATTTGGCTGCAACGCCACTATGCACATTACTTAAAATGCTAGCGGAAATCATATAATAGAGTAATTATACAAATCGATTTTTCTAAGGTCCATTAAACATATTTTTAATGGAAAGTGCGATAAAAATAATTCGTATAATGAGGGAAACGTATCTGCCACTATATTTCTAACAAATACATGTTACATTACAATCAAATTTATATTTCTTTTGTAATGTAACATTAATTTATTCGGAAAGTAGTGTACAGATAATTTTTATTCATTATGCGAATAGTAGTGTGACACTATTGTGATTTTTCTCGCACTTGATTGTAGAAATATTGTTTAATGAATAGGAAATAATTGTTTATGTAACCATATTCTCTATTCGGTACCTGATACACTGATATGTTATGAATAAGGATCAGTAAGAACACGAAACAAAACATATTTATAATCAAAATTTTCCAATTTCCATCAGGCATCTGGTGCACTGTTATGTTCTAAACTAATATAAAAATAATAATTAAACAAAATATGTTGCATAATTTTTTTTATCGACCCAGCCTCTAAAATCAGCATGTCCAGATAGGATCGGGAAAGTTAAAAATAAAAAATAAATAGAAGGAACAACCTTCTCAGGTTGAAACTTTGCATTTTCCATTGTCGTTTTGTTATAAGCATTGTGTACTTTTTTCAAATCAATTGTATGACGGTGGCCTGGTAAATAATAATAATAATGAAATGTGTTAAGACTTGGTCGCCGAACAAAAAATAATTAAAAAAAATTCCAATTTCCTTCGGGCATCTGGTGCACTGATATGTTCTGCACTAAGATCGGTAAAAAAATTAAACAAAATATGTTGCATAATTTTTTTATCGACCCAGCCACTAAAATCGAGATAGGAGCGGAGAAGTTAAAAATAAAAAATAAATAGAAGGAACAATCTGCTCAGGTTGAGACTTTCCATTTTCCATAGTCATTTTGTTATAAACATTGTGTAATTTTTTAAAATCAATTGTATGTTCAAGGACTGTTAAAAATAATAATTTACGTAACAACATATATTATACAGCAACGCCTATAAAAATTATTAATAAAAATATATAACTTTATATTATGGTCGGCAAGACATTTATAAAAGATTCTTCAAAATTTAGATTTTATTGATCACCCCAATTGCTCAGTACAGACCCCCAAACAATCACCGTGCTCGCGGGATCTTAGGGCTATCACCCGGAATTTACCTTAACTACACAGAAAACCTACAATAACTATTATACGAATATGTTAAAAATTCTTCTCTCCCGACGTGCTCTCTAAGTCTGTCCAATAATTTGCATGTGCAAGTGTGTAATATTGTAATTTATATGTACCTGCTATTTTTTTACACCCTCAGTTTCTGAAGAAACTGAGGGTGTAAAAAAATAGCAGGTACATACAAATTACAATATTACTTTCTTAAGAAAGTTACCTTCCGTTAATAGTTAATATTTAAAGACAATTCAATCATCCAGCTTCCGTTTTAATACATATATTCTTAACGTAATTAAACTCTTCTGGCATATAAAAAAAACATGCGACATTTATTATCTCGCTTTTATATAAACGCCGTGAATGAAATTCCCCTTTGTAGTGGCCGGATGCGCCATTCACATCTTAAGCGCGGGCACCCGTAACTTTTTCACTGCCCCATTTACAATATTTATTTTTACACGAATGTCCGGCCGGTATTGTCTGTTGCCGTTCGTGACACAAGACACTCGAATGTGCGTTTGGGAGGTCTCATGATGAGTGAGGTGTGCGTGGAATGTCAGTTTGAAATTAGATGGGTATTGATGCTGGCGATGAATGTTGGGAAAATAAGACTGGAGCTGTGAAAGCTATTTGCGTTGTGGGACTGTATTAGGGGGATGGATGAAATTTCATAGGAGGATTAATGGAGAATAATGATTGATATTTCTTTCAAATTAATATAGAGGCATAAATAATGATTGAAGACTCTTTAAATCAAAAATAAATTTTGTGTATTTTAATTTTGTTGTTTATTGTAGAAAACACATTAATAGTGTATAATCTGAGATCTAAAATATGGCAAGGAAACAGTTAAACATATTTGAAATTTAAATAAATAAATAAATAAATAAATGAAATTTATATATAATTGCTAATGTTAAGAAGTTAAAATTACAGAAGAGCATACAAATATTAAATAAATAATTTATACCAATCAATACTAATAATAATAACAAATATGTAAAATGTAATATATGAGTTACATATATTAAATACAAATATTAAATAAATAATTTATACCAATAAATACTATTAATAATAACAAAAATGTAAAATGTAACTCATATATTACATTTTACATTTTTGTTATTATTATTAGTATTTATTGGTATAAATTATTTATTTAATATTTGTATTTAATATATGTAACTCATATATTATATTTTACATTTTTGTTATTATTATTAGTATTTATTATTATAAATTATTTATTTAATATTTGTATTTAATATATGTAACTTATATATTACATTTTACATTTTTGTTATTATTAATAGTATTTATTGGTATAAATTATTTATTTAATATTTTTATTTAATCTATGTAACTTATATATTACATTTTACATTTTTGAGATTATTAATAGTATTTATTGGTATAAATTATTTATTTAATATTTGTATTTAATATATGTAACTCATATATTACATGTTACATTTTTGTTATTATTATTAGTATTTATTTGTATAAATTATTTATTTAATATTTGTATGCTTTTCTTTAATTTTAACTTCAATTTCAAAAGAATAATATATTTATTGAATCTGATGAACAATACAAAATTGCAAGAGTTTTTTTTCCTGATTACTATACCTAACTATTTCATAACTAATTCATAAAATTTTGGAAAAAATAAAAATTTTGATAAATTTTGCATAGTTGAACTAAAAAAATGCTAGTATAGGGTTGAAAAATAAGAAAGCTCCAGGTAGTGACAAAATTCCAAATGAAATAATACAAAAAATTAGTGGATGAAATTCCAGATATTTTCCTAAATTTCCAAAATTATTCATGATGGAATTTTTTCAATTATTTGGAAAGAACCTGTATTAGTCTTAGTTCCAAAACCTGTAAAAAATTTAGGCGATCCTTTGAAATTTACACCAATTTGTCTATTAAATAATTTAGCAAAAGTGTTATAATATAGCAAAATATAGCAAAAGTGTAATATATGTAATAATGTAAATAATATAAAAGAGGTATGTCAAAAAATCAATTTGGCTTTAGAAAAAAGTTATCAACTCTGAATGCTTCAGAAAACGTCATTAATGAAGTTAATTTGGCTAAAATTGGTTCATATAAAAATAAAAAATTATGTAATATGTTATGTTTAGACTTTAACAAATGAAAAGAAAGAGCTTTTGTTTCATTGTCGATGTTAACTTGATTAATCTTTATTATATATAATCTTGCTGACATTTTTATCGTTTATCAAGCAAAAAAATTCACGTTTTCTGAATTTCTCATCAAAATACATCGACGTTAACTAGGTGTTCATTATTTTTTATTGCGGCGAATATGTATAGCTAAACGAAGAAAGTCAACTCTTTGATGTAGACTTATTAATCTAAATAACCTCTTCGCTCATACTCCCAACGAGTAACATTAGCGGAAGTGTTGTTATTAATTAATTTAGATAGTATTAAGTGCACGTGGCGGTTTCACTTAAAACCGCGCGCCTGCAGTTTGCTTGTCTGCAGTGAACGTGTGATAAATTTAGCTGCTCTAGAAAATTTACGTCACCAGTGCACATGACGGCTCTTCAAACACGCAAATTCGCTTGTGCAATTGATCCAATATATGCTTAATTGTTGACATGCAACTTTTTTGTGTGATGTTTTGAAAATGGTCGCACATTTAAAATATAAAAATGTGATATAAAAAATAAAACAAATCAATTATTAAACATATATCGTGTATTTTTGTATATAACGACTCGAGATATTGTGTGAATCCACCCCTTAGTAATCTACATAACTAGATTTCTATCTTATTAGATCTCGTCAATGTAGCTCAGCTAGTGAGGATGAATTCACACAATATCTCGAGTGGTTACATACAAAAATGATACATCTAACCCCCTAAGAGGAAAGTTAAACGCCATCTGGCGGCCCCACATCGGTTATTACCATATGGGTGTGCATTGCTGATTGATGTGATGGCGTTTAACTTTCCTCCTAGGGGGTTAGTTGTACTAAATCAATTATTGTTATAATTTGGAGGAAAAATACATATGGTCACAAAACACAGCATGAAATAACTGCATTTTTTAGGAACATTTTGATTTATATTTTCGCGATAAATACAATAACTCTATGATAGATTTTTCTGTACAAATATATCTATATTAATTTAATTTAGATTTATTTTTAGAGTCAAGAATGATGATTGAGGGCTCTTTATAGGGCCGTAACTAGGCAGGGGCAACAGGGGTACGTGCCCAGGTCTCAGATGGAAGGAGTACCCAGTAAGGTCATAGAAAGATCGAAATAATTTGCAATATATTTTTAAAAAAACTGGCACATCTTTCAACAACTTTTTGGAAACTAGTTGAAAATAGTGGATCACCTACCTACTACTGTCCTAACAAATGCAAAAAGTGTATTGCTACAAATTTATTACAAATCAATACCTATAGTGTAATATATTACACTATGAGGAGGACACAGAAAAGACGCTACCATCTGAATTAATATGCACCGCGAAATTTACAAAAAAAAAAACTTTGCACTGATTGTTTTAAACGATATAACAATGAATATGTTGATTAATGAATGTGTGATATATAATGTCAAAATTCTCTGCGTTTAACTAATTTAAAAAAAAATCATTACATATACGCCTTAAACGACAATATGCTTTTTTTTCAATCCATCTGCATTAGTTATTTTCAGACTGTTAATTAAATCTTGTCTGAATATAAAGTTTGTCCCAGTTTGTGTTTAAGTGGCAATCTGTTCGGCCATCAAAAGATTTACACCCTCAATCTCATCGCGTTTACTACTACAACCGTTATAGTTTCGCAGTAAAAATAACGTCGTTTAAATCACTCGCGCAATCAAATCGAAACCTGCGACAGTTTAAGCCAAACAACTATCGCGTGTTGATGTTCGAGTCGTCCAGGGAATTTACAGTCTATAAAAATCAGAAGATTTATTTATTTACCGTTCTATTGTAGAAGCTCAATTGGTTTACATTTTACAATTAAATATTCTTGAAAATTTTAATTGAAGAGTAAATATTTTTAGACAGCATTTTGTTTCTATTGGAACAAATAAACAATTTCCTTCCATAGGGTTTATTTATTGTTATCGGTAGTATAGACTACCGATAAAAATAGATAAATATAATGAGTATATCATAACATTATGTATATGCGAATCGAACATATATTTACGCGACGCGAACTATTAATAAATCGAAAATAGGTTGTGGAGGGAAAGTGAATTTATTGGATAGGGTTGAATTACTGGATAGGACCAGAGATTGAATGAAATTTACGTTTACAGGGTTGTTTATAAATTTAGATGAAAGAACATCAAGACGGTTGTTTAGGGGTAGAATTTGCATGTACTAACATAGCTTTATATTTCGCTGAAGCATGAATATTTCATAGAACCGTTGATTGAAGTATTGGTATATAAATACTTCAATCAACGATAGAGCATAACTTTTCATTAGTCTTTATGTAAAATATCGGGACTGTCTCGGAAAATTCAGGACGTAGTTGTATCAATCAGACTTGACAATATATTCCAGTATTTCTAGTAACATAATAGATATTTTATTATTTCATAACATCATATACCTCTGTTTATACAGAATTTTGTTTGTATTGGAACAAATAAACAGTTTCCTTCCCTATACTACCGATGACAATAAATAAACTAAAAATAAAAAATATTCTCAACATTAAGATTATAAATATCAAATAGCGTTAAGTTTATTATTTCATAACATCATGTACCTCTGTTTATACATGGCAATATCGCATTATGTGTGAAAAGTCATAAAGTACTATCAAGAACAAATTAAAATACTTAGACTTCGTTGTATAAAGCAATAAAGCTTTCAATTTAAATACAAATTCGTCACTTTTGAACGAATTTGCTTTTAAATCGAAAGTTATTTGCTTTATACAACGAAGCCTAAGTATTTTAATTTGTTCTTGCTAGTATTTTATGACTTTAGCATACATAAATGTTTACTTAATATTTATAGATATAATTATGAAGGATAAATAAAACGATTTTTTACTTTGTTTTTTATCACACTTCAGTTACACTTTGCAACTAGTTTCGGCTAAGCTCTAGCCATTTTCGAGCTCCTCCGCCGAAACTAGTTGCAAAGTGTAACTGAAGTGTGATAAAAAACAAAGTAAAAAATCGTTTTATTTATCCTTTAAAATGAATTATCACAAAGTAGACGCCTTAACAATCCAATATTTGATATAATTATGTTTTTGTATGACTATAAATGGAATTTATTATTAAAATCGAAATATGTGGAAATTTCGTGTAGAAAATGATAACATCATAATTGAATTGAATTACATTAAAATCATTCGACTCGGTTTACAGACTCGTATTTTTCTGAATTTCTCGAGATACATTGAAAAAATTTGCTGTGTATCGAAAACCACAAAATTATTGTTACTATAAGCAATAGTCAAGTAGTCACCGCCGCTTCAAATCCGCACTAAATTATACGATAAAAATCTTACGGGGTTCGTTTTTACCACCCTGCTGAATCATTATCCCCTGTGGCGTTCGTGCATCGCAGACTTTCTTTTACTCATAACACCCCCCTATCGATTTTACCTCATGCGAAGTGCACGGCACGAAACGGTATTCGCTGCACGGAACCGTTGCCAAAAAAATACACCTTCATCCTTAATTAATCATGTTTATCCTTCCTCGCTTTTACAGTGAGACGGATTTACGATTGCTGGTTTCTATTTGAAACTAGTTGCGAATAATTGCAAACACATGTACAGTAAATGAGAAATGTATTAGCTATGGGAATTATTTATATATTATATTACAGATTTAAAATTAATTATAAAATATTTTCAGTTTAATCCTTTCTAAGGACATATAAAATACATCAAGATTAATTTTAAAAGATGCTAAAAAAAGAGATTATTTAATAACCATTGAAAATAGTTAGATATTAAATAATAATAATTATAATAATAATCCCGCAGGGGGTGGCAGCCAATGCAGCCACTTGGGATTGACGAACCCACGGACCCCGAGTCACCCGTGTACTTCTTGTTTGTACCAATATGAATTTAATTGTACTAGATTAATCTAGGAACAATATGCTACAATATACACGCTGAAACTTCACCCGTGTATTTTTTGTTTGTACCCCACAGGTTAAATTATAATGGCTCTAAAGTTACAGATAAAGCTACAAAAAGCAAAAATGCAAAATTTAAAAAAAATCAGTAAACGTCACAAACTATCCTCCGTTGCCTCCAAGCAGGGGTCGTCTTAACGGTCACAAGTAGGTGAAGCTAAGTCATTTGATTGGAAATATAGTCTAGATGGCGGGAAAAATGTCGAGATTGTTGCAAATTGAAGCAGAAAAGCTACAGGACTTGGCAAATTTTCCAAACTTGTTAAATTTTATTCACGACAGAAAGCTGTAGTAGGTCTCATTTGGTAGGTCTTTTAATTCCAAAGAAAAATAAGAAAATATTGTTATAAAACGTGCACCGTTTTCGTGGTAAAGCCGAAGAAAATAAAAATGAAAATAATCCAATGAAGATCAACATGAGCCCATTGGATAGACAATTATTAACCAATTCAAAAATCTTAGTTTATTTGTTTAAAGAAGTATAAATATACCATTTATACTTCTTTGATTGCAGCAATTGCTGCAACGGGCCACTAGAATATTATATTTTGCTTACCTATTATGAGAGGTGCTCTGCAATTATCTTCCATATTGCTCTAAAACAAAGGCATTTTCAAACAATTGATCATCAACATAAACTAAAATTTACATGGTTCTACTACAATGAAAACTATCGTGCATTTTTATCTAGCCCCAAACAGAAGTGATTGTGAATTCATCCACACTAGCTGAGCTACACTGATAAGATCTAGCAAGATCGAAATCTACATATATATATATATATATATATATATATATATATATATATATATATATATATATATAAATATATATATAACTAATAGACGAATTCACACATTTGTATTTTTATAAAAAATTATTGCATTATTACCTTTTTTCATTTAGCCATAGTCCGTATGTAAGTTCATGGTTTTCTGAAACAAAAGTATAAATAGTATAAATAACATTTTCTATTGCCACGATTTTAATGAAAGGCAGAAATTAATAAATAATAGCTCATTTGGAAGCCAAATGAATACGTAATTGCATTCTCTCATCATAATTTTCAAAATCCAAAAATTGAATTTATTACAATTTTTTTAAACATACTAATGTCTTTTGTTGACATTTTCTATCGCCACAGTTTTAATGAAAGGTAGAAATTAATAAATAATAGCTCATTTGGAAGCTAAATTAATACGTAATTGCATCGTCTCATCATAATTTTCAAAATCCAAAAATTGAATTTATTACAATTTTTTTAAACTTAGTAATGTGTTTTGTTGACATTTTCTATCGCCACGGTTTTAATCAAAGGCAGACATTAATAAATAATAGCTCATTTGGAAGCTAAATTAATACGTAATTGCATTGTCTCGTCATAATTTTCAAAATCCAAAAATTCAATTTATTACAATTTTTTTAAACATACTAATGTGTTTTGTTGACATTTTCTATCGCCACGGTTTTAATGAAAGGCAGAAATTAATAAATAATAGCTCATTTGGAAGCTAAATGAATACGTAATTGCATTGTCTCATCATAATTTTCAAAATCCAAAAATTGAATTTATTACAATTTTTTTAAACATAGTAATGTGTTTTGTTGACATTTTCTATCGCCACGGTTTTAATGAAAGGCAGAAATTAATAAATAATAGCTCATTTGGAAGCTAAATGAATACGTAATTGCATTGTCTCATCATAATTTTCAAAATCCAAAAATTGAATTTATTACAATTTTTTTAAACATACTAATGTGTTTTGTTGACATTTTCTATCGCCACGGTTTTAATGAAAGGCAGAAATTAATAAATAATAGCTCATTTGGAAGCTAAATGAATACGTAATTGCATTGTCTCATCATAATTTTCAAAATCCAAAAATTGAATTTATTACAATTTTTTTAAACATAGTAATGTGTTTTGTTGACATTTTCTATCACCACGGTTTTAATGAAAGGCAGAAATTAATACATAATACCTCATTTGGAAGCTAAATGAATACGTAATTGCATTGTCTCATCATAATTTTCAAAATCCAAAAATTGAATTTATTACAATTTTTTTAAACATACTAATGTGTTTTGTTGACATTCTCTATCGCCACGGTTTTAATCAAAGGCAGAAATTAATAAATAATAGCTCATTTGGAAGCTAAATTAATACGTAATTGCATTGTCTCATCATAATTTTCAAAATCCAAAAATTCAATTTATTACAATTTTTTTAAACTCAAAAATGTGTTGTGTGTTGACATTTTCTATCACCACGGTTTTAATGAAATGCAGAAATTAATAAATAATAGCTCATTTGGAAGCTAAATGAATACGTAATTGCATCGTCTCATCATAATTTTCAAAATCCAAAAATTGAATTTATTACAATTTTTTTAAACATAGTAATGTGTTTTGTTGACATTTTCTATCGCCACGGTTTTAATCAAAGGCAGAAATTAATAAGTAATAGCTCATTTGGAAGCTAAATGAATACGTAAATGCATTGCCTCATCATAATTTTCAAAATCAAAAAATCGAATTTTTTACAGTTTTTTTAAACTCAAAAATGTGTTTTGTTGACATTTTCTATCACCACGGTTTTAATAAAAGGGATAAATTAATAAATAATAGCTCATTTTGAAGCTAAATGAAAGCGTCATTTAATTGTCTAATTATAATATACAAAATACAAAAATTGAATTGATTACAATTTTTTTAAAACACACAAATGTGTTGTCTTCACATTTTCTATCACCACGATTTTATTGAAATATATAATAGCACTAGTGAGAGAAAAATGCAAAATATGGCTATCAATATTGACATGGAGAATTTAAAAATAATTATTACTATTATTGTATGATTTAATGATGATATAAAATAAATGAATAATAAAAAAACTACTTCATCAAATTAAGTATGCTGTAGAGATCAACAATAGTGTAGAGAATAGTATGAAGATGTATCAATTTTTTCTCTACTCTATTGTTGATCTCTATAGCATACTTAATTTCATGAAGTAGTATAATATTTTTGAATTCTCCATGTCAATGTAGATAGCCATATTTTGCATTTTTCTCTCACTTGTGCTATGAACAACTCTCTCACTTGTGCTATGAACAACAAAATCATAAGCTAAAAAGAAATAACAATAGAGAAAATATATACAAGGCTAGAATAAGACCTATATTAACATACGGACATGAGACATGGACATTAAATAAAGCACAAAAGAGCAAAATACAAGCAGTACAAATAAAGTATATGAGCAGAGTTAGAGGAGTGACAAAAACGGTAAAATGAGGCATGAGCATATAACAAGAGAACTAAATGTAAATACTCATGTGAGACATGGACATTAATTAAAACACAAAAGAGCAAAATACAAATAGTACAAATAAAGTATATGAGTCGAGTGACAAAAATGGCAAAATGAGGCATGAGGATATAACAAGAGAACTAAATGTAACACGGACAATAAATTAAATAGAGGGAAAAAGAGCAAAATACAAGCAGTACAAATAAAGTAAACGAGCATTTTGTGGCTAGTCAAAATAAATAAATAATTCCCAATCCCAATATAGTAAAATTAAAATAGTTGTTACTAAATGTGAAAATAGAGAGACAAGTTTATAAAAGGTTAACCCCCATAAACAATCTGGGTCACCTACAAAACACTACAACGCAAAATCCATGCCACCCAAAACATCTCATCAAAACTAAAATATAAAACTGTCACTATCAACAATCTAAGTAACTTCTCCAGTACAAAAGAATCAACAGATAACGTCCCATTTAAGTATTACCTAGAACAACAATGGCAATCAATATGCTCGTTCACCATCGAAAAAGCACTGGTAACAATCACAGGATAAAACACCCGGCACCTCCACACAACCGCAAGTCTTTTCGCGCACAAGACACCAAAAAAAAACCAACCGGACACATTAACACGCACAATACGCGTACATCTTTAATTGTACCCAAAGTCGAACATGGCTCGAGCGGGTGGGGTTGATTTTGGGGTTGTTAAATCATAACCGGTGGTGAGTCGCGCCACCTACGCGCTCCAACTGTAGTTATATACTACTGGGGTGCTATTGATTTTCCCTGCTGACGCTACGTAGTACGGCGAGTGGATAATACTACCCTACAGATGTTGGCCGGCGCATGTCCTTGCAACAATAAAAAAAAACAGGAAGACGTTAAGGATGTGAGGGCAAATAGGGCATGTAATACTTTTTGTGTAGTCTACTACTATTTACAATTTATAATTTTTGTGTTTACATAACGTTTGATGTCAGGAATCGTATGAAGCCATAACGGAAATTGAGGTAGCTGATGTTTTCAACAAATATTTCGTCCATACAAGAGTAGAATAATTAAAAATGTTTCAAATGGCAAAAACTAGAGAAAGCAATACACATATGTACCATTAAATTAATTACCTTTAATTCCTGTGTTATCGGACGAGGTCTCATACTAATAATTATTAGTCTGAGGACGAGGCGATCAGTACAATTTAATGTTTCAAAAATAATAAGACTTTAGATGCAGATGATTTATCTTCGGATATAATAAAAAAAATATATGCAAATGCAGATTATATTGCTGTATCTTTTGTTTATTTGTGCAATCAACATGGAAACTAAAATATATGCCCGTAGCAGCACAGAAGGATAAACGAAATAGCTCAAATAGTGCCTCCATAAATCTCTATATTGTGAAATCTTCATCACCCTTATTTATTGGAAAAAAGAAATAGTTGTTGGCCTATACTCACAGTTGATCCTTCACGATACGTTTCGATATTTATAAATTCAAAATAAAAACAAAACGACATTTATAAAAAATAAGTTTTTTCTCTTTATTTCATTACATATAACAAAATACATTACAAGATAAATCACTCGAAATTTTGATTATTTGAGATCCACTTCTCGATGACCTCCTTGTTCTTCGCCTGCCAATTGATGTTGTTCTCCACAGTTTCCAACGCTTGCTTCCTACTTTGCACGCCTGCTCCAGCATCTGGGTACAGCTTGAAGAAGGCTAAAATCTGAAATAAAATATATTTGAGTAAATAATAATATAGATACCAAAAAAAGGTCAGGTTTAAACTAGCACTAACACACGGTTGGTATTAATTAAGCTCTAAAACGTACCTCCTCTTTTTTGGTATTCGTGGCGAACGTCTTCGTTATATGAGGAATTAATCCACCCAGGTGGCTATCATTGAGACCGAACATTTCAACTAACATTGGCCAGTTTTCTCTGTAAACAAGATATCATTAGTAATTTATTTAAACCACAAAAAAACTTCTATCAGCCTTCTATCAGCCTAAGGGCCCCATTAACAAAAAGAAAAAGTGAAGTTAAGGTAAATACTGGATAACTATACTTCTCTAATCTTCTATCTACCTCCGAAAAACTGTTAAGTCATTCGCAAAATTTCGCCCACAACAGGGTTTGAACTCTTGCTCCCCAATGCGAGACGGGCCTCTAACCACTAACCTACTGTAGCTGGGTTACTTATTTAATTTCATTGCATAATCCTGTTAGAGATATTAATACCTCAAAAATATTTTTTACATACCGTACATAATCCCATACTAGAGCTGTACCTGCGGGATTGCTCGATATAGATCTTATGCAGGTGAAATAATCCTGCCTCCTGATGTACGTTTCGTTTTTGGACAACTCTATCAGTCTGTAATATTATATATTTTGTAGATATTAGCTTTGTGCATGTTATTGTTCTTGTTTTACCTTTGGAGTAAATGAATGTTATTTACATTAGCCAGTCCCCCCAGTAGACGAATTTTCTCGCCAGCATCCTGCTCAGCCAGGAAGAGATTCAGAACTTTTTCCCATTCTTCTTTCGTTGCTGATATCATGCCTATAAAATTAGTTGTGGTTTTACACTATTATTATCCTTTAGTGTTATCTAGTTGAGTATTGTCATTGCCATCAAAATATCAGAGGTGCGATTGTTGGCACAACTCGTTCCGAAAGTATTTGTTTAACCTTCCGACACTCGCGCGCATTCTTATAGACCCGGAGCATATATATATATATATATATATATATATATATATATATATATATATATATATGCTCCAGGTCTATGAGACTGGGCGCAAGTGCCGGAAGGTTAACAGTCAAAAATACGGATAATTCACGATTTGATTTTGTTTAATGCTAGAATTACGGTTTATTATTGTTTTTTGATCCTAGTAAACCGAAATTCCACAATTTTACGAGCCCACAATACTCACCATATGTATAAATAATTGTTTTCAAGTCCTGGGAGATAACAACTCCATCATTTAGCCACTGTTGAAAGTTGATCTGACTACGCTCCAGCGCATCCTTATCATCCGCAGAGCAGGCCAAAGATATTACAGTGGTTCTTGCACGCCTATTGTTAACATTTAATTTAATTCGCGATTAAATATAAGTATAAAAAATATAAAAGGCTAATCTGCTTACCTTGTTAGATGGGGATCTTCCGGTAATTCTTCCCAGCTAAGCTCTTCGTACGCGGGTTTCAAAATTTTGATAATATATTGCTATAAGGTAAATTGATTTTAATAAATTAAACAAAAAAAACAAAAAAAAAAATTTATATGGGCTACTGACTTTAACCTTTAATAACATGAAAAAAGTCCATCATGCCTACCTTAATGTTGGATATCTGTCCGGACGTCGTCATATGCGTTTTAATCTGTTTCAAAACAGTCGATGCGGCATCCCAAGGCACATAATCAGTCTCATTCAGGAGCTGTTTGGTCAGTTCTAAGGGCACGCTGTAGTCCAACTGGCCGGACTCGGCGATGCGGAAGCTTTCCTCCAGCAAATGCGTGCGATCGGACACACCAAATTTGCCGTACCTCGATATCAATTTGTTCCAATCGTCCTGCGCGTAATTCACGCGATAATAACCGACTTGGTCGTGGTTGAATTTGATCCAGTCAACATCAATTTTAATATCAACTAAAAATTAATGATAGATTTTAAATTTTAAATACTAAATTAAGTACATAATACAAAAATCTTTAAAGAAATCTTCTCAAAACTGTGAAAGATGATTCGCTCCCCAATGTTCTGTACGACTAGGTCACATATTTTATTAGATTATTACTTTCATAAGTAAGCTAATATATTGCTAATGTATTAGCGAAGTTTGAAAAATATTCATCGTGGAATTTTCGAAATATTTGCAATTTTTCAATAAAACATACAAAATCACATTTATATGGAATACTTACTTTGAGATTTAATAACATAAAAAGTAGCTACAACGTAATTTTTGATTATTAGTTTGATAGATGGGCCAATATATTGCTAATGCATTAGCAAAGTTTGAAAAATATTCATCGTGGAATTTTCGAAATATTTGCAATTTTTCAATAAAACATACAAAATCACATTTATATGGAATACTTACTTTGAGCTTTAATAACATAAAAAGTAGCTACAACGTAATTTTTGATTATTAGTTTGATAGATGGGCCAATATATTACTAATGCATTAGCAAAGTTTGAAAAATATTCATCGAGGGATTTTCAAAGTATTTGCAATTTTCTGGATAAAACAACACTCCATTTATATGTAATAATACTGATTTTAACCTTTAATAACATGAAAACTAGTCACCACGTAATTTTTGATTATCACTTTACCAGATAGGCTCAAATATTGCTAATATATTGGCGAAGTTTGAAAAATATTCATCGAGGGATTTTTGAAATATTTATAAATTTCCGCATAAAACATACAAAATTGTATTTATATGAAATACTGACTTCGACATTTAATAGCATGAAAACTAGCAACCATGTAATTTTTGATTATTACTTTAGTAGGTATATTAATATATTGCTAATGTATTAGCGAAATTTGAAAAATATTGATCGAGGAATTTTCGAAATATTTACAATTTTTCTGATAAAACATACAAAATCGTATTTATATGATACAAAATTACATTTATATGGAATACTTACGTTGACCTTTAATAACATGAAAAGTAGCAACAACGTATTGTTTGATTATTAGTTTGATAGATGGGTTAATATATTGCTAATGCATTAGCAAAGTTTGAAAAATATTCATCAAGGGATTTTCAAAATATTTGCAATTTTCTGAATAAAACATACAAAATTGCATTTATATGAAATACTGACTTTAACGTTTAATAACATGAACAATAGCAAATATGTAATCTTTTATTATTTATTTCATAGGTAGACTAATATATTGTTAATATATTAACGAAGTTTGAAAAATATTCATCGAGAGATTTTAGAACTATTTAATAAGTTACTAGATAAAACGAATAATCATATTTATATGGAATACTAACTTTGCCCTTTAATAACATGAAAACTAGTCACCACGTGATTTTTGATTATTACTTTCGTAGATAGACTAATATATTGCTAATGTATTAGTGAAGTTTGAAAAATATTCATCGAGAGATATGCAAAATATTTACAATTTTCCGTATAAAACATATAAAATTGCATGTATTTGAAATACTTACTTTAACCTTAAATAACATGAAAACAAGCAACAACGTAATTTTTTATTATTACCTTTATTAATAATATAATGTTAAAGTATTGCCGAAGTTTGTAAAACATTCATCGAAAATTTTTCGAAATATTTATAATTTTTTAGATAATACATACTAAATTGCATTTATATGAAATACTGACTTTAACCTTTAATAACATGAAAACTAGCAACTACGTAATTTTTTATTATTACCTTTACAAATAGGCTAATATATTGTTAATGTATTGGTGATATTCAACAACGGATTTTCGAAATATCTATAATTTTCCGGATATAATATACAAAATTGTATTTATACGAAATACTGACTTTGACATTTAATAGCATGAAAACTAGCAACCACGTAAATTTTTATTATTACTTTCATAGATAGACTAATATATTGCTAATGTATTAGCGAAGTTTGAAAAATATTCATCGAGGAATTTTCAAAATATTTACAATTTTCCGGATAAACATACAAAATCACATTTATATGGAATATTTTACCTATAATAACATGAAAAGTAACAAGAACGTAATTTAGAGTATCACTTTTCCAGATAGGCTAATATATTGCTAATATATTGGCAAATTTTGAAAAATATTCATTAAGGGATTTTTTAAACATCTGCAATTTTCCGGATATAATATACAAAATTGTATTTATACGAAATACTAAGTTTGACATTTAATAACATGAAAATTAGCAACCACGTAAATTTTGATTATTACTTTCATAGATAGACTAATATAGTGCTAATGTAGAGGCAAAGTTTGAAAAATATTTATCGAGGGATTTTCAAAATATTTACAATTTTCCTGATAAAACATACAAAATTGTATTTTATGTACTACTGAATTTAACCTTTAATAACATGAAAACTAGCAACAACGTAATTTTTTATTATTACCTTTACAGATACCCTAATATATTGTTAATGTATTGGCGAAGTTTAAAACATATTCATCAAGGGTTTTTCAAAATATCTATGATTTTCCGGATATAATATACAAAATTGTATTTATACGAAATACTGACTTTGACATTTAATAGCGTGAAAACTAGAAACCACGTAAATTTTGATTATTACTTTGATATATAGACTAATATATTGCTAATGTATTAGTGAAGTTTGAAAAATATTCATCTAGGGATTTTCAAAATATTTACAATTTTCCGGATAAAACATACAAAATTGCATTTATATGTAATACTGACTTTAACCTTTAATAACATGAAAACTAGCAACCACGTAATTTTTGATTATTGCTTTCCCAGGTAGGCTAATATATTGCTAATATATTGGCGAAGTTTGAAAAATATTCTTCCAGGGATTTTCGAAATATTTATAATTTTCCGGATAAAACATACAAAATCGTATTTATACGAAATACTGACTTTGACATTTAATAGCGTGAAAACTAGAAACCACGTAAATTTTGATTATTACTTTCATATATAGACTAATATATTGCTAATATACTGGCGAAGTTTGAAAAATATTCATCGAGGGATTTTCGAAATATTTATCATTTCCGAATAAAACAATACAATACAAAATCGTATTTAAATGAAATACTTATTTTGACATTTAATAGCATGAAAACTAGCAACCACGTAATTTTTGATTATTACGTTTGTAGGTATACTAATATATTGCTAATGTATTAGCGAAGTTTCAAAAATATTCTAGAGATATTTTCAAAATATTTGCAATTTTCTGGATAAAACATACAAAATAGCATTCGTATGAAATACTGACTTTAATGTTTATTAATATGAAAACTAGCGAACACGTAATTTTTGATTATAACTTTTATTGGTAGATTAATATATTGCTAATGCGTTAGCGAAGTTTGAAAAATATTCATCCAAGGATTTTAGAAATATTTACAATTTTCTAGTTAAAACGTACAAAATCATATTTATATCGAATTTAAACTTTACTCTTTAACATTGAAAAGCAACCACGTAAATTATGATTATTACTTTTATAGGTAGACTAATATATTGCTAATGTATTAGCGAAGTTTGAAAAATATTCATCTAGGGATTTTCAAAATATTTACAATTTTCCGAATAAAACATACAAAATTGCATTTATATGTAATACTGACTTTATCCTTTAATAACATGAAAACTAAGGACTACGTAATTTTTGATTATCACTTTCCCAGATGGGCTAATATATTGCTAATGTATTGGCGAAGTTTGAAAAATATTCATCAAGACATTTTCGAAATATTTACAATTTTTCAAATAAAACATAAAAAATCACATTTATACGGAATTCTTACTTTGACCTTTAATAACATGAAAAGTAGCAACAACATTATGTTTGATTACTAGTTTGATAGATGGGCCAATATATTGCTAATGCATAGGTAGGCTAATATATTGCTAATGTATTAACGAAGTTTGAAAAATATTCATCGAAGGATTTTAGAAATATTTACAATTTTCTAGCTAAAACGTACAAAATCATATTTATATGGAATATACTGACTTTGCCCTTTAATAACATGAAAACTAGCAACCACGTAATTTTTGATTATTACTGTGATATATAGACTAATATATTGCTAATGTATTAGTGAAGTTTGAAAAATATTCATCGAGGGATTTTCAAAATATTTACAATTTTCCGGATAAAACATACAAAATTGCATTTATATGTAATACTGACTTTAACCTTTAATAACATGAAAACTAGCAACCATGTAATTTTTGATTATTACTTTCCCAGGTAGGCTAATATATTGCTAATATATTGGCGGAGTTTGAAAAATATTCTTCGAGGGATTTTCGAAATATTTATAATTTTCCGGATAAAACATACAAAATCGTATTTATACGAAATACTGATTTTGACATTTAATAGCAAGAAAACAAGCAACCACGTAATTTTTGATTATTACTTTGATATATAGACTAATATATTGCTAATGTATTAGTGAAGTTTGAAAAATATTCATCGAGGAATTTTCAAAATATTTGCAATTTTCCGAATAAAACATACAAAATTGCTTTTATATGGAATACTTACTATGATCTTTAATAACATGAAAAGTATCAACAACGTAATTTTTGATTATTAGTTTGATAAATGGGCTAATATATTGCTAATGCAGTAGCTAACTTAGAAAAATATTCATCGAGGGATTTTTAAAATATTTGCAATTTTCTGAATCAAACAAAATTGCATTTATATTTTTTAATTATTTTTTCTGATTCCTCTCGTGTGTACCTCGAATAAAATTTTAGATGTGTTGTGTTGTTGCTTAAGGCGACGATATGTAACTTACTAATATAATGGACTAAACTTACCATATTCATCTTTGTGGTCGAACCACACAAGTGTAGTTTCGGAGCTTTTGCTAGAAATGTAGGTAATTGGAATGGTCCATCTATAACTAAATTAACAAGTAAAAATTAGAATCATATGCATTATTTATAAAGTTACTTATATTCTTTCCTATATATAATTCGACTGTATATTTTTTACTTTTCGAATACATTGCGGCTGTTTACAGGGCCGTAACTAGGTAGAGGCAACAGAGGCATGTGCCCAGGGTCTAGACGAAAGAAGGGCCGCAGAAAGGCTTTAGAAAAATCGAAAAAAATCGCATTATATTAAAATAAACTGTACGCTTTTCAACAACTAGTTACCAACTATTATTTTGGAGAAATAAGTAGCTTTACACCTACACTAAATTATAAAAATTAAATAAAGCTACTTAAAAAAAACTGCTATCTTTTATGGGCTATCAAAAAAGATAGCACACTCTTGTCAGATTTGGTATCTTGATTTTGCTCAAATTACCGCAGGTTCGTGTGGTAGTGGTAACAAACCGAATTTTCAAGTTAGGGCTCGATCAATGGACACACACATACACAAGGACACGGACTTACAAACGGACACAGACATTATACATACGATACACACAAGTAACAATTTTCTAAAAATAGTCGATTACGACTAAAAATGGAACGTGAAGACAAATCAAAATTAGCGATTAAATTTTATTTTTTCGCGCGATCAACATACTTTTTCCCTATTCAAAAAGTAAAAATAAAAACATTATGTAATTCAAAAAGTAAGAATAAAAACATTATGTAATTCAAAAAGTAAGAATAAAAACATTATGTAATTCAGAAAGTAAAAATAAATACATTATGTAATTCAAAAAGTAAAAATTAAAATATTATGTATTAAGTTTTTCTTCATATCACTTACTTGTATGGTTGCACAGGTGGATACGAATTTTCCAAATTAGGATCTGTTAAATAACGCTTTTGCGTGAGTCTGTATCCTCCATCAATCTTCTGTACATTCACTATGGGGTAGCCCATTTGAATAGTCCACGTCGCCATGAATTCGGTGACATTGAAATCTTTTTTGAGGGCTTGCAATTCGTCCAACAAGTCCTGCGTGACCGCGTTGCCGTATTTGTTTTTGTTTAGGTAATTTGTGACGCCCTGCTGGAACACGTCGTTGCCAACGGCGGCTTCTAACATTCGTAAAACAGCAGCTCCCTAAATATAACAATATTTAGTAACACAAACAAAATTATTAACAGTGTGTTAATAATGTTCTTACTTTATTGTATGAGATTGAATCGAAAATCTCTACGATCTGATCGGGGGTCTCTACTTTTTGCACGATTGGATGGGAGGCCAGTGTGGCGTCCAGTTTTAGAACGGAGTGCATGTCTTCTATTAGAAATTGACTCATCTATATGAAAATTAAGAATATTGTGTTATTGTCGTTTATGGTTTTCAATTGGAAATGCATTTGTATTTTTTTTTTGGCACGCATACTGAAAAAGGTTCACCAACCCTGATCTATATGGTCGGTGAACCTTTGCAGTATGCGTGCCAAAAAATACAATAAAATATGTATATCATTCTTAATTAGTGAAAGTGCAAAAACTTACCATATGCCAATCAGGTTCGGCAAAATTAACTCCTTTATACTCGATATAAGATGCAAAACCTTCATTCAGCCAAAGATCGTTCCACCAGTCCATGGTAACTGAATACATTTAGAGCGGTTATAACTCTGTTATAGATTGCACCTATTATTTCTTACCTAAATTTCCGAACCAACTATGAGCGAGCTCGTGGGCTACAACAGTAGCCACTCGTTGCTTGTTTACCGACGAACTGATGTTCTGCCCGTACAACAGTGCGGTTTCTCTGTATGTTACCAAACCCCAATGCTCCATTGCACCCGAAGAAAAATCCGGAATTGCCACCATATCTAACATAATTGATTATTTTTAGTGTTCGTCAAATTGGGGATATTCATAATTTGTATTATTCGCCCTACAATTTTTCATAGGGACATAATTTCTCAGTCGAGAAATTATGTCCATATGGTGGAGTTTGGAATGTTTGGAATGTGGAATATCAGTAATTTTTAAATTCTTAGGGTCCCTAAACAATTTTTTTTAATCATCCCAATATCGGTAATTTTTAAATTCTTATGAATCCTATTTCGACGCCAGGGGGCTGCTAATTTTAGCACCCCTCTTCATAGGATGGCTAACGGTAGCCGGATAACACCTATAAAAATTGTGCCCTAAAAGGATTGCGGCCCAGGTCTATTAGTCTTGTGGTTAGAGTTGCCCTCTCCACAATGTGCTGTATATCAATAAGTGTTTGTCATTACGCCTCAGCAAATGATTAATACATGAAATTGATAATTTTATCTATATTATTCATATGGCAAGCAACATGAGCCTGATTAGATGTCACTATCTGCAAAGGTTATTATTCATAAGTCGTTTTTTTAAACGTTTGCATATAAATTAGTTATTATTTATATTTATATTATCTACTATATTTAATAAGGAGTTATAACAACTATATTTTTGAGTAAAAACGACTCATCATTCTAATCAATAATGTTCTAAACATTGATGATTTTAAAATTATTTCCACACACCTATATTAATATTTAAAACCGGATAAAGTCAATGGTGAAGCCTGAAGAGAGCTGATCATAACCGGTACTACTGCTACGACTACTACTACTACTACTACTACTACTACTACTACTACTACTACTACTACTAGTACTACTACTACTATTACTACTACCAAAAAGTGCACATTAAGGGCTGGATTATTTTTCTGCCGAGTCTTCTATAATTTCTTCGTGTTAACTTACCTAGTTTGGGTAGCGGATATGGAATATTAAAGTACTTGAGGTAGAATTCCATGATTTTCTTGCCCGTGTCTCTGGCATATTCTGTTTTATTCAGTTGTCCAGGAGATGCGAATACTCTGAAGGGAATGTTACCAATATCGGACACAATAGTGTCTTTAGATGCCGTAAAATCGCTTACAATAAAACATGCCAAGTACGTGGACATACTGACGCTCTCTTGGAAGTGGACCATTATGCCATCTTCTTCCTCAGTCTCAGACTGTTGAAAATAAACAAAACTGGGTGAAATTAACTCCGGTTAAACGTTAATCGGCGATTAAGGTATGCTAATGGCTGTTTAAAAGTTTGACAATACATTTCATCCAGCGGTTGGTCTCAATCGGTTCCATTGATACTTAATACCAAATCAAAATACAGTAGGAATTTCAAAATAAACACTGTAACTATTTAAAATATCTTTTATATTGTGACTTACCTCTTCAGGCATGTTTGATAACGATATATAAGCCGGGTCCTTTGGTTTGAGCAAGTGTATTGTAAACTTCGCCTTCATATTCGGCTCATCGAAACATGGGAACGCTTTGCGGGCATGAGTAGGCTCGAATTTTGAGGTAGCAATCGATCTGAAGATAAAAATATACATCAATCAAGTTAATATTTTTATAAATGCTGCACAAAAAATATTTTGCAAATCGTCGCCCAAGCAGAAACACCGCACATCTAACATTTAAACAAGTAAAGTGGGGAACAAATTGAGCCGCAGTGCAGCCAAATTAGACCTGTGACGATAATTTGTGAAAAGGCTCTTGTAATAGCCCAAAATTTAGTTTAAAGGTACAAATTATTAAGTTAAAGTTAAATTTCAATAAAAATTATCGAAGCAACATGAATTAATTTCTTGTGTATACAGAAATTGAATGGTTTTGGTGTCTACTACGTAATAATAATTCATTTTCAATTCATCTCCTTTCTTGTGTATTCCATAAACGAAAATGTATACCATAATTTGAGACATAGGCAGTAAATACATATGTTTTCAATTTATCTAATTGTTTTTTAAATTTCATATAAATTCATGCCATTAAACTCGATTTTAATTAGATATGTACGTGTACATACTTTCTAGACTTTTCTCCATAAACATTTATAAATAAATACAAGGTTTTATTATCGCAAATACAATATCCACATATAAATATCCATAGAAAACATATTATTAGACTACAATAATAAACGGAAATTTCATAAAATCAAGGTCGGTACTAAAATATTATACCCATGTTACTATCTATAGCATTAAAACGTTGATTGAGGTATTGGTTGAAGTAAATATTTCAATCAACGATTACAGTAAATGAATGGCAACAGTTTCATGCTCAATTCGCAGTTTTTGTGTGTGGCAATGATTTGTTGTAAATTTCAGATAGTACAATAATAAATTTATTTTTATTATCACAAATAGTTTACAAAAACGTCAATGGTGCAGAAAATTTAAATACATAGGTACTATATAAATAAATACAAACATTGTGACAACAATAATTAAAAAATATAGGACTTTCTGCACCAAGGCAACACATTAAGATATATATATATATATATATATATATATATATATATATATATATATATATATATATAGATAGATAGATATAGTTAAGGACTTCTTGCTACGGCTGTCTGAATAAAGCATCCCCAAATTAAAAATAAAGAGAAATTATTAATTATATATATATATATATATATATATATATATATATATATATATATATTCATGGTTATGGTCATTGTCATAGTTATAGTCATAGTCCCCTTAAGGTTGTTTTAGACAAGACAATTTCTTGACTCAAAAGTTGGACAAGATGCGAGTCAATCTAAAATGTCTCGTATCATACAGCAAATTATGTAAAATATTGAATTGGATGGTAGATCGAATGGAAAAATATAACGCGTTCTAATTGTCAAGGACAAATTGTATGGGAGGAGGATATATGAATTAATTTCTTGAACAGCGTTTGAGCTAAGAAATTGTCTTGTCTAAAACGACCTTAAATGTATATCAATTATATATTACACCCAGCTTCCACCACCAGACATAAATTTTAATACATATATAAAATATTCATTTAATTTCTAGTCTAATGCATGTGCGAATACAAAACCCAATCGGAAAAAAGTTACTGTTTATTGTTGTATTAGAATTATACTTTAATTTTCATTATTGTCCCTTGCTGTTAAACATCCTGTATATTAATTATATATTAAACCCAGCTTCCAGCATACATAAATTTAAATATATACAATATTCATATAATTTCTAGTCTAATACATGTGCGAATATTATTTATATTAATATCATGTCTACTGATTATAGATGAATATACTTGTTGACCCCATGACTGGCCCCAATCCTAGCTAAATGCACCTACGTGCGCGTTTTTCGCGCTGCAAACGCACTCACAATAAACACCAGTTTAACATCTTGCCCAATTACAAATTAAGTCCACCGTTAGCAATACAAAACGGATATTGCAACTAATCAACTATATGTATTTCCACGCTTAAATAATTGTGACCATATCATTCCATCCACCTTGAATGGTTATGGTATTTGTAATGTAATGTTTCGTAATGTTCTACGTGAAGAATTTCAATGCAATCGATTGCAATTATATTAGAATGCAAGACATATACAGCTGTTTACTCAGGGACGAAAAAAAAAATTTTTTTCGCGTCCTACACAAGGAAATTTCATATATATATATATATATATATATATATATATATATATATATATATATATATATTATCTATTTGCCTTTTACCTTCGGTGTAGGCATATTTATAAAATATTCAATTCGATCCAATTTCATCAATTCCAAAACTGGCCTGATAATTCTACATATTTTCTATTGCCACGATTTTAATGAAAGGGATAAATTAATAAATAATAGCTTATTTTGAAGCTAACCGAATACGTAATTCCACTATCAAATCATAATATTCAATATCCAAAAATTGGATTTATTACAATTTTTTGAAACATAAAAATTTGTTTTGTTTACATCACCACGATTTTAATAAAAGGGAAACATTAATAAATAATAGCTCACACTGATGATAAATGAATACTTAATTCAATTGTCTGATCATAATATTCAAAATCGAAAAATTGGATTTATTATAATTTTTTTGAAATATAATTTTTTTTTCTTCACATTTTCTATCACCACGATTTTAATGAAATATTATCCATTTGCCTTTTACCTTTCGGTGTAGGCATATTTATATAATATTCAATTCGATCCAAATCCATCAATTCAAAAACTGGAATAATGTAATTCTAGATCACTATACCGGCTTTAGGAAGAATGTCCATAATTTTAGGAAGTAAAATTTTGGGCATTCTTCCTACAGACGGTAGGCCAGTTTTGGAATAAATGGAATTGGATCGAATTGAATATTTTTCACTAATAAAATATTGAATTGAATCGGCATCTACTTTGTGATAATTCATTATAATAAATAAATAAAACGAATATTTCTTTTTTTTAACACTTGTTTATTACTGTTTGCGAATATTTTCGGCTACGCTCTAGCTCTAGTCATCGGATTAGCTTGATAATGGCTAGAGCGTAGCCGAAAATATTCGCAAACATTAATAAACAAGTCATAAAAAACAAAGAAAAATTCTTTTTATTTATTTATACTAATAAAATGTTTGAGGCATAACATGAAAACTCATTTTTAAGTAGATACTTCATCGCAATTTTAAATTTTTTGTTTGTGAGAGTTTAGAGTTGTAAGGCAATTTTATTATATGAATCATATAAATAATATTGAATGTAAAAGAAACTAAATAAATATAATACGACATATATTTCGGAGGAGAAAGAACTCACAATTAAATTAAAATTGAAATTATATCTGTTTTTCTCAATTGTGGTTGTTCAAACCGGTGTTTTGTAATTCTCTACTCTTTATTATTAGTAGGGGTATTAGTAGGGGATACTAATCTCCAATAGAACAGTAGGGAATTAAAGAAAACTTTATTTCACACAACTAATTGCATAATTAATTTAAAATAATAGCTCATTTGGAAGCTACATAAATACGTAATTCCACTATCCTATCAAAATATTCAAAATCCAAAAATTTGGATATATTACAATTTTTTTTAAACTTTATTTCACACAACTAATTGCATAATTAATTTAAAATAATAGCTCATTTGGAAGCTACATAAATACGTAATTCGACTATCCTATCAAAATATTCAAAATCCAAAAATTGGATATATTACAATTTTTTTTTAAACTTAATTTCACACAACTAATTGCATAATTAATTTTAAACGTGTAATAATATTCTTTATTAATAATATACACATTCATTTTAATGTGTTTTAAAAGGAGGAAACAACGTCAATAGTATTCCCATCTCACAGCAAATTTATATCCGTAATTAAGTCGAAATCAAAACATATTACGTGTTGTGTTTATATAACTTTCATTTTAATTAGGAGTAATGACTGGTCGAGCATTAGCTGCATATAATTTGTAATATTAAACCTTTGACTAGAAAGTGAGTGTTTTTACATACTAATACCAGGAATTCATAATTTAACAGACAACAATTTCAATTTCATATGAATCAAGTTATTTTAACGTGGCATTAATAGTATTTTCTAGACTGAACGCCCATTCACATATTAAAATAACTCGCTTAAAAAATTGTAATAAATCCAGTTTTTGGTTTTTGAATATTTTAATGAGATAGTTGAATTACGTATTTATCTAGTTTTCAAATGAGCTATTATTTATAAATTTCTCCCTTTTATTAAAATAGTGGTGATAGAAAATGTAAACAAAACACATTTTTTTTGTTTAAAAAAATTGTAATAAATCCAATTTTTGGATTTTGAATATTTTAATGACATAGTTGAATTACGTATTTATCTAGCTTCCAAATAAGCTATTATTTATTAATTTCTCCCTTTTATTAAAATAGTGGTGATAGAAAATGTAAACAAAACACATTTTTTGTTTAAAAAAATTGTAATAAATCCAATTTTTGGATTTTGAATATTTTAATGAGATAGTTGAATTACGTATTTATCTAGCTTCCAAATGAGGTATTATTTATTAATTTATCCCTTTCAATAAATTCGTGGTGATAGAAAATATGAACACAACACAGTTGTATGTTTAAAAAAATTGTAATAAATTTAATTTTTGTATTTTGTATATTATGATTAGACATTTAAATTACGCTTTCAATTAGCTTCAAAATGAGCTATTATTTATTAACTTATCCCTTTCATTAAAATTATGATGATAGAAAAAAAATAACTTAAACTCGCCTCATACTGCCCTTTTTGATTTAGACAATTTCATTGTAGAATTAAAATGACTTGAATTAGGAATATTCAAATCATTTTAATTCAACAATGAAATTGAAAGGGCAGTATGAGGCCAGTTTCAGTCATTTTAATTTGTGAATGGGCATAGTTGGTTTGGTTATGTAATATTGTTTGATATTCGATACTTTGTTTTTTTTTATAGTCGGATTTTATAGAAAAAAAATCTTAATACAATTTTACCCTGAAACAAAAGGGGATTTCCGCAAAAAAAAATATACTTCTCTTATTATTTAACGGGTCACTGTTAAATAATAAAAGAAGTATATTTTTTGCGGAAATCCCCTTTTGTTTCAGTGTAAAAGTACTATTTAAGATTTTTTAATTGGTTCCAAATTGTCTATCTAACAGGTTTAAGTTTATTTTAATAGAATAATGTTTATTTTATTTTTATTCGGCTTTAGTGCCAAAAAGTTAGTTAGTTTACATTGTCTATCACCACGATTTGGATGAAAGGGAGAAATTAATAAATAATAGTTCATTTGAAAGCTAAATAAATACGTAATTCGAATATCTCATTAAAATGTTCAAAATCTAAAAATTGGATTTATTATAATTTTTTAATCAGACAAATGTGTTTTGTTTGCATTTTCTATCATCATAATTTTAATAAAAAGGAAAAAATAATAAATAATAGCTCATTTTGAAGCTAAATGAACGCGTAATTTAATTATCTAATGATAATATACAAAATACAAAAATCGAATTTATTACAATGTTCTTGAACATACAAATGTGTTTTTTTTTACATTTTCCATCGCCATGATTTGAATGCAAGGGAGAAATTAATAAATAATAGCTCATTTTGAAGCTAAATGAATACGTAATGTAACTGTATAATGATAATATTCAAAATTCAAAAATTGAATTTATTACAATTTTTTTAAATATAAAAATGTGTTTTGTTTACAATTTCTACCGCCACGATTTTAATAAAGGGGAAAAATTAATAAATAATAGCTCATTTTGAAGCAAAATGAAAGCGTAATTTAATTATCTAATCCTAATATAAAAATACAAAAATTGAATTTATTACAATTTTTTTAAACACACAAATGTGTTGTGTTCACATTTTCTATTACCACGATTTTATTGAAAGGAAGAAATTAATAAATAATAGCTCATTTGGAAGCTAGATAAATACGTAATTCGACTATCTCATCAAAATATTCAAAATCCAAAAATTCTATTTATTACAATTTTTTTAAACAAACAAATGTGTTTTGTTTAGATTTTCCATCACCATGATTAGAATGCAAGGGGGAAATTAATAAATACTAGCTCATTTTAAAGCTAAATAAAAGCGTAATTTAAATGTCTAATTATAATATACAAAATACAAAAATTGAATTTATTACAATTTTTTTAAACACACAAATGTGTTGTAATCACATTTTCTATTACCACGATTTTACTGAAAGGGAGAAATTAATAAATGATAGCTCATTTGGAAGCTAGATAAATACGTAATTCGACTATCTTATCAAAATATTCAAAATCCAAAAATTTGATTTATTATAATTTTTTTAAACAAACAAATGTGTTTTGTTTACATTTTCCATCACCATGATTTGAATGCAAGGGGGAAATTAATAAATGATAGCTCATTTTGAAGCTAAATGAAAGCGTAATTTAATTGTCTAATCATAATATACAAAATACAAAAATTGAATTTATTACATTTTTTTTAAACATACAAATGTGGTTTGTTTGTATTGTCTATCACCATGATTTGGATGAAAGGGAGAAATTAATATATAATAGCTCATTTGGAAGCTAAATAAATACGTAATTTGACTGTCTCATCAAAGTGTTCAAAATCCAATAATTGGATTTATTACAATTTTTTTAATCATACAAATGTGTTTTTTTTTGCATTTTCTATCATCATAATTTTAATAAAAGGGGAAAATTAATAAATAATAGCTCGTTTTGAAGCTAAATGAAAGCGTAATTTAATTGTCTAATCATAATATACAAAATACAAAAATTGAATTTATTACAATTTTTTTAAACATACAAATGTGGTTTGTTTGTATTGTCTATCATCACGATTTGAATTAAAGGAGGAAATTAATAAATAATAACTCATTTGGAAGTTAAATAAATACGTAATTCGACTGTCTACTCGAAATATTCAAAATCCAAAAATTTAATTTATTACAATTTTTTTAAACATACAAATGTGCTGTGTTAACATTTTCTATCACCACGATGTTATTGAAAAGGATAAATTAATAAATAATAGCTCATTTGGAAGCTAGATAAATACGTAATTCGACTATCTCATCAAAATATTCAAGATCCAAAAATTTGATTTATTACAATTTTTTTAAACAAACAAATGTGTTTAGTTTAGATTTTCCATCACCATGATTAGAATGCAAGGGGGAAATTAATAAATAATAGCTCATTTTAAAGCTAAATAAAAGCGTAATTTAAATGTCTAATTATAATATACAAAATACAAAAATTGAATTTATTACAATTTTTTTAAACACACAAATGTGTCGTGTTCACATTTTCTATCACCACAATGTTATTGAAAGAGAAAAATGAATAAGTAATAGCTCATTTAGAAGCTAGATAAATACGTAATTTGTGTATCTCATCAAAATATTCAAAATCCAAAAATTGGATTTATTACAATTAAAAAAAAAATACAAATGTGTTTTGTTTACATTTTCTATTGCCACGATTTTAATGAAAGGGAGAAATTAATAAGTATTAGCTCATTTTGAAACTAAATGAATACGTAACTCAATTATCTGATTATAATATAACAATTCCGATAAATGTATTTAATACATTTTTTTTAAACAAAAATTTGGGTTGTTTACGTTTTCTATTACCATAATTTTTATGAGAAGGAAAAATTAATAAGTAATAGTTCATTTTGAAGCTAAATAAATACGCAATTTAATTGTCTAGTCATAATATTCAAAATCCAAAAATTGGATTTATTACAATTTTTTTAAACATAAAAATCTATTTAATCACATTCTAATTATGTAATATTACAATGAGACATTTAAATTAACTCTGTTTTATGAATTACATTCTCACATACATAATTTTGCGAATTATATAATTTGAGACCTGTGTCCTCGAATTACGTTATTATTTCATAGAAATGTGTTGGTTTTAATAAAAAAATAATTTGCACAATTGCAGCCCTAATTTAGATTAATTACTGAATACTGCATGCATTATCTTTTCATCCCAAATTGTTTGTTTCCTGGCAATAATAAAAAAAACTCACTCACTAAAATTGTTTCAAGTGTACTGTTTTTTACGAAACCAAACCAAATTTGAATATTCGAGTATAATTTTATGTATACAGTGAGGCATAAATTATAAATTTGTCCTGATTGTATAACGTCGTGCACGAAATAATTGTAGTTAGTCGTGCTAATTCAATGTTAGTTTTTTTTTTACACATTACCACGAAGGACATTGTATTATAAATAACTTTGCGATGGTACGTGCCGATTTGTTATTTAATGCTATGTCATCTTTTAGCACTTATATAATATTTTTTTAAACAATTAATAATTACGAGAAAAATGCATCAAATGCATATCATGTATGTATGTTTGATGTATTGTATGTACCATATTATATTTTTTTTCTTATTTTGTATGTTGTTCTGTAAATGGATGTAAATCTGTAGAGCAATAAATCTATTATTATTATTATTATTATTATTATTATTATATCATATGCTTTGATTATAAAATAATACTACATATTATACTACAGCATTTCACCTCAATATCTATCAAATTTAGTTTTTTATCTAATTTATTAAAGATCAAATTGTACTTTTTACCCTGGTTTTCTAGGAAAGCGGCCGCTTAAAAACGGCCGCTTTTGACGTCATTTTTACGTCACAAAAATAATTCTACGTGTATATAAACGAATATAGTTTCCTATAAAGTGTAATACCTCAACCTACTGCAAAAACCCAATGAATTACGATGAAAAATTGTGAGTTCTTCTATTACATATACTTAAAGCGACCTTTGTGATTTGTGAATGACGTCAAAAGCGGCCGCTTTAAAGCGAACGTTCTCCTAGGAAACCAGGGCTTGACCCCCGTATTCACCGACGTTCCTTAAATCTATCAATACCTATTGAACCTATAAGTATTCGTTGTTATAGCAACAATAATTAAATTATCTAGGGAATGTAGTTACTTTAGATTCGCTCTATTGGAAACACTTACAAATTAAAGAAAATGTGTCATCAAAGCTTCAATCACAAGCGCTTTTCAAGGTTTTGACATTTATTTTGACCATTTCTGTCAGAATGATCAATTTATACATTCATAGCTTATGAGACCTATAAAATTTATGGAATGTTGGTTAATACGAGTGTTTAATATTTAAACCACAATAATTCTTCATATTGAAGTTAAACGTAGTATACCTTCGCGTATTATTTTCTTCATTAAAATACTGACTCCTGTAGAATCCATTTGTGCGATTCAGCAGACTCCCGCCGAAAGCGATCACCAGGAAATACTCATCAGGAAACAACTCCTCGCGCGCCGAAACGGTAATAATCTCATCCAGCGCGTTCTCTTTCACATCGCGCACTTCCACTTTCGAATTGTTCACATTATATAACTCCACCTGTGTGATTTGTAATCCTTTGCTGTGCAACACCACATCACTGGTAACGCCGACAATTTCAATGCTAATATTAACAACCCCTACGTAGCTACCCGTTGTTAAATTCGGACGCAGAACTAAGTCATAGCTTTTGGGCACTGTGTGCTGTGGTAGCCGCAAAACTTCCGCTTGAGGCCTCTTCTGTTGGCCACCACTCGCGTTTGTAGGGTCGTTTTTATAGTAGTGCTTGCCTATAAGAACTAGGGCGGCTATTAGGCACGCGGATAGCACTGCGAAGAACAGGCAGCAGCTGAGCAGGCAATGTCGCACTTTGTGGGTTTTTCTTCGCGGTTGTAGCGGCACGATGGGCTCTGTCCGGCGGTGCGTCCGCGCGCTGCCCGACATTCTTACGGGTATGTAAACATTTCACACGAGCGCACCGAAACCGACGACGTTCACTTTGTAGTTTTGAGTAGGGGGCACTTATGAATTACGATTACGGTTGTTTTTGACGCGAGCGTTGAATGTTAAGTGAGGATCGGACAAGCGGATAGATTTGATTCAATTTGTTCCTTTGTTGCGCGCTGCGGTGGCCCGTGGATGACGAAATGACCATCAACGGGATTTGATAGATAATGCAGTTGGTTGGAATGAGATTATTTATATCTTCTTCTCCTTCTTCTTGTTTTAGGACGAGTCTTGTTATTTCCCAACTAGTTTCCCTCTTGTAATCCAGTTTTCCATCTTTTGAGTGGATGTCCGGTGGTTCTGAATAGTTTTGGATAGTTGGCTGGAGCGTAGCATAGCTACAGACACTTAGGCCTCAAATTGGGCCCATTGTGAAACCTCCCTTTAAGGCTGCTCACCCGTCCCACCAGTATCCTGTGGTTATATTATATTAACAAATAAACGTTTGCCATTATCATTTCCCAGTAAGATATAAAACTTAATATCATGTTTAAAATTTGATCTTAACCTGTTTTCGTTTATCACTATTTGCTGCTCCGGGCGTATTGTCTGTAGTTCTATTTATCGCACAGATTTCTACCTAGTCCCTTACAACCGGTGCACGGCCGCACAACTTGGAGCGATACAGCACCCCACAGGGCGGTTTAATGAAAGCACCTTTAGTTAAATAGTTACTGCATTTGTTACAATTCTGTAACTAGCTATCCACATTCTGTCCTTCATCCTCGACTTTGACAACGTTTTGAAAATTATAAAGTTTAACATGCCGAAAAGTCTATAAACAATTGAGATACGATCTTACAAACATAGTAGTCATTAAATATGACTATTTTTGAATACCTTCAAGGTAATTTTATTGCATGTTGGAAATTATGAAGGAAGTTACAGCACTTTTTGTCATCGTACTAATGTTGGATTTATAATTTTCAAGTTTAACATTCCGAAAACTCTATAAACAATTGAGATATAAATTTCAAACATTGTAGTCATTAAATATTCCGAAAAATCTATAAACAATTGAGATACAAATTTCAAACATTCTAGTCATCAAATATGACTATCTGTGAAAACATTCAAGTCAATTTTATGATATTTTGAAAATTATAAAGGAAATTACAGGACTTTTTTTCATCCTACCAATGTTGGATTTATAATTTTTGAGTTTAATATCCCGAAAAGTTTATAAATAATTGAGATAAAAATTTCAAACATTGTAGTCATTAAATATGACTATTTGTGAATACATTTAAGGTAATTTTATTATATTTTGAAAATTATGAAGGAAGTTACAGAACTTTTTGTCATCGTACTAAAGTTGTATTTATAATTTTAGTTTAACATTCCGAAAAATCTATAAAAAAATGAGATACAAATATCAAACATTGTAGTCATAAAATATGACTATGTGTGAATTTATTCGAAGCAATTTTATAACATTTTGAAAAATATAAAGGAAATTATAGCAGTTTTTGTCATCCTACTAATGTTGGATTTATAATTTTCAAGTTTAACATTCCGAAAAATCTATAAACAATTGAGATACAAATTTCAAACATTGTAGTCATTAAATATGACTATCTGTGAATATATTCAAAGCAATTTTATTACATTTTGAAAATTATGACTGAAGTTACAGCACTTTTTGTCATCCTACTAATGTTGGATTTATAATTTTCAAGTTTAACATTCCGAAAACTCTATAAACAATTGAGATGCAAATTTCAAACATTGTAGTCATTAAATATGACTATCTATGAATATATTCAAAGCCATTTTATTACATTTTGAAAATTATGACTGAAGTTACAGCACTTTTTGTCATCCTACTAATGTTGGATTTATAATTTTCAAGTTTAACATTCCGAAAACTTTATAAATAATTGAGATACAAATTTCAAACACTGTAGTCATTAAATATGACTATTTGTGAATACATTCAAGGTAATTTTATTACATTTTGAAAATTATTAAGGAAGTTGCAGCACTTTTTGTCATCGTACTAATGTTGGATTTATAATTTTCTAGTTTAACATTCTGAAAAATCTATAAACAATTAAGATATAAATTTCAAACATTGTAGTCATCAAATATGACTATCTGTGAAAACAGTCAAGTCAATTTTATGATATTTTGAAAATTATAAAGGAAATTACAGGACTTTTTTCCATCCTACCAATGTTGGATTTATAATTTTTGAGTTTAATATCCCGAAAAATTTATTAATAATTGAGATAAAAATTTCAAACATTGTAGTCATTAAATATGACTATTTGTGAATATATTCAAGGTAATTTTATAACATTTTCAAAAATATAAAGGAAATTATAGTAGTTTTTGTCATCCTACTAATGTTGTATTTATAATTTTCAAGTTTAACATTCCGAAAAATCTATAAACAATTAACATATAAATTTCAAACATTGTAGTCATTAAATATGACTATTTGTGAATACATTCAAGGTAATTTTATTATATTTTGAAAATTATGAAGGAAGTTACAGCACTTTTTGTCATCGTACTAAAGTTGTATTTATAATTTTAGTTTAACATTCCGAAAAATCTATAAAAAATTGAGATACAAATATCAAACATTGTAGTCATAAAATATGACTATGTGTGAATTTATTCGAAGCAATTTTATAACATTTTGAAAAATATAAAGGAAATTATAGCAGTTTTTGTCATCCTACTAATGTTGAATTTATAATTTTCAAGTTTAACATTGCGAAATGTCTATAAATAATTTAGATACAAATTTTAAACATTGTAGTCATTCAATATGACTATCTGTAAATATACTCAAAGTAATTTTATTACATTTTGAAAATTATGAAGGAAGTTACAGCACTTTTTGTCATCATACTAATGTTGGAATTGTAATTTTCAAGTTTAACATTCCGTAAAATCTATAAACAATTAAGACATAAATTTCAAAGAATGTAGTCATCAAATATGACTATCTGTGAATATATTCAAAGCAATATCATAACATTTTGAAAAGTATAAAGGAAATTATAGCAGTTTTTGTCATCCTACTAATGTTGGATTTATAATTTTTGAGTTTAACATTTCGAAAAGTCTATAAATAATTGGGATATAAATTTCAAAAATGGTAGTCATTAAACATGACTATTTGTGAATATATTCAAGGTAATTTTGTAACATTTTGAAAATTATAAAGGAAATTACAGTACTTTTTGTCATCCTACCAATGGTGGATTTATTTCAAGTTTAACATTCCGAAAAATGTATTAATTAAAAACAATTGAGATATAAATTTCAAACATTGTAGTCATTAAATATGACTATTTGTGAATACATTCAAGGTCATTTTATTATATTTTGAAAATTATGAAGGAAGTTACAGCACTTTTTGTCATCGTACTAATGTTCTATTTATAATTTTCAAGTTTAATATGCCGAAAAGTCTATAAAAAAATGAGATACAAATATCAAAAATTGTAGTCATCAAATATGACTATCTGTGAAAACATTCAAGGACATTTTATAACATTTTGAAAATTATAAAGGAAATTACAGCACTTTTTGTCATCATACCAATTTATAATTTACAAGCTTACGCTTCCAAAAAATCTATAAACAATTAAGATACAAATTTCAAACATTCTAGTCATTAAATATGAATATCTGTGAATATATTCAAAGCAATTTTAAAACATTTTGAAAAGTATAAAGGAAATGATAGCAATTTTTGTCATGTTACTAATGTTGATTTTTAATCTTCAATCATTTGAATTCTTCCAAGAATTCTGTAACGCGAAATCAAATTGCCATGACTCACGAAAATGAATAACGCGAACCGCGATGGCCGCCACCGTTGTCCTAGAAACAAAGCAATGTGTGTGCTTTTGTCCAGCGGGGCGGACGACATATTTGTTTCTTAATAATCTTACAAAAGTGTGATTTTATACATGCGCCCTAAACACAGCAAGAAATGCAGAAAATGAGTTAACAACTATCAAACGAGTGGTGTTTGCTTAAAATAAGGTTAGTTTACATTCAAATTTGCTGTATTAGACACGATTCACGATTTAAAATCGATTGTTTGGCCATACAAGTATTGTTGATATTAATGCTTACACAAAAATCAACTCCATAATAGCAACTAAAAATATGACCAACCGATGAGGGTCATATTTTAGTTGCTATTTATTACAGGGCGATTGTGTGATAGATGTCTGTAGTCTGTATTTTCCTATAATAGAGGTCGGTAAACTACCTCTATAGGATTAGTTTACCGATCTCTATTATAGGAAAATACAGACTGAGCATCTATCACACAATCGCCCTGTAATCTCATTATATGCCACAAAATATATAAATTTACCTTTATTTGGCATCAAAACAAAACTTACATACATTTTATTGTGGCATACATTTGTGCAAACTAAGACTAAAAATAAGACTACGAAATAAAATAAAATAACATACTATAACTGATAAAATAATTATATGCCACAAAATAAAAAACGGCATTAAAATGCAACTAAAACAATTGCACAATTTATAGAAACCACGCAGCCGCAAATTAATTTTACCATAAAATTTCATCATGCACTAAAAATTATATAAACACGCCGATCATTTCCTTACACATAATTTCAGATATCATTAGAAAGTGTATAATTTGCGTTTAGCAAAAACATAACCCATTCAAAAAAATTAACCGTCTATATAGTTATTAAATCAAAACCACTTACACTTGTTTGTTCTCCGCATTGGTGTACTTGCTGGTGTACAATCCCACGATTTTCTTCTTCATATCACCGGAAAATGTAATGTCCATCCGCACCGCTCCTTTCGCGAAATCCCCGGTAACAATTAACATATCGTAGGAATCGTCCAATGCGAACGCGCACTCTTTGCCACCCACTGTCACTTGCAAAATGTTCAACCCTTTCGCGTGTAGTTTGATTTCTTTTACCGCCTCTAGTACATCGATGCCGATTTGTACCGCACCGGTGTACAAACCTGTAGCTAAATTAGGCTTGAGGGTGAGATCGTAGGTTTTTGGTATGGCTGTCGTTGGTAATCGGAACGAACCCATGGCTGTAGTTGTAACGGTTGCTAGAAGTAACAGTAAACAACAGCAATAAGACGCTGACATGATATGTGAGTGAATGAGACGTTGCTATTCATATTGTTTGTTTATATTCGTGTGCGTTTTGTCAATAAATTGATAAGAGCCGACTGATAGGAAGAGTTTTCTGAAATCATTCAAATATTTAATACGCTAGTTTTGTTCGAAATGAGAGTAATTGTTACAGAATTTCAATAGATACGAAAATCTTTTTTTATGTTATCAGTCAAAGACATGTATGATCTACAAACGCACTTTGGTTTTTAGATCATACTATCACTGTATGATCTAAAAATCAAAGTGCGTTTTTAGATCTACTTTTTTTGGTCGATAATACCTAGCATTCATAAATGTTGATTTATAGTTTTAGTTTCTTTCTTTCTCAACAAATTCTAATAAATATCCACAGTAGTCGGAAGAGACGGGTTCTAGCAAAGTTAAACGCCATCTGGCGGCATCACATCAATTAGCAATGCACACCCATATGGTATTAACCGTCAACATGCTCATGCCATCAGGATCACCGGGTAGTGCCCTCTATGTAATAATACTCCAACAGAGTGCTTGAGATATCAGCACAAGGTCAATCTTATAAAACATATATTCACACTTATATATGTTTTATAAGATTGGCTTTGTGCTGATATCTCAAGCACTCTGTTAGAATATTATTCCATAGAGGGCACTACCCTGTGATCCTGATGGCATGGGCATGTTGATGGCTATTACTTAATGGGTGGTATACTGATGACATGAATATGTTGACGGTTATTACTTAATGGGTGGTATAACGTTTCTAATGTTTGAGAATCACTGGTCTAGAGTATAATTTTGCAACTTACTTTTCCGTTGTTGATATATTATTTGCTGACTTTTGCAAACGCACGTTTTCTCACTATATTCCCGACGCAAGTAATGTCTACTGCGTTGTGCAAGGAGACGTTTCCAGCCTGTAATAGAATTATCTATAAGTACACCATACGTTTATCTTTAAATACATAGTAACAAGCAATAATATTTTGATGTGAATTTAAAAACTGATTACATTTTTATTAATGATGAAAACAATTGCAAGTGCAGACAGTAAAGTTTCCACACATTAACTTGATACTTGCTCAGTATGATTAACTCTACAGACAGGACCGTCCTAGGATATTCGACGCCTGTGGGCTACTAAAAATAATGCATAATGGACACCGTGTAGGCTAACTACAGAGCTAAATGGGCTATAACCCTGAGGTTTTTGGGGGCAGAATTTTATCACGTATTCAATAAGCCGCCATATTTTCTTATGAAGGCCAACTCTTCATAAGAAAATATGGGGGCTTATTGAATCCACGCCGTGAATGCACTAACTGGCTATAATTGTCTCTTCTTTTCAGAATAAGTTCCCATTTATAAATTTAATTTAATTTTGTTTACACTTATCATAACCCTGCTCGATGAATTAGTACCTTGTCGAGGTGAGCAGGCTTAATCACATTTACACTGAGAACGCCACCCTTTTTATAATTTCATTATAACTGTATTTTTTTCTTGTATTTTAAAATTTATTTTAAATCATTAATACCCGAATGGAATTACATTTTAATTAACAGAAACATAATTTTAAGCCTAGTTGTACAAATAACTTGGCTGTAATATTTTTAACATTTCCAAATTACTGTACTGCTGAATAATTACTACTAAACTATATTCTTTCTTGGTTTTCACAAACTTTATGTATAAAAATATGTCAAAAAATATGGTATGTTCAGATAAAATCAAAACAAAATATGTTTGTGCCAGGATTATTTATTTTAATCTTAGCACAAACCTAGTTTCTTTATAATTAACAATCAAAGTACATCGCGCAGGATATCTTCAGGTAATAATTTTAATTCCAAAATCTCTACACTGCTTCAGTGTAGAACCACACAAACGCGCTTTCCCCATTTATTACCACACTGAATTCATATTGATTTTTTATTTATTAATTATATCTTTTTTACTTTCTGAACACTTATAGTATAGTACTTATATAAGAAAAGTATTGTTATCGCGAAATAATTTCAATTTTTAATTAGACTTTTCTAAACTTTAGTAAATCTGTTTTAAAATTTAGTAAACATATTTTAATATAGCTTGTTTTTAGGGTGCAAGCAAGTTCTGAATGTATATGTGAGACCAAAACTAATTCCGTTCCTTTCGATCAAATTATTAACAAGTTTTTTTGTTTGTTTGTTAATAATAGATCGATTGGAATAGACATGTTCACATGTTCTAAAATAGTTCAATCTAAAGCAGCAAATTTTTTGCTTCACATCATAAACTGCTTTTTTTTCAAATTTAAATTTCAAACTCCGTCTGTTAATAGACACCGGCATGTCGTAAATTGACTCGTTTGAATCAACTCGTGTCGTAAATTGATTCATGTCGTGAGTTAACACAATACGTGAATAAACGAATAAACGAAAGTCGCATTTGAACTCGAATACGAGCTTGAATCAATGTGTGTCGTAAATCAACTAGTGTCGTGAATTAATTCGTTTCGCGAAACTAGCAGACTCGCGTTTGAACTCGAATCGTGAATGAATCCGTGCCGTGAATCAACGCGTGTTGCGTATTGAAACTCGAATCCCTGCCGTGAATCAACGCGCCTCCTAAATAACTGTATGTTACAAATTAACGCAAATTGACTCGTGTGGTGAATCAACCCGTGTTGTAAATGAATTTGTATCGCGAATCAACTCTTGGCGTAAATTGAATCGTGTCGTGAATCAACTCGTGTCGTGAATCAACTCGTGCCGTGAATAAATAAAGACACGTATGAACTCTAATCACGCGTTTCGCAAATAAATGAAAGTCACGTATGAACTCGAATGCGAGCAGTGAATCAATTTGTGTCGTGAATCAACTCGTGAAAATGATGCTTTAAACCTGAATTATATTTATTCCATGTTTTTTTTTCGTATTTTAGCTTCATATAAACCACTATTTATAAAATTATTATTATTAATTAGACTCTATAGTAAATTATCTTCAATTTGATATATAGTACTATGATAGTACTTTGTCATTACTATAGGAATTGATGCTTTAATCCTGAATTACATTTATGCCGTGTTGTATCGTAGATTACTTTCATCAAACCATTATTTATGAAGAAATTAATAATCAGTCAACTCTATAAGGAATTGTCTTCAATTTTATGTGCAGTACCATGTTAGTACTTTGTGATTACTATAGAAAATAATCCTTTAAACCTGAATTACATTTATTCCATGTTTAATCGTCAGTTAGCTTGATACAAACCACAATCTACGAAATAATTTATAATCACTCGATTCTATGGCAAATTATCTTCAATTTGATGTATAGTACCATGTTAGTACTTTATAATTACTATAGGAAATCATGCCTTAAAACTGAATAACATTTATTCTGTGTTTATTTCGTATTTTAGCTTCATACAAACCTCCATTTATGAATTAATTTGTAATCACTCAATTCTATAGTAAATCTTCAATTTGATATATAGTACTATGATAGTACTTTGTCATTACTACCGGAATTGATGCTTTAAACCTAAATTACATTTATTCCATGTTTATTCGTCGTTTAGCTTCATACAAACCATAATCTACGAAATTATTTATTATCACTCGATTCTATAGTAAATTATCTTCAATTTGATGTATAGTACCATGTTAGTACTTTATAATTACTATAGGAAATCATGCCTTAAAACTGAATAACATTTATTCTGTGTTTATTTCGTAATTTAGCTTCATACAAACCTCAATTTATGAATTAATTTGTAATCACTCAATTCTATAGTAAATTATCTTCAATTTGATATATAGTACTATGATAGTACTTTGTCATTACTACCGGAATTGATGCTTTAAACCTAAATTACATGTATCCCGTGTTGTTTCGTAGTTTACTTTCAACAAACCATAATTTATGAAATAATTAATAATCACTCTGAATTAATTTGTAATCACTCAATTCTACAGGAAATTATCTTCAATTTGATGTGCAGTATCATGTTAGTACTTTGTAATTACTATAGCAAATGCTTTAAACCTGAATTATATTTATTCCATGTTTATTCGTAGTTTAGCTTGATACAAACCACAATCTACGAAATAATTTATAATCTCTCGATTCTATAGTAAATTATCTTCAATTTGATGTATAGTACCATGCAAGTTCTTTGTAATTCCTATAGGAAATTGTGCTTTAAACCGGAATTACATGTATTCCATTTTATTTCGTTGTTTAACTTGATAAAAACTACAATATATGAAAATATTAATATACACTCGACTCTATAGTGAATTATCTTTAATTTGATGTATAGTACTATGTAAGTACTTTATCATTATTATGCATTAAATCTGAATTACATTTATTCCGATTTGTTTCGTAAAGTCTTTATGTACCGACTACAATATATAACATAATTAATAATCACTAGATTCTATAACAAATTATCTTCAATTTGATGTGTAGTACCATGTTACTACTTACAATTACTATAGCAAATGGTACTTTAAATTTGAAGTACATTTATTCTGTGTTATTTCGTAGTTTAGCTTCATACAACCCACAATTTATGAACTAATTAATATTCACTCGACTCTATTGTAAAATATCTTCAATTTCATATATAGTACTATGATAGTACTTTGTCATTACTATAGGAATTGATGCTTTAAACCTGAATTACATTTATGCCGTGTTGTATCGTAGATTACTTTCATCAAACCATTATTTATGAAGAAATTAATAATCAGTCAACTCTATAAGGAATTGTCTTCAATTTTATGTGCAGTACCATGTTAGTACTTTGTGATTACTATAGAAAATAATCCTTTAAACCTGAATTACATTTATTCCATGTTTAATCGTCAGTTATCTTGATACAAACCACAATCTACGAAATAATTTATAATCACTCGATTCTATGGCAAATTATCTTCAATTTGATGTATAGTACCATGTTAGTACTTTATAATTACTATAGGAAATCATGCCTTAAAACTGAATAACATTTATTCTGTGTTTATTTCGTAATTTAGCTTCATACAAACCTCAATTTATAAATTAATTTGTAATCACTCAATTCTATAGTAAATTATCTTCAATTTGATATATAGTACTATGATAGTACTTTGTCATTACTACCGGAATTGATGCTTTAAACCTAAATTACATTTATTCCATGTTTATTCGTCGTTTAGCTTCATACAAACCATAATCTACGAAATTATTTATTATCACTCGATTCTATAGTAAATTATCTTCAATTTGGTGTATAGTACCATGTTAGTACTTTATAATTACTATAGGAAATCATGTCTTAAAACTGAATAACATTTATTCTATGTTTATTTCGTAATTTAGCTTCACACAAACCTCAATTTATGAATTAATTTGTAATCACTCAATTCTATAGTAAATTATCTTCAATTTAATATATAGTACTATGATAGTACTTTGTAATTACTATAGGAATTGATGCTTTAAACCTAAATTACATGTATCCCGTGTTGTTTCGTAGTTTACTTTCAGCAAACCATAATTTATGAAATAATTAATAATCACTCTGAATTAATTTGCAATCACACAATTCTACAAGAAATTATCTTCAAATTGATGTGTAGTATCATGTTAGTACTTTGTAATTAGTATAGCAAATGATGCTTTAAACCTGAATTACATTTATTCCCTACTATTTTCTAATTTAGCTACAAACTATACTTTCAATATATGCAACTTCACATGCACCTCAACGTGTGAGAATTAGTAGTTTAACGATAACGCAGGTAGCCACTATAGGCATCTATTGGCATCTACTCCATTCAAACAACTTAAGCTTTATACACTTAATTACGTGACTTAGCAAATAGCAATAAAACAAAACTAGTAAATAACATACGTGCTACTAACCGCTAATTGAAGCTCTTCGGATGCAATTCATTTTTACTAATTAAAAAAAACAACAGTTTTTGTACACACCCGCAAACACTAATTAATAGAATTACGTGTATTAATTTCTTATTAGATTAATACTTACGGAATGTAGGTTGGAGGTTAGGCCACTTGACAAATGACAATACAAAAATAATTCGCTTAAATTAGATTAAGATAAAAAATGATGAACGGGTTGTAGTGATAACAGAAATGTTATTTTTTGATAACAATTTTATTAACAAATATTAAGGTTTAAGAGGGAAAAAATGGATTTGGGGTTAATTGCATACATTATGTGATCGTGGGTTTGTGCGACATCTTTAGTAGAGTAGCCATTATAATGGTGTTATAATTTAGTTATATAGTTAACTTTATATACTTGAGTACTATTTATATAATACTTTATAGTATGTCTTGTGATTTACTTTGCTTCTTTAGTAAATTCAAGCTATTTTAAAGCATTATACATATTAAAGCCTGTTCGGCTTGACACCCTAGAGACGCGTTTATGTATGTAGAGGTGATTTTAACGATCGCACAGGACACTAACCCAAAGTATATTCATTAATTTTGGTTGAGTTAATAAAATGTTTCATATATTTTCTCTTCAATTTTTCGCCACCTTATTATACAGTGTCTTCAAGAATCGATTATTATTAATTCGATTGTTTATATTGGGTTAAAATTATTTGTATGGTACACAAGAAGAATCTATCTGTAATTAATAAATCTTCAAACACAATAATATTCCTCAACAGTTTTAACACACGTCTCGCATTGCACCTCACAACACCACTTAAAGCTACAATTACATCTAGTACTAACAGTTCTTCTCTGCTTGCGCACCCTATGCCCGCATGCCCTACATACATTCCTGCAACTCTTTTTCTCATCCACATGCGTATAATCCATCCTGCTGCGCGAGCACGACCTTCCTTTCGTGCCTTTCCAGCCGGTCGCGTTATCAGGTTTACAGTAATCAGGCGACTGTTCCAAATAAATCAGCGCACCTGTTGGCGTGTCTGCTGGTAGCCGTGGCGTTGTTGTCGATGCCATCGCCGTGTTGCTCATGTCATCATCCATTTCGATCCGTATCGCCTTCTCGTATTTCTCCTTCAGCTTGTGGGCGATCCTCGCGAATGAGGCCACTTGCATCCAGCATGTTTGCACGGTGCAGCTCCCTGACACGCCGTGACATCTGCATCGGCGGACCATTGTGTTTTTAACAATCTATAATAAAAGAGGGTTGCATTAGTTTTATTAGTTACACAACTATAACCCCCATATTCACCAACGTTCTATAAATCTATCAATAGCTATTGAACCCATAAGTATTCGTTGTTATAGCAACAATAAATAAATTTCCTAGGGAATGTTGTTACTTTAGATTCGCTATATTGGAAACACTGAAAAATTAAAGAAAATGTGTCATCAAAGCTCCAATCACAAGCGCTATTGAAGGTGTTGAAATTTATTTTGACAATTTATTTCATAATGACATTTTCAATTATACATTCAATAGCTTATGGGACCTATAAAGTTTATGGGATGTTGGTGAATACGGGCATGAGTGTATGTTTTTAACCCCCGTATTCACCAACGTTCCATAAATCTATCAAAGCTATTGAATTGTTATAGCAACAATAAATACATTATCTAGGGAATGTAGTTACTTTAGATTCTCTCTATTGGAAATACTGAATAATTAAACAAAATGTGTCATCAAAGCTCCAATCACAAGCGCTATTTAAGGTGTTTGGCATTTTTTCTGGCAATTTCTGTAATTAGTTTTCAATTCAATAGTCTATGGCACCTATACAATTTATGGGATGTTGGTGAATACGGGCATAAGAGTTATTTTGTATATTTGAGGACATATGATTTTAGACCAAGTTATACTTTACTATGGTTTTTTTTGTGCACATCGTTTCAGAAGGGCATGCAGTTGCTCTTGAGTGATTGATATGATCATGCGCTATAAATCGTATATGTTTGATAGCCATAAACCATTAACATTAATTAAAAATTAAATGTAAAACCTCAAGTACTGCCAAACTTATATACCGAGTATATTTCACAAAGGTTATGGTAAAAAATCAAAACTATTCGCCATAATAGCGGACATAGTCTTATACTGAGCATTAGGGAGCCTGAGTTCGAACCCCATCTGGGCGAATTTTCGCGAATCACATTTCACAGTTTTTCAGAGGTTTTCTGTGAAGTTAAGGGTGCTTAAACTCCTCTGAGCTTCGCCCTTGACCGGCGGAAAAGCCACACGTTTGATATCCCTATAAAGATAGAAGTTTTTTTAGCGAATATATATCATAACGATTTTTGAATGATTGCTACAAAAATTACGATCGGTAGACGTTTGTTATTTACCTAAGGGTAGCTAGTAGTTATTTTTTTACATTAATTTTTGGGCTAATTCCAGTAGTTTGTTATGAAATGTACGGTTTATAGCGTATGACTATAACGATCGCTCAAAAATAACAGCCCAGAGTGGTGATTTTTGAGCGATCGCTATGATTATAACAATCGCGAGACTCGCTATTATTGTGGATGGTGTCGATGTTTGGCTCTTCACCTCGTGAAAGATGATCGCTATCTCTCACAGAAACTAAAGGCTAGCCAATTGTTATATTTTGTCATTAATTTTTGAGCTATTAGTCTATCGCTATGAAACATGTTAGCGCACGACAATAGCGATCGCTCATAAATCGCACCCCAGGCGAGTTTTTAGCGCATGATAATATCATCCAAAAATTCTTACCTCTCTTCCCACTAAATTATTATGCAGACTTATTAAAGACTGTGCACTGTTTCCTTCCTCCAACTCGTCGAGAATGTTTTGCGCTATTTGTGCACCATATTCAACATGGTCTGAGCATCCACCCCAGTTCCAATTGATTTCCCCAATGTTAGATTTGTTGAATTCAGCCTGATCGATATCCAAGCCAGACACTAAAGGTCCGGTTTCGGTAAAATTAGGGTTGCAGCCGCAACCACGTATTTCACCTCTTGAGCAATTTCTCGTTACTGCGTGTACAATACCCGCTGAAACTATAGCACGAGCGAACGCTAGCTCTTTTGTAGAAGACTGTTGATGTTTCCTACAATAAAGAGTTTATTTCAATAATTAGTCTAACTATCGCGGCGCATATTAATTTAAATATTCGCGCTTTAAGGAGGGAATCCCTTAGAAAAGTGGCAACGCGACCTCGGCGCTCGCACAACCCTCTAAGTGTTAACAAAGCAATAAAAGGCGCTTTCGTTTAGCATTACTAGTAGCCCCGCGGCCGAGGTAGAATTATGCGTATCGGAAGCGGCAAATAGAACAAGAGACAATAAACCCGTACCAGCTCAGAGTGATAAACTAAAACAGCTATACGCATATACAACACAAAGCTCAGTACATGCAAATGTGCGTAACCAAATGGATTGTAATAAGTTAATAATTAAATTCGTACACACAGCAGCAACAAATAAGAGGCTTTGATTTCAAAACCACACACTACAGACTCTACTCACACTGACTACATTACAGTCACTTTTTTGTCGTTAAGGGACACATTTAGAACTTGACTTCTAATAACATGAGTACATGACAATTAAAGAAAATTAATAAAAGGTGATGTACAAAAGGATAATATTTGTACCTTGAGAATGTTGATTCAGGACAATTCCATCGATTCCACTGGAACACCTCTTGGCAGCTATCAATGCCAATTTGCGCACCAGTCGCTATGCTTTCAGCCAATGCCGACGACAAACTAAACTGAAATGATAATATTTTAAGTATACACATTGATATAAGGCACATACCAGTATATTTGAGCCTGTGAGAATGAAAGTGGTGTGACCTTACACACCATTTGAATTATTTTCAAAATGAGAAGATTTTACGTTTGGTATTTATGTAAATCGACTTGCGCAGTTACAGACTTTAAACTCAATTTATTTATAAATAAAAATTTAACTGCGTACGTCGTTTTACATAAATAAATACCAAATGCAAAATCTTAGAATGAAAGTGGTGTAAGTTACATTTGAATTATTTTGAAAATCAGAAGATTTTGCGTTTGGTATTTATGTAAATCGACTTGCGAAGTTATACACTTTAACTCAATTTATTCATAAATAAAAATGTAACTGCTTACGTCGTTTTACATAAATACCAAACGCAACATCTTAGAATCTTAGAATGAAAGTGGTGTAAGTTACATTTGAATTATTTTGAAAATGAGAAGATATTGCGTTTGGTATTTATGTAAATCGACTTGCGCAGTTACAGACTTTAACTCAATTTATTTATAAATAAAAATGTAACTGCGCACGTCGTTTTACATAAATACCAAACGCAAAGTCTTAGAATGTTAGAATGAAAGTGGTGTAAGTTACATTTGAATTATTTTGGAAAGGAGAAGATTTTGCGTTTGGTATTTATGTAAAACGACATACGCAGTTAAATTTTTATTTATAAATAAATTGAGTTTAAAGTATGTAGCTTCGAAAGTCGATTTATATAAATACCAAACGAAAAATCTTCTCATTTTCAAAATAATTCAAATGTGACTTACACAACATTTATTCTCACAGGCTCAAATATACTGGTATGTGCCATATAGGATATACCGGTTAAGATTATCTGGGGAAATGCGAGGAAGATCTGCAGAATCTTGGGACAATGTACAAGGAAATCTAAAGAAAATAGTTGGATACAGTCCAATCTTTATTCTTATATCTTTCTTCATTAGAATAATAGAAAACATTCTAAAGGTCGTTTTAGACCAGACAATTTCTTAGCTCAAAAGTTGTTCAAAAATTGAATTCATATATCCTCCTCCCATACAATTTGTCTTTGACAAATAGAACGCGTTATATTTTTCCATTCGATCTACCATCCAATTCAATATTTCAAATAATTTGCTGTATGATACGAGACAATTTAGATTGTCTCGCTTCTTGACTAAAGGTCGTTTTAGACAAGATAATTTCTTATCTCAAAAGTTGTTCAAGAAATGGATTCATATATCCTCCTCCCATACAATTTGTCTTTAACAAATAGAACGGTTATATTTTTCCATTCGATCTACCATCCAATTCAATATTTCAAATAATTTGCTGTATGATACAAGATAATTTAAATTGTCTCGCATCTTGACTAACTTTTGAGTAAAGAAATTGTCTTGTCTAAAACGTCCTTAACTTTTGAGTCAAGAAATGTCTTGTCTAAAACGACTTTAATGAAACAATAGCGTTGTCTCAGGATTGCTCTCATTTTACTACCTAGAGATATTATTTTTTACAAATATATGTAAACACAATTATGTGACTATTTGCCAAAAGCTGATTCTATTTCCATTACTCTACTTAACATTAAATAATAATATAATAATAATAATAATAATATGCCTTTATTGTCCAACAGAAAGAATTTCCAATTACAGGACAACAATATGTTTAAATAAGTTTAGATATAGTATATAAGTATATATTAACAATATAACAATATATTCACACAGAGGACAACAATATGTTTAAATAAGTATAGATATAGTATATAAGTATATATAAACAATATAACAATATATTCACACACAGACATAGACAACTAACAATGCATTATGATACAATAATTTTAACAAATGTCGCATACTCCAATGCGAAATTTTAACAAATGTCGCATTGGAGTATGCGACATTTGTTAAAATTATTGTGTATGTTAAATATGTCAATATTCAATTTTTTTAAATATATATTATGACTGTTAATTAAAGAATATACTTACAGTTTGTGGCATAACACTCCTTATCGTAAATATACTATTAATACTGCCATCACCAAAACTAGCACAAATCAAAATCACAACACTTATGCGAAGAGGTTCCATTATCACAACTTTCAGCCTCAATGTCTTGTTTATGAATGAATACACCTTTTATAGATAAATGCAATGTATAGGGGGCTGTGGATGGTTATGAATGGGACCGAATTTGGCGCCTCCAAATAACACCTATCATAAAAAGTATTACCATCCATTTTATGGCTGTTTATGAACGTACCTTTGTAATTTTTTTGGAAATTGTGAATGAACCTGTTCAAACCTATCTGATATGAATGACACTGTAAGGTGTTTATTATGGGAGTGCTAAAATTCTTTGAAGAAGGGTGCAAGCGTCAAAATAATTATAAAATTATATTAAATAATAATGATTAATTCACAACTACCGATTCAATTATAGTATTGAGGTGTAATTTTTGACTGATCGCTCTTATTATACTCTATACTATCGTTGAGTAAAGAATCAATCAGTGATTCTTCACTCAATGATACTATTCTATATAGAGGCAGCGGATGAAACCTGTAAGTGTTGTTATAGTGTGTACACGTTTCATAGCGTCCAACTATTAAAATTCAATCAAAATCATAGGAACTGTTGAATTATCAACAGTAAGGGTACACAAAATAATAAATAATAAATAAAATAATAAATTATAAAGAACGAATCTGTGGATAATTTATTATTTTATTTATTATTTATTATTTTATGTACCCTTACTGTGATAATTCGACAGCTCGCTTAATTTTATTTTATTATCCTGATTTATTTCTTATTGAATGTCACGAAACTGTATGAAAGGATAGTGTAAGGTATAACAATGTTATGAGTTAATTTGATAGTGGATAAACTAATAGCGAGTAGTTTAACGGTTTTAGTTGGCACTTTTGATAATTAATCTTTATATCACAGGACATGGCCGATTGTGATGACTAACATGTAACACATACAAAGAATGGTTAGTCACTTGATTATTATTTTGTAAATGTGAGTTTACAGATTAGTCATACAATTTATCATTTTTATTCGAATCAATTAAAAAACATTATTTATTAGTGATGAAATAAATGAAAAATAATGTGTTACACAGGTGAATCAAAACACAAGGTTGAGCATCATCCATAAAGGTGTAAAATTGAAAATACCAATAGATCTTCAAGACTTATCCCCGTATTCAGCAATGATCTATAAATCTATCAATAAGGCACCTTACACGATTAATATTACTGTCAATATTTTAGAATAATGACAGTATTACTGTACGATAATATGTTTAAAATGTTTATTCTAAAATATTTCCAGTATTACTCGTCGTGTGAGGTATATTAATGATGTAATGAAGAGAATACTGATCTTTATCCGGTTAATTGATTACTTGATAATTAAAAAAGAAGGATTGAAACAAATATTGACAGTAGGATTGACAGTATTATTGACCGTGTAAGGTGCCTTAATAGCTATTGAACCCATAAGTATTCGTTGTTATAGCAACAATAAATAAATTATCTAAGGAATGTAGTTACTTTAAATTCGCTCTATTGGAAACACTGAATAATTAAAGAAAATAAGTCAAGAAAACTAGAATCCAAAGCTCTATTCTAGGGGTTGACATTTATTTTGACCATTTAAGAAATGGTGAAAATAAATAACACCTAGAATAGCGTATGACATTTTAAATTTATACATTAAATAGCTATAAGATTTATGGGATGTTAGTGAATACGGGCATGAAATATTTAAAATATATATTAATATTTTTTTCTATTTATGTTAGAGTACTGTTATTGGGTGAATTTTGGGATGAATTTTTGGGCAGTTATGCCAAAAATACGTCTGTTTTTATTTTAAAATATGTAGTATTAATATAAATTAATACTTTCAAATATTATGTTTCTAAATCTAATTTTTTATAATTTAACAAAAGTTACTATTGCTGTAAACTGAAAATATTTAAAATATATATTAATATTTTTTTCTTATTTATGTTAGAGTACTGTTATTGGGTGAATTTTGGGATGAATTTTTGGGCTGTTATGCCAAAAATACGTCTGTTTTGTTTTTAAAAGATGTAGTATTAATATAAATTAATACTTTCAAATATTATGTTTCTAAATCTCATTTTTTATAATTTAACAAAAGTTACTATTGCTGTAAACTGCCAGCATTCTGCATTCAAATTCACACCTTAGAGTATATTTATTGTTTTATCACCATTTCCTGTAATTTAAGCATTTTAAAGGGCGTGAGATCAGCCGTAATAAACCATTTTCGAATTTATATAGATGCGGTTAACAGTGTTAAGTCATAAAACTATGAAAATAGGTATTTGACGTGACGTCTTTCAGGAGATTATTCAAATTAGGGGCTGTTGTTTAAACCACGGGGTCCTACTAAGAATTTTCACAACCCATCTATAATAAAACATGATTTTATTATATAAATACGTCCGCATCAAATTTAAAAAAATGGTTCATTTATTTATCTGCATCTTTACATATAGTAAAATTGTCTGTCTAATTAATAACGTTCACTATTGTGGTGTAGCCACAATATCATAACTCATAACTAAAACACATAATTATATCGATAAGCGGTCGTTGTGTGATTAATTATTACCAGAATGTATATTTTTTAACATGTAAGAGTAATTGGACTTCAAGCCCTCTAGCAGTGCTCAAATTACTTTGAAGGGGCTTCAAATTACTGTGAAAATGTTATAGATTTATAACATTTTCACAGAAATTTGAAGCCCCCCTTTGTCTGAATCATAATTGGTGAATTTGTGATGCGTTCTATGATCTATTAACGAAACTATATAAACAGAGAGGTATGAGCGTGTGTTTAAATCATACCTCTCTGTTTACATAGTTTCGTTAATGAAAGAATATTCTTTCTGGAGTTGTTTAAACTATGTAAAAGCTCCGTATCCATTAAATAAAACTATGTGGACGTGTGTGGTTGGTTATGGAACAACCACCAAACTTTAACCGATCATAATTTCAAATGACAAACTCTGCATTAGATTGTTCCCTGCTAGTTTTTAACTGTTAGAATTATTTAATGAAATTGAATGAAAGTTGTGGGTAACAGTACCTATAGAGTAGATTTTAAGTCGATTCAAATAGTGAACGAGCACCCCCGCAATGGTGCCCGTTCACTATTTGAATCGACTTGCAATCTACTCTATAGGTACTGTTACACACAACTTTCATTCAATTTCATTAATTAATTCGGACATATAAGAACTAGTGCATAGTTTTTTTAATGGATACAGAGGTTTCATATAGTTAAATCAACTCCAGCAAGTGTTATCCCATTATCAAAACAATGCTAACAGAGAGTTATGGACGTGTGTTTCAAGAGCAACCAAATTGTGCCCATTTGCCATTTCATTTGCAACTTTGTTTCTGTATTGAATAGAAACAGAAAGCATAAGAAAAATGCATACGCCACAGTGGGTACACTTTATTAAGATTTCGTTATTTCGACAATACTTGTATCGCCAAGAAGAAGATAATAATTGTTACATACAAGATATACATACATATACAAGATGCCAACGACCGTGGTCTTTCAGCCTATATCACCAAATAATCGATTCTAATATGACAAATTGGAATGAAAACTAACCTTATTTTAAGCGATCACTGCTCGTATTGTTTAACGGTAGTTGTTTAATCATTTTCTGCAATTCTTGCTATTTTTATCACGCAGAAATAAACTTTCATATGTACAATCACCCCTTTCCAAGGTTATTAAAAAACAAATATGTCGTCCGTATCGCTGGATGAAAGCACACATATTGTTTTGTTTCCATGACAACGGTGGCGGCCATCGCGGTTCGCGTTATTCATTTTCGCGACTCATGGCAATTTGATTTCGCGAGTCATGGCAATTTGATTTCACGAGTCATGGCAATTTGATTTCGCGAATCATGGCAATGATTTCGCGTTACAGAAATCTTCGAGGAATTCAAATGATTGAAAATTGAAAATCAATTATTATTGTTTTAATATTGATGATGCCAATATATATTATTAGTAGTACATAGAAGTGCACGAAACGGTCAGAACTGTAATAATATATTAATTGTAGGGCTGAAAGACCACGGTCGACGGCCTCTTATACATGAATGTATGTATATCTTGTATGTATGTATGTTACAATAAATATATCTTCTTCTTCTATACTAATTGTGAACAGACTACAAATGTTCTATTTTTATATGATTTTGTAAAAATATATATTCGTAAAATTGTGTCCTCTAATCGTAAGACTTCTTTCATAACAAGACGCTTCAACGAATGTAGTTATATATGTTCAAGTCGTTTGAAATAGTGAACAAACATTACGATATTGTTATTTAATTTATTGTTAATATATGTTTCGTGAAAAATTTTCCTGACAAAAAAAATAAAAATAAATCAATAATTTATATAATAAATATTTTATTCAAAATTTCACACATATACAGATATAAATAAATCTACACATAACAACATTTGTATACCCCATTTTATTAAAACATGACAATTAGCCCAAATCACACGCACGCACATACATAATCGTCTCAAACGCACCGCAACATACATACAGTGCAAAATAAATTACTAAACGTAACAAATTAGCAATTTTTATACAAACGAGTTCATTTCGCACCGTTGTTAGTCGCTTAATTAATTTAAAAAAAAACCACTCTAATAATCCAGTCCGAATGATATCTAGTTCATTATTTACGACGCGAAAATATTCGTGATTAGCAACGTCTTCAGCGGTGACCCATATGAGGCAAGCGACACGCATTTTGTTCTCAGCAAATCTGGTTAATTAAAAAAAAAAAATAGCCCACGGAAATGATCTCGTTTAGCTATGTTTTTTTTTTAAATTGTACGTTATTAATTAGAACAGGATGTTATTACGAAACGAATACATGTTGATATTGCACAGTGAAAAAAAAATCCTCTTAGATCAAGTGAATAATATTAAAAGACACGTCCAAATTGAAATTGTTTATAATTCACTTTGTGTGATTTTTACTTGATATAATATTGATAATGTCTGTTGAGAAAATAAAATAAATAAATAAATAAATAAAAAAATAAAAATATAGCTTCGCGAAAGGTTCTCCCTATATTTAATAGAACTAAAATCAGGACAGTAGTTGTATTATGAAATTAATTTTTGTGTTCATTCTATTAGTTCAGCGTTATGAAATATGTACGCATTATAGTGCATGGTAATAGCTGTTGGTCAAAAATCGTACCCCAGGTCTCTAATCAATGATAATATTGCAATAAGCCATTATGACACATGATCAGTTTCGAGTTACTAATACCATAGAATAAATAAAATAATATATTCATTCTAAACGTATTTCATTATTGAAATTTATTAAATCTAAATTGATTTGGTTTTTCTTTCTCGGATTTAAAGAAAAAATAGTTCATAAATAAATAAATTAAATAATACTACAACACTACAAATTATTTTAAAATTTTAAATCATCTATATCTAGCCGACCTTCGGTTCACATAAGCGCCGTACTCTTCATCCCCATTATACCCGTAATGCGCCATATGTAAATCCTTTTGATGCTCCACATTGATGTTATGACTGTAAACACCTCCCTTGTTTTCGTTCTTCCATAGCGCGTTTATCACCAGCAGTATAATCGCTATTTTCCCCACAAACATGCTTTTTAGTAGCATGAATTTGAGAGACATCAGTGCCATCGGTATGAAGGATGAAGAGATGAGGAATGGCATCACCATAAATGGCAAGATTTTCGACATTAAGTCGCCGCCTTTTTTGTTTTTGTTCTTATTTTTTGTGCCCATATTGGGGGATGGTATTGGTAGGTTGGGGACGTCCAGTCCACCGCCGCCGTGACCTCCTCCGCCGCCGTGACCTCCTCCGCCTCCTAGTGCTGGTTTAACATCAATACCTCCATCTCCTAAAATAAAATTATGTATGAAAAATTGAATGGTTCTGGCGTCTACTTTATGGTAATTAATTTTTAAAGGAAGACCAAGAAAAAAATGATGCTGAATGAAGCTATATCGGAACTATTAGAAAGGAAAAAACTAGAAGGAAGCTAAAGAACTGGCAATAAATAGAAGAGAAGGGAAGAAATTTATAAAAGAATAGAGGAAAATTCAAACCTTTACACCATGCTGTGGTATAAAAGGACAGCGGATATATATATATATATATATATATATAGTTGAGGGTAGTTTTTTTTTTTCCATGAAATTTCGAATCCCATTGTGTTTGATTACAAGATTTAAATTTCGAATTTAAGACATAAAATCCGTGTTAACTCATACGTAATTTTCAATGAAAAAGATTAATTAATTAATTTAATTACTATATTTTTTATGATTTATTTATTATTTATAGTGGTAAAAAACATAGTAGTTTGATTCATCTCCTTCATTATATATATATATATATATATATATATATATATATATATATATATATGATGTGAACGGTTATTGCCAATGTGAGGCTCCTAAATATATATATATATATATATATATATATATATATATATATAATGAAGGAGATGAATCAAACTACTTTTTTTACCACTATAAATAATAAATAAATCATAAAAAATATAGTAATTTAATTAATTAATTAATCTTTTTCATTGAAAATTACGTATGAGTTAACACGGATTTTATGTCTTAAATTTGAAATTTAAATCTTTTAATCAAACACAATGGGACTCGAAATTTCATGAATTACCTTTCACAGTTTTTCAAAGGGTTTCTGTGAAACCCTCGGCTTGATAGCTATCAAAATAGAAGTTTTTTTTTTTTGTATGGCTTTTTACTGCTATAAAAATAACAACAGTTTCATTAGTAGTTATGTAAATATATCTTCCATAATTTTAAAAACATTGTTTTAACACTTCTAATGTGTATACTTCGGCTATCCCATTTCCGGATAATAATAACTGTAATAACTATTACAATCAATGCGTAACGGATCTCTTTATTAGTCACATAACTAAGCAAATTATCCGCTATTTCGAGTACATGTACTTTCGCGAAAACCTGCTCTGCTGATCCAGTTTAACGGACGCTTTGTGCGTCACTTTTACTGCTCCCGATTGGCGCCTTGTAATTGGTTTGAACGGAGGATATTTATATAATAAATTGCAGAAAAAAAAATTTAATATCCATCTTGTAGTGAGTATTTGGGAGTGTAGTCGATCACGTTTTTCTGTGAAGTTAAGGTAAATACTGGGCGATTACATTCTTCTCAACTTCTCCCCTTGCCAGCTATAAAGACAGATGTTTTTTTTAACTTTAATTGAACTCTGCGCTACATTGTTTCTCACATTTTCTATGAATTAATCGTAAATTAATAAATGAAATTAATTGAATCATATTTTTTTTAGTACACGCTTTGATTATAAAAAAAGACCCTAATTAGGCATAGTCAAGACGTCAAGATACTACGTACATATCTCATTTACTGTACAAATGTGATATGTATGTACTATTATGTGGGCTATGCCTAATTAAGGGGTTATATACCTTTTTGTGCGGAAAAATTGAGAAAAGTTTGAATTTTTGTAAAGGTATGTAGCAATAATTTTTTTATATCAAAATTATAATTTATTAATAGTACGTTTTTTAGTGAAAAAAATAAGGATTAGTTTATAAAAAAATCATAATTGGCGGAGTTATGGCCCTTTCCCCGAAACCCTCTTTTTTTTGATGAGGCTTGCGGTGATCATCATGAAAGTCAAGCAGGTCAATTGAAATCATAAAACCCAAAAAATTTCACTGGTATAGGGACCTTCCTAGTACTTGAACGATTATTTAAATAAATATTTTGTTTTTTCAGCATACGGGAACGGTTTTCCCAAAAACTTAATGTTTTGAGCTCTAAAAATTTTATTAAAAAATTCGTATTTGCAAAATAAAAATGTATGCATGAAAAAGGAATCGTTCAAGTATTCAACAAAAAAAAAATGAAGAAGATCGGTCAAATAGTTTTTCGGCAATCGTGATCACGGCAAACGCTCTTTTGGAAAACTCCATTTCGAGATAATCGAGTTTAGCGTGTAATTTTGTTTCGGGAATCCATACTGATTTTGTGAAAAGACGACAAAACAAGCAGCAGAGAAAAAATTCGATAATCGATGCTAACGCTTCGGAAGCTCGTATACAACTGATGATAATGGATTTGTTACAAAACATACGCGATTTGTAAGGTAGAGAATGGAGTAGATTTTCCAGGAAACATCGCACCCCGCTTCGAAACGCTGTAACTTTCGATCTATTGCTCGGATCTCCATGAAAATTTCGTAAAATGTTCTCAAAGAGTTTTACTTTCAGATAAAGCAATAAAAAAAAAATCGATTTTTTGAAGAAAATAAAGGTATTTAACCCCTTAAGGTATTTCTTATAATCAAAGCGTGTACTAAAAAAATACCCCAAAAATAATACAATGTAATGAAATATACAGATTCAAATATATATATATATATATATATATATATATATATATATATATATATATATATATATTATTCTTATATCTTTTGTTATAATCAAAGCATGTACTAAAAAAGTAAATGTTAAGGTCGTTTTAGACAAGACAATTTCTTGACTCAAAAGTTAGACAATCTAAATTATCTCGTATCATACAAAACATTATTTGAAATATTGAATTGGATGGTAGATTGAATGGAAAAATATAACGCGTTCTATTTGTCAAGGACAAATTGTATGGGTGAAGGATATATGAATTCATTTCTTGAACAACTTTTGAGCTAAGAAATTGTCTTGTCTAAAACGACCTTTATACAGCAATAAAATAATAATTTCCTCTGTCACTCCATCATATAGTAATTATCCTGATGAGGTGTACAAATTCAATTTCTCGCTTCATTAGTGCTCGTTCTGCATTAGTTGTGCGAAATTACTAAAACAATTTTAACATTTCTTCTCCCAGGCTATTATTTGCGTGCGATTTGCTACATATATTCTCATGCGATGGAGTAAACGGATATGATCCACATTACATATGGTAATTCTTTATGGGACACACATGTGAAAGAAAATATAATGAAAATATGTAAATAGAAAATTCGCCTTTATACTGGTGTCTATATAATTTGCTTGCTTCTCACATTGCATGTTGTTTCTTCCTGGAAAGCTGCAATAACATCAGCACGAAAGTAATGACAATTATTGTAATAATAATAGTAAACATGCTCTCTATAATATATGCATTCGAATTTACATGTTTCTAGGACTCCAGGAGAGTGTTTTCATAGAGGCTTTAAAATATTATTTCTATTAAAACGCGTTTTATCTGGATGCAACTTTCCTTTACGTATTTTGTTTGTAAATACCTACTACAGTGGTATGTAACCTTTTACCTTCACTAGGTCACATTGATAGAAGACGAGTTGATGCGTGATAAAATACTAACAATGCCGATACACCTGACCCCCTAGCAGGAAAGTTAAACGCCATCTGGATAATAGCCGTGTGTGGTTACTTTTTAACTTCAAGCTAATCGAAATTATTCCCGAATGTTCTGAATAATTTCGATTAGTTTGAAGTTAAAAAATAACCACACACGGCTATTAGCCAGATGGCTATGGCAACCAAAGTAAACAACATTTTTATTATTTAGCATATTCGCTCTTAACACGTTGACTGTCCGAGCACTTTTCAGGATTCAAATTAGTGATTGTTTTAAGCACAAAAAAAGATATTTTGTATGTTGAGTTTGAACAAACTTTGTATGATTATATTTTCTGTTTTGTTTGTTGTTTTCTGGCTTGAGACTATTTATTCATATTTACACGGATATACTGCGAATTTCATCGGGCTACAGAAATATGGCTAGTAAATAAACTACGAGATAACTCGTAGTTGGCAGTCAACGTGTTAATAATAAATCACACAACAACCCCATATAACTCTCTATCCTAAAAATTTTTTTTTTGTATTTCACGTAATATCATCCCCAAATATAAATATCCTACTAAGAGAATATTTACAGAAATTGATAACATATCGATTCTACGAGACCTATGCGCTTCGGATGCTGGCGATCATTTTTACTTTCTGAATACATCATTTATCTAAAGGAAGGTTACAGCACTGTAAAAAAGTAAGGTCCACACTAAGTTTTACACATTCTTTTTCTAACCATTCACTTAATCACTAAATCAATTCTCTAACAAGTCTCCTGCTGTTCAATTAATTCCTCATAACATTAGTATCCCAGTGTTTTAAGATTATCTCAACTGATCGCCCGCTGCGATTTCAGACCAATAAACCTAAATTTAAGCCCGCAGTGAAAAAAATAATTATAATGGCTTGTTAGAATTTGACGCCTCTAGTAATTAGACTGTTTATCGTTTTGTTGATCGCGAAAGAAAGCGATCTCTGTGTTAGTTGTGTGATTTAATGGACGTCTCGGCTAAAATCGCGTCCGCATTATTCAGATCACCAATTTTACAGCCCGATAGAAAGCGAGTGGGATCGGATTCGGCAGCTGAATTATTGCTAGTCAGTAATTATTCATGCAGATCATGACACAGATATTTGGATATGTATATCATTTACTTAATCTACTGTGATAAACAATATAAGGTTGAATTTTTAAAAGGTTATGAAAGTAATTTTATATTGGTAGTTTGTAACATTTTAATCCACACATCTAAAATATTTAGCCATGGTTATATGAAAAACCTTTATGATTTTATACGATTTATGATTATATAAACGTGCAAATTTAAAATATTACCGATTCTTTCTTTTACACTTAAAAAGTATATAAATATAAACCGTTCGCGAGTTATATGCATCATCTGAATGTTCCTATTGTTCTTATATATCCATCAGTTTCCATAATATATATTCCATATATTAATTTGGGTACAGTAGCCGTCACTTACCCCCGTATTCACCAACATTCTATAAATCTATCAATAGCTATTGAACCCATAAGCATTCGTTGCTATAGCAGCAATAAATAAATTTTCTAGGGAATGTAGTTACTTTAGATTCGCTCTATTGGAAACACTGAAGAATTAAAGAAAATGTGTCATCAAAGCTCCAATCACAAGCGCTATTCAAAATGTTGACATTTATTTTGACTATTTCTGTTATAATAACATTTTCAATTTATACATGGTACAAAATCCATCAGATCTAGTTAATGAGATACGACATGATATAGGTTATATTTGGCATTTATTTACCTTTACATTTAAAAACATTACTTGTATAATGCCCGTATTCACCAACATCCTATAAATTTTATAGGTCCCATAAGGTATTGAATGAATAAATTGAAAACGTTATTGTGACAGAAATTGCCAAAACAAATGTCAAAAACCTTGAAGAGCGCTTGAGATTGGAGCTTTGATGACACCTTTTGTTTAATTATTCAGTGTTTCCAATAGAGGGAATCTACATACTCTAGATAATATATTTATTGTTACTATAACAATGAATGGGTTCAATAGCTATTGAAATATTTATATAACGTTGGTGAATTAAGTCACGTAATAATTGCTTTATGCAGGAGAATTCAAGACAAATATTTTTTAGATTAAAACTATTACTTATAATTAAAAAAAATACGTAATAGATTGAAGTTTTAAAATTGCAATTATATGATGATATGAATTATATTTGTCACAATTCTTCAATATTTCGACTAATATATATTAGACGAAAATAAACAAACAATGCCTCATTTTGAAGCCGAATAAGTGGCTTCAAAATGAGGCATTGTTTGTTTATTTTCGTCTAATATATATCAGTCGAAATATTAAAGAATTGTAACAGAATTTTCATTTAATTTTGTATGTTTACTGTTCACTAAATAAGACATTATTATTTAGTGAACCGTAAATATACAAAATTAAATTCTTAAGTCACAATTCTTCAATATTTCGACTTTGTATGTATACTGTTCACTAAGTAATGTCTTATTTAGTGAACAGTAAACATACAAATAACTTCCACTTTGGCTAGAGTACTGTGAATGTTTTCCACGCTACACTCTTTTTGTGTGAATATTTTCTATTGTAAGCATGCCTGGAAGAAGTGAGAACTTTATCAGGTGTGTTATTAAAATAATTTCCATAAACACGCCACTATTTTTACGAATAATCCACTTTAAGGATATCGGTCGCCGCCTAGAAATAGATTTAAATGACCGACTTGTCGTGTTAATGACGAGTCTAATACAACTTTTAATTATATAAAATTAATAATTATTTTCTGTTATGACAGTTCAGGGTTTATTAGTCATTTAAAATAGTTCAGTATATCAGTTTCTAATCGCAATTAACGAATATTTACAATTCAACTAATTTTCGGCTTAAATTTCTCTTCGTATCCATTTCGCTCTTCAAGTCAATCAAGCGACCGACTGTAATGAATCACTTAATTCGGTCTAACATTTCCTAGTCGGCCATCTGGTTTGCCAACTTACCTGTTTCATGACAAGAAATTAACGGTTAGAACAAATATACGTGTATCGTGTGAAATCTTATTAGGAAATGATTATGGTAAATTTATTAGAGTCACGACTCGCACATTACAAAATTTGATGTGTGACTTGAACGTGAGTCCAAATCGAATAAGTGATTATTATTATTATTATTATTATTATTATTATTATTATTATTATTATTATTATTATTATTATTATTATTATTATTATTATTATTATTATTATTATTATTATTATTATTATTATTATTATTATTATTATTATTATTATTATTATTATTATTATTATTATTATTATTATTATTATTATTATTATTATTATTATTATTATTATTATTATTATTATTATTATTATTATTATTATTATTATTATTATAATATAATATAATAATTATTATAATATAATATAATATAAAATAATATAATCATTTAAAAATATTATTATTATAAATCTTGAAATAATTAAAATATCGGTTTTTGGCTTATAAGGATGTGTTTCTTTTTTAATTACATCTAAAATAAGGTGAAGCTCGAAAGGGGTTGCTATTTAAAAATGTTGGGGTGGTCATCCCCTAAAACAACTTCACGTTGCACGGAAATATCTAAGAATGTAAATATTGAATTGAATCGGCATCTACTTTGTGATAATTCATAAATATTCGCAAACAGTAATAAACAAGTGATAAAAAACAAAGAAAAATTCGTTTTATTTATTTATTCTAAGAATGTAGTTTTTATAACTCTTTAGTGATCCCCAAATTTTAATTTTTTTTTTCACTCGTTTAAAACTTATAGCTCCGTCCCGAAACTTTTGGGAAGACAATATTTATATATAGAAATTTTACATTTTTTTATAATAATATTCTACAATTGTTTCCTTGTAGTTGTGTGGTGTGGTTTCATTCCTTTTTCTTCACCTCGGGACGACATACAGTTTATTTTTATTTTAACAACATTTTTGTTAGAAGAAAAATAAACTGTATGTCGCCCCAAGGTGAAGAAAGATGAATGTAACCACACCACACAACCACAAGGAAACAATTGTAGAATATGTTTATAAAAAAATGTAAAATTTCTTTATATAAATATTGTCTTCCCAAAAGTCCCGGAGCTATAAGTTTTAAACGAGTAAAGAACATTTTGCAAGTTATATTTATCGATTTGTTTAAAGAATTCTAAATAAACCTCGTATAAAACTTGCTACATAAAATATTCAACATGTGGCAACATCAGGTTAATATGTATAAAGTTGTCAGTTTATATTTGTTGTGATGACAGTACGCAGTCGTATTGAAAGTAGATTGAAATCGAATTCATGTAAACGGGCTATCATAAATTTTACATCTAAACGGGACCATGCTTTCATGTAGAATTCAATACGAATCAAGGAAACAATTGTAGAATATGATATAAAAAAATGTAAAATTTCTATTACCATGACAATGCAATGCATCTAAACGGGACCATGCTTTCATGTAGGATTCAATACGAATCCTACATGAAAGCATGGTAATTGTATATAACACTTATTTGTATTAAAATTAGTTATTTTGTTGCAATTATTTTAATGTACATTATGTGTTAAACAAATAACATTGCTAGCCGTTTAATTCACATAAATGTACCGGTTGAGCTTTAATAATTCATAGTGTACACATAATATTAATATCCTCCACGCATGGAGCTAATTGCTCTCGCCAGTTGGTTATGCGATAATATTTATGAACAAAATTTCCTGCTGGGCTGTAACGATTTAATAAAACAACGTCGGATTTAGTTGCCGTCTTTTATCACCTGTCTATGTTGGGTATACTTTATTGCGCTTAATTATAATGCGTTTGATTAATTGCGGTAATAAAATATCCAAACAACATCTTGGTTAAGTTTGTTTAGATATATTGGCATGTTTTTAGGATAAGTTACTAATTAAATTAACGTAATTACAGCGTTTTGGATGAAAACAAATTAAATACTATAGCGATTTGGCTAATTATTTTAATTTGTTTAGCTTCTTATATTGTTGAAGTTTCTATATAGTATTGAATTGTGCAGATTTTTATTTTTGCGCAAACCCTTTTTATTAATTTTAAGAGCTTCTCTGGAAAATGTCTGTAAATCATCCGATCGTTGCTAGAAAGAAATGTTTTAGAACTCCCTTAAAACGTCAACAGTCAAGTATCTGGATAGTTCTGGATAGTTGGCTGGAGGGTAGCATAGCTACAGACACTTAGGCCTCAAAATGGGCCCATTGTGAAACCTCCCTTTAAAGGCTGCTCACTCGTCCCACCAGTCAATTTTGCGTGCAAGCCGCAAAACCCTGGCGGGTGAGGAGCTGCCAATGCTGACCATACTAGTACTAGTACCATAATAGTCAAGTATCTTAATTCTATATAATTTTCTGCCTTATGGTTTCCAAGAATTTTTTTGATTACTTGAATAAATGAAAATCAAGCACCCAGCTCAGTGGCCGAGTGGTTAGAGGCGTCGTCATGATTTTATTTAATAAAAATAAAATTTACAATATAAATTATACAGGTTAAGCGCCATGGCGGTCACCGGTGTCCGCTATGTCTCCAGCCAATTCGGCCATGCTGGACACCGGTGTCCGCCAGGGTTTTAGATTTTAAAAAATATATAAGCGATAACGCTGAAGGATCTATAGGGCCACAGCGGACACTGCTGTCCGCCGCCCTTATGATAAGGCAAATTTGCCAAAATTATATAAAATAGGTTTAAGCGTTGATTGAAGTATTTATCTATACTTCAATCAACGGTTTAAGGCAGAACAGAAATATCACAATTTGGCAAAAAAAAGTCTTGGACAAAATGGAAAATTTGGCTAAATGTTCATGGCGCTTAACCTGTTAAATATAATCAATATAATCGTTTTCAAAAAAGTTATTATACTAGATATTTTCAAACAAAATTTGTATATGGCTATTATATCACATTTTGATTAAATTTAGATGGAAATCGATCGGTGGAAAATTCATGTCTACCAATTACGATTTTTTGATGTGCATACATTTATTAAAACATTTGCACGAGATAAATCACAATCAATCTAAAAAAAATCTCAATCAATCTCAATCTTCACCCATAAATATAAATAATTCAAGAAACTAATTAATTAAACATTACAATTGATTTACGAATATTATACATGTATGTATGTAGCACATTTTACTTTTTATGGTTTATAGAGTAAGGCACAGCCAAATAAAGATAAGAAAAACTAGACATGAATCGTCCACATGAATTTTATTTATAGTTTAAACTCGTTTTGTATATTTTAGTGCGCGCTCACATTCTTACAGCGTCCAGCGGTCATTTTTTGCATGCACTGATATCATATTTATACTTTTATCATTGTTGTTTGCGATTATAGTCTCTACGGTACCTATTGTTATACTACAATTTAGCTTTGACATAAAAATCTCTCTGCATCATCGTTAGTTATTTCGTGGATTTTATACGGTACAGTCGCTCGAGTGTTTGGTGCAATGTAAATTACAATTGCTGTAATTATTCAGTGCAACTCTATTTAGTGAGATCATATGTGACATGTAAACAGTTTTATCTTTTATGTGACTCAAGATGAATACGATCTGGTAAGCGCTAGTCAACTATTAGTAGGATATAAAAATATATGTAGTTTGTGTCTGCATCGAAAACGATATAAGAAACTAGATAATGTCATATAGGCTTTATACAAGTAATATTGAAAACTGTAAGCTGTAACCCAGCTAATTTGCTGAGTGGTTGGTTGGTACTGAGCATACAGGCTCCCCTGAGTTCGAACACCTAAAGCCACGTTCGTTTACCGTTAGGGAGTTGATCCGGGATGTTCTAAGCCAGATAAAACCACCCCAGAACAGCTCCAGATTAATAACAAAAGCGACTTAAGAACATTACATAATACAGAAATAATAATTTTAGTTTTGCCTTCTGTACAATATTTAGGATTGAATAGAGGGACAGTACAGATTCTAAAAGTTACTAAAAAAAAAACACTTACTGTATACACTAAACCCTCTCGATTCCCTACGATGCCCATTGGTTGGAACAGCACTTAAACTAGTCAAATTGTTCCTCAACAAATCACCCTGACTTGCATCACCAGTGATGACCGCTGGCAGGCAAACGAGCACCGCCGCCACCAAGCCACGGGCTACCATCATTCTATACATACTAAATAATTTTTTTATCTCCCTTGAACTTGCCGCGAAGAAATGCACGCGATGGAATGGCGTTCGCGGCCGGAGTGAGCGTTTATTATCCCCGCGAATCTCTCCGCCGTCGTGGTCTTGGTCATGGTCGAGTTCTTGCTCCGATTCGGGACGAGCCGGCGGTCACTCGTTGCCAGCATTTAAATTTTTACCGTAAAAACTACATTGGCAGAATGCTAATTGATAACGAGTGCGTGGGTTTTGAGGAGATAATTGAAAATTTTCATTTTCGGGCTAATAAAAATTAACAATGATTGGAGGTGTATTCGCCTGCAGGGGTGCAATTATAAAGTAATTACGAATGGTTATGCTGCTGAGGTGGTTTAATTAGAGTTTATTATACGCCTTTATTTGGCATATTTATTTAATTGAGCTTGGATGATGTTAGAAAATTGAAATATATTCAAATTTTACAAGATCTAATATGTATTCAAGTAATTTACATCACATCGTTATTCTTGACGAATTATTCTTAACATTACATAGTAATTTATAGTTTAGTTGAGTTTACTTTGCACTATAATGTTATAAGTAACTTTTTATGACAGAGGGCGCGCGAGCAGATAATTGATTAAAAAAATAAGAAAAAAGATCCGGAATACGATGGAAGAGTCACATAGTGGTTTCAGAGAGGGAAGAAGCACACAAGATCATGTATTCACAATAAGACAGAAAAAGTAATACAGGAAATAAGTAGCATTTATAGACAAAAAAAAATCTATACAATTTTATATGTCATTTCACAGAAATCATAAGATCTTCTAGAGGTAGTCACTTTTTAAAATATTTAATTGAGAAAAAAAAATTCTATACAATTTTATATATAATTTCACAGAAATCATAATAGAATTTAATCTACCAGAGGTGGCCACTTTTTAATATATTTAATTGACAAACAAAATTCTATACAATTTTATATATAATTTCACAAAAATCATAAGAGAATATAATCTTCTAGAGGTGGCCACTTTTTAATATATTTAATTGACAAAATTCTATACAATTTTTTATATAATTTCACATAAATCATAATAGAATATAATCTTCTAGAGGTAGCCACTTTTTAATATATTTAATTGACCAAACAAAATTCTTCTAGAGGTGGCCACTTTTTAATATATTTAATTGACAAAAAAAATTCTATACAATTTTTTATATAATTTCACATAAATCATAATAGAATATAATCTTCTAGAGGTAGTATATTTAATTGGAAAAAAAAATTCTATACAATTTTATATATAATTTCACATAACTCATAATAGAATATAATCTTCTAGAGGTAGCTACTTTTTAATATATTAAATTGAGAAAAAAAATGTTATACAATTTTATATATAATTTCACAGAAATCATAATAGAATATAATCTACCAGAGGTGGCCACTTTTTAATATATTTAATTGACTAACAAAAATTCTATACACTTTCATATATCATTTCACATAAATTATAAGAGAATATAATCTTCTAAAGCTGGCTACTTTTTAATATATTTAATTGACAAAAAAATTCTATACAATTTTATATATAATTTCACAGAAATCATAATAGAATATAATCTACTAGAGGTCGCCATTTTTTAATATATTTAATTCAGAACAAAAATTCTATAAAATTTTCACAGAAATCATAAGAATATAATCTACTAGAGGTGACCACTTTTTAATATATTTAATTGACAAACAAAATTCTATACACTTTTATATATCATTTCACATGAATCATAAGATAACATAATCTTCTAGAGGTGGCCACTTTTTAATATATATATATATAATTGACAACAAAAATTCTACACAATTTTATATATCAGTTCACAGAAATCATCATATCCTTCTCAATAACATAATAAAAATAATTAATGATACTTTAAACAGACATATCTAGTCAATCATACAAATCGTAACTACAAATTAAAATAGAAAATTGAAAACATCAATTAATCACTTCAATATTTACTTTCATACGCAATACCTCGTCTGCTAAAGTGATTTCCTAACATGAAACGTTGCCGGCGAACAATTTGTTGCTTTGAAAGCCTAGGAGCACTCTGTGCCGGCCACATAAATCATCCTGTGAAATTTTAAGTTACACGCGCTTTGGTGGCTTAGTAATATCCATGAATTACAAGCGGTGAAAACGTGAGATATTTTTCGGAGTTTTAATTAATTGGGCCGGATTTTTTGGTACACTTTCGAACATGAAACGGCCCAAATAGTTTTCAGCATTGCGAAGAAAGCGATTGTTGAATGGGTTTGAGTTATGTCGGCGTTATGGTAATTGTAGTGTGTTCGTATGTTAAGCAGTGTGATGAAATATGTTGACTTTTGTTAATGTAATGTTCAGATTTATTATATCAAGATAAATGTCGGTTTTTGATTTAAATTTACCGAGATAATTCAGGTAACAACTTGATTATGTATGATTTCTGATTTAAGAAGTAGCTAAATTCTAATAGTTACAACAACGAGTTGTATTTTTCTAGTTTAGCAATATATAATTAAAACTAAATACAGATCTACGTGAACATAAACAAGAAATGTTCATGTAGTTCTGTGTTTAATTGTAAATATACAATTAAACCTAAACACAGAACTACATGAACATTTCTTGTTTATGTTCACGTAGATCCGTATTTAGTTTTAATTATATATTGCTAAACTAGAAAAATACAACTCGTTGTTGTAACTGTTAGGATTTAGCTACTTCTTAGGTTTAATGTTTGGTGTTTAGGTTTAATTGTAAATATACAATTAAACCTGAACACAGAACTACATGAACATTTCTTGTTTATGTTTACGTAGATCTGTATTTAGTTTTAATTGTATATTGCTTCAAACTAGAAAAATACAACTCGTAGTTGTAGCAATAGCTTTTTATATTTGCTGTTCTGATTTTATGCATGTGCAGTTTATTTTGTAATATGACATCTCTTATGTTTTTTTTCTCGGTATTTTGGAAGCTTGATTGATTCACATTGAATCAGTCATAACCGATTGGTTTACAATTGTCACGTTAAAAACTGCGCATTGAGTCGTAGAGATCTTTTTATTTTTCAATAAAATAACAAAATTTTAAAACTTTTTTTATCCATATCGAAGGACTAATGAAGAATCTAAAAACTAAATATATCCAAGCATTTACATTTTATTTAGTTAGGAAGGGTTTTAATGTGAAAAATTGCATTTGAAAAATGTACCACTTCAACTATTAATTATATAATGTTCATAAAGTATGGAATAAATTCGATAAAACTTTTATTTGGGAATTTTGCAAAAATTATATTCAATTGCATATTTAAATATGGTCGAAAAAATTGGCACTTTCATTAAAAGTTGTCAATTTAAAATCTAAAATCGACAATTTTTGCAAAATTTCTAAATAAAAGTTTTATCGAATTTATTGCATACTTTTATTTGGGAATTTTGCAAAAATTATATTCAATTGCACATTCAAATATGGTCGAAAAAATTTGCACTTTCATTAAAAAGTTGATAATTAAAAATCTAAAATCGGCAATTAATGCAAAATTTCTAAATAAAATTTTTATCGAATTTATTGCATATTTTTATTTAGGAATTTTGCAAAAATTATATTCAATTGCATATTTAAATATGGTCGAAAAAATTTACACTTTCATTAAAAGTTGTCAATTTAAAATCTAAAATCGACAATTTTATCAAAATTTCTAAATAAAATTTTTATCGAATTTATTGCATAATTTTATTTAAGAACGTTGCAAAAATTATATTCAATTGCATATTCAAATATGGTCGAAAAATTGACACTTTCATTAAAAGTTGTCAATTTAAAATCTAAAATCGGCAATTTTTGCAAAATTTCTAAATAAAAGTTGTATCGAATTTATTGCATACTTTTATTTGGGAATTTTGCAAAAATTATATTCAATTGCATATTTAAATATGGTCGAAAAATTGGCACTTTCATTAAAAGTTGTTAATTTAATATCTAAAATCGACAATTTTTGTAAAATTTCTAAATAAAAGTTTTATCGAATTTATTGCATACTTTTATTTGGGAATTTTGCAAAAATTATATTCAATTGCATATTCAAATATGGTTGAAAAAATTTGCACTTTCGTTAAAAAGTTGTCAATTTAAAATCTAAAATCGGAAAATTTTGCAAAATTTCTAAATAAAAGTTGTATCGAATTTATTGCATACTTTTATTTGGGAATTTTGCAAAAATTATATTCAATTGTACATTCAAATATGGTCGAAAAAATTTGCACTTTCATTAAAAAGTTGTCAATTTAAAATCTAAAATCGGAAATTTTTACAAAATTTCTAAATAAAAGTTTTATCGAATTTATTACATACTTTTATTTGGGAATTTTGCAAAAATTATATTCAATTGCATATTCGAATATGGTCGAAAAAATTGGCACTTTCATTAAAAGTTGTCCATTTAAAATCTAAAATCGGCAAATTTTGCAAAATTCCTAAATAAAAGTTTTATCGAATTTATTGCATACTTTTATTTGGGAATTATGCAAAAATTATATTCAATTGCATATTCAAATATGGTCGAAAAAATTTGCACTTTCATTAAAAAGTTGTCAATTTAAAATCTAAAATCGGTAATTTTTGCAAAATTTCTTAATAAAAGTTGTATCGAATTTATTGCATACTTTTATTTGGGAATTTTGCAAAAAATATATTCAATTGCACATTCAAATATGGTTGAAAAACTTTGCACTTTCATTAAAAAGTTGTCAATTTAAAATCTAAAATCGGCAATTTTTGCAAAATTTCTAAATAAAAGTTGTATCGAATTTATTGCATACTTTTATTTGGGAATTTTGCAAAAATTATATTCAATTGCACATTCAAATAATGTCGAATTAATTTGCACTTTCATTAAAAGTTGTTAATTTAAAACTAAAATCGACAATTTTTGCAAAATTTCTAAATAAAATTTAATCGAATTTATTGCATACTTTTATTTAGGAATTTTGCAAAAATTATATTTAATTGCATATTCAAATATGGTCAAAAAAATGGCACTTTCATTAAAAAGTTGTCAATTTAAAATCTAAAATCGGCAAATTTTGCAAAATTTCTAAATAAAATTTTTATCGAATTTATTGCATACCTTTATTTGGGAATTTTGCAAAAATTATATTCAATTGCACATTCAAATATGGTCGAAAAAATTTGCACTGTCATTAAAAAGTTGTCAATTTAAAATCTAAAATCGGTAATTTTTGCAAAATTTCTTAATAAAAGTTGTATCGAATTTATTGCATACTTTTATTTGGGAATTTTGCAAAAATTATATTCAATTGCATATTTAAATATGGTCGAAAAATTGGCACTTTCATTAAAAGTTGTAAATTTAATATCTAAAATCGACAATTTTTGTAAAATTTCTAAATAAAAGTTTTATCGAATTTATTGCATACTTTTATTTGGGAATTTTGCAAAAATTATATTCAATTGCATATTCAAATATGGTTGAAAAAATTTGCACTTTCGTTAAAAAGTTGTCAATTTAAAATCTAAAATCGGAAAATTTTGCAAAATTTCTAAATAAAAGTTGTATCGAATTTATTGCATACTTTTATTTGGGAATTTTGCAAAAATTATATTCAATTGTACATTCAAATATGGTCGAAAAAATTTGCACTTTCATTAAAAAGTTGTCAATTTAAAATCTAAAATCGGAAATTTTTACAAAATTTCTAAATAAAAGTTTTATCGAATTTATTACATACTTTTATTTGGGAATTTTGCAAAAATTATATTCAATTGCATATTCGAATATGGTCGAAAAAATTGGCACTTTCATTAAAAGTTGTCCATTTAAAATCTAAAATCGGCAAATTTTGCAAAATTCCTAAATAAAAGTTTTATCGAATTTATTGCATACTTTTATTTGGGAATTATGCAAAAATTATATTCAATTGCATATTCAAATATGGTCGAAAAAATTTGCACTTTCATTAAAAAGTTGTCAATTTAAAATCTAAAATCGGTAATTTTTGCAAAATTTCTTAATAAAAGTTGTATCGAATTTATTGCATACTTTTATTTGGGAATTTTGCAAAAAATATATTCAATTGCACATTCAAATATGGTTGAAAAACTTTGCACTTTCATTAAAAAGTTGTCAATTTAAAATCTAAAATCGGCAATTTTTGCAAAATTTCTAAATAAAAGTTGTATCGAATTTATTGCATACTTTTATTTGGGAATTTTGAAAAAATTATATTCAATTGCACATTCAAATAATGTCGAATTAATTTGCACTTTCATTAAAAGTTGTTAATTTAAAACTAAAATCGACAATTTTTGCAAAATTTCTAAATAAAATTTAATCGAATTTATTGCATACTTTTATTTAGGAATTTTGCAAAAATTATATTTAATTGCATATTCAAATATGGTCAAAAAAATGGCACTTTCATTAAAAAGTTGTCAATTTAAAATCTAAAATCGGCAAATTTTGCAAAATTTCTAAATAAAATTTTTATCGAATTTATTGCATACCTTTATTTAGGAATTTTGCAAAAATTATATTCAATTGCACATTCAAATATGGTCGAAAAAATTTGCACTGTCATTAAAAAGTTGTCAATTTAAAATCTAAAATCGGTAATTTTTGCAAAATTTCTTAATAAAAGTTGTATCGAATTTATTGCATACTTTTATTTGGGAATTTTGCAAAAATTATATTCAATTGCATATTTAAATATGGTCGAAAAATTGGCACTTTCATTAAAAGTTGTAAATTTAATATCTAAAATCGACAATTTTTGTAAAATTTCTAAATAAAAGTTTTATCGAATTTATTGCATACTTTTATTTGGGAATTTTGCAAAAATTATATTCAATTGCATATTCAAATATGGTTGAAAAAATTTGCACTTTCGTTAAAAAGTTGTCAATTTAAAATCTAAAATCGGAAAATTTTGCAAAATTTCTAAATAAAAGTTGTATCGAATTTATTGCATACTTTTATTTGGGAATTTTGCAAAAATTATATTCAATTGTACATTCAAATATGGTCGAAAAAATTTGCACTTTCATTAAAAAGTTGTCAATTTAAAATCTAAAATCGGAAATTTTTACAAAATTTCTAAATAAAAGTTTTATCGAATTTATTACATACTTTTATTTGGGAATTTTGCAAAAATTATATTCAATTGCATATTCGAATATGGTCGAAAAAATTGGCACTTTCATTAAAAGTTGTCCATTTAAAATCTAAAATCGGCAAATTTTGCAAAATTCCTAAATAAAAGTTTTATCGAATTTATTGCATACTTTTATTTGGGAATTATGCAAAAATTATATTCAATTGCATATTCAAATATGGTCGAAAAAATTTGCACTTTCATTAAAAAGTTGTCAATTTAAAATCTAAAATCGGTAATTTTTGCAAAATTTCTTAATAAAAGTTGTATCGAATTTATTGCATACTTTTATTTGGGAATTTTGCAAAAAATATATTCAATTGCATATTCAAATATGGTCGAAAAAAATGGCACTTTCATTAAAAAGTTGTCAATTTAAAATCTAAAATCGGAAATTTTTGCAAAATTTCTAAATAAAAGTTTTATCGAATTTATTGCATACTTTTATTTGGGAATTATGCAAAAATTATATTCAATTGCATATTCAAATATGGTCGAAAAAATTTGCACTTTCATTAAAAAGTTGTCAATTTAAAATCTAAAATCGGTAATTTTTGCAAAATTTCTTAATAAAAGTTGTATCGAATTTATTGCATACTTTTATTTGGGAATTTTGCAAAAAATATATTCAATTGCATATTCAAATATGGTCGAAAAAAATGGCACTTTCATTAAAAAGTTGTCAATTTAAAATCTAAAATCGGAAATTTTTGCAAAATTTCTAAATAAAAGTTTTATCGAATTTATTGCATACTTTTTGGACACTTTTTTATAATTAATAGTAGAAGTGGTGCATTTTTCAAATGCAATTTTTCACATTAAAACAATTCCTAACTAAATAAAATTTAAAATGTTGGATATATTTGGTTCTTAGATTCTTCATTAGCATACTAAAGACCATCGATAAAAAAAAAAAATTAATGTGAAAAAAAACAAAATTAATTAACACATCGTATATAATAGTGAAAATCTTAAATGTAACACACATTTAAGATGTTCACTATTATATACGATGCGTTAATTAATTTTGTTTTTTCACATTAATTTTAGTTTTGATCGAAGATATTTAGTCTTTACATTCAGTAAAGATCAATCGATAGTTGTAAATTTGTGTGTACATTTATTGAATAAGTTTCTACAGGTGGCGACTGATTTGTGAGTTTGTCGACCGTGTAGCAATGATAGTTTTTTTTTAAATTAAAAAAATGTGGTGATATAAAATTAAATTTGTTTTATGATGCGTATATTGAAGTAATAATGGGCAATATTACATTTTTTTTAGGATTAAATATGATTATTCGAATGTAACCGCTAACGAAATGTTTGGTATACACGAAATTGAGCGGTCAAAATTTGGTCACAGCAAACAATGAACAATATTGTACGTGATGCCCCCAATTTTTATTACGATATATATATATATATATATATATATATATATATATATATATATATATATATATATACATATATATATATATATATATAGATACCATTTTTTGGGATTATATCTCGGAATCGGCGAACTTTAGAAAAATATGTTCTAAATAAAAATGAAAGCTAATTAAATTTTCTATAAAATTCTTTCTAAACTGCCAACGCTTTCCGAGATATACGTTATATACACAAATATTTTTTAGCTCAATTTTTGTCAAATATTTGCTTCTACGACCATTTGTCAGACAATCTTGTAGAGCATTAAATTTACTTCAATTTTATATATACTTTACTGATAATAAATCTTGCTGTATAATGCCGATAATAATAGGGAATTTTAATAACGTGCTCTGAAATAAATTTTGAGATTACTTTTACTTGTTCGGAACACGTTGGATGGCCTTATTTTTTTTTATTGACCGTTCGTAAATGCTTTCATTCTTAGCATGTTACATCTCAATCAATTATCGACGAAATTGAATATACGTTCTTATAAAACGTGTCTGGTCGAGACCAGTGAGTTATTATTATTATTATTATATATATATATATATATATATATATATATATATATATATATATATATGACAGAAATTATTATATTATTATATACAATAGTAGTGGCATTGAATAAGAAATAGACTACCAGGGTGTGAATTCGAACCTGGGCCGCCCATTTGTGCTAATCACTACACTGCCGATGTAGATGCCGAACCAAGAAGTCAAGAAATATCCATTAATGATTCATATCAACTATAAATCAGTCGCTGGTGGCTAAAAATAAATATTACTACCTGTAGCTAATAAACAATTCATTATTCAAAAATATCTAAATAGAATAATTAACTTTCTACTTAAGGTTATAAAAAAAAGCACGTTCTACATATTTTAATTAAAATGTGCGAATTTAGTGAGACCGATTAAAAATAGATTTCACGAACCCACAAACCTACGAAACTTTCGATTTCCAACGTTGACCGCATTGTAAAGCCATCTCGCGCACCCTCAGGGTTTTCCTCAATTCTTCATATGCCATGCTTCTATAATGCGGTCACAACTACAGACTGTACACATGATTTGTACGATTACAATAATTTGTATGATACAATAATATTCTTGTTCATACAAGATTATTATTTTATATCATACAAATTATTGTAATCGTACAAATCATTTGTAACACATCTATATTGAAAATTGGGAAGGCAATATAATATATACTCAAGGGTTTATGGTTTGAAGGGAGATAGCATATAGTAGCTGCTTTATTCTAGTTTTAATAGAGAGAAGTTTGAATTATTAGCAGTCATTTTGTGCATTATCTAATTGATTCCAGGGTTTCGAGACGTTTCAAGCGATTTGTGTGTTATTTATATTTTATTATTAACTCTCAATAGACAATGACAATCTAATTACAGAGACACGAAACACAAATAACATGTTAAATTTAACATTTAAAAATTTAAAAAAAAAATAAAAAAATTAAAAAAAAAAAAATATATAAAAAAAAAATTTAAAAAAAAAAATATATATATATAAAAAAAAAATTAAAGTTATGCAATAGAAAATAAATTAGTATTATATTTGAGTCATTAAGAGCAAACGTTAATCCTCAAATGTTAAAAATCTAGAAATTGAATGGTTTTGGCGTCTACTACGTGGTAATTCATTTTCAATAAAGGAGATGAATAAAACTACTATGCTTTTTACCACTTGTTTAATTGTAACTAGTTTCGCCTAAGCTCTTAGTTCAGAAAAAAATATATCCAAGTTGAGCTGTTGAGTTACATCTAGTCATATCCAGGATTCTATATTTCACAGTATTTCTAGCCAAGACTAGATCTTTTATTCTTTGGATAATCCTTAAAGAGAGCTAGTACATTTTTATCTATAAAGGTCGTTTTAGACAAGACAATTTCTTTGCTCAAAAAAAAAACTTCTATCTTTATAGGGCTATGAGCCGTGAGGCTTTTCCGCCGGTCAAGGGAGAAACTCAGAGGAGTTTAATCACCTGGTATTTACCTTAACTTCACAGAAACCCTCTGAAAAACTGTGAAAGGTGATTCGCTTAAATTCGCTCCCTGCTGGGGTTCGAACTCAGGCTTCCCAATGCTCAGTACGAGACGGACGACGCCTCTAACCACTAGGCCACTGAGCTGGGTTAACTCAAAAGTTGTTCAAGAAATTAATTAATATATCTTCCTCCCATTCAATTTGTCCTTGACAAATAGAACACGTTATATTTTTCCATTCGATTTACCATCGAATTCAATATTTTAAATAATTTCCTGTATGATACGAGACAATTTAGATTGTCTCGCTTCTTGACTAAGGTCGTTTTAGACAAGACAATTTCTTGACTCAAAAGTTAGTCACACAATCTAAATTGTCTCGTATCATACAGCAAATTATTTGAAATATTGAATTGGATGGTAGATCAAATGGAAAAATATAACGCGTTCTTTTTGTCAAGGACAAATTGAATGGGAGGAAGATATATTAATTCATTTCTTGAATAACTTTTGAGCTAAGAAATTGTCTTGTCTAAAACGACCTTAACTTTTGAGTCAAGAAATTGTCTCGTCTAAAACGACCGTAACTAACTTTTCCGTTTAGCAATTACATTAGTGGCAATAAAACCAGCAGTGGTGGTATTTGAACATAAACCGTGCTGGTCCCACATGTTAAAATAAAAACATTTATTGTTTGCTACATGACTACATACAGATAGACATATATTAATATATTAATCGTTTATTTTTTGTTTTTGTTGATTGATTTTTTGACCATCAATATATTTCGATTTTATTATAAAATTCATTAAAATCTTTCTTTTCATTCTGATTTTTCTTAAAAAGGCAGTTTAATTATGGCAAATATATTCGAATGTCAAGCGTTTATTAAATAAAACATACACACAAATAAATACACTCATAATTACATATATAAATACACACATTTGAATATTTCGGTAGCCTCATTAGCTATAAATTAGCACACACAAACAATCCATATAGAATATTAATTAAAAGCTTTAAATACAAAATCTAATTCAATTGGTTGTGTATGTAGCTCCATACTTGTTGTAAACCAAATCAGTGTACGGATACGTAGCATGCCCATAATTATTCTGCGTTTTCGTTGGTGCTTCTACTGTGTCGCTTCTATCTAAAAAGTGTGGCCCAAAATGCGGCTGTGGAACGACGTATGGCACGTGCTGCACTTGATTAGCCACTCTAGCTTCCTGTAGTTTCGCCAGAACGGAACTCAGTCCGACGACGAGCAACATGAATCCTATAAAACCATTGTTAATTGAAACAATAGTCACTAGTAGCAGGAGGCTGAATGCAATGCCCATTTTGAAGAAAATTGCCGGCATGATGAAAGCCATACGTTTTATAGCGTGGTGCACGAAAGTTCGACCTGCAAATATAATTCAATTATTATATATTAAAAAATCTCATGGCCTGATTTATAGGGCAATCAAGGGTAGAAGTTTTTTTGTTGTTAAAAAATAAATATCAACAGAAAATCATCAAATAGATTTCGAGAATACTACATAAATTCGATTTTTAAGAAGGCAGTAATATTAAATTATTCAAAAGTTGTAAAAATTGCAATTTATAGAATTTACCATAAATAACTGAATTATTCATTCTATGGTCATAAAACTGCGACTTTAGTTTGCTTAACAAATCCAGTAACAGAGATCAAAAGTTCAAATTCTTTTAATATTGGCGAGATTAATATAAATGTTGTTCTAACGGAAAAAATAAAATGTGTTAATAAATACTAGTATATTTACTTAATTGTAGAAATTTTGTGAGAATTATCATAAACTGTAAAAATAATTTCGGAATAATATTTTCTAATAATTTTTTTTATATAAAAATCAGTTCATGCACAAATAAATTAATAGTTCTTATAAAACATATATAAGTGTGAATCCATCTTTTAGCAATCTACATATCTAGATTTCGATCTTATTAGATCTCATCAGTGTAGCTCTGCTAGTGAGGATGATTTCACACATTAACAGGAGTAGTTATATACAAAAATGATACAACTAACCCCCTAGAAGGAAAGTTAAACGCCACCTGGTGGCACCACATTAATTAGCAATGCACACCAATATGGTAATAGCCGTCAACATGCTCATGCCATCAAGATCACCGGGTAGTTCTCTCTATGGAATAATATTCCAATAGAGTGCTTGAGATATTAGCACAAAGCCAATTTTGTAAGTCTGAAGCACTCTATTAGAATATTATTCCATAGAGAGAACTACCTGGTGATCCTGATGGCATGAGCATGTTGACGGTTATTACCATATGGGTGTGCATTGCTAATTGATGTGGTGCCGCCAGATGGCGTTTAACTTTCCTCCTAGGCGGTTAGTTGCATCATTTTGTATATAAAATAATTAAATATATAGTTTAGGTTTTAATAGACACATAATATGTAATAATAACTAAATCATAATAGTATGTTCATATTTTGTGAACATAAATGACTTACTTATGTCTTATTTCTGATTTCTTATTATATACACCATAATCTGTCCTTTAAAAATAGCATGAGGTATATAATATGACCAAAAAACTAATATATAATCCTCATATATATATTTATATACCAATAAAATTTAATAAAAATAAAAAATGAATAATAACTTTTTCACATTCAAACATATATCATTTAATTACTACTGTAATCAAATTAGTTTGATTCTAAAAGCATAGTCGAGCCAAATAAATCAACCTAGACATAATTTTAAAAAGCAGAACGCACTATAAATCTAATCCGGTAAAATATCATATGAATAGATTACACATTAATTTTTAATGGAAAGCAGGATGACTTTAATTAGCTGCACGGTCCATACCGGACCACGACCTTATTCCAGGCACGCTCAACCGCGACAGTTTTCGGGGAAAGTACTTTTTGGGTGTTGCAGTCTTGCAAACATCTGTGCTGGTTCCAATTTTGCGGAATTTAAAATGATAACTGTAAAATATCGTGTGTGCTTCGAGAAAAGAAATATATGCAAAAATTAGAACGCAAATTGAATTTTGATTGTCGGTATCTGTTTGATGTTTTGATGTTTGTTTAAAAAAAATGTCTCGTGTTTAAAACAATTGACTACGTATATAGAATAAATATAATTATTTTTAATCATCTCATACAAGTATGAGATGAATGAAAATAATAATAAATAACATAGTAGTTTGATTAGGAGATTAATCAAACTACTATGTTATTTATTATTCATAATATAATACTAACTAAATAAATTTATAATTGAACAATGATAGAATATCCAAATACAGATTGAGTATCTATTTCTCTATAAACCCTTCAAAACAGTTTTGATTTCTTTCATAATTACCTTCTGCTAACAATTCTCGTCCTACACTAACATGCTGAGTTTCCTCACAATAAACAACTGCCATTAGCACCACGAAACCGAACAACACTAATAACATTTTGAACGCCATACTTATTCGTTATCGTTCCTTCTTCAATCGTGGATGGTCAGTAACTGATTGATTGAATTACGCGGGGGCTTATAAAATGATTAATGAAACAATGCCCGATTCTTCTTCTAATTCTTGTCGCGTGCTGACACAGTACGTGCAGGCATTGTCCGGAATCGTACATTTTTGTACTGTGTTCGTGAGTGCGCTTGTTTTGACCATAAATGAGCAGAATTTTCCAAAATTTACCGTTAGTGGGTACAATTGGCGAAATATAGGTGGTTGAATTTCTATTAACTAAAAAATAGTGAGGATTTTGCTACTGTATAAAATTTAACATAAATTAAGACTAAAGGATAAATAAAACGATTTTTCACTTTGTTTTTTTTATCACACTTCAGTTACACTTTGCAACTAGTTTCGGCTAAACTCTAGCCATTTTCGAGCTCATCCGATAAGCTCGAAAATGGCTAGAGCTTAGCCGAAACTAGTTGCAAAGTGTAACTGAAGTGTGATAAAAAAACAAAGTAAAAAATCGTTTTATTTATCCTTTAAAATGAATTATCACAAAGTAGACGCCTTAACAATCCAATATTTAAATTATGACTATTTCTTCCTAAAAAAATTGTACTTTCCCTTACAATTTAAATTTAAATTTAATTTTAATCATATGCTTTCTACAGTAAGGTGTAGACAATACACAATACAATTTTAAAATATATAATTATTAAATTATTAAATTCCTAAACCGACAACTAAAGCAAATTAGTCCATAAAAAAGTTGTTTCGCACTAGGATTTATAGTTTTGCTGTATGTTTATACAATTTGCAGCATAAACAGTAAACGGGATGAAAAAGTAAACAAATAAAAATAATTACAAATATGAACGCATAAGTTCTGTACTGTTATATCCTTAATTAATCACCCCCAGATGTTCAACCTTATGTGAGTTTAATGTTTGTTGTACAATTTAATAAACCATGTCCATTTTATTAAATTGAACAACAATCATTATATATTATGCAACAATATAAATAATACTTTCTAAATTGAAGCAGCGTTAATGTGTATTAAAATACACAATTTTTTAAATACATGCTTTATTTTTATTCTGATTAATTTTCTGAAGCAGAACTTTCTTGTATGGACGATAAAAGCAGGTCGTTATAAATTGATAACTTTCATTTCCCGTCTCATCGGTAAATAGATCCATTAATTAACGCGACGAATATGTTATTGATGAAACGAAAAGTCGCGTAACTCGTTATTGTTTGTGGTGTGTATTTCAAATAAATTTTCAAAAATCAAGTAAATTCAAAGTCTTCTGACGTATATTTATGAATGTGTATGTTTATGTTTGTGTTGTTACTTCTGCGATTTTTCTAAAATGTCGATAATTGTATCTCAACAGTCGATGGTCGATAGTCAGTTACAGAATTCTAACAAATACAGTAACTAAATTTTGTCTTGAGACCGCTCAAAAATATCAAAACAAACCAAAATAGGTCCGTTCACTCTCTCAAATGCATTACACAGAACAATTTCATTGATACAATAATAAGTTTATTCATAGTTCAAGTTGATTGAAATAACGAATGAGAATAGTTTGAAGGAAAGAGATTAATTAAACTATTATGCTATTTACCATTTTATTTATTGCTTTTTTTATTAATACCAATGATGCAATTATCAATCTGCCTACAGGCAATTAATTAATGTTTAGTGTTTAATATATTTTTAATCTATTGTTTAAAACAACAGTTGTTTAAAACAGTAAATAAAGTGGTAAAAAACAAACATAGTAGTTCGATTAATATTATGATTAGAAAATTGAATTACGTATTCATTTAGCTTCAAATTGAGCTATTATTTATTAATTTCTCCTTATCATTAAAATCATGGTGATAGAGAATGCAAGCAAAACAAATTTTTATGATTAATAAAATTGTAATAAATACAATTTTTGAATTTTGAATATTCTGATAAGACAATTAAATTACGTATTCATTTAGCTTCAAAATAAGCTATTATTTATTAATTTATCTCTTTTATTAAAATCATGGTGATAGAAAACGTAATCAAAATTTTTTTTATATTTTAAAAAAATGTAATAAATACAATTTTTAAATTTTGAAAATTATGATAAGGCAATTAAATTAGGTATTCATTTAGCTTCAAAATGAGCTATTATTTATTAATTTCGCTCTTTCATTAAAATTGTGGCGATAGAAAATGTAAATAAAACAAATTTTTATGTTTAAAATATTATAATAAATACAATTTTTGGATTTTGAATATTATGATAAAACAATTAACTTATCTATTAATTTAGCTTCAAAATGAGCTATAATTGATTGACTTATCTCTTTCATTAAAATCGTGGTAATAGAAAATGTAAAGAAAACAAATATTTTTATGTTAAAAAAATTGTAATAAATCTAATTTTTGGATTCTGATTATTATGATTAGACAATTAAATTACGTATTCATTTAGCTTAAAACTTATCTATTATCTTTTAATTTCTCGTTTTATTAAAATCGTAGTGATAGAAAATGTCAACAAAACAAATTTTTATGTTTAAAAAAATTGTAATAAATCCTATTTTTGGATTTTGAATATTATGACTAGACAATTAAATTACGTATTCAATTAGCTTCAAAATAAGCTATTACTTATTAATTTATCTCTTTTATTAAAATCATGGTGATAGAAAACGTAATCAAAAATTTGTTTATATTTTAAAAAATTGTAATAAATACAATTATTGAATTTTGAAAATTATGATAAGGCAATTAAATTATGTATCCATTTAGCTTCAAAATGAGCTATTATTTATTAATTTCGCTCTTTCATTAAAATTTTGGTGATAGAAAATGTAAATAAAACAAATTTTTATGTTTAAAATATTATAATAAATACAATTTTTGAATTTTGAATATTATGATAAGGCAATTAAATTACGTATTCATTTAGCTTCAAAATGAGCTATTACTTATTAATTTCTCTCTTTTATTAAAATCATGGTGATAGAAAACGTAATCAAAAAATTTTTTATATTTTAAAAAATTGTAATAAATACGATTTTTGAATTTTGAAAATTATGATAAGGCAATTAAATTAGGTATTCATTTAGCTTCAAAATGAGCTATTATTTATTAATTTCGCTCTTTCATTAAAATTGTGGTGATAGAAAATGTAAATAAAACAAATTTTCATGTTTAAAATATTATAATAAATACAATTTTTGAATTTTGAATATTATGATAAGGCAATTAAATTACGTATTCATTTAGCTTCAAAATGAGCTATTACTTATTAATTTCGCTCTTTCATTAAAATCGTGATGATAGAAAATGTAAATAAAACATATTTTTATGTTTAAATTTTTTTTAATAAATCCCAATTTTTGGATTTTGAATATTACGGTTAGAAAATTAAATTACGTATTCGTTTAGCTTCAAAGAGAGCTATTATTTATGAATTTCTATCTTTCATTTAAATCGTGGTGATATATAATCTAAATAAAACACATTTTTATGTTTAAAAAAATTGTAATAAATTCACTTTTTGGATTTTGTATATTACGATTAAAAAATTAAATTACGTATTCGTTTAGCTTCAAAATGAGCTATTATCTATTAATTTCTCCCATTCATTGAAATCGTGGAGATATAAAATGTAACCAAATACATTTTTATGTTTAAAAAAATTGTAATAACTCCATTTTTTAGATTTTGAATATTACAATTAGAAAATTAAATTACGTATTCGTTTAGCTTCAAAGAGAGCTATTATTTATGAATTTCTATCTTTCATTTAAATCGTGGTGATATATAATCTAAATAAAACACATTTTTATGTTTAAAAAAATTGTAATAAATTCACTTTTTGGATTTTGTATATTACGATTAAAAAATTAAATTACGTATTCGTTTAGCTTCAAAATGAGCGATTACTTATTAATTTCTCTCTTTCATTAAAATCGTGGTGATAGAAAATGTGATGAAACAAATATTTTTATGTTTAAAAAAATTATAATAAATCTAATTTTTGGATTCTGATTATTATGATTAGACAATTAAATTACGTGTTGATTTAGCTTCAAACTTAGTTATTATCTTTTAATTTCTCGTTTTATTAAAATCGTGGTGATAGAAAATCACTACAAAACAAATTTTGATGTTTAAAAAAATTTTAATAAATACATTTTTTGGATTTTAAATATTATGATTAGACAATTGACTTACGTATTGATTTAGCTTCAAAATGAGCTATTATTTATTAATTTCTCTCTTTTATTAAAATCGTGGTGATAGAAAATGTAAACAAAGCACATTTTTATGTTTAAAAAAATTGTAATAACTCCATTTTTTGGATTTTGAATATTACGATTATAAAATTAAATTACGTATTCGTTTAGCTTCAAAATGAGCTATTACTTATTAATTTATCTCTTTCGTTAAAATTGTGGTGATAGAAAATGTGATAAAACAAATATTTTTATGTTTATAAAAATTGTAATAAATCTAATTTTTGGATTGTGATTATTATGATTAGACAATTAAATTACGTGTTGATTTAGCTTCAAACTTAGTTATTATCTTTTAATTTCTTGTTTTATACAAATCGTGGTGATAGAAAATGACTACAAAACAAATTTTTATGTTTCAAAAAATTGTAATAAATACAATTTTTGGATTTAAAATATTATGATCAACCATTTAAATTGCGTATATATTTAGCTTCAAAATGAGCTATTATTTATTAATTTCTCTCTTTTATTAAAATTGTGGTGATAAAAAATGCAAACAAAACACATTTGTATGTTTTAATAAAATTGTAATAAATCCAATTTTTGCATTTCGAATAAACTCCTTCATCGTAAACTAATTACCACATAGTTCACTTTCTGGGAATAGTTATATATATATATATATATATATATATATATATATATATATATATATATAATTTTTAATTTTAATTTAATAGATTTGTATTGATATTTTTGTTAACTTTTCATATTATAAGGCTAACTTTAATTAATTCATGATATGATTAAAGTTAATATTTAGCTAGTTCACTATAATATAATTATAGCCTTAAATAAACGTAACTACTAATCCAATTTAATTACTATACAGATTTTCTTTTTATCACAGGCCAGTCTAAACACGATAAGTGCCCAAATCAAAACTGATTACTTATATATAAGTATACGCAGGTTGTGTGGTGTGTTAACGAACTTGCGGTAATTTGTTGTAGCAGAAAATTGCACACGCATAATAAATCAATGAGCGGTCAAGGGTAAACCAAATTATAGGTTTTGATTATTGTGGACGGACGTGGTGAAATGGAGAACGGTACCCCGCGTTTTCCGGTTTGGCATCTGCCGAAATTTATGTTAATGTCGGGCACATTTAGAACGTAACCGTGGATGTCTGTTGATTTTAATTTCGATAAAATGGAGATTTGTTTAAGTTTAATTGTAAATTCTCTTAAAACGTTATAAATTTTATAAAAGGTTATTATTACGACTGTGAACACGCCGATGTAGTCTAGTGAGAAAATGTGGGAAATCACGGGAACATGTGAAAAAACGTGGAAAATGTAAGAAAATGTGAAAAATATGAGAAAATGTGAAATAATATGAGAAAATGTGAAAAAATATGAGAAAATGTGAGAAAATGCGAGAAAATTACACGGTGGTGATGAGTCGATCATTCTCCATGACTTTACGCCCGGTTTCTCCAACGAATCTTAAAACTCGTTTTATAATAGCTCGTCTTATAATAGCTCGTCTTATAATAGCTCGTCTTATAATAGCTCGTCTTATAATAGCTCGTCTTATAATAGCTCGTCTTATAATAGCTCGTCTTATAATAGCTCGTCTTATAATAGCTCGTCTTATATAAACCGGTCTCATATATAACCACGTCTTAAATTTGTATTCTGTTGCACGAAACATATGTAGATCTTATTTAGTCTTACAATGTAAGAAGGTCTTATCGTTTTAAGGTCCGATTTTTGTTTGGTGCAACGCTTTAAACAGTCTTATTATTAAAACGGTCTTAAACTAGTTAAGATTAATTGGAGAAACCGGACGTTAGCGTTGCATAGTCGCGGGGCTACATAGGGCAAATTTTGTGATGTCTAGGCAGTTTAAATTGTCCTTAGGCAATTTTTATATTCTTGAAGCTGTTTATTCATGCATACACATATTTTAACGGTTAAATGCATGTAGAATCTAAATTTGCAACCCCTATTTCAATGATAATACTGTTTTTTCAAGATACAGACTTGAGATGATAGTAATATCTTATGTTTGGTCAATTTTCAAGAAATGTCTCTATAATTTGAATATTCTTGAAGCTAGCTATTGGTGTAAGCACTAATTTTAAACGTAAATACATATAGAATTAAAATCTGAAACACTTATTTCCATGACATTACAGATTTTTAAGATACAAACTTGACATGAAGGTAGTATCTTATGTTTGGTTGATTTTCAAGAAGTGTCTCTATAATTTGTATATTTTTGAAGCCATTTATTAGTGCAAGCACTTATTTTAAAGGTAAATGCTTGTAGAATCTAAATGTACAACCCATATTTTGATGACATTTTTGATTTTTAAGATACAGACTTGAAATTATAGTGGTATCTTCTGTTTGGTTGATTTTCATGAAGTGTCTCTATAATTTGTATATTCTTAAAGCTATTTATTTGTGCAAGCACTTATTTGAAAGTTAAATGCATGTAGAATCAAAATCTGCAACCCTTATTTCCATGAAATTACAGCTTTTTAAGATACAGACTTGAAATGATACTAGTATCCTATGTTTGGTTGATTTTGAAGAAGTGTATCGATAATTTGTACATTCTTAAAGCTATTTATTGGTGCAATCACTTATTTTAAAGCTAAATGCATGTAGAATCTAAATGTAAAACCCTAATACGATAACATTACTGATTTTTAAGATACAGACTTGAAATGGTAGTAGTATTTTATGTTTGGTTGATTTTCAAGAAATGTCTTTATAATTTGTATATTCTTGAAACCATTTATTGGTGCAATCACTTATTTTAAAGCTAAATGCTTGTAGAATCTAAATTTACAACCCATATTTTGATGACATTTTTTATTTTTAAGATACAGACTTGAAATTATAGTGGTATCTTCTGTTTGGTTGATTTTCAAGAAGTGTCTTTATAATTTGTATATTCTTGATACTAGTGATTGGTGCAAGCACTTATTTGAAAGCTAAATGCATGTAGAATCAAAATCTGCAACCCTTATTTCCATGACATTACAGCTTTCTAAGATACATACTTGAAATGATAGTAGTATCCTGTGTTTGGTTGATTTTCAACAAGTGTCTTTATAATTTTTATATTCTTGAAGCTATTTATTGGTGAAAGCACTTATTTTAAAGCTAAATGCATGTAGAATCTAAATCTACAACCCCTATTTCGATGACATTACTGATTTTTAAGATATAGGCTTGAAATGATAGTAGTATTTTATGTTTGGTTGATTTTCAAGAAATGTCTTTATAATTTGTATATTCTTGAAGCCATTTATTGGTACAATCACTTATTTTAAAGCTAAATGCATGTAGAATCTAAATCTACAACCCCTATTTCGATGACATTACTGATTTTTAAGATACAGACTTGAAATTATAGTAATATCTTATGTTTTATTGATTTTCAAGAAATGTCTTTATAATTTATATATTCTTGAAGCCATTTATGGGTGCAAGCACTTATTTTAAAACCAAATGGATGTAGAATCAAAATCTGCAACCCTTATTCCCAAGACGTTACAGATTTTTAAGATACAGACTTAAAATGATAGTATTTTATCTTTCCGAATACAGCACTGCTGTATAACTAAGGTATTGTTTTTCACGAAAAAAAATTCGATAGACATTTAACCAGACTTGGTGAGAACAGGCTTCAGTATTTAAATTTAAGTTAATCTATTGTATGGGGAAAGGAATAATATAAAGTTTAATTTGTATAATAAATGTAAACAGTTTATTCATTAATTTTCATAACAGAAACTCAAAATAATACAATAAATAAACGTGGGTAAATAAATAAAGGCAAGGTAACAAAACGGCGATGAGAAATTGCGTCCTCTACTTAGCATAAATAAATAAATACTATATATTATACCGAGCGATAACAATAATTTGTACAATTTAACACAATTACCTACTTAAATCTTATAATAACGACAGAAAAAAAAAACTAAATTGCATGCTATTCCACTGCCAGAGTGCATACAATTAATTTGTGCGTGATACATTTATTTGTCCACCTGCAACGGCGTTAAACTGCAATGCGCTATTTATTTTCTGCATTATTAACATCATAATAAATAATGTCAATATTACAAAGATCTTAAGCCCAATTCACGTCCTTATAGAACAGGGTTTCTCGAAGTGGGGGTCGCAGTAAAAATAAATTCAGATTTTTTAAAAGGCCGATTTATTTCTGAATTAAATTTTTAGAATCAAAATTATTTAAAATCATGAAATATAGCCACCGTAATAAGAAATCAAATACAATATTTCTATTATAACCAGTTTTCTTGGTACATATATATCGCACTGTGAGAAGACAAATATCGTAACATCCAAAAACAGTTTTTAAGATAAATGCATTTGAATGTCCCCACTAGTTTTAGCATTGAGTATAATGTTAATCTAATTTATTTAAATAATAATTTGTTTAATTCTAAACGCAAAAAAGGAATAAAACAGCGTTAAAATAAACGTATGAATTCATCAATATTGAAAGTTAAATTTGTCATCTCACAGTGCGACATACTCAACACAATAACAATCACAAATTTAAATCTATTTTAAATAGCCCTGAATCTCATATTTGGTTTAAATTGTCTAGCACTCGTATTAAAATTACCTATGATGGTGGCCGTGGTTCTTATATCCGTGATTAACATAGAATATATGCTCCTCCTCCTTCCTGTTAAACACATAGTTTCGGATCAGCATGAAAAGGGATGATGTAAATGCCATATTGTTAATCATCGCAACGAACATGACGACCATCTTCAACGGCGGCAGGATCCACGGCATAACACCAGCCATAGCAAGAGCAGGCACTAATAAAAACGGCAGAAACCGCATCGCAGTTTTTTTCATCCCTCTGGATTGCCCTGCATCCCTCAAACTCAAATCGAATGTCCTGTTGTCCATTCCGATGGTGTAGCCCGCCAAATTGAATTGTTTTCTTGATTCGAACTCACTGGTTAAACTCTTGAGGTCGGACTTGAAGCAGGCGCCGTTACGACAACCTGCCGCCCCCGTAGCGGCGCACGTGTGCAAGAGCGCACAACCCGCGAGCAGGATTATTAGCGTGCGGAGTCCGTACATTCTGAGCGACTGGCGGCAAATGGTCGGGGCAGGATTCACAAGAATTGTTGCCCCAGTTTTGCATGGATTTCTTCTAGACGGCCGGTGAGCATTTAATGAACTGGACGGTGGGTGACCGCATTGGTAATCGCACGGTCCCCCGACTTTATGCATAAGAACCAATAAGAGTTCAGAATACAAAAAAATTACCGCTGGAAATTTATATATTGTATATAAAATAGTTTCTTAAACATTTTGGTCTGCGACCAAAAAAAAATTACTGCTGGAAATGTGTATATTATATATAAAACAGATTTTCAAACATTTTGGTCTGCGACAACTTAAAAAGGACCCCTTGATAGAATATATATATATATATATATATATATATATATATATATATATATATATATATATATGATTCTACATGCATTTGGCTTTAAAATAAGTGCTTGCACCCATAAATGGCTTTAAGAATATACAAATTATAAAGACATTTCTTGAAAATTAACCAAACATAGGATACTACTATCATTTTAAGTCTGTATCTTCAAAATCAGTAATGTCATCGAAATAGGGGTTGTAGATTTATATTCTACATGCATTTAGCTTTAAAATAAGTGATTGTACCAATAAATGGCTTCAAGAATATACAAATTATAAAGACATTTCTTGAAAATGAACCAAACATAAAATACTACTATCATTTCAAGCCTGTATCTTAAAAATCAGTAATGTCATCGAAATAGGGGTTGTAGATTTAATTTCTACATGCATTTAGCTTTAAAATAAGTGCTTGCACCAATAAATAGCTTTAAGAATACAAAAATTATAAAGACATTTCTTGAAAATCAACCAAACATAAAATACTACTATCATTTCAAGCCTGTATCTTAAAAATCAGTAATGTCATCGAAATAGGGGTTGTAGATTTAGATTCTACATGCATTTAGCTTTAAAATAAGTGCTTTCACCAATAAATAGCTTCAAGAATATAAAAATTATAAAGACACATGTTGAAAATCAACCAAACATAGGATACTACTATCATTTCAAGTATGTATCTTAGAAAGCTGTAATGTCATGGAAATAAGGGTTGCAGATTTTGATTCTACATGCATTTAGCTTTAAAATAAGTGATTGTACCAATAAATGGCTTCAAGAATATACAAATTATAAAGACATTTCTTGAAAATCAACCAAACATAAAATACTACTATCATTTCAAGCCTATATCTTAAAAATCAGTAATGTCATCGAAATAGGGGTTGTAGATTTAGATTCTACATGCATTTAGCTTTAAAATAAGTGCTTTCACCAATAAATAGCTTCAAGAATATAAATATTATAAAGACACATGTTGAAAATCAACCAAACATAGGATACTACTATCATTTCAAGTATGTATCTTAGAAAGCTGTAATGTCATGGAAATAAGGGTTGCAGATTTTGATTCTACATGCATTTAGCTTTAAAATAAGTGATTGTACCAATAAATGGCTTCAAGAATATACAAATTATAAAGACATTTCTTGAAAATCAACCAAACATAAAATACTACTATCATTTCAAGCCTATATCTTAAAAATCAGTAATCTCATCGAAATATGGGTTGTAGATTTAGATTCTACAAGCATTTACCTTTAGAATAAGTGCTTGCACTAATAAATGGCTTCAAAAATATACAAATTATAGAGACATTTCTTGAAAATTGACCAAACATAAGATATTACTATCATCTCAAGTCTGTATCTTAAAAAACAGTATTATCATTGAAATAGGGGTTGCAAATTTAGATTCTACATGCATTTAACCGTTAAAATAAGTGTATGCATTAATAAACCTTGATAGAATATATATATATATATATATATATATATATATATATATATATATATATATATATATTACACCCCTGGGTTATATTACTTTTAGTAATACTTTTGTTACACTTTGCAACTAGTTTCGGCAAAGCTCTAGCCATTTTCGAGCTCCTGGGATTTACACTAAAAAGTTAATTGTGAAATTCAATTTAACTTTAATTAAAAAAATTATTTTGATGAATAAAAAAATATTTTTTAGTTTTATTATAGCTTTAGAAAATATTTTTTTAAACAAAATGTAACTCAACACTCTTTATATATATATATAAAAATACAATTACACACACATATCTAAAAATAAACTATAATCAACTATAAAATATATTTAATAGGTCACTGGGGGTGCAATAAAACTACGAAGTATGTGTTCTTTTTCACTAAAAATTATATACGATAGTACACGACACATTTATAACAAGGGCCTACACAAAAAAATGAATATAACTGTCCCAGATTCCAGATTTTTTGTTGTTGTAAATTCCACTGCTTGATCTTTGTGTAGGAATGTTTTGTGATGTCCTGAATGACCGTTTTTTGTGTCCATTAGTTATCAATTCAACTATAAGAACATTCCATTAACGCCAACGTTTACTATTAAAATTTACAAATTTATGAAAACAAAAAAAATCGATGGGAGTGTTGCAACAGCCTATATTCGTGGTGAAGTGAATATTTGAATATCTTGTTTTACATACTTGGTGTAGAGTTGCAAGATCAATAAATAAATCTATATAACAGCTCGATCCTTGCTTGATTAAATTTGTGTAGGATTTGTGAATAATTGTAGAATTTATCTTCATTGTGTTATATGTTCAAAAGCTTTTCGGCCATTAGACTGACAACCTTAGAAGAGTTTAATTACCAGTTATTTACCTTAAGTTCATATTTTTACTTATTTATTAATATACGAGAAACCCCATTTATACATGTACATACAAATATATATATATATATATATATATATATATATATATATATAATATCTTATATAAGGGGGCGGCCAAATTAACCCTTTATGGGTATAGATATTGATTGTAATAGTATTTTTTTTTTATATAAATTTGAGTTTTTACGAATTTGAGTGTCGTTTTCTGAATGTACTTTTAATACATATAGAATTTTAGCTTATCTCTTATGGAATATATTTTTTTAGCTTGGTTGAAATATCAACCACTATCCTATAAAGGGTTAAAGATTGCACGCGGGCGACCGACTGCCTAAGACCGGCCTTGTGTCTACTATTCTCTATGTTTTTAACAAAACAATCGCTACGCGAATCGAAAGTATACTTGAAAAACTGAAAATTTGACTCATCTTCATTACAGTTTCTTTTAGATTTTGTTTCATTATAACGAAATAGTATCCTCAGGGGTTCACAACTGGTGAATACGGGAACTGGCGATCCCGAGGAACCCTAGCTGGATCTGATTCCTTCTTCAATCAATCTTGGAACAGATCCCTCTTCATTAACCTAGTCTTTGAAAAACTGTCTCTCTTGGCTAACTTTAACCTTGACATTTCGCTAACCCTAGAGCCCTAGCTCTAAAAAAAAGTATTCTAGATCCCTAGATCTAGAATACTTTTTTATTCTTCATGAGCAACTAAACTATGGCCGTTTTATTATTTCAAACTACAACTATATTGTACATTAATCTACTGTGTTATAGAAAATGATAAAAAAATAATGATTTAAGAAATTTAAATTTATGATATTATTTTACATTCTATATTTAATTAGGCTTAATATAAGCCGTTTTTTAATAATTTTCACCCAAAAATAGTCTGCACGAAGATTTTTATTTTACGAGATGTTTTAAATTAATCGACTGAGTTATAAAAAATGATAAAAAATCAAAGATTTAATATATTTAACTGTATGATATTATTTTATATTCTATATTTAATTAGGATCAAAATAAGCCATTTTTTAATAATTTGTATCCACAAATAAAGTCTGCAGGAAAGTTTTTATTGTAGGCGCTGTTTTAAATTAATTGACTGAGTTATAAAAATGATAAAAAATTCAAGATTTAAGAAATTTAGATTTATGATATTATTTTACATTCTATATTTAATTAGGCTCAAAATAAGCTGTTTTTTGATCATTTTCACCCAAAAATAAAGTCTGGATGAAGGTTTTATTGTACGAGCTGTTTTACATTAATCGACTAAGTTATAAACATAATATTAAAAAAATCAAAGATTTAAGAAATTTAAATTTATGATATTATTTTACATTCTATATTTAATAGTGCTCAAAATAAGCCGTTTTTTAATAATTTTCATCCAGAAATAAAGTCTGCAGCTGTTTTAAATCACTCGACTGAGTTATAAAAAATGATAAAAAAATTAAAGATTTAAGAAATTTTCATTTATGATATTATTTTACATTTTATATTTAATTGTGCTCAAAATGAGCCGTTTTTAAATAATTTACACCCAAAAATAAAGTCAGCAGGAAGGTTTTTATTGCACGAGCTGTTTTAAATTAATTAACTAAGTTATAGAAAATGATAAAAAAAATCAAAGATATTTTTTACATTCTATATTTAATTAGGCTCAAAATATAATGTCTTTACTCAAGATGCGAGACAATTTAAAATATGTTGTATCATACAGCAAATTATTTGAAATATTGAATTGGATAGTAGATAGAATGGAAAAATATAACGCGTTCTATTTGTCAAGGACAAATTGTATGGGAGGAGGATATATGAATTCATTTCTTGAACAACTTTTGAGCTAAAAAATTGTCTTGTCTAAAACGACCTTAAGATAAGAAATAATGAGACTACACAAAAGATATTACATATATATATATATATATATATATATATATAAAAAGTTTTTATTGTACCCACTGTTTTGATTATTAATTGACTGAGTTATAAAAAATTATAAGAAATCAAAGATTTAAGATATTTAAATTTATGATATTATTTTATATTCTATATTTAATTGTGCTCAAAAGAAACTGTTTTTTAAATAATTTTCATCCAGAAATAAAGTCTGCAGGAAAGTTTTTATTATACGTGCCATTTTAAATTAATTGACTGAGTTACAAAAAATGATAAAAAATTAATGATTTAAGAAATTTAAATTTATGACATTATTTTACATTCTTTATTTAATTGTGCTTAAAATAAGCCGTTTTTTAATAATTTTCATCCAGAAATAAAGTCTGCAGCAAAGTTTTTATTGTACCCACTGTTTTAAATTAATTGACTGAGTTATAAAAAAATATAAGAAATCAAAGATTTAAGATATTTAAATTTATTATATTATTTTATATTCTATATTTAATTGTGCTCAAAATAAGCTGTTTTTTAAATAATTTTCATCCAGAAATAAAGTCTGCAGGAAAGTTTTTATTATACGTGCCATTTTAAATTAATTGACTGAGTTACAAAAAATGATAAAAAATTAATGATTTAAGAAATTTAAATTTATGACATTATTTTACATTCTTTATTTAATTGTGCTTAAAATAAGCCGTTTTTTAATCATTTTCATCCAAAAATAAAGTCTGCAGGAAGGTTTTTATTGTACAAGCTGTTTTACAATAATCGACTGAGTTACAAAAAATGATAAAAATTTAATGATTTAAGAAATTTAAATTTATTACATTATTCTACATTATATATTTAATTGTGCTCAAAATACGCCGGTTTTTTAAAAAAATTCACCCAAAAACAAAGTCTGCAGGAAGGTATTTATTGCACGAGCTGTTTTAAATCACTCGACTGAGTTATAAAAAATGATAAAACATTAAAGATTTAAGAAATTTTCATTTATGATATTATTTTATATTTTATATTTAATTGTGCTCAAAATGAGCCGTTTTTAAATAATTTGCACCCAAAAATAAAGTCTGCAGGAAGGTATTATTTATTGCACGAGCTGTTTTAAATCACTCGACTGAGTTATAAAAAATGATAAAACATTAAAGATTTAAGAAATTTTCATTTATGATATTATTTTACATTTTATATTTAATTGTGCTCAAAATGAGCCGTTTTTAAATAATTTGCACCCAAAAATAAAGTCAGTAGGACGGTTTTTATTGCACGAGCTGTTTTAAATTAATTAACTAAGTTATAGAAAATGATTAAAAAAATCAAAGATTTAAGATATTTATGATATTTTTTACATTCTATATTTAATTAGGCTCAAAATATAATGTCTTTAGTCAAGATGCGAGACAATTTAAAATATGTTGTATCATACAGCAAATTATTTGAAATATTGAATTGGATAGTAGATAGAATGGAAAAATATATTTTTGTTATATTTGTCAAGGACAAATTGTATCGGAGGAAGATATATTAATTCATTTCTTGAACAACTTTTGAGCTAAAAAATTGTCTTGTCTAAAACGACCTTAAGATAAGAAATAATGAGACTACACAAAAGATATTACATTGTTTTTTTACCACCTGATCGAGTATAGCTTGTTTACAGGTTTATATAGTCAATCAAATATAGTATACTTTACAAAGTTATACAACTAGTGTATACCGAACATTTAAAGTTGTAGTTTGAAATAATAAAACGGCCATAGTTATTTGCGAAGTTAAATTGTAATTATAAAGTTCAAGTCGCTTTAAATACTGAATAACTCTTTATAATGGGGTTTGGGGTTGAATTTTGGGAAGTGCCTATGTGGCATTCTTGTGTGGGTGAAAAATCGTTGAACTCTAGAAGGATCTTCCCCCTGTCACGTTTTTTTATTGAATGTCTGGCTTGCTGGTACCACTCCACACTACCTATCGCTTTTTTGAAATTAGAAATATACTCTTTATAAAAATAATACAATTAACCCCCTAAGAGGAAAGTTAAATGCCATCTGGCGACACCACATCAATTAGCAATGCACACCCATATGGTAATAACCGACAACATGCTCATGCCATCAGGATCACCGGGTAGTGCCCTCTAGAAAATAATATTCCAACAGAGTGCTTGAGATATCAGCACAAGATCAATCTTATAAAACATATATTCACACTTATATATGTTTTATAAGATTGGCCTTGTGCTGATAACTTAAGCACTCTGTTAGAATATTATTTCATAGAGGGCACAACCCGGTGATCCTGATGGCATGAGCATGTTGAAGGTTATTACCATATGGCATTGCTTATTGATCTGGTGCCGCCAGATGGCGTTTAACTTTTCTCCTAGGAGGTTAGTTGTATCATTTTTGTATATAACCACTCGAGATATTGTGTAAATTCATCCTCACTAGCTGAGCTACACTGATGAGATCTAATAAGATTGAAATCTAGATATGTAGATTGCTAAGAGGTGGATTCACACTTATATACACTCCTTATAACTTATAAGAGTTCGTGATATAAGAAAAGTATACCCGAAATAAACCCATCAATCTCAATATTATTTCATTTATTTAATGAGCATAGTCATCAGGTAGTATAGTACGCACTGGTTACTATTTAATGTGTGTTAATAACGCGCATTAATAATGATTATGCTCACAAAGCGCGATGATTTAATTTTATAGTATGAGCTGTAGCTACCACCTACAGTGAAATTATTACCGCTAACCATCGATCGCCTCGCTGCTGCTCTCAAACACAGGTGTTGAATAATTAATTACCTGAAGACAAACAACACTCATTAAGATTTTTTTCAAATAAAATTCATATTTGTTGTTTGTTATAGGCTGCTTGGTTTCACAAATGCACATACGGTTGTATATAGTAAACATCAATATGAATTATATATTTCTCCCGCCAAAAGCTAGCATCCAAAGCCTGAAAACATTCTAAATTCCTACAAGCTCTATATTTTTGGCCTAGGACCTAGACCCAAAATATAGAGCTTGTAGGAATGTTCTTATCATTACTGAATGTGATACATTACCTAGATTATAGGTAATGTATCACATTCAGTAATTCCTACAAGCTTTATATTTTGGGTCTAGGAAATGTATCGCATTCAGTAATGATAAGAAGTATCTTCTTTAATAACAAGATCGCACTTTTAAAGAAGAGTGGGAAGAAAATTGAGATTCATACATATTCATCACGAGAATTCCCTCTCAATTTAAAAAGAAAAGACCCAATCGTGTCGCGCTGCGACTGGCGATCGCAATGATATTTAAATTTACCACCAAATATCCCTGCCAGATCACAGTTCGATGACGACAAATGATTTCATTTCACCATGCGATGCAGTGTCCTCGTGTATACAGTCCTTGCATCTCACCAGTGCTTACATACAGTATTGAAACCATGGCAATAACACACAAGACCGCAAACAAACTCCTAACCACCCAACGAACAATCGTGAGCCATGCTGGGAATCAGTTTAGGAGATAGGATTCGAAATGAAGTCCGAAGGACACGGGTAACCAATGTACTATAAAGAATAGCACAACTAAAATGGTGGGCCTGCCACATAGTTAGTCGTGTCTCCTGAACATGGACACGCTTTACTATAAATAGGAGCCTCTGTGAAGGCTTTTTTAAGGAAAACAGCAAACTAATTATTTTTCTATACACTAACATTGTTATGCCCGTATTCATCAACATCCCATCAACTTTATAGGTCTCATAAGCATAAATTGACAACGTCATTATGACAGAATATGCGAAAACAAATGTCAAACACCTTGAATAGCGCTTGCGATTGGAGCTTTGATGACACCTTTTGTTTAATTATTCAGTGTTCCCAATAGAGAGAATCTAAAGTAACTACATTCTGTAGTTAATGTATTTATTGTTTCTATAACAACACACATTTATGGGTTCAATTGTTATTGATGCATTTATGGAACGTTGGTGAATACGGGGGTTAAGTCCTGGTTTCCTAGCAAGAGATGTCGATAAAAACGGCCGTTTTTGACGACATTTACACATTACAAGGTACGTTTTAAGTACATATAATTGAATAACTCACCAGATTTCGGTGTAATTCATAAAATTTTCCGAATACTTTGAAGTATACCGCTCTCTGGATTACCATATTTATTTAAATATATTTAAAAGAAATGTGTGACATCAAAATGACGTTAAATACGTCCGTTTTTGTCGACACCGCTTCCTAGGAAACCAAGGCTTTAGTGGCATAATCCTGTTTATTAATGGAACACCACATTGTAATGGTAGAACAATCCTATTTATTCATTATATTTCTATAAAGACAGTCTTCACTCCAATCTTGTTTTCCTTAAAGTTAAATCGTCTAGTCTTACAAGAAACTTTAGTACTTACAATAAAACAACAATAATATATTCTATAAATTCTTCAATCAGATTTGTTAATGACTTTAACACATTCTTTGTCCTCGCTAGACATGGACTGATCGCCCCATCCCCACACCCCAACTGAACCATCATCAAGTATCTTCGAATTTGAATTTAATAAACTTATATCTCCAGTTCGATCCACTCTTTTTCGGACGATTTCCTCGGAAACGGTTTTCATATCGTACGCCCATCCGATTTTACTACAAAAGTTCAGCATAGCCAGTGTCCAATTCAAACTATAACTGCCCAGTTCGGATGCTTTGTAGTCCCAGGGGAATGTGTGGTGGTAGTTGTGAAAGCCTTCACCACACGCGAGGTATGAAACTATCTTGTTTTCAGTTGGTTTAATGTTTCTACAATTATAAAATTATGGGTTATAATTTTTATTAGTAAGGTTTTAACAAATTTAGGCCTTGGAAAATACTATCAATATTGAAACAAGTCTATTTCAATATTGATAGAATTTTCCAAGGTCTAAATTATAAAAAAAAATGATTGATTTAATGGGTAGGTCAGTGAACAACCCACCTAAACTGATTTTGTTATTGTATGAAACCAAAACAAAAACAAAAATATTCCATCACAATACAACTATGCGAAATCAACTCTAAACTATAAAATTACCAGTTTCCAGGATGTTATTATCTAAGGTCAAAACACTTTGCGTATATACCTGCTCATCTCAAACGCGATGTGTAGACAAACAAATTCGAGAATATTGAATCATAACAAACCTGTTAAGCTTACTAATCCTGTGTCATTTGTGTGGTATAGCCATAGACTCAAAAATAAATTAAATTCAACACATTATCAAAATGAACAATATAAGCCTCGAATTTGAAAAATATCGCTGCTTCTTCGTCTATTTTGTCTCCCACGCCGGCCTTTTAAATAATATACATGCCTTTCACATCCTAGCTTTAAAGATACCAATAAACCAAAATTCTATCATTGAACTTAAACCGTGAATTATCCATATTTTTTGGAGCAACTTCTTTGACGAATACGTTCCAAACGAGTGGTTTCAAGAATCGCACCCCAGGATTGTATGAATGTACGTCAAAAGCTACAAAAATCTTTATAGCCAGTAGCCTGGGTAAATACTGGGTGATAACAGTCAGTGGCGTAGCGAGCTTAACTCGCGCCCGGGGCACAGTACCTTTTTAGCGCTACACCCCCCCTTCGAAAACTATATAATATTAGACCATTTGGCGCCCCTTTGTGAGTAGCGCCCCCCCTTGCCCACCCCTCGCTAAGCCACTGATAACAGTATCTCTGAGCTTCTCCCTTTACCAACAAATAGGTAAAAGGAGAAGCTCAGAGAAGTGTTATCAACCAGTATTTACCTTAACTTTGCAGAAAACTTCTGAAAAAATATGATTCACGAAAGTTCTCAGTCATTTTCACCTACCTTTCTTGCCACTTAACATACCACATTCGCTCTCTGACTTCAGTTTCTAGAGTTCCTATTCCTTTCAGTTTTTCATCAAACTACACTTCAGTCATACCCACTTTTTCCATACATCCTTCCATTATATTTTCTCTATCCGTTCTCTGCCCTACTCGTACATCACACCTTACAAGTTCACCATCCTACCAAACGACTTCCACCGCATGTTCATCCGATTCATTTCCTACAGGAGCATCGTCATAGTCGGGTTCTAGTAGATTCTTCAGAAACCAGCCTTTCGAATATATCTCATTCTCACAATTCCAACACTTCCACACAACTTCACATAACAATATTCGCTTCACAAACACTTCCCAAATCTTACACGCTATTACTAGGTTACTATGCCGTCACTTCTCCCATTTTCTCTTCGCCACCTCTCTTTAAAATGTGTTACTTACTTATCGTATGGTCTCATTCCATAAATATGTGCAGCACTGTTTACCAACCAAGTGCAATGCACACTCAAGGCATACCTAAAAACGCCTCCCGTTATAAAGCTGATCCAAAATGATTCATTCCATAGGTAGCATGGTATGAGTGAGGGTATTATAAAACAGCATATGATCATTAATAGACCGTAGTATCTGCAAGATGACAAAATTCATAGTAATATCAATAAAAAATCAAATGACAAAAAGACGAAATTGTATAAAAATTAAATTAATATATAGCACCCTTGTGACAAAAGTGAGAAAACATATATAAGTGTTAATCCATCCCTTAGCAATCTACATATCTAGATTTCGATCTTATTAGATCTCATCAGTGTAGCTCAGCTAGTGAGGATGGTTTCACACAATATTTCGAGTGGTTTGGTTATATACAAAAATGATACAACTATCCCCCTAGGAGGAATGTTAAACGCCACCTGGCGGAACTACATCAATTAGCAATGCACACCCATATGATAATAACCGTCAACATGCTCATGCCATCAGGATGCCCTCTATGGAATAATATTCCAACAGAGTGCTTAAGATATCAGCACAAGGCCAATCTTATAAAACATATATAAGTGTGAATCCACCCCTTAGCCGGTTATTACCATATAGGTGTGCATTGCTAATTGATGTGGTGCCGCCAGATGGCGTTTAACTTTCCTCCTATGGGGTTAGTTATATCATAAAAGTGAGAAAAGTAAAAGAAACTAAGTTTATCAGATATAACGAAAACCTATTAGAAGTAAATATTGTGGAGACGTCAAAAGCTACAAAATTCAGAAGAAAAACTTCTTTTTTGTAGCCAGTAGTCTGGGGCTTTTCCATTGGTAAATGGAGAAGCTCAGAGAAGTGTAATCTCCCGGTATTTACCTTAACTTTACAGAAAAACTCTGAAAAAGGTATTTCACGAAATTCACTCTCGTTCTCTAATGCGTACGAGTCTCAGTGACCTATTAATTAGAGTCGCCACTCTAACTATTAGATCACGGAGTTTGTTTGACTTGTGTCACTTTTGTCACAAGCTGCCATATCTAAAAACATTGTTATAATCATCTGTGTCTAACATTTTTAAAATATGACATATCTTGAGAGAAATCTTATGATATCTGTATTGAATCACAGATATCAAATTATATGGCGTATTTTAATTCGATGTTTTTTTTTTAATTTGATTTTTTTATATTTAAAGTTTACTATATGTTTATATTATGTTTATATGGATCATGACTTGCTCCTTCTCAGTGTTGTCATCAATCCAATGACCTGCACACCATGGTGTGAAGGAATTTTTGGTATTGTTTACAAATGTCTGTAGTGTGAAGATTCTCTCACCTGTGTTGGAACATTAAATATTTATCTGAAGTAATATCACTCATGTCTATCGTTTTTCCTTTTTCGGTGACTTCTTTTTGTTTCTTCACCAATAACCATCCTACGTGAGAGAAGAAGAAACCTAAAATAAAATAGTTTCACCCAGTATAAATATCTAACCAACGTACAGTGATGAAAACACAAAATCACAATTGAAGAAGAGTGCTCTCAAATATGTTGAGCAAAATCCTTTTCAAATAAAAAAAATAAACTTCTATCCTTATAGGGCTATCAGCCTGTGAAGCTTTTCCGCCGGTCAAGGGAGAAGCTCAGAGGAGTTTAATCACCCAGTATTTACCTTAACTTCACAGAAAAACTGTGAAAGGTGATTCGCGAAAATTAAACCCAATGGGAATCGAACTCAGGCTCCCCAATGCTTCTTCGTACGAGACGGACGACGTCTCTAACCACTCGGCCACTGAGTCTTTTCAAATCGCAGTTCAAGAAATTAGTTCTCGTTTACTTATTGCAGAAACACTATTAAACTATTGAAAAAGTAGTCTATTTCGACTATATTAGTGTTGATTGAAGTATTTGGTATAAATACTTCAATCAACGATGTTAGTCATAAACCCACAGTTTTTTGTATAGTAACTAGCTTGAATTATTTAGGGAAATAGTGTTGTACATATTTCAATTTGCTCAACAAAAGCCTAAGGCTCGGTTTTATAAAGGCTAGGTAACTATAACCCGAGATTATATTGTTAGATGTTGCATACATTGTTTTTAACTTTTCTTTTCATAGCGTCATGTACATCTTTTTATATATAACGTCACATTATTTGTCAAAGTTGGAAAACGTGAGGTTACAATCACGTATATCAAATTAACAAATGTTAGTTATCTGCTTTATGTTCGTATTCACCAACATCCCATAAACTTTATAAGTACCATAAGCTATTGAATGGATAAATTAACAACGTCATTGTGACAGAATATGCCAAAATAAATGTCAAACATCTTAAATAGCGCTTGCGATTGGAGCTTGGTTGACACCTTTTGTTAAATTATTCAGTGTTTACAATAGAGAGAATCTAAAGTAACTACATTTCCTAGATACTGTATTTATTGTTGCTATAACTATGAATACTTATGGGTTCAATAGTTATTGATAGATTTATGGAAAGTCGGTGAATACGGGGGTAGAATTATAGTAAAATAATGAATATTACATATTATATTATTTTGTATTAACTTTGTTTATTTAAATACCTCTGCTAGAATTGTGAGGGTCGGCGTCGGTGTCTGTGAATTTGTGATGCGCTCTATGATCTCGTACCCAAACGTAAACGCTATTTTGGAACGAGGAGGTCTGTAGAAATAGCAAAATCAGTTTAAGGGGTAGTTTTGCTTTGTATGAACGATGCGCCCATAATCTGTGCGCACCAGCGGTGACGCCATGGGCTATGATTATACCGTAAACGTAAGCTGAAACAACAATGTATATAATCACAATCCAGTTATATAAAGAATAGCCAGCAATATGATAAAGTAAAGTACATTATAAAAACTAAGTCAATGTTTTAAAGCCTGTCATTTATGTATTTATTATATCATTGCGAAACCGAAAACGCAATGATATCATAATAAATACATAAATGACAGGCTTGTAACGTGTTGTAGTTTCAAATTCCTGTCGATTGTGTTACCTATATATTTTAAAATCATAATTAGTTTTGAAACACACGCTCATACCTCTCTGTTTGCATAGTTGTATTAATGAAATAATATTCTTTCCGGAGTTTTTTAAACTATGTTAAAGCTCCGTATCCATTAAATAAAACTACGTGGACGTGTGTGGTTTGGTTATGGAACAACCACCAAACTATAACCGATCATAATTTCAAATGACAAACTCTGCATTAGATTGTTCCCTGCTAGTTCTTATAAGTCTGAATTAATTAATGAAATTTAATGGAAGTTGTGGGTAACACAATACTTATGGAATGAAAACTAACCTTATTTTACGCGATCACTGCTCGTATGATTTAACGGTAGTTGTTTAATCATTTTCTGCAATTCTTGCTATATTTACCACGCAGAAATAAACTCTCATTTATACAATCACCCCTTTCTAAGGTTATTATTAAAAAACAAATATGTCGTCCGTATCGCTGGACGAAAGCACACATATTGTTTTGTTTCCATGACAACGGTGGCGGCCATCGCGGTTTGCGTTATTCATTTTCGCGAGTCATGGCAATTTGATTTCGCTATACAGAATTCTTCTAGGAATTCAAATGATTGAAAATTGAAAATCTATTATTACTGTTTTAATATTGAAAATGCTTAATGAAGGCAATATGTAATATTAGTTGTACATAAAAGTGCAGGAAACGGTCAGAACTGTAATGATATACTAAAGCGTCTTTCGTTTATCATTCTGTGCTGCTACGAGCTTATTGTCTATTTATCTATTTGTTCTATTTGTCGCTACCGATACGAACAATTCTACCTCGGCCCCACGGGGCGACTAGTAATGTTAAACCCTGCTAAACGAAAGCGCCTTAATTGTGAACCGACTGCTGTGTCTTACTATATATGATTTTGTAAAAATATATATCTGTAAAATTAGGCCCTCTAATCGTAAGACTTCTTTCGTACGAAGACGCTAGTTGCGATACCTGTGTATGCTGGATACTAATTTTTATTTGGCAATGAAAGCACTACATGTAAAATTGGTAGCCACTATCCGGCATACCGGTATAGCATAGGAACAAGTATTTGAATATATCTACCTAATATCGTTGATTGAAGTATTTATACCCAATACTTCAATCAACGCTAATATAAAGATACAAAGACATTTATTTTATATATTTCTTTATCTTATAGAAAATAGTCTTAGATATTGAAATATTCGATTGTTAAGGCGTCTACTTTGTGAGAATTCATTCATTTAGTTTAACATTCATTTATAAATTTCAATTTTAAAACCGTACAAAATATATTTATTTCGTATACTATTTACAATTATTTACCGTATATCATGAGTGCCAACTTCCACTGTATAAGCATCACATAAAGTGCATAAAGCGACAATAAATGAAGAACGAGGAAGAATATTACGTTCCTCCATACCACTTCCCATTTGTAACTTCTTTCCGTCTTTCCTCCGACATCTTTTTGGGCAACTGTTACTTTCTTGCCTTCCACTATCTCAATTTGACTTGCAATTGGATATAGATGTATAGCAGGCATTTTATTTTTGCTGAAATGAAACAAATGCATTCACTAGTATTCATTTTTATAATTAATACTTGTTTTTTATTCATTATCATCGACGGTTTTCTGTAAATATCATATTTGTTAGCCAATAACATATACAAATTTTAGTATTGTTTTGTATAATTTGCAATGTTAATTTATGGTTTTGTTAATATGCATATATGTTAATTTTCACTAGCGAACAAAATTGTAACTCAATTTACAAATTCTTGATTATTATTATTATTATAGACAATTACAGATTTTAGAGAATGTCAATATAAATCAAACTCGTTTGAAGATTTAGATATTTACATATTTTTACTATACAGTGTGATATATATATATATATATATATATATATATATATATTATAATAAAAGGGATAATTAACCGAATAATATAAAAACTGCAAAAAAAGTATAGTGTCATTTGAAAAACGAAAGTTGTATACACTTTCGGCCAAACCGGAGATGAATACTATTTTTTAAATATGACACAAAATATTTTACATGATGAATTTGAAAAATTTTGCATTTTTTCGTCACTCGTGAAAGAAATAAATTACACAGTGACTTATTTCTTTCACGAGTGACGAAAAAAATGCTATATTTTTTAAATTTAGTACCATGTAAAATATTTTGTGGCATATTTAAAAAATAGCATTCATCTCCGGTTTGGCCGAAAGTGTATATAACTTTCGTTTCTCAAATTACACTATATACTTTTTTTTACAATTTTTATATTATTCGGTTAATTTTCTTTAAGATCGTATAAACATATTATATGTTTATATAAACAAATATTGAAGGAAATTGCGTTTAAAGATTCCAAATATTTAAACGCAATTTTCTTAAACATTTGTTTATATAAACATATAATATGTTTATACATTGATTGTTTTAAAGTAAAAGTCGCGATAGCCATGAAAACAAAAGAAAATCAAATAAAAATTGTATTAAGATTCCAAATATTTAAACGCAATTTCCTTGAACATTTGTTTATATAAACATATAATATGTTTCTACATTGATTGTTTTAAAGTAAAAGTCGTGATAGCCATGAAAACAAAAGAAAATGAAAGAAAAATTGTATAAAGATTCCAAATATTTAAACGCAATTTCCTTGAAAATTTGTTTATATAAACATGTAATATGTTTATACATTGATTGTTTTAAAGTAAAAGTCGTGATAGCAATGGAAACAAAAGAAAATCAAAGAAAAATTGTGTAAGGATTCCAAATATTTAAACACAATTTCCTTGAACATTTGTTTATATAAACATATAATATGTTTATACATTGATTGTTTTAAAGTAAAAGTCGTGATAGCTATGAAAACAAAAGAAAATCAAAGAAAAATTGTATAAAGATTCGAAATATTTAAACGCAATTTCCTTGAACATTTGTTTATATAAACATGTAATATGTTTATACATTGATTGTTTTAAAGTAAAAGTCGCGATAGCCATGAAAACAAAAGCAAATCAAAGAAAAAATGTATAAAGATTCCAAATATTTAAAAGAAATTTCCTTGAACATTTGTTTATATAAACATGTAATATGTTTGTACATTGATTGTTTTAAAGTAAAAGTCGTGATAGCCATGAAAACAAAAGAAAATCAAAGAAAAATTGTATAAAGATTCCAAATATTTAAACGCAATTTCCTTGAACATTTGTTAATATAAACATGTAATATGTTTCTATATTGATTGTTTTAAAGTAAAAGTCGCGATAGCCATGAAAACAAAAAAAATCAAAGAAAAATTGTATAAAGATTCCAAATATTTAAACGCAATTTCCTTGAACATTTGTTTATATAAACATGTAATATGTTTATACATTGATTGTTTTAAAGTAAAAGTCGTGATAGCCATGAAAACAAAAGAAAATCAAAGAAAAATTGTATAAAGATTCGAAATATTTAAACGCAATTTCCTTGAACATTTGTTTATATAAACATATAATATGTTTATACATTGATTGTTTTAAAGTAAAAGTCGCGATAGCCATGAAAACAAAAGCAAATCAAAGAAAAAATGTATAAAGATTTCAAATATTTAAAAGAAATTTCCTTGAACATTTGTTTATATAAACATGTAATATGTTTGTACATTGATTGTTTTAAAGTAAAAGTCGTGATAGCCATGAAAACAAAACAAAATCAAATAAAAATTGTATAAAGATTCGAAATATTTAAACGCAATTTCCTTGAACATTTGTTTATATAAACATATAATATGTTTATACATTGATTGTTTTAAAGTAAAAGTCGCGATAGCCATGGAAACAAAAGAAAATCAAAGAAAAATTGTATAAAGATTCCAAATATTTCAACGCAATTTCCTTGAAAATTTGTTTATATAAACATGTAATATGTTTATACATTGATTGTTTTAAAGTAAAAATCACGATAACCTTGAAAACAAAAGAAAATCAAAGAAAAATTGTATAAAGCTTCCAAATATTTAAACGCAATTTCCTTGAACATTTGTTTATATAAACATATAATATGTTTCTACATTGATTGTTTTAAAGTAAAAGTCGTGATAGCCATGAAAACAAAAGAAAATCAAAGAAAAATTGTATAAGGATTCCAAATATTTAAACGCAATTTCCTTGAACATTTGTTTATATAAACATGTAATATGTTTATACATTGATTGTTTTAAAGTAAACGTCGCGATAGCCATGAAAACAAAAGAAAATCAAAGAAAAATTGTATAAAGATTCGAAATATTTAAACGCAATTCCTTGAACATTTGTTTATATAAACATGTAATATGTTTATACATTGATTGTTTTAAAGTAAAAGTCGTGATAGCCATGAAAACAAAAGAAAATCAAAGAAAAATTGTATAAGGATTCCAAATATTTAAACGCAATTTCCTTGAACATTTGTTTATATAAACATGTAATATGTTTATACATTGATTGTTTTAAAGTAAACGTCGCGATAGCCATGAAAACAAAAGAAAATCAAAGAAAAATTGTATAAAGATTCGAAATATTTAAACGCAATTCCTTGAACATTTGTTTATATAAACATGTAATATGTTTATACATTGATTGTTTTAAAGTAAAAGTCGTGATAGCCATGAAAACAAAAGAAAATCAAAGAAAAATTGTATAAAGTTTCCAAATATTTAAACGCAATTTCCTTGAACATTTGTTTATATAAACAAATAATATGTTTCTACATTGTTTGTTTAAAAGTAAAACTCGCCATAGCTATGGAAACAAAAGAAAATCAAAGAAAAATTGTATAAAGATTCCAAATATTTAAACGCAATTTCCTTGAAAATTTGTTTAAATAAACATGTAATATGTTTATACATTGATTGTTTTAAAGTAAAAGTCGCGATTGCCATGAAAACAAAAGAAAATCAAAGAAAAATAATATAAAGATTCAAATATTTAAACGCAATTTCCTTGAACATTCGTTTATATAAACATATAATATGTTGATACATTGATTGTTTTAAAGTAAAAGTCGTGATAGCCATTAAAACAAAAGAAAATCAAAGAAAAATTATATAAAGATTCAAATATTTAAACGCAATTTCCTTGAACATTCGTTTATATAAACATATAATATGTTGATACATTGATTGTTTTAAAGTAAAAGTCGTGATAGCCATTAAAACAAAAGAAAATCAAAGAAAAATTATATAAAGATTCAAATATTTAAACGCAATTTCCTTGAACATTTGTTTATATAAACATGTAATATGTTTATACATTGATTGTTTTAAAGTAAAAGTCGCGATAGCCATGAAAACAAAAGAAAATCAAAGAAAAATTGTATAAAGATTCCAAATATTTAAACGCAATTTCCTTGAACATTTGTTTATATAAACATATAATATGTTTATACATTGATTGTTTTAAAGTAAAAGTCGCGATAGCCATGAAAACAAAAGAAAATCAAAGAAAAATTGTATAAGGATTCCAAATATTTAAACGCAATTTCCTTGAACATTTGTTTATATAAACATGTAATATGTTTATACATTGATTGTTTTAAAGTAAACGTCGCGATAGCCATGAAAACAAAAGAAAATCAAAGAAAAATTGTATAAAGATTCGAAATATTTAAACGCAATTCCTTGAACATTTGTTTATATAAACATGTAATATGTTTATACATTGATTGTTTTAAAGTAAAAGTCGTGATAGCCATGAAAACAAAAGAAAATCAAAGAAAAATTGTATAAAGTTTCCAAATATTTAAACGCAATTTCCTTGAACATTTGTTTATATAAACAAATAATATGTTTCTACATTGTTTGTTTAAAAGTAAAACTCGCCATAGCTATGGAAACAAAAGAAAATCAAAGAAAAATTGTATAAAGATTCCAAATATTTAAACGCAATTTCCTTGAAAATTTGTTTAAATAAACATGTAATATGTTTATACATTGATTGTTTTAAAGTAAAAGTCGCGATTGCCATGAAAACAAAAGAAAATCAAAGAAAAATAATATAAAGATTCAAATATTTAAACGCAATTTCCTTGAACATTCGTTTATATAAACATATAATATGTTGATACATTGATTGTTTTAAAGTAAAAGTCGTGATAGCCATTAAAACAAAAGAAAATCAAAGAAAAATTATATAAAGATTCAAATATTTAAACGCAATTTCCTTGAACATTCGTTTATATAAACATATAATATGTTGATACATTGATTGTTTTAAAGTAAAAGTCGTGATAGCCATTAAAACAAAAGAAAATCAAAGAAAAATTATATAAAGATTCAAATATTTAAACGCAATTTCCTTGAACATTTGTTTATATAAACATGTAATATGTTTATACATTGATTGTTTTAAAGTAAAAGTCGCGATAGCCATGAAAACAAAAGAAAATCAAAGAAAAATTGTATAAAGATTCCAAATATTTAAACGCAATTTCCTTGAACATTTGTTTATATAAACATATAATATGTTTATACATTGATTGTTTTAAAGTAAAAGTCGCGATAGCTATGAAAACAAAAGAAAATCAAAGAAAAATTGTATAAAGATTCCAAATATTTAAACGAAATTTCCTTGAACATTTGTTTATATAAACATATAATATGTTTATACATTGATTGTTTTAAAGTAAGTCGCGATAGCCATGAAAACAAAAGAAAATAAAAAAAAATTGTATAAAGATTCCAAATATTTAAACGCAATTTCCTTGAAAATTTGTTTAAATAAACATGTAATATGTTTATACATTGATTGTTTTAAAGTAAAAGTCGCGATTGCCATGAAAACAAAAGAAAATCAAAGAAAAATAATATAAAGATTCAAATATTTAAACGCAATTTCCTTGAACATTCGTTTATATAAACATATAATATGTTGATACATTGATTGTTTTAAAGTAAAAGTCGTGATAGCCATGAAAACAAAAGAAAATCAAAGAAAAATTGTATAAAGATTCGAAATATTTAAAAGCAATTTCCTTGAACATTTGTTTATATAAACATGTAATATGTTTATACATTGATTGTTTTAAAGTAAAAGTCGCGATAGCTATGAAAACAAAAGAAAATCAAAGAAAAATTGTATAAAGATTCCAAATATTTAAACGAAATTTCCTTGAACATTTGTTTATATAAACATATAATATGTTTATACATTGATTGTTTTAAAGTAAGTCGCGATAGCCATGAAAACAAAAGAAAATAAAAAAAAATTGTATAAAGATTCCAAATATTTAAACGCAATTTCCTTGAAAATTTGTTTAAATAAACATGTAATATGTTTATACATTGATTGTTTTAAAGTAAAAGTCGCGATTGCCATGAAAACAAAAGAAAATCAAAGAAAAATAATATAAAGATTCAAATATTTAAACGCAATTTCCTTGAACATTCGTTTATATAAACATATAATATGTTGATACATTGATTGTTTTAAAGTAAAAGTCGTGATAGCCATGAAAACAAAAGAAAATCAAAGAAAAATTGTATAAAGATTCGAAATATTTAAAAGCAATTTCCTTGAACATTTGTTTATATAAACATGTAATATGTTTATACATTGATTGTTTTAAAGTAAAAGTCGTGATAGCCATGAAAACAAAAGAAAATCAAAGACAAATTGTATAAAGATTCCAAATATTTAAACGCAATTTCCTTGAACATTTGTTTATATAAACATATAATATGTTTCTACACTGATTTTTTTAAAGTAAAAGTCGCGATAGCCATGAAAACAAAAGAAAATCAAAGAAAAATTGTATAACGTTTTCAAATATTTAAACGCATTTTCCTTGAACATTTATTTATATAAATATATAATATGTTTATACATTGATTGTTTTAAAGTAAAAGTCGAGATAGCTATGGAAACAAAAGAAAATCAAAGAAAAATTGTATAAAGATTCCAAATATTTAAACACAATTTCCTTGAACATTTGTTTATATAAACATGTAATATGTTTATACATTGATTGTTTTAAAGTAAAAGTCGTGATAGCAATGGAAACAAAAGAAAATCAAAGAAAAATTGTATAAAGATTCCAAATATTTACACGCAATTTACTTGAAGATTTGTTTATATAACAAATAATATACAATCAATGTATAAACATATAATATGTTTATACATTGATTGTTTTAAAGTAAAAGTCGTGATAGCTATGGAAACAAAAGAAAATCGAAGAAAAACGTTTAAAAGTATAACTTACCTGATTTTTAATTACTTAGTTTGGACAAATCTCATATTAATTGATAACCAACAACTTTTGTTTATATATTAAATTAGTAGTTATTTAATGATTTACAACAGGAAGTGATTTTTTTTTTAAATCGTGCGCTGTTGAATTAATATCACATATGCACGCGGCTGTGTAAATGTAATTACAACAATTTTATCCCATTCTGCATAAAAATTTGCTTCCTAAGTTAATTTGCGTGCAAAGAAAAAAATGTCGCAATCATCATATTACTACTGACTTGATGCCTACATACAATTAATTTTATTGAATACATAAAAAGAACAATATGCATGTATTTATTTTCATAGGTTTAGAGTATTAGTATTATTATTATTAGTATTATTTATTTAGAGTATTTAATGTAGTCCTTAAATACTCTAAATACTAAACCTATGAAAATAAATACATGCATATTGTTCTTTTTAGTCATGGGAATATTAATAAATTAATTGATTTTTAAAAATCCGTCCAAAATGTAATTTGTAAAAATGCACTGCCAAAACTTTTATAAACAAAAAAACGTTATATCTTTATAGCTATCAGCTCAAGGACTTTTCCGCTTGTAAAATGAGAAGGGTAGATGAATATAATCATCAATTTAATTAACACTTATATGAACATATTAACTAATTTATTTTTAATAGCCCTGCTGATTGAAATCAGTATAACTCCAGTTATGCAACCTAGTAGTAAATACTGAGCAGGAATAGACCCCTGCTCAGTATTTACTTAGGTTGCTTAACTGGATTTATACTGATTTCATTTTAATAAAAACAGGGATATTAAAACAACAGGGATATTAAAACAACAGGGATATTAAAACAACAGGGATATTAAAAATTAATTAGTTTAATGTTCATATGAGTGTAATTAAATTAAATGTATGATTACACTCACAATCTACCATTCTCATTTTACAAGCGGAATAGTCCTCGGGCTGATAGCTATAAAGATATAAAGTTTTTTTTGTTTATAAGAATTTTGGCAGTGCATTTGTATAAATTACATTTTAGACGGATTTTTGAAGAATGACTGAGATTAGAAATTAAATGGTTTTCGCGTCTACTACGTGGTAATTCATTCTAAATAAAGGAGATGAATAAAACTACTATGTTTTTTTACCACTTATTATAAGTGGTAAAAACATAGTAGTTTTATTCATCTCCTTTATTTGAATGAGATTAAATTTTATATGACCTTTAACTAAGCTATTTTTGTTATCCTCGAGTTTTAATAATATTCAAGCCCTATAACACGTTTTAATAAATTAATGTATGTATAATAAATAAAACAAATAAAATGTTTGAAATGTGGCACTAGATTTTAATTATTAAAACGAATTGGCGTATCAAATTCAAACATAAAATAATATAAAAACAATTTAATTGCAAGAATAAATAAGGCAACAACAAAATAATACAAAAACACATTTCTAAACTAACAGGCGGACTAATTAGGAAAACCTATGCAAGAAAAACAGCTCTAAATTCTAAGGTAAATACATTTCTGGTAAAAAAAAGATCACAAGACTTCTAAAATTAAATCAACTATACAACACTTATTACTCTGTTTTATAAATAATTTGCGCACCCAGAAGGTGATCTTGACTCATATCTTTATCCCCCCAACCCCATATCTCTACAGGGCCCTTCTCTTCGCCCTCGTCAGTTTCTTTAGCTTCACTTTTTAATAGTCTGGTGCCATCTCCCGTTCGTTTTGCTCTTTTATTAATCATTTCGAGAGGGACTGTTTTTAGATCATAGGCCCATCCTAGTCTCGCAAACCAATCTATAAAACTTGTGGTGGAGTTTATATGGTAGCCCAGTTCGGACGCTTTGTAGTCCCAGGGGAAGACGTGGTGGTAGTTGTGCCAACCCTCACCGAAAGCGATGGATGATACGTACTTGTTTTCAGTCGGTTTAATTGTTCTGTGAAAGATTTTACGTTTTATTTGTATTCACATAATCTAAACTTAAAAAAATGTTAAAAACATATGTTGTAAGGCACAGCAGTCGGTTCACAAAAAGTATATTACTTCTATATATTATTAATAATAATAATAACATTTTATTTCCCAACAGTTGCCCATTTACAGGAAAATATATACAGAAGGAACTAATAATAATAAATGAATTTATAAATATAAAAGTATAAATAAAACGATTTTTTACTTTGTTTTTTATCACACTTCAGTTACACTTTGCAACTAGTTTCGGCTAAGCTCTAGCCATTTTCGAGCTCCTCCTCCGATCTCGAAAATGGCTAGAGCTTAGCCGAAACCAGTTGCAAAGTGTAACTGAAGTGTGATAAAAAAACAAAGTAAAAAATCCTTTTATTTATCCTTTAAACTGAATTATCACAAAGTAGACGCCTTGACAATCCAATATTTGAAATATAAAAGTATATACCGAACAAGAAATTTAAAGATTACTATACCAATATCAGTATTCCGTTTTTTATTTATTTATTTCACAACAGGACAAGCCCAAACAAGGGAAATATCTCATTAATGATACAAATAAGAACTAAGACTAAGAACAAACAAAAAATTTATATGTGACAAGGTGTCGTTGTGTATATATTATTAAAAGTTCTGCACAAGTTTGTAATTGGGGTATTAACACCTAAGTTGGTTTTTCCTAGAGTACAGTAAAAAACTAAGTGGGATCTAGAAGAAAACCTAGGTACTACAAGATTGATTTGTGCTAATAAATCCGGAGTATCCACACTGTTGTTAAGGAGCTAATACAAGAAAGATGTTGACAAAATATTTCTCATCGTCAGCAACGTTGGAATATTAATATTAGATATTACCATCATTAAGCATCTTCAACATTAAAACAATAGTTATTAATTTTAAATCTTCAATCATTTTAAATTCATCTTCAACATTAAAACAATATTATTAATTTTAAATCTTCAATCATTTTAAATTCTGTAATGCGAAATCAAATTGCCATGACTCGCGGAAATGAATAACGCGAACCGCGATGGCCGCCACCGTTGTCATGGAAACAAAACAATATGTGTGCTTTTGTGCAGTGGGACGGACGACATTTTTGTTTTTTAATAACATTACAAATGTGTGATTTACTACATGTGCCCTAAACACAGCAAGAAATGCAGAAAATGAGTTAACAACAATCACACGAGCGATGATCGCTTAAAATAAGGTTAGTTTCCATTCAAATGTACTGTATTAGACACGATTCACGATTTAAAATCGAATATTATTATTATTATTGATAATGAAAAATTAACCTTTACTTAAAATTCAACTCAGAATAATATTAATTATTCAGTATCACTTCTGAATCGAAACAGAAATCTTTTCCTCCATCCGACAATCCTGTTTTATCACATTTTGTGGATTTTTTAAATTATATTTATATGGATAAATAAAACGATTTTTTACTTTGTTTTTTATCACACTTCAGTTACACTTTGCAACTAGTTTCGGCTAAGCTCTAGCCATTTTCGAGCTCCTCCTCCTCATCGGAGGAAGTGTGATAAAAAACAAAGTAAAAAATCGTTTTATTTATCCTTTAAAATGAATTATCACAAAGTAGACTCCTTAACAATCCAATATTATATTTATATATTTATAATTAGCAATAGATCCGATGACAATCGTTCAATAGAATCTAGCTATTCTATTAAACGATTGTCATCGGATCTATCGCTAATTATCACTTATGCTTAGATTATTTAATTAATTATCTAATTGGAGGAAAAGCTTTCGGTTTGTCCCTTGTTGCTGTCGAATAAAATAACCGTATTCAACTATGTCCCTGTATTATTTCGTATAACACCCCAAAGGCCTTTTAACACTAGATATCTAAATGACTGGCAAACCTACTCAGATAATCTGAATACATTTAAGAACTATTTTAATTTTATGGTTTTGGCGTCTACTACATGCTAATTCATTTTCAATAAAGGAGATGAATAAAAAACATAGTAGTTTTATTCATCTCCTTTATTGAACTACATTTTAATTTTATTATTCTGTTGGGCAATAAATACATTAACATGTGCATTTAGCTCCGTATCTCTAGGTGTGTACCCTTTGTACGGTTGGAACGGACAAAAAGTAATGATGTGAAATATAATGAATATTAATACTTACTTATCATACGATCGAGTTCCATAAATATGGGCCGCACTATTAACCAACCAAGTGCCATGCAGACTCGCAGTATACCTAAATATACCAACTACATACCACGCGACCCAAATATTCTCATTCCACAGATAGTAAGGGACTGCCGTGGGCAAGAGAAAACAGCAGATGGGCATAAGCACCACATAGAATCTATAAAAAAAAATTGCAATAACTTTCTTGCACCGCGGTGAAAGCTAAAGGATTGTGCAAAGGAAATCGCACAAAAACAATGCTGTTTAATAAAGGTGTAAAAACGATGCACTTACTTTCTTTGGAATCTCACCACAGGATCTGATTCAATGTCCGACATGTCCACCGTTTTGCCTTTTCTTATTACCTCGGGGTGTTTGCGGACCAGCAGCCAGCCGACGTGAGAGAAAAAGAAGCCTGGAATACAAAGGGAGTGTAAAGTATGTTAGTATTTCTAAGAAAATTTAAGACAATCAAAGTGTTACACACAAAGTTATATACATAGATAAGTGCATTATTTTACAACCGTAGTGTACAATTTAAAAGAAAATAGGGAGCTATATAATTAAAACAAAAAACGGTTAATATTTTTAACATAATGAATATATATATAATGAATATATATTATAACATAAAAAAATTAATTAATTTTAATATTATACGTTTGTATGCAAATTTAATAGACGAAACACATTAAAAATCGAATTAGTTAAGATACTTCTACGCGATAATTTATAATTATAAATTATATAAAAATAAAATATAAAAATATAAAATTTTATATTTTATAAAGGACGAATAGACGTTTACGTTTAGTAAACGTCTATTCGTCCTTTAAAATAAATTAAAAACTTGAAAAACAAGAAACACCAGCAAATTGTTAAAAACGTGAGAAACATAAAAATTCCAAAGAAAGGTGAAAATGTGAAAAACGTGAAAAACTGTAAACGTGAAAAACGTGAAAAACGTGAACAACATGAAAAACGTGAAAAACGTCAAAAAACATGATACAATGAAAATGTGAACCCAGTGGTTAGAATTATAAATTGAATTTCCCATAGAAATAGCCAATAATCATATAAATTTGTGACTTAAAACATTTCGATATCGAGATTTTTCATTGTTCAATAAATAATAAATCTATAAAGTCAGTAAAATATTAACCCAGCTCAGTGGCCGAGTGGTTAGAGGCGTCGTCCGTCTCGTACTGAGCATTGGGGAGCCTGAGTTCGATCCCCAGCGCGGAACGAATTTTCGTGATTCACCTTTCACAGTTTTTCAGAGGTTTTCTGTGAAGTTAAACTAAATGCCGGGTAATTAAACTCCTCTGAGCTTCTCCCTTGACCGGCGGAAAAGCCTCACAGCTGATAGCCCTATAAAGATAGAAGTTTTGTTTTTTTTTTTGAAAATTTGAATTGAATCGACTGGAACCGAAATATCTTAAATTTTGATTTAGTATTAATTCATTCATTGGAAAAGTCATGTTGTTTCCACACCAGATATTTTTTATTTAATTTTTATCACACTTCAGTTACACTTTGCAACTAGTTTCTTAATTTTCGAGCTCCTCCGATGACTCACCGAAGGAGCATGGAAATGTCTAGAGCTTAACCGAAATTGTACCTAATGTGTGATCAAGAAGAAAGTAAAAATCGTTTTATTTATCCTTTAAAATGAATTATCACAAAGTAGACGCCTTAAGGGGTTATATACCTTTATTTTCTTAAAAAAACTCGATTTTTTTTATTGCTTTATCTGAAAGTAAAACTCTTTGAGAACATTTTACGAAAATTTCATGGCGATCCGAGCAATAGATGCGAAAGTTACAGCGTTTCGAATCGGGTATGGCAGTATGGGTTCCCGAAACAAAATTACACGCTAAACTCGATTTTCTCGAAATGGTGTTTTTCAAAAGTGCGTTTGCCGTGATCACGATTGCCGAAAAACTATTTGACCGATCTTCTTCATTTTTTTTTTGAATTGTTTGTAATTAATGTTGTCAGTACTTGAACGATTCCATTTTTATGCATACATTTTTATTTTGCAAATACGAATTTTTTAATAACATTTTTAGAGCTCAAAACATTGAGTTTTTGGGAAAAACGTTCCCGTATGCTGAAAAAACAAAATATTTATTTAAATAATCGTTCAAGTACTAGGAAGGTCCCTATACTAGTGAAATTTTTTGAGTTTTATGATTTCAATTGACCTGCTTGACTTTCATGATGATCACCGCAAGCCTCATCAAAAAAAGAGGGTTTTGGAGAAAGGGTCATAACTCCGCCAATTATGATTTTTTTTTTATAAACTAATACTTATTTTTTCACTAAAAAACGTACTATTAATAAACTATAATTTTGATCTAAAACAATTATTGCTACATACCTTTACAAAAATTGAAACTTTCCTCAATTTTTCCGCACAAAAAGGTATATAACCCCTTAACAATCCAATATCCAATATTTTTACTTTGTTTTTCACTTTAGTTTTTCACAAATAGTTTCAGCTAAGCTCTTAAGTATTTTCGAGCTTGAGTTGTCGGATGACGTGCGAATACATAATCATCTGATTATCAACTAATTGAAGACATAAATACCTCTTTTTGCATTGTGTGGATCTGCATCAGTATCCGTAAATTTGTGATGGACTCGATGGTCGCGCACCCACTCAAAAATATCATTTTGGAAGGCGACTGTTTGCCAAAATGCGAGGATTATCCGTAACGGGATGTTAGCTTTGTAGCTCCTGTGGGCCCATAGTCTGTGTGCTCCTGCTGTAATGGCCTGTCCCGCCATTAGTGCCACTAATAAACCTTCACAAAACAAACATAATTTTAATTAACATATATATTCTCATCGTCAACATACGCCAACAATTTAAAAATATTCCAACTCTGGTAAAATAATTGAGGCTTGCCGTGTTGAATAAAAAAAGGACATTTATTTTGGTATATCGATCACCCCATCACTATAATACAAAATACAAATATAGTCTTTGAGCTCTCGCTTCTCATACTATGAGACGGATGGCGCCTCTAACCACTAGGCCACTGAGCTGCGGTAGGGGGTGTATTTTTGAGCAATCGCTATGAATATAGCGATCGAGAGACGTGCGCTATTATTCCAAATGATACTTTCTTGTGTATCGGTACGATTAGTGCTGGTTGTCAGTCTTTTGGTATGATATTTGTGCTCCATATGCTGTTCAGTAGTTTCCGTAGTTTTTCTTTACCTACCGGGCCCAGGTGCTTGATCATTTCCGCTGTTATCTGGTCTTGTCCTGGTGCTTTTCCTATTTGTAATTCCCTTATTATTTCTTTAGTAGTTCTTGTTCCTTGATACTCTCTATATCTGATTCTGTGTTGTTCTCGTCTCTAATTCTTGTCTTTTGTTCTTTGTCGTTATTTGAGGTTAGTAATTCTTAAAAATATTCTTTCCATGTTTATAATATTTTTTCGCTTTCCTTCAGCATTCTTCCTTGTTTGTCTTGTATGTACTGTAGGATAACATGTTCAAAATGTAATTTTTCTAAAATATTGACAGTATTACTAATCGTGTAACGTATAGTAATGATGGAATGAAGAGAATACTATTGTTTATCCAGATAATTGATTACTTGATAAATATAAAAGGAGGATTGAATCAAATACTGACAGTATTAGGATTGTCAGTATTATTGACCGTGTAAGGTGCCTTATAAATAATACTGTCAATCCTAGTACTGTCAGTATTTGCTTTAATCGTCCTTTTATATTTATCAAGTAATCAATTATCCGGATAAACATCAGTATTCTCTTCATTCCATCATTACTAATCTGTACACGATAAGTAATACTGGCAATATTTTAGAAAAATAACATTTTAAACATGTTATCATACAGTACATACAAGACAAACAAGGAAGAATGCTGATGGAAAACGAAGAAATATTAGAAAGATGGAAAGAATATCTTAGAATAATGAACATTTTAAACATCCTATCATACAGTAATACAGTCACTATTCTAAAATATTGACAGTATTATTGACCGTGTAAGATGCCTTATAGGGTAATGCAATGAACGACCTTCATTCAAAGATCATCCCTCAATAGAAACCACCCCTATTAATCCCAGAAAACACACACATTTTGAACATGTTATCGTACAGTACATACAAGACAAATAAGGAAGAATGCTGAAGGAAAAAGAAGAAATATTAGAAAGATGGAAAGAATATCTTAGAATAATGAACATTTTCAACATCCTATCATACAGCAATACCGTCACTATTCTAAAATATTGACAGTATTATTGACCGTGTAAGATGCCTTATAGGGTAATGCAATGAACGACCTTCATTCAAAGATCATCCCTCAATAGAAACCACCCCTATTAATCCCAGAAAACACACCAATTAACCCTAGAAGAAAAAAACAACAGGCAAACCTCAATTAACCCTGAAAAAACTGCAAGCAGCGTACCAAAAAACGCCAAACTAACAAAAAAAACACAGAAAAATGCCAAGCCTATAAGAAAACAATTTTTAAAATTACTTACCCCAGATGAATGTTTTCCATTGGCAGACGAATATGAAGAGATACATTCCATACACGCCATAAACGTGTAGGTATATCATTCCCAGCACATTCCTCCACACAATGTCCCATTTGTACTGTGGTTCACGATTTTGTGGTTTACTTTGCAGTCGTATTTGTGGCACTGTATGCGATTTGTTAAGCGTTTCTATTGAATCTGCTGCAGCTGTTGCTTCAGCTAGGAACAGCGAGCTTCCTAGTAGATTTGGTGCCATTATTATAGTTTCTGTAACAATAATAAATCTAAATACATAACTTTAACTAAATATCCTGAAAAAAAATATTTATGATATAAAATTTAGATGTATAATGTTTCTATGACATTTTCTTCTATTCTCTCTCTTACTCTAAATTACAAAATTTACTGAATGTCGAAAGACAGATTGTAAATAAAAATATCAACAAAAAAATAAATGTATAATTTATATTTAACTTATTGTAAGCAGAATTAAGTTTAATACAAACTAGCACTAGTTGGACATTCACAGGAAATTGTATTTAGAACACAAAATGCTCTAAGAAATAGGTGATTATATGTTATCATCCTTAAAGCAAATGTTCTAAAGTAGTTTTATTTTTATTCCAGATGATATGGACGTGCATACAGTGCAGCAATCAAGGTATACTTAATTATAATACGTTTGCTCCATTCGCAATTACGGATCTAGCTGTAAATCGCGGTTTCTCTTGGAAGAGGATTTATTTTCTTTTCGCAATTAGATTCGTTGCGAATATCGCGACCGTGTGTGAGAAATAATATAAATTAATAATCTTTTCATACCAGCTCCAACACAATAATAATACAGCAAGTGCTATTTTTTTAATACTCCAGTTCTCATTTCAATTAAGACAGTGTAATTACTTAGATTAATTATAGATTCTTATAATCTTGTTAAGTAAATATGAAATAAAACGTTGCTAAAATTCATATTATATAATAATAATAATAACTATTATTTATTGATATAAATAATAATACAATTTTAACACCCTGAATTAACACAGCAAGGCGGAGAAGAGACCCTCATTTGAGAGGCGTCTTTGCAAGATCACTGGGATTGTATATATATATATATATATATATATATATATATATATATATATATATATATATATATATATGTCCTTTGCAAAGTGTAACTGAAGTTTAATCAAAACAAAGTAAAACATCGTTTTATTTATCCTTCTGATTTGTTTTTTTATTTTAGTGCACTATGTTTATATTTATATTTTATATTATATTAGAAACTTTATATGACTTACTCAGGATATAGCATGAATATATATATATATATATATATATATATATATATATATATATATATATATATATATATATATATATATATATATATGTCCTTTATTGTATATTCTCTTTAGATTTAAATTACAAAATTTACTGAATGTCGAAAGACAGATTGTAAATAAAAATATCAACAAAAAAAAAGTATAATTTATATTTAACTTATTGTAAGCAAAATTAAGTTTAATACAAACTAGACAAAAGAACAAAAACCACCGAATTATACAATATTACACGAGAACTATACATTCCAAACACAACCTTCGAATAAGATACAAAATAAAAAGAATTACAAACAGGTAAAAAAAACAAATATACGGATACCAATCCCAAATAAAATTGGAAGTGAGACTGGAGAAAAGGAAGGTTTCACAATGGGCCCATTTTGAGGCCTCAGTGTCTGTAGCTATGCTACCCTCCAGCCAACTATCCAACTATCCAGACTGGAGAAATATAAAACAACAAAATATACAGTGGATTTAACTGCAAACACAATAAAAGAATTTTACAAACTACCCCAATATATAATAGCACTGAAACTCACCCCATTTAAACTAAAAATAAAACATAATACCAACATTTTAAATAAAATAAGTAAAAACTATAAACTTTCTTTAATACCAATAGTCCAAAAATCCCAAGGCAAAAAGGCCGGGGAAATGTCACCATATTAATATATATATATATATATATATATATATATATATATATATATATATATATATATATTGTTTATAAATAAATATAAAGTATGGAATTAATTCGAGTAAACCGTTATTTATGATATAAATTATATTGGCAAAAAATTCACGGTTACATCGGTAATTTTATATCTTAAGATTATAAGCCAGAGTACATCTTCATGTTTTCCAGGTATTCGGTAAGACATTGTCATAATTTACGTTACATTTAGTACAGTAGCTAATTAAAATTATATTATATTGAACAAAATATTATCGGATAAGTTCTAGTCATATTGAATATAATATAATAATAATGTTAATAATAATAATGGTTTTTATTAGCGATTTCGTTGCTGTACACAATATAACATAAATTATGACAATTTCTTCCTTAATGCCTGAAAAAACTTTCGCTTACAATATTAAAATATAAAATTAACTAATTCTGCTTACAATAACTAAAATATAATTTTTTCTAATATAAATAGACTGCTGTTCTGTCTATATCAATATAAATAATATACTTTCAACTAAAAATAATAGTGATAAAAATAAAACAAACTTTTTTAGTGTTTTATTTATTATTTAATATTTAATTATCTCAAAGTAGACGCCGTGACAATAAAATATGTTTGTTCAGTAAATTTGAATCCAAATACAATATTTATTTTTCGAGGCCGATGGCTGATAGCTCTATTTGGCAATATTTTTGTGGAGGGGATCTACTCAAATGAGTCTAAATTGGTTTAGGAATTGTTAATCTTTCAGTTTTAAACAGTTTCCTATTCAAAAACTTTAGTTCTTGGTATATCCTGTGTAAGTAATATAAAGTTTCTAATATAATATAAAATATAAACCCAGCTCAGTGGCCGAATGGTTGGAGGCATCGTCCGTCTCGTACTGAGCATTGGGGAGCCTGAGTTCGAACCCCAGCGGGGTGAATTTTCGCGAATCACCTTTCACAGTTTTTCAGAGGTTTTCTGTGAAGTTAAGGTATATACTGGGTGATTAAACTCCTCTGAGCTTCTTCTTTGGCCGGCGGAAAAGCCTCACGACTGATAGCCCAATAAAGATTAGAAGTTTTTTTTTTATAAAATATAAATATAATCATTCAAAAATCTTAGTTCTTGCTATGTCCTGAGTAAGTAATATAAAGTTTCTAATATAATATAAAATATAAATATAATCATTCAAAAATCTTAGTTCTTGCTATATCCTGAGTAGTAATATAAAGTGTCTAATATAATATAAAATATAAATATAATCATTCAAAAATCGTAGTTCTTGCTATATCCTGAGTAAGTAATATAAAGTTTCTAATATAATATAAAATATAAATATAATTATTCAAAAATCTTAGTTCTTGGTATATCCTGAGTAAGTAAAATAAAGTTTCTAATATAATATAAAATATAAATATAATCATTCAAAAATCTTAGTTGTTGCTATATCCTGAGTAGTAATATAAAGTTTCTAATATAATATAAAATATAAATATAATCATTCAAAAACCTTAGATCTTGCTATATCCTGAGTAAGTAATATAAAGTTTCTAATATAATATAAAATATAAATATAATCATTTAAAAATCTTAGTTCTTGGTATATCCTGTGTAAATAATATAAAGTTTCTAATATAATATAAAATATAAATATAAACATAGTGCACTAAAATAAAAAAACAAATCAGAAGAATAAATATAACGATGTTTTACTTTGTTTTGATTACACTTCAGTTACCCTTTGCAACTAGTTTCGGCTAAGCTCTAGCCATTTTCGAGCTCCTCCGGAGTAAAAAATCATTTTATTTATCCTTTAAAATAAATTATCACAAAGTAGACGCCTTAACAATCCAACAAATCAGAATGTTTTGTTATACAGGATGGAAATTAAGTAGCAAATAAATTCGGTAACTGCATTACAGTGTATGATAGAAAATGGGAATGTGCTACATAAAAAAAACATGTTTGTACTCACTGGTTATCTATGTGAGCACAGCCAAAACCAATACGCGAAAAACCAGTCGGTACATCCACAACGGCACTGAAACGACAACTCCCTGAAACCTAAACGGAACCGCATCTACCACACGACTGCCAGGCACCCACCTTCCCGACATTCATTTATAACATTGAACTTGACAAAGAAATTATCGGCACTTGCTACACAGCCTCCTACCATTTGATGTGAAATTAATCGCACACACCGTGGCTCCATCCTGCTTCATTCGCCAGCTAAAGTAGGTTCCGCAAATTTTCACTTTGCCGAAGCGCCCGATATCGGTCAGACATTGCGAGAGAACTTTCCCAGACGAGGCCCCTGTGACAATGAACTCAATTTGAGTTGATCAAGATTGTTTTATTTGAATGATTCCTGGTGCAATTAGAAGGAGGTAATTGGTGCAAGTAATTCGTTTGATTGATGGCAAAAGTTAACTTTGAGATGCATTTTCTCTTCAGGTTACCATGTATCGAATGAAAGTGAAGATATTAATACTTACGGGTTTCTAATCTTTGACGTTTATTAGTAGTTTCTTGTTGATTGATTAATTTTTATGGTCCCCTATATGTAAGTTAATTCTGTATTTCATATATATATATATATATATATATATATATATATATATATATATATATATATATATATATATATACATACATATATAGTAAATTACTTTTAGAAAAAAATTCATTCGCTAAAAAAAAACCTAATTCATTAACAATACTAATAATATAACAATTTTCCACTTCAACAATTATTAATTTTGCAGAATTAATTCTATTCATACAAATAACAACAGCATCTCTCATAATTATTATAATTATCTTCTGTAATTAGGTGCTGGCTGTTAAAACTTTCCCACAGAGTATTAAGCACACAACAACTCTTTTTTCCCTATCTCGGTACTCATAGCTGTAATAATTTAATAACAACAATAAAACACTATCTAATTTAATACGCGGTGTTAATTAATAACGCAATCTTTATTGCCTCACGGGAGAAACCGATATTAATAACAATATTTGTAAAATCTCAACATTTCGCACTGTTGGTGAAAGTAATAAATCTGATACTTAGCCGGGAACGGTTAAAAGATGCTAATTATTGGTCCAGATTTTCGCGGTGAAAAATATTGAACTTATTAACTGTAGTAGTTAGTAGTTATAATTTGTAGCTGACTATCTTATTAACATGTTATATTATTATAAAAACATGCCTGTGCGTTACAATAAAATAAAGTTTAAAACATTATTGATTACCATGAACTAAGCCACTTTAGAGATTCGAAAGTAAACGCAACAATATTTGAGATATTAACTTGGTAAATTTGCTATAACTTGCTAACTAATACTCCTAGAAATTGCATATTTTCTTAGCAAATATTAGTAATGATAAATTATTGCCCTGACGAGGACTGGTCCATTTAACATATCAGCATTTACTCAAACATTTATAATATTTTTTTAACGAGATATGGAATGAAAAACACCGTTTTCAGTTACCTTCCTATGTTCTTATCTCAGTACGCTTTAAATATTTATAATAATGTGGTCATTAATATATTATTGAAGTCTCTGGGTGATTTCCTCCTTTATGAAAAGATTATTATTTTAAATAATAAGGAGAGTTCTGGTGTCAGAGTTGTGCGGCTCGTACGCAAAATTGACTGGTGGGACGAGTGAGTGGCCATAAGGGAGGTTTCATATTGGCCCATTTTGAGGCCTAAGTGTCTGTAGCTATGTTACCCTCCAACCAACTATCCAGAACTATCCAGGTGTCAGAGTTTCGTGGATGAGATTTCTTCAAGGTTCCAGCCCATTATTTTTGCTCTAAGCCTCTAAACCCAATTGATATCCCTGCCGGGATCTCCAGCAATATGCTGAAGTACGCAAAACTCTGAAACATAGTAGTTTATCCCTTCCGATCAATGACTACGTATTATTCAAATTGATCGGAAGGGATAAACCGAATCACCTCCTTGGCCGCAGAAGGAAATTTTTAAATATCTGTATTCATTATTCGATTTCTTAATGATATTCCTAGCATGATCTTTTCTCTGAGTTGTTTGTAACATGTGAGCGGTTTTCTTTGTGATGGCCATTGTTTTCAGCCCATAGGTGCATACTGGTAGTATACACATAACAATTAGCAGTTATTTTGAAATATTTTTGCCAAATATTAGTAGGATATTAATCTGTGCAAAGTAAACACTATACATAAAACATATTTTCTGTTTGATAAATCTCCAAATGGCATTTGTATATATTGCCTACAAAAGAAAACTAGTTTTATTAATAAAATAACGCACTTGTTACACCGCATTTCTCTTTTTGGATGTGACATAAATATACATATAACTCGTTCCTAGTATAAATACAACATTATCTAGCCTTTTCCTGTAGCAATTAACATTATTCATTGCCAGCTTTCTTATTACAAACGTAATACCAATAAGGCCAATCCGGTGCCATTTTAATCACATTTCCCATTTCCACCGCATAATCTCGGGAGATGCGTTGTTCCATCCGAGTTTCGTGTGTTTGAATTTAGCGGAGAAATTCGTGGCCTCGGGTCGTAGAAAAATTGCAGCCGCCACTTTCACTCTCCGCAGTACACGGCCTTTCGACGAGTTTCTATGGGATTTAGAGATTTTGCTTTCGAACAGACTAACGGTGATATCGCTTTATAAGTGCAGGTTTTCGTCTCGCACATTCGTAGCATTTGCATTGTGTTCGGGGGGCGTGCAATTAAATTGCGCAATTAGAGCTGATCTGGTGCGGTTTCACCGATTTGTGGAAATTATATATAGGCTGGTGGCTATTGTATTTGTAATCACCGTGATTTTGATTTGATGATGGGGGATTTGTATGGTGCAGTAGCGGTTTACCAATTACCGCTAGTTGAAGGCAGTTACGGTTTTTTTGTTTGTGATTCGTCGTTTTATTAATGGTGCCGGATGGGATGTATATTTCCCGTCAGGAACTTGAAATGATGCTAAGAATTGTTATTAGGGTCAGGACCGTAATATGCCTCTGCCCAGATTTAGTAAACACATCTAATACTAGGGGAGTGCTGGCCTAGTATCTATATAACTCCTCATCCGCCAGAGTTATGCAGCTCGCACGCAAAAATTACTGGTGGGACGAGTGAGTAGCCTTAAAGGAAGGTGTCACAATGGCCCCATTTTGAAGAGATGGATAGTTCTGGATAGTTGGCTGGAGGGTAGCATAGTTACAGACACTTACTGTAACTATGCTACCCTCCAGCCAACTATCCAGAACTATCCATCTCTTCAATCACTCTGCCTTTCATACTAATATAGTTCAAGTGCTATTCTTTCTTGCCGTTGTCCGGAAATATAAACCCAATGTACTTAATAAAAGAGATGAATATAACTACTATGTTTTTTACCAATTATTTAATTGTTTAAAACAACTAGTTTCGCCTAAGCTCTAGGCATTGTCAAGTTTTACCCGATGACTGAAGGTACAAATGAACGAGCGCGCTTATATAAGTCTACAAACATCAATAAACAGTATACAATTGAACAGCAATAAAATAATAAAATTAAAAAAATAAATTACCACGTAGTAGACGCCAAAACCATTCAACCAACCAAACTATGCCCGTCCACTATTTCAAACGACTTGAACTATGCATTACATTGTTTTTCACATATATTTTTTTAATTAGTCTTAAATTAATAAATGATATTAATGTAATCATAGAAAATACAAGATAATAGTGTAGTGCATAGTTCAAGTCATTTGAAATAGTGGACGGGCATAGTTTGGTTGGTAGGGACCGCCCGCCCACCCCACCTTTGATCGCATAGTTTTTCCATAGGATAACACTCTTCTTGGAATAGTTTAAACAATATAAAACGTCTGTATCCATTGAAAAAAGTATGCAAACGAATGTGGGGTGCGCGGGGGGCCCCCACCAACCAAACTATACCTGTCCACTATTTCAAACGACTTGAACTGTGCATTACATTATTTTTCATATATATTTTTCTAATTAGTCTTAAATTAATAAATGACATTAATGTAAACATAGAAAATACAAAATAATAGTGTAGTGCATAGTTCAAGTCGTTTGAAATAGTGGACGGGCATAGTTTGTTTGGTGGGGGCCGCCCGCCCACCCCACCTTGGCTCGCATAGTTTTTCATTGGATACAGATGTTTTATATTGTTTAAACTATTCCAAAAAGAGTGTCATCCTATGGAAAAACTATATCAGCAAAGGTGGGGTGGGCGGGTGGCCCCCACCAACCAAACTATGCCCGTCCACTATTTCAAACGACTTGAACTATGCATTACATTGTTTTTCACATATATTTTTTTAATTAGTCTTAAATTAATAAATGATATTAATGTAATCATTGAAAATACAAGATAATAGTGTAGTGCATAGTTCAAGTCATTTGAAATAGTGGACGGGCATAGTTTGGTTGGTAGGGAACGCCCGCCCACCCCACCTTTGATCGCATAGTTTTTCCATAGGACAACACTCTTCTTGGAATAGTTTAAACAATATAAAACGTCTGTATCCATTGAAAAAAGTATGCAAACGAAGGTGGGGTGGGCGGGGGGCCCCTACCAACCAAACTATACCTGTCCACTATTTCAAACGACTTGAACTGTGCATTACATTATTTTTCATATATATTTTTCTAATTAGTCTTAAATTAATAAATGACATTAATGTAAACATAGAAAATACAAAATAATAGTGTAGTGCATAGTTCAAGTCGTTTGAAATAGTGGACGGGCATAGTTTGGTTGGTGGGGGCCGCCCGCCCACCCCACCTTCGCTAGCATAGTTTTTCATTGGATACAGATGTTTTATATTGTTTAAACTATTCCAAAAAGAGTGTTATCCTATGGAAAAACTATATCAGCAAAGGTGGGGTGGGCGGGTGGCCCCCACCAACCAAACTATGCCCGTCCACTATTTCAAACGACTTGAACTATGCATTACATTATTTTTCATATATATTTTTCTAATTAATCTTAAATTAATAAATGACATTAATGTAATCATAAAAAATACAAAATAATAGTGTACTTAAATGTTGAACTGTGAATGCATGAGAGTTTTTGGCGAAATCCAAATTGGTGATCTGGAATTAGCTTTGTTTTCTCTATTATGGGTCACATTCTTTTCCGTAGTCATGTTAACGATATCGGTCTCTATGACTATAAGTATGACTTCGTTGTATGGTTTACCATAGGCCCATTTTGAGGCCCAATATACTACCTTCCAGCCAACTATCCAGAACTATCCACGGTCGTATCTGAAAGCCCCCGAAATGTTATGTAAAGTATAAAATAGAATGCGTTTACTTCATTTTCTTACAAATTACAACTGTGGTATCACAAGAGAAATTTAATCTATCTTAATTTTCCTGCAGCATTATCATAAATATACATATAACTCGTTCTTAGTATACATACAACAAAATTAATGAATAATAAATACTGTGAATGCCTAGATTTTTTTAAACATGCACAATATTGCTTACATTTACGCTACCACTACCACTAGTGCATAGTTCAAGTCGTTTGAAATAGTGGACGGGCATAGTTTGGTTGGTAGGGGACCCCCACCCACCCCACCTTTGCTCGCATTGTTTTTTTCACAGGATAACACTCTTCCTGAAATGGTTTAAACAATATAAAACGTCTGTATCCATTGAAAAAACTATGCGAGCAAAGGTGGGGTGGGCGGGGGGCCCCTACCAACCAAACTATGCCCGTCCACTATTTCAAACTTGACTTGAACTATGCATTGCATTATTTTTCACATATATTTTTTAATTAGTCTTAAGTTAATAAATGACATTAATTTAATCAAAGAAAATAACGGATAATAGTGTAGTGCATAGTTCAAGTCATTTGAAATAGTGGACGGCATAATTTAGTTGGTATGGGCCCCCCGCCCACCCCACCTTCGCTCGCATAGTTTTTTCAATGGATACAGACGTTTTATATTGTTTAAACCATTTCAGGAAGTGTGTTATCCTGTGAACGACATTGCCCTGAAATGTATATAACATTTAAACGATTTGGAATGTTATTGTCTGGGCTGGTTCTGCAATTTTCATTTAACTGGAGAATAAGCTATGCATGAAATAAGTTTGAGATATTGGCGTCAGAATCTCAAACTTATTCCACGAATAGCTTTAGTCCCCGGTTAAATGTCAATGCTCTAAGCCCATTACGAATTTCTTATTACAACTTATAAACGTTTTACAAGTTCTTTGTTTAAATAAAAAGCTTCTATCTTTATAGGGCTATCAGCTTTTTCGCCTGTCAAATGAAAAGCTTAGAGGAATTTTTATCACCCCTTTAACTAACTAACAGAAAACCATTGACAAACTGTGAAAGGTGATTTTCGCGAAAATTCGCCCTGATGGGGTTCAAACCCCAATGCTCAGTACGAGACATACAACGTTTAACCACTCGGCACTTTGCTGGGACATTGTTTTCATTTTCTATAATAATTGCTTACATTAATGTGCAATGTAATCCGTTTACTTTCGAAAACCGAAAGTTTCGTGTATGCACATTCCCAATTGCAAGCATTAATCTTCTATGCATAAACAACAAAATTATTGCCGTCGGTTACAATTTATAATGGCGCGTCTCTAATTTCTCCGTCATGTGTGTTGCATATGTTTATGGCACTTTAGTGAATAAATATTTAATAACGTAACGTATAGTAACGACTATATAACGACTATAACGCGCGTCGTTCATGCATCGACAAATTGTGTGTTGTGCATTTTTTAGACGTAATATAATTCGAATGCAAAATGTCTATGGGTTATATTCCGATGATATTTGTGGTGTCTTATCTATCTATTTATTAATATATCGGTTGTGTAGCGTTTGAAGCCACTGTCCGATTCCCAAATAACTCCTTAGTATGCTACTGATTATTTGTCCTGAATTTTATGTCGTTCGTTTGTATAGTCCTGGTTTCCTAGCAAGTGGTGTCGATAAATACGGCCGTTTTTGACGTCATTTACACATTACAAAATACGTTTTAAGTACATACATTTGAATAACTCACCAGATTCCAGTATAATTCATGACATTTTCTCAATACTTTGAAGTATACCGGTCTCTGGATTACCAGATTTATTTAAATATACATAAAAGAAACGTTTGACGTCAAAATGACGCGAAATACGGCCGTTTTTGTCGACAGGAAACCAAGGCTTAAGTAACTACGTTACTGACGGAACCAACTGTTTAACTAAAGTGCCTTCCAAGGCGCATATGTTCCAACTAGGATTCATACCACGCGACAACGAGATGTGGTGTCCTATCTAAAACCCCAAATATTGAATATTATATTCTCAATCTAGGTCTGGGACCTGTTGATTTTGTTGGTTTTCCGGGACTTGGAAGGTCAGCTCGCATGCTATCGTTTTGGTGGTCTACCAGGTGGTCTGGTAGACCACCAAAACGATAGCATGCGAGCTGACCTTCCAAGTCCCGGAAAACCAAAACGATGGCATGATGGCTAATAAATGCAGCAATAACGTATTTTAAAAAAAAAAAAAAGCTTCTATCTCTATAGAGCTATCAGCCGTGAGGCTTTTAACCGGTCAGGGGAGAAACTCAGAGGAGTTTAATCACCTGATATCTATATTAACTTCACAGAAAACCTCTGAAAAACTGTGAAAGGTGATTCGCGAAAATTCTCTCCCCGCTGTTGATTGAATACAGGCTCCCCAATGCACAGAGCGAGACGGAAGACGCCTCTAACCACTCGACCACTGAGCTGGGTTGTATTTTCATTGTTCAATATTTGGCGAAATTTTAACGTAACTTTACCTGCAAATATACCTTCCTATTGCTATGAATCTATATTATAATTATTCACTTGATATGATAATAATATTGATACACCAAACCTTAAGATAATCCTAAATCAAATCAAATCAAAATAAATCAAACAAGTAAAATACATAACTAAATCGTGGGTGTTATCAAACTTGATTGTAGATATGAAATTAATGCAACATGTATAATCGACTATTGTTGCATGCTATTGCTATGAATCTATAATATAATTAATATTTTTAAATAATAATGTTGCTACACCAAACCATGAGATAATTCTAAATAAAATTAAATCAAAACAAATAAGTAATATATACCTTCCTATTGCTATGAATCTATAATATAATTATTCATTTTTGATAATAATATTGATAAGCCAAAGCTTAAGATAATCTAAAACAAATCAAATCGAAATAAATCAAACAAGTAAAATACATAACTGAAATCGTGGGTGTTATCAAACTTGATTGTAGATATGAAATTAATGCAACATGTATAATCGACTATTTTTGCATGCCATTGCTATGAATCTATAACATAATTATTATTTTTTTATCAATAATGTTGCTACACCAAACCATGAGATAATTCTAAATCAAATTAAATCAAAACAAATAAGTAAAATATATAACTGAAATCGTGGGTTTTATCAAACTTGATTACAGATATGAAATTAATGCAACATCTATAATCGACTATTGTTGCATTTTATGCGAACCTTATCTGTTTATGTGAATGCAGCAACCATGCAAACGTGTACTGCGACGGATAGATTTGAAGAACTAAATAAATAAATGTCAACACCTCTTTATTGATATCGCAACAGTTTTGGAAACGGTGCTTAGTCATTGGGGATTTTCCAGTGCTGTTTATTTTCGCCACATTGGTGCGCAAGGTCGGCGAACGAAATGCCGTGCTATATGCAGTTAGTATCGCGATAAGAAAATTAATTTAATATGTTTAATTAGTTTATTTTCGGGTTATTACATGATTTAAGATTGTTTACTTCGTCTTATGAAGTATGCAACATGTTTGTGTTTATATTTATGTATTTAACATGGCAACTTAAGGGTTATTTTAAGACGAACTGTGAAAAATGTCTGTTAATTTTGGACCTGAGATTCTATTCTGTAACTCTAATTAAATTTAACCAAATATTAACTATAATGATTAAGAAAACAAAGAAGAAAGAAAATCTTTATTTAGCTGAGCTATATACATACATATACATAAATGAAAAGTTCATATAAAAAAAAAGAAGAAAATCTTTATTTTAGCTGAGCTATATACATACATATACATAAATGAAAAGTTCATATAAAAAAAAGAAGAAAGATAATCTTTATTTTAGCTGAGCTATATACATACATATACATAAATAAAAAGTTCATATAAAAAAAATTTCAAAGAAACAATTTAAAATTAAAATTCTTAACATACAACTAAATAATGTATTAAATGTTACATGGTACTTGTGATATAGTTTTTCAATATATAGAAATACTCTTAGCATTGAACAAACTTCATTTATTAAAATTTATATTAAATTCTGTTTTTTTTTGCGAATTTAAAAAAAAAACCTTTATTTGGCATACCTCTCACGAAATACAAACATCCCCCAATACACCAGCTCATAACAGCAAGAACAAGAGAAAAAAAATACATAAAAATAAAAAGTAACAATATTTACTTATAAGATGCAAGTTTAAAAATTCGCAAACAAAAACAACTTTTTGTCTGTCTTTTTCACAAAGTAAAAAGTCAAAACGATTTTTTACTTTGTTTTTTAATCTAGTTACACTTATCATTTATATTGATATATTTATATATACATACATTATAGATACAACGGGGTACATTGCATTGTATTAACGGTCACCAGGAGGTGGTAAAATGTTATTTGAAAGCGTCATCCTTCTAGACGTCGGCAATAATAGGATGGTCATTGTGGCGCAGGTGAGAAGAGCTGTGGAAACGTGGAAAGCAAGTAAAGCGTGAAACTTGAAATTCTTCATAGATAAAAAATCCAACTGTCAGTTTGTGTGCGCTAAACGGCCAAAGAAAAATCGGGGAAACATATTACAAAATACTAACCAGTAGATGTGTATTCCCGGAAAAGTGGAAAAAGAAAACATTTTTTTTCAGAAAAAAAAAAACGAGTTTGTGCTCATTGGATAGATAATCCCAAACTGGTCGATAAAACTTAAATTATAATTGCTCTAAATTAACTAAACTAAAAAATCAAAACGATTTATATATATATATATATATATATATATATATATATATATAAAATCGTTTTGATTTTTTAGTTTAGTTAATTTTGAGCAATTATAATTTAAGTTTTATCGACCAGTTTGGGATTAACTATCCAATGAGCACAAATAAATATATATATATATATATATATATATATATATATATATATATATATATATATATATATATTTATGTGTGCTCATTGGAGAGTTAATCCCAAACTGGTCGATAAAACTTAAATTATAATTGCTCAAAATTAACTAAACTAAAAAATCAAAACGATTTTTTATATATATATATATATATATATATATATATATATATATATATTATAGATACATTTATATATTTATCATTTATATTGAGTTTTTAATTTTTGGCGGTCTTTTAAAGTTTGAAATTAAATAAAAACGCACAAACAATACGCATTTGAACCAACCCAGATTAAGAAGTAACCGATGTAACCGAGCACCATCGCCCACATACCGTTACATCAGTACACTCTCACGAAAAACCTGCACTGTACACACATTTTCCTTTCGCGTTCCCGTTGCAGCCGCATTAACACCAACGCGATCGTGACCGGTACAAGTGTACCTTAATAATTCCGCGCCTCCACCTCAAAACTACTCTATATATATATATTTTTTAACAATTGCGCGCGTTTTTCTGTACATCTTCCGCACGTGGGTGGAATATCGATGTTTACGATTAGATTACATCACATCCACAGGTTGTTGGGCGCAGCCGGTATCCCGTGCAGCAGTGTGATTCCATCGCCGTTGAGCACAGTCGTCGCGGTTTCCCGTTACAATAATCACGCACGAAGATTCTAATTCATTCTCCACAAGTGAATATTTGTGATGATATGTGATTGTTTATATTCTTAAAACAAAAGGCAAAATTTGGGTGAGTTTTTCAAAATATATTGTTGTTTTCATATATCATCACAGTGTAATGTATATTTAGAAATAATTTTCAGAATTTTGGGTACAATTCTATCAGAATTATCAAAAATATAAATATTATAAAAGTAACAGAAGGTATATTTGTTTTTTGAATTTAAAGGTACCTACAAAATGAGATAAATCACCACTTTCTATCATGAAATAAAGAAGAAGATAATATAATTATTGTAACATACATACAAGATATATAGATATACATATATAGAGTAAATATTTATTTTGCTGTATAAGTATATGTTATATGTTATGTAAATGTTTGAAAAATTAAAAATTTTATTTCATGTTGGATGGCCTCTTGTACATATATATATATATATATATATATATATATATATATATATATATACATGTACAAGAGGCCATCCAACATGAAATAAAATTTTTAATTTTTCAAATATTTGCCAAGCTTTTCCAGTTCTACATGAAACAATCTCGAAATTTTTTCCCGCCATCAAGACTATATTTTCAATTAAATGACATTATTTCCAGTGTCGGAGCCCTTCTGGGCCGACCCCTACTTTGACGCAACGGAGGATAATTTTGTGGCGTTTACGGATATTTTTTGACATTTTGCATGTGCTTTTTGCAGCTTTGTCGCTAAATTTAGAGCAATTATAATTTAAGTTTTATCGGCCAGGATTATCTATCCAATGAGCACAAACTCTTTCACACTTTCGGAAGAAAATCATGTTTTCTTTTTCCACTTTTCCGGGAATACACGCCTACTGGTTGACATTTTGTAATATAAAGGATAAATAAAACGATTTTTTACTTTGTTTTTTATCACATTTTATAGTTACACTTTGCAACTAGTTTCGGCTAAGCTCTAGCCATTTTCGAGCTCCTCCGATGAAAATGGCTAGAGCTTAGCCGAAACTAGTTGCAAAGTGTAACTGAAATGTGATAAAAAACAAAGTAAAAAATCGTTTTATTTATCCTTTAAAATGAATTATCACAAAGTAGACGCCTTAACAATCCAATATTTTGTAATATGTTTTCCCGATTCTTCTTTGACCTTTTAGCGCGCACATATTGACAGTTTAATTTTTTCTCCACGAAGTATTTCAAGTTTCACGCTTTCTCGGCTTTCCACGTTTCCACAGCTTTGCACAAGTATTTGTTGTGTGTACTTAAGCGACGCCCGAGTCCTTTCATCAATCAATCAATCAATTATAGCGCCAATAATTGTAGTAATTACAAAAATAACGATTTGCAAAGTATCACTATGATTAGTTATCAATTTGAAGAGTGTTTCTCTTTATAAAACAAGACAAATTAATGCGACAAATTGAGAGAGTAATTAATTCGACCCTCGTTGCGTATTACCGCTCCGTTTCTAATTACTCTGATGCAACGCGATCGATCTAATTATACTAAACGACGTATTATTATTATTTTCTAACCCGGCAACACCTCACTTGTTTCGTAATCGCCTCCAGGTGGGACATATTGGTCTATAAATAGGCCTATGCTCGAGGTTACATTATAACGTGATAATAATGATGTCTATCGGCGCTGCACAAATTGAAAAACATTTGTTATTGAGATAATGATAACACAAGTAACATCATAAAAAACCGGACTGTTGCATCATTTATTCGTATAACTTGTCTTTATATGTTATAATAAAAAATACCATTTATTAATCGAAAAAATCATCTCTAGTAATGTGCAATTCCAATTATTCTTTGAGATGTTTGCTTTCAGAGTACAATACAAATTATATATATATATATATATATATATATATATATATATATATTATTTGTTGTTCTATTGTGTTGTTTGCTGTTTATAAATAATAAAATACGTAGGAAAACCAAACCGAGTTCTCCAAACTTTTAGGGTACCTACTGCATCAAGTTGATTGAAAACACGTATAGACAAATGTATAGTATTATCAATTATGAAGAAAATTGTTATCTTTTAGACATATGTAAATACTATTCCTTATTGTATTAATTTAGGAATTCTTGGTGACTTTATTGTAGATATGTATGAGTAATTCAATTTTAGTAGTCCCAATATCATATTTTCTTTATCTTTAAAAATATGACCATGTTATGATGGATATGGTCAACTTTAACATATTTCTGGAGTAAATACTATTCCTGATTATGTAAATTTAATTCTTAGTGACTTTAATGTCCATATGTATGAGCAATTCAATTTTAATAATCCCAATATTATATCTTCTTTATTTTTAAAGATAACTCCATGTTATGATGGAAATAGTCATCTTTTAGACATTTCTGCCGCAAATACTACTCCTGATTACGTCAATTTAAGAATTTTTAGTGACTTTAATGTATGAGGAATTCAATTTTAATAATTCTAATATTACATCTTTTTTATATTTAAAGACATCACCATGTTATGATGGAAATAGTCATCTTTTGGACATGTCTGCCGTAAATACTATTCCTGATTACGTCAATTTAAGAATTCTTAGCGATTTTAATGCAAATATGTATGAGGAATTCAATTTTAATAATGCCAATATTATATCTTCTTTATTTTTTAAAGATATCACCATGTTATGATAAAAATAGTCATCTTTTGGACATTTCTGCCACCAATATTATTCCTGATTACGTCAATTTAAGAATTCTTAGTGACTTTAATGTAAATATGTATGAGGAATTCAATTTTAATAATCTCAATATTATATCTTCTTTATTTTTAAAGATATCACCATGTTATGATGGAAATAGTCATCTTTTGGACATTTCTGCCACAAATATGATTCCTGATTACGTTAATTTAAGAATTCTTAGTGACTTTAATGCAAATATATATGAGGAATTCAATCTTAATAATCCTGATATTATATCTTCTTTATTTTTAAAGATATCACCATGTTATAATGGTAATAGTCATCTTTTGGACATTTCTGCCACAAATACTATTCCTGAATACATCAATTTAAGAATTCTAAGTGATTTTAATGCAAATATATATGAGGAATACAATTTTACTAATCTCAATACTATATCTTCTTTATTTTTAAAGATACCACCACGTTATGATGGAAATAATCATCTTTTGGACATTTCTGCCGCAAATACTATTCCTGATTACGTCAATATAAGAATTCTTAGTGATTTTAATGCAAATATGTATGAGGAATTCAATTTTAATAATCCCAATATTATATCTTCTTTATTTTTAAAGATATCACCATGTTATGATGAAAATAGCCATCTTTTAGACATTTCTGCCGCAAATATTATTCCTGATTACGTCAATTTAAGAATTCTTAGTGAATTTAATGCTGATATGTATGAGGAATTCAATTTTAATAATCCCAATATTATATCTTCTTTATTTTTAAAGATATCACTCAAGATATCAATCTTATGATGGAAATAGTCATCTTTTGGACATTTCTGTCGCAAATATTATTCCTGATTACGTCAATTTAAGAATTCTTAGTGACTTTAATGTAAATATATATGAGGAATTCAATTTTAATAATCTCAATATTATATCTTCTTTATTTTTAAAGATATCACCATGTTATAATGGAAATAATCATCTTTTGGGCATTTCTGATTACGTCAATTTAAGAATTCTTAGTGACTTTAATGCAAATATGTATGAGGAATTCAATTTTAATAATCCCAATATTATATCTTCTTTATTTTTAAGGATATCACCATGTTATGATGGAAATAGTCATCTTTTGGACATTTCTGCCACAAATATTATTCCTGATTACGTCAATTTAAGAATTCTTAGTGAGTTTAATGCAAATATGTATGAGGAATTCAATTTTAATAATCTCAATATTATATCTTCTCTATTTTTAAAGATATCACCATGTTATGATGGAAATAGTCATCTTTTGGACATTTCTGCCGCAAATATTATTCCTGATTACGTCAATTTAAGAATTCTTAGTGATTTTAATGCAAATATGTATGAGGAATTCAATTTTAATAATCCCAATATTATATCTTCTTTATTTTTAAACATAACTCCATGTTATGATGGAAATAGTTATCTTTTAGACATTTCTGCCGCAAATACTATTCCTGATTACGTCAATTTAAGAATTCTTAGTGACTTTAATGCAAATATATATGAGGAATTTAATTTTAATAATCCCAATATTATATCTTCTTTATTTTTAAAGATAACTCCATGTTATGATGGAAATAGTCATCTTTTGGACATTTCTGCCGCAAATATGATTCCTGATTGCGTCAATTTAAGAATTCTTAGTGATTTTAATGCAAATATGTATGAGGAATTCAATTTTAATAATCTCAATATTATATCTTCTTTATTTTTAAAGATATCACCATGTTATGATGGAAATAGTCATCTTTTGGACATTTCTGCCGCAAATATTATTCCTGATTACGTCAATTTAAGAATTCTTAGTGATTTTAATGCAAATATGTATGAGGAATTCAATTTTAATAATCTCAATATTATATCTTTTTTAATTTTAAAGATATCACCATGTTATGATGGAAATAGTCATCTTTTGGACATTTCTGCCACAAATATTATTCCTGATTACGTCAATTTAAGAATTCTTAGTGACTTTAATGCAAATATGTATGAGGAATTCAATTTTAATAATCCCAATATTATATCTTCTTTATTTTTAAAGATAACTCCATGTTATGATGGAAATAGTTATCTTTTGAACATTTCTGCCGCAAATATTATTCCTGATTACATCAATTTAAGAATTCTTAGTGACTTCAATGCTGATATGTATAAGTAATTCAATTTTAATAATCTCAATATTATATCTTCTTTACTTTTAAAGATATCACCATATTATGATGAAAATAGTCATCTTTTGGACATTTCTGCCGCTAATACTATTCCTGATTACGTCAATTTAAGAATTCTTAGTGACTTTAATGCAAATATGTATGAGGAATTCAATTTTAATAATCTCAATATTATATCTTCTTTATTTTTAAGGATATCACCATGTTATGATGGAAATAGTCATCTTTTGGACATTTCTGCCACAAATATTATTCCTGATTACGTCAATTTAAGAATTCTTAGTGATTTTAATGCAAATATGTATGAGGAATTCAATTTTAATAATCCCAATATTATATCTTCTTTATTTTTAAAGATATCACCATGTTATGATGGAAATAGTCATCTTTTGGACATTTCTGTCGCAAATATTATTCCTGATTACGTCAATTTAAGAATTCTTAGTGATTTTAATGCAAATATGTATGAGGAATTCAATTTTAATAATCCCAATATTATATCTTCTTTATTTTTAAACATAACTCCATGTTATGATGGAAATAGTTATCTTTTAGACATTTCTGCCGCAAATACTATTCCTGATTACGTCAATTTAAGAATTCTTAGTGACTTTAATGCAAATATATATGAGGAATTCAATTTTACTAATCTCAATATTATATCTTCTTTATTTTTAAAGATATCACCATGTTATGATGAAAATAGTTATCTTTTAGACATTTCTGCCGTAAATACTATTCCTGATTACGTCAATTTAAGAATTCCTAGTGACTTTAATGCAAATATGTATGAGGAAATCAATTTTAATAATCCTAATATTATATCTTCTTTATTATTAAAGATAAGACCATATCATGATGGAAATAGTCATCTTTTGGACATTTCTGCCGCAAATACTATTCCTGATTACGTCAATTTAAGAATTCTTAGTGATTTTAATGCAAATGTATATGAGGAATTCAATTTTAATAATCTCAATATTATATCTTCTTTATTTTTAAAGATAGCACCATGTTATGATGGAAATAGTTATCTTTTGGACATTTCTGCCGCAAATATTATTCCTGATTACGTCAATTTAAGAATTCTTAGTGACTTCAATGCTGATATGTATAAGGAATTCAATTTTAATAATCCCAATATTATATCTTCTTTATTTTTAAACATAACTCCATGTTATGATGGAAATAGTTATCTTTTAGACATTTCTACCGCAAATATTATTCCTGATTACGTTAATTTAAGAATTCTTAGTGATTTAAATGTAAATATATATATAAGGAATTCAATTTTAATAATCCCAAAATCAATATTTTCTTTTATCTTTATTTACCCTAAATTAATTGTGATCATGACACCTATCCCAATTTAAAAATGTTATTTCAAAATTCTGTATGTACAGCCATTTTTTCTCATTTTTGTTATGAACACGCACACACAGCATAGATTTTTAGAAGTGGTTTACATATTGCGAGTATATTAGGTATAAAATATAAAGAAATGTTCAATTATATATGTTTGATATTATATGTAAACAGCAGCAAGATTTAATCATAATTATCTGTATACTCTTGTACATCAAAAAATCATTATATATTAGTTAGACTCTATTTCCGTTTCGTTTCCATACTAGCCTAAATACTTAATGCGCAGTTGTGTGTGTACTGCGTTCTATAATCATCATAAAGTATTAATGAACCTTCGGAGTAAATAACAGAATGTTTAATGTGAACACTTGTCGGTGCGATTAATTGCTTTTAATTTAACCAAGACAACTTGAATTTAGAATGAAATGCGTATATATCTCAACCTAATAGATTAACTTTCCAAAAAAAAATATGACCGATTTTAGTCTTCTTATATAAACATTAATTAATAAATATAAAAAGGATTTTAAGCGTTTATAATATAAAAAGACCTTTTTTATTTATTAATTAATTTTTATATATGAAGACTAACTTCATATATGAAATGTCTAAAAAATAACTATTTCCATTATAACATGGTGATATCTTTAAAAATAAAGAAGATATAATATTGGGATTATTAAAATTGAATTCCTCAAACATATTTGCATTAAAGTCACTAAGAATTCTTAAATTGACGTAATCAGGAATAATATTTGCGGCAGAAATGTCCAAAAGATGACTATTTTCATCATAATATGGTGATATCTTTAAAAATAAAGAAGATATAATATTGAGATTATTAAAATTGAATTCCTCATACATATTTGCATTAAAGTCACTAAAAATTCTTAAATTGACGTAATCAGGAATAATATTTGCGACAGAAATGTCCAAAAGATGACTATTTCCATCATAACATGGTGATATCTTTAAAAATAAAGAAGATATAATATTGGGATTATTAAAATTGAATTCCTCATACATATTTGCATTAAAGTCACTAAAAATTCTTAAATTGACGTAATCAGGAATAATATTTGCGACAGAAATGTCCAAAAAATGTCTATTTCCATCATAACATGGCCATATCTTTAAAAATAAAGAAGATATTAATATTATCTCAACCTAATAGATTAAGTTTCCAAAAAAATATGACCGATTATAGTCTTCATAGAAAAAAATTAATTAATAAATATAAAAAGGTCCGGATTTTAAGCGTTTATAATATAAAAACACCTTTTTTATTTATTAATTAATTTTTATCTATGAAGACTAACTTAGATAAAAATTAATTTATAAATAAAAAAAGTCTTTTAATATTATAAACGCTTAAAATCCGGACTTTTTTATATTTATTGGGGCTGATAGACCACGGTCGATGGCCTCTTGTACATGTATGTATATCTTGTATGTATGTATGTTACAATAAATATATGTTCTTCTTCTTTATATTTATTAATTAATGTTTTTCTATGAAGACTAAAATCGGTCATATTTTTTTGGAAAGTTAATGTATTAGGATGAGATATACATAAATAATCTTTCTTCTTTGACAATAATATCATACAATAACTTGACTTGAATGTTTATTATTTCTATGTAATATTTTACATTATATTTGCAATGTAATTCGTGCTGCAGGTAGTGAAAGTATTCCTCATACACTCCAACTTAATTATTGCTTATCTGTGTACTTACCGTATCGTTTATTCAACACGCATAGAACTTTCCATGCTCTTAATGAGTACATTAATGCTTCAGAAATGTCAAACCGCATCGGAATAAACAATAAGGCTTGAAATTACTTGCGTTATTGGCATGCCTTTATATATTAATGTCGTACTGTGTAAGAAAAACAAAACGTTTTAACGATATTAGATTTCTACAAATTATATTAGTAGTTGTTTGCGGGATGGGCTCTCTAATTTTATAATGGCGTGTTTAGAAAATTTTAAGGCACAGGTTATTTAAAAGAATAATTTGTAGAAATCTAATAACGTTTTTAAATTTTTATTCGCCTGCGCGACTCATTAATACGCCTTAAAGCAGCAGTCGGGGAACCGGGGTAAATTACACTAAATTGGGTGTAAATTAAATTATTGAGGGTAATGAGAAAATTTTCTTATTTTCCATTTTATAAACATGGCAGAATTTTTTTTAAATTTAAATTTTTTTAAACTTTAAATAGTAATGATATTACATATCCCTGTCTGAAAAATATCTTTATGTCTTCTGAGATTTACCCCTGAATACGTATTTATTGAATTAAATTATTGAGGGTAATGAGGAAATTTTATTATTTTCCATTTTATAAACGTGACAGCATTTTTTTTAAATTTAAATTTTTTTAAACTTTAAATAGTAATTATATTACATATCCCTGTCCGAAAAATATCTTTATGTCTTGTGAGATTTACCCCTGAATACGTATTTATTGAGGCTGTCGGACAATATAAGTTGCCGATAACTCTTTGATCGCTGTTTTCTAGTCATATGTTGTTTATATTTAATACAATTCATTCTTTTAAAGATTAAAAATTCAGTGTGTGAGATATTTGAGAACAAAGCAGATCTGTTGCCTTTTTGGATGTCAAAAGCTGTAAAGACTTTCAAAATTGCACATTTGCAACAACCTATCTTTGTGAACAAGGATTTTCCACTCTAATGGGCATAAAAACCAAGATCAGGCATCAACTATATGTATTTAAAATTGCTGTTACATTAAAAAGCCCCAATTTTGATTTAATTTAGCACAACATGAAACATCATTTTTCAGTAACGGGGAAAATATTTGACTTACACTAATCCTCATTTTTGAGTTTGTATATTTATAATTATCTATATGGCATACTAACATATGAAAACCCAACCTTTATGCGACTGTGTTTAGATCTATATAATTTGCAACCTAGTAAATACGTATATGAATGTAGAACGAACGTACGATAGTTACATGAATGTCGTCAATAAAGTAATATTAATATAAATTCCTGTTTAATAAGCAGAGAAAGTAATACAGAATAGTATAAAATTTCTCTAAAGAAATTTACTGTATGGTTAAGCATATTGGGGTTATTAAAATTGAATTCCTCATACATATGGGCATTAAAGTCACTAAGTATTCTTAAATTGACATAAACACTTAAAAATAAAAATAATAACAACCTTTATTTGAATAATAAATTTGAAATACAAAAGTCACTAAAAATTCTTAAATTGACATAAACACTTAAAAAATAAAAATAAAAACAATATTTATTAGAATAATTAATTTAAAATACAGAAGAATATGTGTAATGTACGAAATGTCAGTTATGTAAGCCAGATGGCAACATAATTAAACAACAATGATAAAAGACAGTAAATAAGCTGAAAAAGAGAGACTAAATAATTTCTTCCCTCCGTCCTCGTTGCAGGGTTTATTTGCTTGATTTCTATTCCCCACCTACCTATAATTCGAGACAAAGTAAATCAGTCGAACACCCCCCAATATTAAGGGTAACAACAAGTATAATTAAATGCGTAATGATATTGTTGCGTGTACAACATACTCAGTACATAACACTTCTTGTTTATAATCGGAATGTTTTTATTTTCTCTCCAAAGGGAAGTAATCAATGATATTTCAAGGCTTTCTATTATCGCACTATGAGGTACATTTGCTTGTATGGCAACTGATAACAATTGAAATATGTTAGCTCGTGAGTTGTGACGATATTATATTACATCATTTTATTTTCATAATAAAACGCATACATAATATAATTTTCTAAAGGTGGGTTTATACTGATAAAATAAGATAATAAGAAATAAATTTTAGCCTACACCGAAAGGTAAAAGGTAATTAGATAATATTATATTAGAAATAAATTTCAGAGCCTTTTTATTCATAGAAGAATTAATTATAATTTAAAACAACATCTAGTTGCATTTTTTCTACATTGTAACTTACATGAAAAGTAAAGTGAATTAATCTCTTCACTTTACTGTTCCTGTTAAGTTACGTTATAGAAAAAAATCAATTAGATTTTGTTTGTATTATAATTAATTCTTCTATGAATAATAAAGCTCTGAAATTTATTTCTAATATAATATTATCTAATTCCCTTTTACCTTTCGGTGTAGGCTAAAATGTATTTCTTATTATCTTATTTTATCAGTATAAACCCACCTTTAGAAAATAATAATATGTACGCATTTTATTATGAAAATGATGTAATATTATATCATCACAACTACATAGGATGTATAAAATATACGACTTAAAACATATTCTCCTCTACACATTCTATATATTCTATATTTGTAGTTTTTTTTGTGATTTGTTTTATTGTGAAGATGTTGTCCTGTGTGGATCTTCCTTTCCTAAAACCGCATTGCGATTCTTCTAGGTCTGGTCTATTCTTGCTATTATTCTCTTGTTTATCGTCTTTTCTAATATTTTTGTTTATTGTCTTTTCTAATATTTTCATCCCTATACTTACCTACCTATTACATGTAACTATTGGTGTTAAAAGTTTATTTGCAAGAAATCTTCCTGTGTGTATTAATGTTCCTTATTTGCTATTAGATAAGGTTATATAGTATACACATAGGTTTAGTTTTTATAGACATTTATAAAAAACTAAACCTATGTATATACTATATAACCTTATCTAATCTTTAACACGTTGTGGACATACGCTGCGGCTTATTTTTGCAATGCGTTTTATCAAGAATAGGAAGTAAATGGAAACGAAACGACTTTACCACGCACACGCTTGATGTCAAATTCATAATTGTTTACACAGTCATAAAATACGACGGCACTTATTCAGGTGGGACACGGTCCGGTTGGTTCGTGCATACAATTTGTCATGTTGTGTAAATAGCCAGAATCAACAATTGAATTTGCTGTGTGTCTGAATTAATTACTGGAATTTTCTAGATATATTTGTATGCGACTTATAATTATATTTCTGCCTTTTTATTCTTTTTGCGAGATCATTATTGCCCTAGTATGTCTTCAATAAAGTCGCTAGATTTTTCTTCATTAAAGGAAAATGATATTCTAGCCCGTTTTATTCTTTTTGCGACATCATTATTGCCCTAGTAAGTCTTCAATAAATCTCGAAATCGCTAGATATTTCTTCAATGAAGGAAAATGGCATTATTTTCCTTCATTGAAAAAATATCTAGCGATTTCGAGATTTATTAAAGACATACTAGGGCAATAATGATCTCGCAAAAAGAATAAAAAGGCCGTCCCCCTCAGATACGGCCTATTTATTCTTTTTGTGACATCATTATTGCATTAGTATGTCTTCAATAAATCTCGAAATCACTAGATTTTTCTTCATTGAAGGAAAATGGCATTCACCGCCTAGAATGCGTTTTGAAGGTTTGATGAAAATATAATGTACACGCCTCATAATAAATCGCAAATAATTTTTATATAGAAATTGTTTCAATATTTATTCAAATAAAATTCATACTTCCTTGTAACTTTCCAAGGATTTTAACTCGATTGCTTGACCCATTTACAAGTATATCCAGACAGACGACGCCCGTTTGTGTCGCCTGCGTTCGCTAAGATGAATAAAAAAAACAGAATATCAATAAATAGTGACGCATGATACATTGAATCATGCTAATAATTGTCATCGTTTACTGTTATTAATTAATCTAGAGCATTCCATATGCCTATACATATAGTATAACCATAAATCTTAATCTATAATGATATTTTTAATAAATATTATACAACACTTAGTGGGAGAGACGTCGTCCGTCTCGTACTGAGCATTGGGAAACCTAAGTTCGATCGAATTTTCGCAAATCATCTTTCACAGTTTTTCACACACAGGTTTTCTGTGAAGTTAAGGTAAATACCGGGTGATTAAACTCCTCTAAGCTTATTTCCTCTATTCTGTTGTCCCACTTTTCTTGGTCTACCTCTTCTTCTTTTATTTCCAGATCTTGCTTTGCCAAAAATTTCCCATGAAACTAGCCTATTAATTAATATAATTTCACCTAATAAATTAAAAGAAGGTGGAGCTGCCTTATTTGATGAACTTAATAAAAATCACCATAATGTCATTGATGGCATCACATTAATTAATCCCTTATTTAAAAATATTCTACGTCTAAAAATTCGCTCAAAAATTTATATTTGCTAAGGCAAAGTATTTTGGTCTTTCTGGCCGAAATAATCTAAATATTTTCAAATCACATAACATCATAAAGTATAACCCTGTACTATTTAAAACTTTAATTACCGCATCGACATCATTAAAAAACAATCATGAATCCTAATTGAGGGCAATTGAATTTCTCATGTAACGTTTGCATGTGTTCTTGTTGACTGTTTCAGAATTATGGTCGACGGTAGCGATTGCATAAGTGGCACCTCGTTGCCGCCAGTGACTGAGAATGACATCACTTACAGGGGTAGTAAAAGTATTCCGCGGGTGGAGAGTGAAAAAAAGTTTGTACCCCACATCAGATGGCCCGACTTGACAGCACAGCTGTTTATACATTTAGGGAGTTTGTATGGAGTTTATTTAATGTTAGTGTCTGCCAGGTTTTATACTACAATTTTTGGTAAGTTTAATAATAAAAAATAATTTATAATTACACCACTTTCCCAATTTTGGGAATAATCAAAATGAAATTATTACCAACATATAAAGTGTGTAAATAAAATGTTTTTTAAATTAACTGTAATATAAAATATTTCCAGCTTTTCTCACGATATACATTTCTGGTTTCGGCATCACCGCAGGCGTTCACCGACTGTGGTCGCACAGGTCGTACAAGGCGAAGTGGCCGCTGCGACTGATCCTGATCGTCCTGTTCACCATAACCGGCCAGGTGAGTGCGCCCGTGCATTTATTTTCTGCGCATTTTCTCTTCCAATCGATATAATTGAATTCGTTAAGTGAGCACATGTATTTATTGATCATCGCCGGCGTCTAGCTGCTGAATTGCCGGCGCATTTATATGACCGGCTTATTAATTACCAGTTGACACACATGCGTTGGCATTGTGTTTCGCCGTAACGGGGAGGGATGTGACCCAGTTGATCCAAATCGGATTGTTATTTTTGTGGGGTCTGGATAGAATACTAAGTACATTCGGGGAAGCACTAAAATTCATTGGATTCTTACGAGCAAGTGGAATATATACATCTATCTGAGTGTGATTCATAAAAATTTATGAGTCGATTGGTGTGTAACTGGGAAAGAAAATGAGAATTACTTTGTTAGATATTGATTTTAACCTTAACTAAAGAATTATAAAAAAACAACTAATCGAATCATGAAAAGGATACTCTATATCCTTGATACAAAATTACTTTTATCATAAGAAGTACGATTATTTTATTGAATTTTCGGTTGATTTTCATAATATAATTAAACTTTTCTTTATATATATATATATATATATATATATATATATATATAAATGCAAATTCTCTAAAAATTTATAGAGAATTTGCATTTACCTATTTACAGCCTCACATTTGGCAATAATAACACACATTATATATATATATATATATATATATATATATATATATATAAAGAATAAAGAAGTACATATAAGTCGGCTATGGTATCAAGTCGAAATCGATCAAATTTATAAGTAAATTTTGGTTTTGGAGAGTTGTGTGAGAAAAGTAATATTGACGACTATTGTATGAAACGATTACAGCGGAACATTTGGGATTGAATTAATTTGGTATTTGCCTCTTTAAACTTAATAAATGTTTTTGCATATTAGTATCTGAGGTATGTTTAATCTATAAAGAATAGATAAAGAAGAAGTAAGAAATTAAGAAAGTAAGAATTAACGCCCCACCGGATCAATTCGTTGAAATGTTATATTGTATTTGTTTTAGTTCTGTTGCATATTTAGTTATTAGTAGTATGAATAATTTTATTAATATGTTAATTAATAAAATTAAGTCTCAGTGTCTGCATATTAAAGATTATTTTTACAAAATTTATTTATCAAACTTTAGCTTTATCCCTGGGTCTAGTTAAATCTATCTAATTTGTTAGATATACAAATAAATCAGTAATCTGTTATATTATTTATCATATCCAACAAAAACAGTAATAACAGGAGAATTTACAGCTATAGCCGATATGTTTTGAAGTATTCCACTAAAATCTATTTCTTGTGAATGTTTAGCATTTTTGCCTTATGTTGTTAAAAAACAATTTCCGGTAATTTTCTAGTGCATGTACATAGTTACCTCACAAAAAATAATGAGTGTGTGGCAGCTAAATGGCTACTACGAGTAGTTTTAACCTTGACCAGGCCGAACGGGTTCGTTGTGCTGCATTTTTACTCACAATGGACGGTTAAAGTTACATAAGGGAAATCAAGCGAATGAGTAGGGCAGGGACTTGGAAAAAAAACAGTATTGAATGTTTGTTGGCGTAATAATCGTCATGGTGAGAATTTATTTAAATAAGAGAGTCAACAAGAAAATACGATTTTACGTAATGCTGGTGTATAGCATGTCACAAAGTATTACAAATTTATTTGTGTTAAAATACGTTGATTTTTATAAAACAATAATATTTCGTACAGGGTCCGACAACAGGTATTGATGTTTTTTAAAGTAAATTGTGAGATTAATAATTGAAACACAAATTTTAGTATTGCATTTAACCAATTTAACTTTCCTCCTAGGGGATTAGTAATATTTTTGTATATAACCACTCGAGATATTGTGCGAATTCATCCTCACTAGCTGAGCTACACTGACGAGATCTAAAAGATCGAAATCTAGATATGTAGATTGCTAAGAGATGGATTCACACTTATATATGTTTAATACAATTGGCTTTGTGCTGATATCTCAAGCACTCTGTTTTCTATAGAGGGCACTACTCGGTGATCCTGATGGCATGAGCATGTTGATGATTATTACCATATGTATATATATATATATATATATATATATATATATATATATATATATATATATATATATATATATTATCTATTTGCCTTTTACCTTTTGGTGTAGGCTTTTACATTTGACAAATAGCCTCAATTTTGTCTTCCGCATTCTCGGAACAATATCTAAAATGATTGCGTGACACGGTGGAAAAGACTTTTGTCTCTTATTTCATATCTAATGTTATTTATTCTTGTAATGTGTGGGGCCTGTTTACGTACACTTTTCATTCCAAATATCCCCATAAGAAGAGGTCACAGGGAATTTAATCTAGATATCTTGCAGGCCAATTAAAACTACTGTGTCGAGAAATTAATTTTCCAGTAAACAATTGTTCCGAAAATCTGATACACACTCAAACTGTGTCACTTGTTGCCCCAATTTGCTGGACTCATTGATGTGCCTTCCCAATCTCTGGAGTTGTGTTGGTAAATTATCATTTCGAATTAATAATAACAGTCCGATTCTCTTCTTCGAAGAAATATGATCATAGTATCCCGAAGATAGATTAATCATATCACAGTGGGACTTTCTGGGAGTGTAAAGGTCGCTCTTGAATTTGGTGGGGTTTCTAATTACCACCAATACCCCATGTTTTGTTTGTTAACATAGCCCGTTAAATGAAAATATGTTTAATCAGACATGATCAGATTAGGCAAAAGATGCAACGAGATAAACTGGCGAAATCATGCATTATTTGAATTTTATATGGATGGAAACCTAAATCATCGTGTAAAATTGAATGAAAGAGCGAAATATCGAACTTAAAAATTTCTTTTGTGGCTTTACGCCACCTTCCTAACAGGTTCTTCCTAATGTAACATCAGGGGGTCTTGACGTTACATTACAGCAATACTAACTTAAATAATTTTCACACCGCACCCTAGCGTTGTTACTAACATCACCACAAACGTCCTCTTGCCGTACAGTCCTTTGGACCCTCTGTATCACAGATTTTATACCGCATAAATTTATTTTAGATACATACAAAACATATACAATGAGTGATATCTTATATATTATGTATTCTATTTTATCTCAAATTTTGTTCCCCAGAGGGATGCCTATACATGGGCCCTGGACCACAGGATACATCACAAATATAGCGAAACAGACGCCGACCCTCATAATGCAAAAAGAGGTTTCTTTTTTGCGCATGTGGGTTGGTTGTTTGTCACACCACATCCTGATGTGGTGGAGAAAAGGAAGAATATTGACATGAGTGATCTGGAGGAAGATCTGATTCTTGTGTGGCAAAAAAGGTAATTCATATTTCACAATAATGTATAAAACCGAAAGGAAGTAAGTAGAAAATCTGGAACAACATTAATGAATAACATTAATGAATAACATTAATAAATAACATTAATGAATAACATTAATGAATAACATTAATGAATAACATTAATGCATAACATTAATGAATAACAATGAACAAACAATAAACAAACAGTAAACAAACAGTAAACAAATAGTAAACAAGTAGTAAACAAACAGTAAACAAACAGTAAACAAACAGTAAACAAACAGTAAACAAACAGTAAACAAACAATAGTCAAACAATAGACAAATAATAGACGAACAATAGTCAAACAATAGTCAAACAATAGTCAAACAATAGTCAAACAATAGTCAAACAATAGACAAACAATAGACAAACAATAGACAAACAATAGACAAACAATAGACAAACAATAGACAAACAATAGACAAACAATAGACAAACAATAGACAAACAATAGAGAAACAGTTGACAAACAATTGACAAACAATTGACAAACAATTGACAAACAATTGACAACCAATTGACAACCAATTGACAAACAATTGACAAACAATTGACAAACAATTGACAAACAATTGACAAACAATTGACAAACATTTGACAAATAATTGACAAACAATTGACAAATAATCGACAAATAATCGACAAACAATAGACAAACAATAGACAAACAATAGACAAACTATAGACAAACTATAGACAAACTATAGACAAACTATAGACAAACTATAGACAAACAATAGACAAACAATAGACAAATAATAGACAAACAACAGAGAAAGAGTTGACAAACAATTGACAAACAATTGACAAACAATTGACAAACAATTGATAAACAATTGACAAACAATTGACAAACAATTGACAAACAATTGACAAACAATTGACAAACAATTGACAAACAATTGACAAACAATTGACAAACAATTGACAAACAATTGACAAACATTTGACAAACAATTGACAAATAATAGACAATTAATGGAATAATAATAGACAAACAATTGACAAACAATTGACAAACAATTGACAAACAATTGACAAACAATTGACAAACAATTGACAAACAATTCACAAACAATTCACAAACAATTCACAAACAATTCACAAACAATTCACAAACAATTCACAAACAATTCACAAACAATAGACAAACAATAGACAAACAATTGACAAACAATTGACAAACAATTGACAAACAATTGACAAACAATTGACAAACAATTGACAAACAATTGACAAACAATTGACAAACAATTGACAAACAATTGACAAACAATTGACAAACAATTGACAAACAATTGACAAACAATTGACAAACAATTGACAAACAATTGACAAATAATTGACAAACAATTGACAAACAATAGACAAACAATAGACAAACAATAGACAAATAATAGACAAACAATAGACAAACTATAGACAAACTATAGACAAACTATAGACAAACTATAGACAAACTATAGACAAACAATAGACAAACAAAAACAACATTTTTTCCTGAATCCCGCAACGCCCCAATAACCCACACTGCACTCGCCCTGTTCCTCCACTATACCTCTTCCAGCTATTCTTGCGTCTTGCCTCGCCGACCCACTTGTGACTATCCACTCCTCCAGCTTTTTACCTGACATTCACGCCAAATATTTTTTCCTCGATCCTGCTACATCCTAAAAACCATCACAGCACTCGTCCTATTCCTCCAACCTGCTTCCAGCCACTCGTGCCTCCTACCTCACTGTCCACAATCCCTTTGTGACTATCCTGCCCCTTCACCTTCTCCAGAGTCATCCTCTCCCATTTCCTTTGTTTTCAAATCCGGGCTCTCCGCATGCACTTTGCCATACAATATATATAGATATATAGATATATATATATATATATATATATATATATATATATATATATATATATATATATATATATATATTATATATTTACTTTTACCTTTCGGTGTAAATTTAAAGTACTTTACAATTATTGTTGTTGTTTATACATTTGTAAATTCTTTCCACTCTTTTCTGTTCTTCGCCAGTTATCTTGCTTGTATAGCTGTCTTTCCTTTCTTGATTTCTTGATTATTATTTCCTCTATTCTACTGTCCCACTTTTGGTCTACCTCTTCTTCTTTTATTTCCAGTTCTTGCTTCCCATACCTGTTTGGTTTGATTCTTTTTGTCCATCCTAATTAAATGTCCCCACCAGTTTAGTTGTTTCTTTTTTATATACTTTTCTATAGCTTCAATTCCCAATTCTTCTCTGATGTCATCATTTCTTATTCTGTCTCTTCTCGTAACTTGTTTTACTCCTCTGAGATATTTCATTTCCATTGCCTGTATTCTACTTTTGTCCCTCTTCGTTAGTTTCCACGTCTCGCTCCCATATGTCTGTATAGGTCTATATATGCTTTTGTATATATTTAGTTTGGTCCTTCTGCTGATCTGCTGATTTTTTGTTAATCAGTATATTGCACAGTGCGTGGTATGTTTTAACTGTGTTGTTTATTCTGTTACTAAGTTCACCTTCCATTTTTACGTCTTCTGTCAGTGCTACTCCTAGGTATTTGAATTGTTCTACTTGCTCTATTTTGTGTTGTTCTATCTTTATATTTATTTATTCTTTCCGGTTTGCTATTAGCATCATTTTTGTTTTGTTATAATTCATTTTCATATTATACTTTTCTAGATGTCTGTTCCATATACTCAGGTTGTGCTGCAGATTAGCTTCATTTCATTTCATTTCACTACGACATCATCAGCGAATGCTCCGATATTTTTACCACTTGCATGCTTTTGTACCCTATATTTGCTTTTTTGATTTCTGGTTTCATGCTCTTCATTATTTCATCCATGTATATGATAAATAATGTAGGACTGAGCCCGCCTCTTTGTCAGAGTCCAGTGGTCTTAAATGTTATTGATACTTGTCCCTTGTGTATTATTGCATGGGTGTTGTTATATATGTTTTGTATACAATATACAATTTTTATATCTATTTGTATTTTTATTTTTATATATTTTTTGTTGTGGTTATTATATTATATATATATATATATATATATATATATATATATATATATATATATATATATATATATATATATATATATATTTATATATATATATATATATATTGTATAAAATTGTATATATTGTATAAAAAAAAGAACCTTTATTGGCATTTTCTTCACAAAAAAACTCTTCAATATACCCATATTGAAGAGTTTTTTTGTGAAGAAAATGCCAATAAAGGTTCTTTTTTTTATACAATATACAAACACTAAACAAAAACGAAACTGACTATAAACAAACAACCATCGATATTTGTTTCTTGTTTATTTATTGTTTATTCATTGTTTATTCATTGTTTATTTATTGTTTATTCATTGTTTATTTATTGTTTATTCATTGTTTATTCATTGTTTATTCATTTTTTATTCATCGTTTATTCATTGTTTATTCATTTTTTATTCATTGTTTATTCATTGTTTATTCATTGTTTATTCATTGTTTATTCATTGTTTATTCATTTTTTATTCATTGTTTATTCATTGTTTAATAAACAACAAACAATGAATAATCAACATATTAAAGTACGATTAAGAATAAGTTCCTAAATGATTTATATTTGATAGCATATTTTATATCCTTCTAAACGCGGCATATTTTACATCCTTCTAAACGCGAATTGATTCCTAAATTACTATGTACCATAATGGGTTTCATTTTTTAGACTGTACCTGTTACTGTTTCCCATATTCGTTATCTTATTCCCGGTGTACACGCCGATTTATTACTGGAATGAAACACTGTGGAACTCGTTTTGGGTAAACTTCAACTTTAGATTCTGCATCACGCTCAACATCGCGTTCTTTGTGAATAGCGTAGCGCATATGTGGGGACAAAAACCATATGACAGGTAATTATAGTCTGTCTCTTGAAATATTTAAACTTATAATAATTGTTTCCTAGACACATTAGTCCTGTTGAAAACTTAGCAGTATCTCTAGCCACTCTGGGCGAGGGCTGGCACAACTACCACCACGTCTTCCCATGGGATTATAGAACGGGAGAACTGGGAAACCTGTATAACCCTTCCACATATTTTATAAATTTTTTCGCTAAAATAGGCTGGGCGTACGATTTAAAAAGCGCTACAAAATCCATGATAGTACGTCGCACCCAAAAAACCGGCGACGGTAGCCATGGTAGCAATTTATGGGGCTACGGTGACAAGGACATCGAGGAGGACGATTTGAGGGAGCTCAAAAAAATGGGCGCAGAAAATAAAAACTAAATGTTTATTACAGCGTTGCACACACATTGCGCTGGTGTAAACAACGCATATCCTACAAAAAAGAAAGAGTATTTTTTAATTTTATTGTTATATATAACAAATTCGGGTATTATTAGTTTATACAATTGATTAATATTTAATATACGTCGATGCTAGTCTTTTTATATATATAAAAAAAACCAATAATGATCCTTGAGTAGATTTTATAAATTCAGCCTATATTATATAGGTATTAATATTTATATAATAATAATAATAACTATGCTTTATTTTGTTCTTTTCCCGAAACATACAATATACAAATATATATAAAATGAAATAAAAAATAACCACTGGGAGAAAACAAAATGGAAATAAACTTGCGATACAGGATGATTAAAATTAATTATTTATTCCCCTGTAATATTATTATTATTTATTTATACATATACTTATATGGTGCTTTGTATACTAACAATATTATATATATATATATATATATATATATATATATATATATATATATATATAAATTAGCGTGTATAATTATTGCCATGTGAGGCTGTAAATAAGTAAATGTGAATCTCTAAATTTTAGAGTATTTACATTTATATACATATATAAGACTGTTGGGATTGTTGGGTGAGGGCAAAAGAGACTCCTTCTTTTAATATCAATCATTTCGCTCTTTGGTTCAGAGCTCCATCAGGATTTACTACAACATAAGCCAGATGTTACAGGAGGAATACTGATCACAATACTTATCTATTATAAAATATTAAATATAAAATTTAAAAAATGTGTATTGAAGTGATTAATGATTAAACAGAAGTTACATAGGCAAATAATCCCAACAGTCTTCCTCCTAACTAGTTTTCGGCGAAAAACTACCCTCACTATACACATATATATATATATATATATATATATATATATATATATATATATATATATATATATATATATCAACCAAACTACGCCCGTCCACTATTTCAAACGACTTGAACTATGTATTACATTATTTTTCACATATTTTTTTAATTAGCCTTAAATTAATAAATGAAATGCATTGAATCATAAAAAATTGTGGATAATAGTGTAGTGCATAGTTCAAGTCGTTTGAAATAGTGGACGGGTATAGTTTGGTTGGTGGGGGCCGCCCACCCACCCCACTTTCGCTCGCATAGTTTTTTTCAATGGATGCAGATGTTTTATATTGATTAAACTATTCCAAGAAGAGTGTTATCCTATGGAATAATTATGCGAACAAAGGTGGGGTGGGCGGGCGGTCCCTACCAACCAAACTACTTTCGTCCACTATTTGAAACGACTTGAACTATGAATTACATTATTTTTCACATATTTTTTTAATTAGTCTTAAATTAATAAATGAAAAATGAAATTAATTGAATCATAGAAAGTTGTAGATAATAGTGTAGTGCATAGTTCAAGTGGTTTGAAATAGTGGACGAACGGATTACTTTAACTATCCTGCTATCGCATTATTTTTGACCCTGTTTGACAAATAAAACTGTGAATAATAAAAATATTTGTCAGGGCATGCATTGATGACAAAAAAGGTTATAAATGCCAGGTCAGTCGGCTTCAAAACACGTCTAGAATTCTAGAGAAATTGATAAAAGGAATAAAATGTATGTAGAGAAGTACAGCAAACTATAAAAACACTGAAAACGATACATCAGCAGAATATTTATAACAACAAAAGGGTTTAGACAAGGAGGAGCTTTCAGCCCCCTATTTTTTATTCATTTAGTTTATTTTATATATTTAGTGTTCGTAATAAAAATTATGTCAATTAAAACCTTCCACCCGGAAGTACCCTACAACACATCCCACAATGGTTTTCTTTTTAAATTCAAAACATCTACATATTATTTGACGCCGTGCGTACGTGTTCGGGCCATTGTTTTCGACTCTATGATAAAGCAGTTTGTGCTAAAATATGCGATATAACACTATTGTATTCAAATGTCCGGGCGCTTCTTGTTCGACCGTTTAGCTCGCCACGGGCGGCAGTCGCGAACGATAGCCACCCAAAAGATGTTGGTCACGTCTAGAAACGAGGTGCGGGCCATAGTCCCCGAAAAAATCAAGCGAGAGTTCGACTGGTTTAAGGTGATCATCCTGCTGCATTTGAATGTTCTATCGGTGCTCGGGATCTATATGCTGCCGCAGGCACAGATTAGAACGATACTTTTTGGTAAGCAACGGGTTGAACATAATGGTATTAAATTGGATTTAATTAATGGATATAAAATTTAAATTATAATTTAAAGATATAAAATAAAAGGAAATGAAGGAAATAAAATGATATTAACCAAACTCAGTAGAGTAATATTCGCTGGCTATAGCTCGAGGGCCTATCCGCTGAAAAAGCGAAAGATGTTATAAGTGTGATATAGTTCAAGTCGTTTGAAATGGTGGACGGGCACAGTCAGGTTGGTAAGAGACGCCCACCCACCCCACTTTTGCTCGCATAGTTTTTTTCAACTGATACAGAGGTTTAATATTGTTTAAACAAATCGAGGAAGAATTTTATCCCATGAAAAACACTATGCGAGCACAGGTGGGGTGGGCGGGTGGTCCCCACCAATCTGATTATGCCCGACCACCATTTAAAACGACTTGAACTATGCACAACACTGCTATCATCAACTTTCTGGGATTTAATTAATTTAATTTATTAATTTACTCCTAATTCGTAAAAAAAACATGTGAGAAACAATGTAGTGCATAGTTCAAGTCGTTTGAAATAGTGGACGGGCATAGTTTGGTTGGTAGGGACCGCCCGCCCACCCCACCTTTGCTCGCATACTTTTTTTCAACGGATACAGAGGTTTAATATTGCTTAAACAATTCGAGGAAGAATTTTATCCCATGAAAAACACTATGCGAGCAAAGGTGGGGTGGGCGGGTGGTCCCCACCAATCTGATTAGGCCCGGCCACCATTTAAAACGACTTGAACTATGCACAACACTGCTATCATCAACTTTCTTGGATTTAATTAATTTAATTTATTAATTTACTCCTAATTCGTAAAAAAACATGTGAGAAATAATGTAGTGCATAGTTCAAGTCGTTTGAAATAGTGGACGGGCATAGTTAGGTTGGAAGGGGCTGCCCGCCCACCCCACCTTTGTTCGCATAGTTTTTTACAACTGATATAGAGGTTTAATATTGTTTAAACAATTCGAGGAAGAATTTTATCCCATGAAAAAAACTATGCGAACAAAGGTGGGGCGGGTGGGCGGCCCCTACCAACCTAACTATGCCCGTCCACTATTTCAAACGACTTGAACTATGCACTACATTGTTTATCACATGTTTTTTTTTACGAATTAGGCGTAAATTAATAAATGCAATTAATTGAATCATAGAAAGATGATGAAAACAGTCTAGTGTAAAGTTCAAGTTGTTTGAAATAGTGGACGGGCATAGTTAGGTTGGTAGGGAATACCCACCCACCCCACCTTTGTTCGCATTTTTTTTTCAACGGATACAGAGGTTTAATATTGTTTAAACAATTCGAGGAAGAATTTTATCTTATGAAAAAAACTATGCGAGCGAAGGTGGGTGGAAGGTCCCCACCAATCTGACTATGCCCGTCCACCATTTCAAACGACTTGAACTATGCACTACATTGTTTGTCACATGTTTTTTTTTACGAATTAGGCGTACATTAATAAATTAAATAAATTAAATCCCAGAAAGTTGATGATAGCAGTGTTGTGCATAGTTCAAGTCGTTTGAAATGGTTAACGGGCATAGTCAGATTGGTGGGGACCTCTCGCCCAACCCACCTTCGCTCGTATAGTTTTTTTCATAGGATAAAATTCTTCCTCGAATTGTTTAAACAATATTAAACCTCTGTATCCGTTGAAAAAAACTATGCGAGCAAAGGTGGGGTGGGCGGGCGGCCCCTGCCAACCTAACTATGCCCGTCCACTATTTCAAACGACTTGAACTATGCACTACATTGTTTCTCACATGTTTTTTTTTACGAATTAGGCGTAAATTAATAATTGCAATAGTGAAATAGTGGACGGGCATAGTCAGGTTGGTAGGGAACACCCACCCAGCCCACCTAGGTCACTGAGCTGGGTTATAGAATTTATTTATCAACATTTGGCGTATAATTTGCAAAATTTCGACTACAACGCGGTTTGATCTCTCGGTCCCCAATGTTCAGTATGAAAAGGACCCTGGCTCCACCCATTAGCTGGCCATAGGCGAATACTTTTGCTCGCCGCAAGAAAAACGGCTAAATTTTTACAATAAAAATCAACTACTATTAATCAATACTAATATATTAATTAAAAATCCGAAAACCGTTTGTGGATATCTCTTTCCGTTTTCGCATCACAATTCATAAAAATGTCTTTCTATTTCACAAACGCATTTTTCGAGCTGTATCTCAGGTAATGTTTGTCGTACCGACTTCTAGTTTGTGTTTTTGGATTCAGGGGATGGCTTTCCATACGAGAACTGATCAATCATCCCCTATCTACCTCTATTACTTATAACGTAAGATTCGAAAAACCGAGAAATTATCAAAGGGGTACTGATCAATTTTTTACAATAAAAATCAAAAATATAATAATTTTTTTATAGTACCAATCAATACTCCTTAGAGTACTAATTAAAAATCTATAAACGGTTTGTGAATATCACTTTCCGTTTTCTCGTCACAACCCTTCAAAATTCGTAAAAATTGCCTGAAATTACCATTTCAAAAACGCCCTTTTCGAGCTGTATCTCACTTAGCGTTTGTCGTACCGACTTGTAGTTTGTGTTTTTGGATTCGGGGGGTTGCTTTCCATACGGGAACAGTATTATCTCCAATCTACCTCTATTACTTTTAACGGGAACTGCGAAAAACTAAGAATTTTTCAAAGGAGTAGAAAAAGTCAAAATTTTTACAATTAAAATCAAAAACATAAAAATTCAATTTATGCAACTAATCAATACTTTTTAGGGCACTAATTAAAAATCCGAAAACCGTTTCTGGATATCTCTTTTCGTTTTCTTGTCATAACCCTTCAAAATTCGTAAACTGCTTGAAATGTTTGTTATTTTTTTAAACACTTCCTTTAGTCGAGTTAATTTTACAAAAAAAAACATATTATAATTATCTGATGATTAAAAATCACTAATCACTAATTAGCGCTATTTATTATTAGTAATTAATAATTATTTGACAGGAATTCTTGTTATCATCTTGGGAACATTAGGAGTAACAGCAGGATCGCACCGATTATGGGCGCACGGCTCATACAAAGCGACTACCGGTTTAAAAATATTTTTAATGCTTTGCCAGACATTAGTTGGACAGGTAAAATTTTAAAATAACCTACATACGGCTTTATAATTCACATATTTTTGAAGGGGACAATTTACCATTGGGTGCTACAACACCGTATCCATCACAAGTATTTCGGCACAAATTTCGATCCCTACAACACCAACCAGGGTTTTTTCTACTCACAAATAATGCAATTCGTGCACAAACCACACGAATACGAAACTCAGCTAGAAGCTGAAATTGATATGAGTGATATTGAGGAGGATAAAGTTGTAATGTGGCAGAAGAAGTAACGAGTTTATCTAATATTTGTAATGACTAGATAATTGTGTTTATATTTATAGATACTATTGGTTGTTGTATTTTGTTTGGTTCGCACTGCTGCCGATGAACGCTCCGGCTGAATATTGGGGCGAGAATGTGATTATTTCATGCACCATTTTAGGGTGGCTTCGATATTATATTGTATTAAATATTGCATGGGTGGTGCATAGTGCTACATTGATATGGGGGCTGAAATCTGAAGATAGGTAAATAGATGCGTCAAGAAAGAAACTATTTTTTTTTATTAATATATATATATATATATATATATATATATATATATATATTATTAATTAATAAGTAAATTAATTAAATAGTTTATGCATAGCCAATCATTACTATTCAGCAATTAAGAGAGAGAATTTTAAATTCAGTAAATAATATTCAAAACAATATAAATTTGACTGAAGTTTACAATTCAATAATTTTGCGTTGTCAGGTGTATATCAATGCAAATGGTGGTATTTTAAAAAACCTATTATAAAAGCACCATTTGCATTAATATACGCCTGGCAATGCAAAATTATTGAATTGTAAACTTCAATCAAATTTACATTGTTTTGAATATTATTTACTAAATTTAAAATTCTCTCTCTCAATTGCTGAATAGTAACGATTGGCTATGCATAAACTATTTAATTATTTTATTTATTAATTAATAATTAATCGTTTTAAATGACCCCATAAATAAAAGTATAGAGGATTTAGGTCCTGGGACCTTGCAGGCCAATGAAGTCGAATGGTGTGAGAAGATCTCAGCGGCCAATTAAAGTTTCCATTTAGAGAATTTCAATTTTCACACAAAAATTGCGATTTTCTATTGATTTAAAATAACAGATATATTTGAATGTCTCTATATAATGCTTACATTTTAGATACCCCAATGGTAGTGCTCTAGTTTTTTTTGTTCAGCAAAACTACTGGCTCTCATACCACTATATAGTGCCTTGGGATTATATGACCAGCGAGTTCAGTCAGTACGGCACGGATTGCACGTCGAAGTTTATAAGAATATGTGCTGTACTTGGATATGCTAGTGACATGAAAACTATGGATAAAAATGCATTGAAAGAGGCTGCGTTTAAATCCGTCGATGAACAAATTCCTATAAACGAAACTCTTTTAGAGGTGGAAAAGGTGTGTTTGGAAAAGAAATATTATTTAACACCTCTGAATGTTATGATGTAGAGATTTGTATCTATGCATTTTATTTAAAATATCATTATTTATGATTAATAAAAGATTTTTAGTATTGTTTTTGAATTAAATAAGACTTGCAACGGATTATAAATTTATTATTAATGTTATTGTATTCCTTTATCCTTAACAATTTTAAAGTTATGTTAATTCTTCCTTTACGGGTGCTATTTTTTTTTTATTCAATCAACATTATTATTAATAATTATTCATTTTCATTTGACCCTTACTATTGGAATATATAAACCGGTAAAGTCTTGGTTTTCCCTAGGAAACCAAGACTTTGCCGGCTTTCCTAAAAGCGGCCGTTTCTGATAATATTATTTTACGCATTTTTCTTCATTATTTTAATAATTGTTTATTCATTTTCATTTGATCCGTACTATTGGAATATATAAACCGATAAAGTCCTGATATTTTAGGAAAGCGGTCACTTAAAAGCGGCCGTTTTTGATAATATTATTTTACGGATTTTTCGTTGGAATTAATAGACCTATAAAATGAGATCAAGCACAAAGGCAGTTGTGCTTGACCTCATTTTATAGGCATATTAATTCCAAAGAAAAATCTGTGAAATAATATTATCAAAAACGGCCGCTTTTAAGCGACAGCTTTCCTAGAAAATCAGGACTTTATCGGTTTATATATTTATTATATATATTATTTTTATTTTATTTTTCTTCACTTCTTCGTCTATACCGCCACAACGGTACATTTTTTATAACAATATGTATTCGGAATTTTCTTTGGAATTGAAAGACCTGCAGAATGAGATCAAGCACAACTGTCTACCATGAAATAAAATTCTCTAAGTTTCAAAAATTTGCCAAGCCTTGTAGCTATTCCAGTTCAATTTGAAACAATCTCGATTTTTTTCCGTCTTCTAGACTATATTATAAAACAAGACCTACAAAATGATATCAAACACAACTGAAATAAAATTTTCCAATGTTCCAAAAATTTGCCAAGCCAAGCTACAGCGCTTGACAAATTTTTGGAACTTTGGAAAATTTTATTTCATGATATACAGTTGTCCTTGATCTCATTTTGTAGGGTTTTTCCAGTTCAAGTTAAAACAATCTGGATATTTTCCCTTCTAGACTATATTTCAAACCAAACGACTTATTTTCAGTATTAGTTCACTTCTAGGACGACCTCTGCTTTAACACAACGAAGGATAGTTTTGTGACATATTATTTTGCACTCTGAAATTAAAAATATCTAAATAAAACCACAAATGAAATTAACAAATAATGTATTTTTGTAAAAACATTTCTACTGAATGTTGTAGTTTAAATTTAAAAAAAAATTAAACTAAAACAAACATCGTTCATTCGGTGCCCTTAAATAAATAATGAAACAACAAAAACTAGAAGCTTAATCTACTCTATAAATATTATCACCATATTAGTCTGTTTACTACAAAAACAAGGTTATCCTAAAAAACATAATTTGGTGCGTAGTTATTTAATTGATTGGACAAAAATATGACATATATTTCTTATCTACATATCAATCTCGCAAATGCTGCCAGCGCATTCCGGACCATAACAATTAACTGCGTACTCTCTTTTAAAATAAATACTTTCTCTCTCGTTCTCTGTGGAATTTTATAAATATACATTATAGAAAATATATATCAAAAATTGTATAGTAAGTACAATTTGATTATTACTAACAAAACAGTTTAGTCAGATTAGTCAGCCCTGTTTGGAGAGTTTACAAAAATATGATACACCGTGAAAACTATTTCGAACATGTTTTTCGTTACCCTAAACACTTTCTGCGTCACTAACAGCAAATTATTTAAAAAGTATCAGTCTGTGGATTTTTTTGTTTTTGTTTCGTCAAATTCAAACATCCCTTATCACACTATCTATGTACATTTAAATCATTTAGAGTTACAAATCCTTTTTGTACGTAATCACCGCCGCCTGTTTGTCCTCGGCCGTCTGGTCGCGGTCGCCCCAGCCCCACACCTCGTGGCTGCCGTCCCCGGTCCGCTCCACGCGCTTCTTGACCATCTCCATGGAGACGGATTTCAGGTCGTAGGCCCAGCCGATTTTGGCCATCAGGTCGATGAATGCGGCGGAGAAGTTGGTGCTGTATCTGCCGAGCTCGGCCGTTTTGTAGTCCCAGGGGAATGTGTGGTGGTAGTTGTGCCAGCCCTCACCGAGGGCCATGATGGAGACGGTTCGGTTTTCGGCAGGATTAATGAATCTGATACAAAGATAAATTCATTGTTAAATTTTATGGATGAAAAAAAATTATTACTAGAGAAATCAGACCGGTTATTGGGCGAGAGCTATAACATACAACTTTATAAATATTTAAAAAAAATTAATACAAGTACTACTGATGACCATTTGGAACATGGACTGTTGTCCACATATGTATTACATTAAATTATATTGTAATAATATTCATTGGATATGTATATACCTACTGTTCGCAGAAAAATAATCCCTTTCAGAAAAAACTTTGCGTTGCATCGAATGATCACAGCGAATCTACGGAACTTAAAACATTCCTAATGTAGATAAATCGCATATAAAAATAAAACACATATCTCTCTGCCATATTAAAATAACTCAAGATCATCATCCTACCCAAAATGAAACAATTATTACTACTATAATGAAATGCAAGGGACAACTGTTGGATACTCCAACATATTACACAATAACATTCGCGAAAAGGGCTTGAAGGTAACAAAAGTCGAATCAAAGTATATGAGTGTCAATTTATCTCATAGCAATCTACACGTCTAGCTTTCGATCTTGTAAGATCTCATCAACTCAGATGAGATCTTAAGAGCTTAAAATTTTCTATGCATTTCATTCTATGATATATCGAAAACTTCCGGGCGGTGGCACGTAAAGACATCAGTTATGTTTTTCTTTATAAAGTCGCACGCAGATCTAATCAGTTGCCGAATGTGCACTGCATAAGGACCCGAAAGTCGATAGCCAGTTACAAATTGTAACAAGTATTGTAACTACTACATGTTCAAGCACCAGTATAAAATTTTCCAATGTAAAATTTCATGCCTACTACTTTCTTGACATACAAAGGATAACAATTTAAATAATTAATTTAAATGTTCTCAGCACGGCATCGACTTCTTGTCGGAAATGGATCAAGTAATTAACCGTTCACGCGATGCGATTAAATTAATGAAACCCTAATTGATTACTTACTTGTCGTAGGGCTTGTGTCCGTATAAATGTGCGGCGGAATTGACCAGCCATGTAACGTTTAGGGTCAGGGCGTAGCGGAACAGGTTGATGACGAACGCATTATGGAAGGTTTCGTTCCATACGTACATAGGGATTACAGTAGGCATCACAAATGAGACTAAAGGCATGAGGATTAGGTAGTATTTCTTCTGGAAGCGAAGTATGGGGTCGGCGAAGAGGTCCGACATGTCGATACTCTGGCCTTTCGTTTTAACATCGGGGTGCTTGCGGCACAATAGCCAGCCGACGTGTGCGAAGAAAAAGCCGCGTTTTGCGTTATGGGGATCGGCGTCGGTCTCGCTGAACTTGTGATGGACTCTGTGATCACGAGCCCAATCCACAACGGCATCCTAAATAAATTAAAAATAGTTGTATATACAGCAACGAAACAAATATCCAAACAAAACAATTTTAATCATATTTTAGAACTAATTGACTGCTAAAATTTAATCACTATATTCGTTATATATCGCTTCTGGGATGTTGTGTCTGTCCTCAGTTTAAGTAGACACAGTAGAATAATCGTCTGTTCAGAAGAAAATCGTCACAACTCAAAAAACCTGTTTTTTGCAGGAGCAGTAGTTTTCTTAAGAACTGATTAGACAATTACCTCGAATGGAAAAACGACAATGTGTCGTTTATTTAGATTTATTGAATAATATAAAGTCACGGATAACAGAATAGTGCAGAGTTCAAGTCGTTTGAAATAGTGGACGGGCGTAGTTTGGTTAGTAGGGACCGCCCGCCCACCCCACCTTCGCTAGCATAGTTTTTTCAATAGATACAGACGTTTTATATTGTCTAAACCATGCCAGGGAGAGTGTTATCCTATGGAAAAACTATGCGAACAAAGGTGGGGTGGGCGGGTGGCCCCTACCAACCAAACTATGCCCGTCCACTATTTCAAACGACTTGCACTATGCACTATACTGTTATTCATTAATTTATATTCTATTCAATTAATTTCATTTGTTAATTTACGTCTAATTCGTAAAAAAATGTGTGAACCAATGTAGTGCATAGTTCAAGTCATTTGAAATAGTGGACGGGCATAGTTTGGTTCGTAGGGGCCGCCCGCCCACCCCACCTTTGCTCGCATAGTTTTTCCATAAGATAACACTCTCCCTGGCATGGTTTAGACAATATAAAACGTCTGTATCTATTGAAAAAACTATGCTAGCGAAGGTGGGGTGGACGGGCGGGCCCTACCAACCTGACTATGCCCGTCCACTATTTCAAACGACTTGAACTATGCACTACACTGTTATCCGTTACTTTCTATGGTCAAATTAATGTCATTTATTAATTTAAGCTAATTAAAAAGATATATGTGAAAAATAATGTAATTCATAGTTCAAGTCGTTTGAAATAGTGGACGGACATAGTCTGGTTGGTAGGGGCCGACCGCCCACCCCACCCTCGTTCGCATACTATTTTCAATGGATACAGATATTTTATATTGTTTAAACTATTCCAAGAAGAGTGTTATCCTATGGAAAAACTATGCGAGCAAAGGTGGGGTGGGCGGGCGGTCCCTACGAACCAAACTATGCCCGTCCACTATTTCAAATGACTTGAACTATGCACTACATTGGTTCACACATTTTTTTACGAATTAGACGTAAATTAACAAATGAAATTAATTGAATAGAATATAAATTAATGAATAACAGTATAGTGCATAGTGCAAGTCATTTGAAATAGTGGACGGGCATAGTTTGGTTCGTAGGGGCCGCCCGCCCACCCCACCTTTGTTCGCATAGTTTTTCCATACGATAACACTCTCCCTGGCATGGTTTAAACAATATAAAACGTCTGTATCTATTGAAAAAACTATGCTAGCGAAGGTGGGGTGGGCGGGCGTCCCCTACTAACCAAACTACGCCCGTCCACTATTTCAAACGACTTGCACTATGCACTATACTGTTATTCATTAATTTATATTCTATTCAATTAATTTCATTTGTTAATTTACGTCTAATTCGTAAAAAAATGTGTAAACCAATGTAGTGCATAGTTCAAGTCATTTGAAATAGTGGACGGGCATAGTTTGGTTGGTAGGGGCCGCCCGCCCACCCCACCTTCGTAGGGGCCGCCCGCCCACCCCACCTTCGCTCGCATAGTTTTTTCAATAGATATAGACGTTTTATATTGTCTAAACCATGCCAAAGAGAGTGTTATCCTATGGAAAAACTATGCGAACAAAGGTGGGGTGGGCGGGCGGCCCCTACGAACCAAACTATGCCCGTCCACTATTTCAAACGACTTATTTATGCATTATATTATTTTTCACATATATCTTTTTAATTAGTCTTAAATTAATAGACATTAATTTAATCATAGAAAGTAACAGAGAACAGTGTAGTGCATAGTTCAAGTCGTTTGAAATAGTGGACGGGCATAGTTTGGTTCGTAGGGACCGCCCGCCCACCCCACCGTTGTTCTCATAGTTTTTCCATAGGATAACACTCTCTTTGGCATGGTTTAGACAATATAAAACGTCTGTATCTATTGAAAAAACTATGCGAGCGAAGGTGGGGTGGGCGGGCGTCCCCTACCAACCAAACTATGCCCGTCCACTATTTCAAATGACTTGAACTATGCATTACATTGGTTCACACGTTTTTTTTTTACGAATTAGACGTAAATTAACAAATGGAATTAATTGAATAAAATATAAATTAATGGATAACAGTATAGTGCAGAGTTCAAGTCGTTTGAAATAATGGACGGACATAGTTTGGTTGGTAGGCACCACCCGCTCACCCCACCTTCGCTCGCATAGTTTTTTCAATGCATACAGACGTTTTATATAGTTTAAACTATTCCAAGAAGAGTGTTATCCTATGGAAAAACTATGCGAACAAAGGTGGGGTGGGCGGGTGTCCCCCACAAACCAAACTATGCTCGTCCACTATTTCAAACGACTTGAACTATACACTACATTGTTATCCGTTACTTTCTATGGTTAAAAATATAAGATAATTTTTTACATATCTGTGGTAATTTAGCAGAAGCTGATATGTGAATTTTACTAAGAGTTTTCATAAATTTCCATAAATTCACTCATTGTATTAGGCATAGTCAACACAATAGTACAATAGTAATACTCCATTTATGGTAAATTGAGTATGTTTGTGTACTATTGTGTTGGCTATGAATAATACAATGAGTGAATTTATGAAAATTTATGAAACCTGTTAGTAAAATTTACATATCAACTTCTGTCAAATTGCCACAGATATGTAAAAAAGGATCTCACATATTTGTACATATTTGTGGTAATTTGGCAGATACTGATATGTAAATTTTACTGTAAAATTCACATATCAGCTTCTGCCAAATTACCACAAATATGTACAAATATGTGAGATCCTTTACATATCTGTGGCAATTTGACAGAAGTTGATATGTGAATTTTACTAACAGGTTTCATAAATTTCCATAAATTCACTCATTGTATTATTCATAGCCAACACAAGAGTACGAACATACTCCATTTACCATAAATGGACAGATATATAAAAAGGACCTTACATATGTTGAATTTATGGAAATTTATAAAAATCCCGCCAAAAACAATACAATAAAATAAAATAAACAGATATGTATTTAACTCTATATTACCTGAAAAGCAAGTGTGTTGAAGAAGGTGAGAAGTAGCCTCAAAGGCCACTTGGCTTTGTATGACTTGTGAGCCCATAGTCTGTGTGCTCCAGCTGTTATGCCAAATCCGCCAAGCTGGTACAAGTGAATGGCTGCAATGAAAAGTTAGTGTCAAACATACTGTAGTTTACAGTAACATGATATTTTTTTGCAACCCACGTTAAAACTAACTACGTTTGTAGGTCGTGTTAATATTGTACTTAAATCTAAATCCAAAATATCCAGATATCTGATTGTATTATCAATATCTGGATTCTTGATATATTTTTCAATAAGAATCAATTATATAAGTCATAGTAACCTACTAGTTTTATTAGTGAAATTATCGAATAATCATATTTTTCAAATTTACTAGGCATATCTTTGGAAATAATTAATATATCTGATTGTACTATCAATATCTGTATTCCTGATACATTTTTCAATTAGAATCAACTAGATCACTCATACTAATCCAATATGATGACTAGTTTTGTTAATGATATTAGCGAGTAACTATCATTTTTAACTTTATAGATGCATAGCTTTGAAAATAATGAAGATATGTCATTGTATAATCAATATCTGAATTCCTGATATATTTTTCAATACGAATCAATTATATAAGTCATAGTAACCTACTAGTTTTATTAGTGAAATTATCGAATAATTATATTTTTCAAATTTAATGGGCATATCTTTGCAAATAATTAATATATCTGATTGTACTATCAATATTTGTATTTCTGATAGATTTTTCAATAAGAATCAACTAGATCACTCACACTAACCCAATGTGATGACTAGTTTTGTTAATGATATTAGCGAGTAACTATCATTTTTAACCTTATTGATGCATAGCTTTGGAAATAATGAAGATATCTCATTGTATAATCAATATCTGAATTCCTGATATATTTTTCAATACGAATCAATTAGATAAGTCATAGTAACCTACTAGTTTTATTAGTGAAATTATCGAATAATCATATTTTTCAAATTTAATGGGAATATCTTTGGAAATAATTAATATATCTGATTGTAGTATCAATATCTGTATTCCTTATAGATTTTTCAATAAGATTCAACTAGATCACTCATATTAACCCAATGTGATGACTAGTTTTGTTGATGATATTTGCAAGTAACTATCATTTTCAACTTTACTGATGCATAGCTTTGGAAATAATGAGGATATCTCATTATTTAATCAATATCTGAATACCTGACATATTTTTCAATAAGAATCAATTAGATAAGTCATAGTAACCAAGTAATTTTATTAGTGAAATTATCGAATTAAAAACTTATATATCAAATTTACTGGGCATATATTTGGAAATAATTAATATATCTGATTGTATTTATGATTTATGATACATTTTTTAATAAGATTCAACTAGATAATCATAGTAACCCAATGTGATAACTAGTTTTGTTAATGATATTAGCAACTAACTATCATTTTCAACTTTACTGATGCATAGCTATGATTTTTTAGTCGTATCCTGAATTTCAGTTCTCAGTAACAGTAGATTTAGTTATCTGCTGTTACTGAGAACTGAAATTTAGAAAAATATACGTTTGCAAAAATACATATAAGAAAGTAATAAAATAGTGCACATTCTAGATTTATTCAGTTATCTACTAATACGAGTTTTCCTATAAATACACTCGTCCGTGAAGATATAAAATCACAAAGGCTTTTTTTGGTCCGGTTCAAAGTTCGCTCCACGCGAACCGGCCGGCCCGCTTGGCCCCTCTTCACCGCAGTACTCGGAAACGCAAGTGATTGACATGTCGCCGGCGTGTTACTGTGGCTAATATTTTAATTTTTCGAGGGTGTTTGTGTGTGCAATCAACAAGTGAAGTGTTAAACAAGTGCTCCAGTGTATAGTGCAGTGTTAACACGTGCTCCAGTGTATAGTGGCAGTGTTTGCAGAGAAGAAGTTACATAACGCGATGGCGATAAGACAATCCCGGACGACCGTCGTAAAATAAAAACGATGCAATGGAGAAACATGTAAGGTATGTGGCTTGTTTATTATTGTAATCAAGGTGTAATTAAAAGGAAGCAATTTTTATTGTGTTGCACTTCGATCTGTTTTATCGTGTGACTCATTAAAAGAATGCGAACTAAAGTGTGCGACGAATTAATCAGCATGCTATTACAATCATGTTTTCGTCAACGCTCTATATAATCATTGAGTGAGGGAATAATATATTTTTTATTCAATCATATATTTTAAGGGCCACTAAATAATTACAAATTATATATAACAATACCTACAAAATACATTGAATCTCCGAGAAAGTTTCAGTAAAAAAACAGACCTTTATTTGGCATACCACTAAAAAAAATTGCTATTTAGCATCGAGGACAACAACTCTGAAAAAGTTTTGAAAACTTGTTGTTTTCAAAGATTAAGCCATGCACGTCAAATTAAGGTAATTAAATCAGTTCCTTAAGCCCGTAAGACATTATCTAGTTGCTTATATCTTTTTCGATGCAGACACAAACTACATAGTGTCATACATACATGTAGAAAATCATATAGCGGAGGAATAATAATAAATTCACTTAACACTTCACTTAACAATAACAACACCGTAATACACAATGTTAATTTTCCATTGAGAAATAGTTATACAGTTTAATATATAAATTCTTATATATAAAATGATATAGGAAACTAGATAATGTCATTAGGGCTTTATATCCTTTCATTTAGTCTTGTATCTTGGAGGAGTGTCTTACACGATATTATACAATATTACAGTAAAAAGAAACGAATTAACATATTCCAATAAATTTGCAATTAGAAGTGTATTCAACACACCTGTTATTAATAAATAAAGAATCTAATTGTCATGATTTAACCTTGACAATGCTCAGCCTTGATCACCCACTCAACTTTTACTAAAGTGCATTATTTTATTAGATCGTGTAATTATAAAAAAAAAAAAACTAATTGTCTTTTGTGTTATTGCACACGCTCGCTAATTTATATGAAGAAAACGACTTCAATTAGCCACGGACTTTTATTATTATTATTCAAGTTCGCACGAAATTATGTACGGCCAGGCTTCCCATCTCGACAAACAATCGTGTTCATTATAATTATAGAAATAGATGCGATGAATAGAAATAGGACATTTGCATAAAGTGATAATAACATAGATAGAACAATAATAACAGATAATATAATTGTTGTTATTGTGAAAACTAATTAATTATTAAAAATTCGGCAAAAATTCAATTAAAATGCTTTCAAAATTTATATTCTATTATAAACCAACTGGTTTAGAGAATAGAAAATCAAAATATACATATTAGGATGACTATTTGACCTTAAGCTTCTTTTTTTATTATAAATATTGCTACAATCTAGTCAGAGACCAAAAAGTACCTTTTTTCTAATACTAAGTATACTAAAGTATTAGAAAAAAGGTACTTATTGGTCTCTGAGTAGATTGTAGCAGCATCAGGTTTAGATAATAGAAAATCAAAATATACATATTAGGATGGCTATTTGACCTTAAGCTTCTTTTTTTATTATAAATGTTGCTACAATCTAGTCAGAGACCAATAAGTACCTTTTTTCTAATACTAAGTATACTAAAGTATTAGAAAAAAAGGTACTTATTGGTCTCTGAGTAGATTGTAGCAGCATCAGGTTTAGAGAATAGAAAATCAAAATATACATATTAGGATGGCTATTTGACCTTAAGCTTCTTTTTTTATTATAAATGCTGCTACAATCTAGTCAGAGACTAATAAGTACCTTTTTTCTAATACTACGTATACTAAAGTATTAGAAAAAAGGTACTTATTGGTCTCTGACTAGATTGTAGCAATATCAATAATAAAAAAAAAGAAAAACAAATCGAGTTATTAAAATTGCCAACATATAAACATCTTCAACGACAGAGTGTAATTAAATAAAAACAGTAAACACATATGTTACAAATAAAGAAGTAGTTAGCTGTATAAAATATCTATTAATAACCATAAACTAAAAGAACAGGAATTAAATAAACAATTATATTAAATTTGCATTAAATTGTATTTGCTCATTAAGTGACCAATAATAGCATATGTCTAGACCAGTGATGGTTAACACACAGAAATTTTCTAATAACTTTTACAAACAAATACTGCATCGAATGTTTTTTTTTCTTTCGAAAAATGTACTCTGGTAAAATGGTATTTCTTGTCCATAATAAAAATATTTTCAGCAGGATAATACTTACAAAGGAAGAAATACTTTAACTAGGACCTTCAGTCATCGGAAAAAACTTGATAATGCCTAGAGCTGAGGCGAAACTAGTTGTTTTAAACAATTAAACAAGTGGTAAAAAACATAGTAGTTTTATTCACCCCCTTTATTGAAAATGAATTACCACGTAGTAGACGCCAAAACCATTCAATTTCTTTAACTAGGAAATTTTTCAGATAAGTCATATTCGCAAATTAATAACATTTAAATAAACATTGTTTGTATAAAAAATCATAATAAATTTAATTCTTGAAATTACAACTAAATATTTGGCACGTAGTTACCTTTATAAGAAGACATTGTTTGTTGATTATGATTGAAATTAATAACAATTTAATAAGGGAAAAGTTAAGACATGTAACTTGTCTATAAAGAAAACTTTCTGTTTAATAATCGGGGGTCTATTGTGTAAGATCAGATCGGTCTTGTAGAAAAGCAGTCTAGTTGGACTATTACCATTGATTGAAGTATTTATAATATTTATAATACTTCAATCAACGCTATTACCCATGCAGGGTCGTATCTGAGGGGGAGTTTTAGAGGTTTAAACCTCCCTCCGAATTGTGATAAAATAAAATAATTAAAAAGTATAAAATAAAATGCATTTACATTGTTTTCTTACAATTCTGCGATTCCTTTAAATCGGAATAAACTTCATTCTTGAAATTCTGAAAACTGAAACTGAACTGAAAATTCTTGAAACGATTAATAATTGATGATATAATTATGTATGTCACTTATTTCACGTCAAACTTATGGCATTTTAACATCTATATATATAATATAGTAGATTTATTTATTAAAACAATATTAAAACGCGATAGCATTGCAATTATTTATATCACGGTTTCACTTTTAATACGCATTAATTATTGAAATCAGTATTGAAATTAGCGGCGATTGTCGCCATTGTTCGCCGCACTAAATAAATTATTAACGAAGCCGCATTTTGACCTAATGCCGTTACTGTGTCAACAAAGGGGCATTAATTAGCAGGGGAAAACTCATTTCACGGAATTGTATCGACTGCGGCCAGGTCCAAACTGCAATGAATGCGCATGCATCATTCACGAACGGAAACGGCCTAGTAACGCGAAACGCACGCAGTTTGCAGCACCCCTAGAATTGTTTAGGCAAACAAACGGGATTGTATAATAGAGAATTTCGTAATTTTATGGTTAAAACTGATTGCGTAGATTTATACATATTTAAATGTTTTATTAGATAGTAATTGAAAGATTCAGAGAAGAATATAATTTGCTATTGGCTATCTCGAGCTTCAGTCCTTACAGTTTCATGTTAATTTATTTAATTTTGTATATAGAATTGATTACTTTTATTGCAAACAAATAACACATACACACTTTGTTTGCAATAAAAGTAAAGAATTCTATATACAAAATTAGTTAGATCGGTGAGTTTAACACGTCTATACCGGTACCTCTACTTTTCTCCAGGCTGTTTATTAATAATTAATATATATATATATATATATATATATATATATATATATATATATTGGCAAAAGGAAGTAAAGTGTACTTCAAGTAAAATAGCGTTTTATTGCTGCATTACCCTAATAAATTAGAAACATATTATACTTATACAGCAAAATAAATATTTACTCTATATATATATATATATATATATATATATATGTGTGTGTGTGTGTGTGTGTATATAATAAATCTGTATATCCAAAATATCCAAAAATAATTCAATTTCCTTCATATTATCAATATAATGCTCTTATTATAAACCTATTTGAATATAAAAATATCAAATAAATTAAATGTTACTAACTAAAATAATTAAATAAAATTTTATATTATTATTAAATTAAAACTGTATATTAATCGATAAAAACTTTAAATTTGAATAAATATTCTTTGCTCCAATATATTCAGAACAGTCTTCATCAAAATGATTATAAATTCATTTACACATTCAATAACTACTATTACTACCACTACTAATTATGTTCCATTTAAATCAATAGAAATACACCAAATTATGTAACGTGATATTACGAGGGTTCATTAAAAAAAATAGAGAAAGGAAATAACCGACTATAACAGATTTTTCAACCGGCCAAACATATCCCCACTGTTATTATTCGAAACAAAAACTCAATGTAAAGATATATAACATATTTTTGTAAAACGCTTCCTGTTCATCAACATTTAATACTATACTCGATTCTTACCGAGTTATTGCGAGCAGTACATAAATGATGCGTAATTAAAAACGTAGGTGAATGCGAAGAATCGTGATTTAGAACCGGATGCGGATTGAGTTTGTGTTTACTAGATGCGGAGAGACTGGGTCAAGTAATATACAAGTCAGTAAGGTATAGAGAAATAGTCTTTTAGTTGATTATAGGTCATTCGCTCTCTCAATGCATAAGTTTCATTTGCAATACATAATACTGTATAGTAGAATTAATATACGGGTTCCAGAACAGCTATATTAATTGATTATGCGTATATTTAATTTTCAAAAATTATACAGTTATATAAAAAAACTACATTATGTGATGATTTAGAACTTTACAAACTTTTGGGGGTGCCATGCCTCACATGAACTACTATAGTGCCTTTCGTTTATCACTCTGGACAGGCTTATTGTTCCTTGTGAGGCAAGACACCTCAAATAAAAGACTATTTCTCTATACCTTAGTGACTTTGTATACCACTTTTTTTAAATTACAACCCTTATCGGGATCATATTACAGAAAATAAAATAAAATCACATTCCTGTATACCAGAAGCCATTATTTTGATTTGTTAAAAAGTACCTAAGAACTTTTGTTACCTTTTTCTACCTAAGAAGCTTTCTTACGTTTTGTTTTAACTGATGGAAAGAGAATAATTCAAATCTTCAAATTACCTTTTTTTAATCTGAGAAGCAGCTATATTTTGATCATTTGCGAATATCATAAATATTTTACGAAATAGAGTCGATTTTAAATTGAAATCAGATTGTAAACCAGCTACAACATAGTGTTAATTGTTGCTTACCCCAAAATGCTGTATAAATCCGTGCCGAAAACAACATAAGGTAGATTCCATACAGAGCCGCCATATGTAAATAAACGAACAGCAGAATGTTCCTCCATACAAGCTGCAATTTCCTCTTCTCAGGTTTCTGAATCGTTTCAGCTCCTTGCTCTGCGGCTACTTCGTCGTCGGTTTCATGTAGAACGCCGCTAGTAGGGACGGCTACGTTCGATATGTTTGGGGCCATGTTCTGCAAACAAAATACCAAACTAAAGTACGCCGTAATTGTCATCAACGTCAGATATAACAATGCAATGACTTAAGTAGTGATTGTGATATTGTTTTCATATGTTGCTATGACGTTTGTAGATTGCAATACGAATATATTCATATACAAAAAGTTATTATATTAATACTAATTGAAAAAGCCGTCGTCGGATGGATGATTTTTAATTACAAAAAAAATACTTAATTGGAGTGGGCAAAGAACAATCAAACTAAACCCGTTCACTATTTCAAATATTTGAACTACAGTAGGCATTTCGGCATTTGGTCATGGGAAAAAAACAGGGGCTGTTTAATACCGGTAGCTATTTACAGCTGGCTACCGGTAGCTGTTTATAGCAACCAGCTATAAGCTAGCTGTTTACAACTGACTACTGGCAGCTGTTTACAGTTGGCTACCGGTAGCTGTTTACAGCTGGCTACCGGTAGCTACCGGTAGCTGTTTGCAGTTGTAAACAGCTATCAGTATTAAACAGTCCCTGTTTTTTTTCGTTCGACCAAGTGCCCGAATACCTACTGTAGTTCAAGTCGTTATAGTTAGTCGACATAGTTTGATTGTTCTTGAATGAGATTTTAAATGTGCGGTTGGCCTGTAAATATTATAATTAAAAATTGTTTGTTGAAAAATGGGGCATTAAACTTATTATTATTATTACTAAAATTATTATTAAATGCCCATTACTTCATTGAACTATCTTAATATTATAATACTACCTCTTACTTACTTACTTCAGAACACTTAATACTTCAATTAAATATTGAATAAAAAAACTGAAAAACCCGCCTTGATAGGAATTCAAACCCTCAATCCACACTTTAAAACTGACAGCAATGATCACACAAAAAAAAACATAAATGACTATAATATCAAATTTGTATATTTAAAAAAAATGTAATAAATACAATTTTTGAATTTTGATTATTATGATTTGATAATTGTATTTAGTATGCATTTAGCTTCGAAATAAGCTATTATTTTTTAATATTTCCCTTTCATTAAAATCATGGTGATAGAAAATGTAAAGAAAACATATTTTTATGTTTCAAAAAAGAAGTAGTAAATACAATTTTTGGATTTTGATTAGTATGATTTGACAATTGAATTTCGTATTCATTTAGCTTAAAAATGAGCTATTATTTATTAATTTATTCCTTTCATTAAAATTGTGGTGATAGAAAATGTAAACAAAACAGATTTTATTGTTTCAAAAAATTGTAATAAATCCAATTTTTCAATTTTGATTATTATGATTAGACAATTGAATTTCGTATTCATTTAGCTTCAAAATAAGCTATTATTTATTAATTTGTTCCTTTCATTAAAAGTATGGTGATAGAAAATGTAAATAAAACACATTTTTATGTGTCAAAAAATTGTAATAAATACAATTTTGAGATTTTGAAAACTATAATATGAAAATTGCATTATGCATATATTTAGCTTCAATATAAGCTATTATCTATTAATTTCACCCTTTTATTAGAATTTTGGTAATAGAAAATATAACAAAACACATTTCTATGTTTTAAAAAATTGTAATAAATCCAATTTTTGGATTTTAAATATTATGATTAGACAATTAAATTAAGTATTTATTTAGCTTCAAAATGAGCTTGAAATTTATTTTTTCCCTCTCAATAAATTATGGCTATAGAAAATGTTAAGAAAACAGATTTTTATATTTAAAATTGTAATTAATCTAATTTTTGGTTTTTCAATATTTTGATTAGAAAATTAAATTACGTATTCATTTAACTTAAAATTGAGCTATTATTTATTAATTTCTTCCTTTCATTAAAATTGTAGTGATAGAAAATGTAAACAAAATATATATTTATATTTCAAAAAATTGTAATAAATCCAATTTTTGGATTTTGAATATTATGTTTAGACAATTGAATTAAGTATTTATTTATCTTCAATGTGAGCTATTACTTATTAATTTTTCTCTTTTATTAAAATCGTGGAGATAGAAAATATGAACAAAACAAATTTATATGTTTAAACAAATTTGTAATAAATCCAATTTTTGGATTTTGAATATTATCATAGGACAATTAAATTACGTATTCATTTAGCTTCAAAATTAGATATTACTTATTAATTTTTCCCTTTTATTAAAATCGTAGTGAAAATGTAAACAAAATACATTTTTATGTTTTAAAAAATTGTAATAAATCCAATTTTTGCATTTTGAATATTATGATTAGATAATTGAATTATGTATTCATTTATTTTCAAAATGAGCTTTTATTTATTAATTTCTTCCTTTCATTAAAATTGTGTTGATAGAAAATTTAAATAAAACAAATATTTATGTTTCAAAAAATTGTAATAAATTAATTTTTGGGATTTTAAATATTATGATTAGACAATTGAATTACACATTCATTTAGCTTCAATATGAGCTACTATTTATTAATTTCTCCCTTTTATTAAAATCGTGGTGATAGAAAATGTAAATAAAACAAATTTTTATGTTTAAAAAAAAATATAATAAAGCCAATTTTTGGATTTTGAATATTATGATTTAATAATTGAATTACGTATTCATTTAGCTTCAAAAAGAGCTATCACTTGTTAATTTTCCCCTTTCATTAAAATCATGGTGATAGAAAATGTAAGTAAAACAAATATTTATGTTTCAAAAAATTGTAATTTATAAAGTTTCTGGATTTTGAATATTTTGATTAAATAATTAAATTATGTATTCATTTAGCTTCCAAATGAGCTATTATCTATTAATTTCTCCCTTTCACTAAAATTGTGGTGATAGAAAATGTAAATAAAACAAATTTTTATGTTTCAAAAAATTGTAATAAATTCATTTTTGGGATCTTAAATATTATGATTAGACAATTGAATTACACATTAATTTAGCTTCAATATGAGCTATTATTTATTAATTTCTCCCTTTTATTAAAATCGTGGGGATAGAAAATGTGAACAAAACAAATTTTTATGTTTAAAAAAATTATAATAAAGCCAATTTTTGGATTTTGAATATTATGATTAATTAGTTGAATTATGTATTCATTTAGCTTTAAAATGAGCTATCACTTATTAATTTTCCCGTTTCATTAAAATCATGTTGATACAAAATGTAAATAAAACAAATATTTATGTTTCAAAAAATTGTAATTTATAAAGTTTTTTGATTTTGAATATTATGATTAGATAATTGAATTATGTATTCATTTAGCTTTAAAAGGAGCTATTATTTCTTTATTTCTCCCTTTCATTAAAATTGTGGTGATTGTGGACAAATTTTTATGTTTCAAAAAATTGTAATAAATTCATTTTTGGGATTTTAAATATTATGATTAGACAATTGAATTACACACTCATTTAGCTTCGAAATGAGCTATTATTTATTAATGTCTCCCTTTTATTAAAATCGTGGTGATAGAAAATGTAAACAAAATACATTTTTATGTTTTAAAAAATTGTAATAAACCCAATTTTTGGATTTTGAATATTATGATTTAATATTTGAATTACGTATTCATTTAGCTTCAAAATAAGCTATCATTTATTAATTTCTCCCTTTCATTAAAATCGTAGTGATAGAAAATGTAAAAAAACACATTTTTCTGTTTCAAGAAATTATAATAAATCCAATTTTTGGATTTTGAATATTAGGATTAGACAATTAAATTAGGTATTCATCTAGCTTCAAAATGAGCGATAACTTATTCATTTCTCCATTTTATTAAAATCGTGGTGATAGAAAATGAAAACAAAACAGATTTTTAAGTTTAAAAAGATTGTAATTAATCCAATTTTTGGATTTTGAGTATTATGATAGGACAATTAAATTACGTATTCATTTAGCTTCAAAATTAGATATTACTTATTAATTTCTCCCTTTCATTAAAATTGTAATGATAGATAATGTAAACAAAATAAATTTTTGTTTCAAAAAATTGTAATAAATCTAAATTTTGGATTTTGAATATTGTGATTTAATAGTTGCATTACGTATTCATTTAGCTTCAAAATGAGCTATTATATATTAATTTTTCTAATTCATTAAAATCATGGTGATAGAAAATGTAAATAGAACAAATTTTTATGTTTCAAAAAAATGGAATAAATACATTTTTTGGATGTTGAATATTATGAGTAGACAATTAAATTACGTATTTATATAACTTCAAAATGAGCTATTATTCATTAATTTCTCCCTTTCATTAAAATTGTGGTGATATAAAATGTAAAGGAAACTAATTTTTATGTTTAAAAAAATTGTAATAAATCCAATTTTTGGATTTTGTATATTATGATGTGGTAGTTGAATTACCTATTTATTTATCTTCGTAAATAGCTATTATTTTATTTATTAATATTTCATTTCCTTAAAATCCTGGTAATAGAAAATATAAATATAACAAATTTTAATTTTTCAAAAAATTGGAATAAATACATACAATTTAATATATATATATATATATATATATATATATATATATATATATATATATATATATATATATATATATATATTAAATTTTAATAAATTAAATTTTTGGGTTTTGAATATTATGATTACTTAAATCGGTCGGCTTCAAAACATTGTCTTCGTTTTTATATTATAAGGTGTATTTCCCCGGAAAAACTCATATTGTGTGAAAGCCCTGCCTAATTACGTAAGAAGAGGGAATAACAGTCATTGTAAATGTAAATTACGCAACAGAAATTATTATTAATTCGGACCCATATTGCCCCTTTTTAGTGCACGAAATATTAAAATATTAACGAGGGTTGTTGTAGGGGAAGAAAGTACCAACCAATGAAATTAACTATTTAATTCCTTCGTACCACGTTTAAGGTCGTTTTAGACAAGACAATTTCTTAGCTTAAAAGTTCTTCAAGAAATTAATTTATGTATCCTCCTCCCATACAATTTGTCTTTGACAAATAGAACGCGTTATATTATTCCATTCGATCTACCATCCAATTCAATATTTCAAATAATTTACTGTATGATACGAGACAATTTAGATTGTCTCGCATCTTGACTAACTTTTGAGTCAAGAAATTGTGTTGTGTAAAACGACCTTTAGGTAGCAGTAGTACTCTTTCCGCGTTTAGTGCCCTGATGAGAAGGAAATAATTGATTTAATCTTTCCATTATATCCGAAACATCGCCTTCGTACTTATTTGTATTAACAAAATCAATAAAACCCTCGATATCGATGAAATTAATTTTATTCTAGAAATATTTCTTGTATGATATTAATTGTGTATTAAATAATACGCGTACAAGGAAACGTTTCAGCGCACAATTTCACGCTCCTTTACATGCAAATTGTCGCAAACACGTTACGTGCGCGTACATGGATTTCGCGAACTTTATTACCGAACGATCTATCTGGGAAAGGTTTAATCGCGGGGAGAAAGCGCGGCCCACAACTAAATCCAACTGTATGTATATGCATGTGTGTATGCGTGTGCGAGACACACATTTTCCCCGTGTGAAAAGTCACTTATTAAGAGTTCTCTTGATAAAACTGGAAAGTGCTAAATGGTATATTGCATAAGAGACTTGCGCGTGTCTAATTAGCCTTTCATTGTAACTAATTTAGTAAGCTAGATTGTCTGTATTTTGCTGGACATTAAGGTTCGGTTTTATAAAAGCGAATTAACTGTAGATCGTGATTTTATTAATATTTGTACTTTTTGAGTTCTTCTACACCGACACCGATATAACTCGAAAAGTACTAATGCTGGTAAAATCGCTTTGAAAACTTTGTTGTGTTTCAATTAGCTAAAAACTAAATTCAAAATCGTTTCAATAAACTTTTGGTTTCCCAATTGATCATTTTGGTAGTATAGATAAAAAAACATAATGAAATGTCTTTTTCATCGCGTCTTTTTCGCGTGTATGTTGCCTTCTTCGAGGCATCTGTTGAGAAACTGGTGTAGTGCATCTTCTATGCTAATTCCCTCTTTTCTTAACATCTCGCTGATGATTTTATCTTCACTGTTCTTTGAAGTTGATCTGTTCTGCACTGGGTTTGTACAGAAGCTTAAGCTAAATAGTAGTAGTTTAACTATTTTACTATATTTGTTACAATTCTGTAACTGGCTATCGAACTTCGGCGGTCCTAGTATTGCTACTTTAGAAAATCGCCCCTGAGTTTTCTGTAGTGTCGTTTATGGCATATATAATCTTTTAACATCTCTTTATTCCCTTTCGAGTGTCGAGAATTGTACTATTGTGTAATTCGGATGCAAACCCGGGTCGCCTGTTAGTAAAACGAGAGGGTGCTTAAAGATAAATCAATTTTTAAATGTTCGTTTATATAGCCCACAACAGAATATGAATTAAACTCTTATAATCATTAATATGATCTACTAATTGTTATGCATTGATTAAATGTGGCGCAATATGTTCGACAAAAAAAATTCGCGAACGACCTCGACAAGGGGTTGCCCCTGCTACCTTCAAACGACCTTGCGGCGTAGTGACTACGACGCCCGCTCCGGGCCGCATCGATATTAGACGTCCTTCTCGGCGACGCACATTCGCGCTAGGTCAAGTTCAACGAACTAGTCCATCTCGGTTATACGATTCGGTTGTAGAAATGGGGACAAGCATAAATGTTTGAATAAAAAAAATATAGTTAAAAAAATAATTACAGGAATTTTCAGTAGGCTGTAAATTTGATTCAATACCAGATACAAACCAATTGTAAACGGTTTTAGCTAGCCTGATTAATATATCTTCAGATAATAACCAAAAATAGTTCTTTAATGCGTTTCTGAGATAACGACTAAAAACTGACACATACATGTTGGACCTGTCCGTTTGGTTACTACTAGTGACTATAGTAGTAACCACACGGACAGGGCCAACATGTGTGTGCCAGTTTTTAGTTGTTATCTCAAAAACGCTATAGCTTTAATCTCCAGTTAAATGTCAATTGTAGAATCGGCCGTAAAAGGAATAAGAAGATACTAACAGTAGGGCTAGAAGAAAAGTGAATAGAATTTTCTCTGAAGACGTATCAATATCATTGAGAATTAAACAGGGCTACAGTCCCAGCCCAATGATGTTCAGTGTATAAATGAATTAAATTATTAACAGCGCAAAAGAAACTGATGCAGGGTTACTGATAGCCTTTGCTTATTTCCGAATTAAATTATTAAAAGCGCAATAGACACCGATGCAGAGTAACTGATGCAAAATACAAGATGCGTTAAGATGGATAATAGCAAGCGTGGAGAAACCACATTTTCTCTGCGCTTACTATTGTCCATCTTAACGCATCTTGTATTTTGCATCAGTTACTCTACATCAGTTTCTATTGCGCTGTTAATAATTTAAATCGGAAATAAGCAAAGGCTAGTCAAAATTGATATGAAACAATAACACTAAACGGCCACTAGGAAGACCCTCAAAGAGGTGAAAGGCAGCTAGATGTCGGCATTACAAGGAAGACTCTCAGAGAGGTGAAATACAACTAGATGTCGACATTACTAGAAAGGCCCTCAAAGAAGTGAAAGACAGCTAGATGTCGACATTAAACGAAGCAGCGGATAGAAATAACAGGGTACAGCTCTAGAGCAAGAAGGAGAAAAAAAAAAATAGACGAATTGATTTTTTGAAATCCATCCGGCAATTTTAACAAATGATTCGACCGTGATTCGAAAATTGTTACAATAACAAGTGATTATGGTCAAGATTAGTAGCACGATATATATATTTTTTTTTTTTCTGTGACAAATTGCAGTCATTACGACAGTGAGGGTATAATTTTCGATATTCTTACTTTTATTTGCTAGCGAGAAACCGATTATATATTTTTTTTGCCCAGTTATTGGTTTATAATACTTAAAACGTACAGAAAAATTATTCGGTCAGTAATAACTATTTCTGAAAAATAACCGCCATTTTCATTCTCGTAATAAAACACATTTGTTTTGTAGAATTGCAATGAATAATGGAGTTTCAAATAAAAAATAAAAACACTTTTATGCGTTATAAGAGTTACTGCAACTTTCTAGAAAATTAATATTATTATATAATACTGCTAGATTATTTTTTAAGTCATGCAGTAATTAATAAAATGTTGTTTTCTAAATTGTAATAAATTTAGTTTTTGAAATTATAAGTAATTGTTGATATTTTGTTTGAAAATGATATATCTTCAAAATGAAGTACCGTTTGTTTATTTTTGTTAATTAATGACGTTTTAATGAGAAAAAAAATCAAGACACATAACTTTTCTTTAAATACTTTCTATTCAAAAAATCGTAATAAATTTAATTTTTGAAATTATAAGTATGTGTTGATATAGTACAGTTTGTAGATAATTTATCTTCAAAATGAGCCACAGTTTATTTATTTTTGTCAACTAATGACGTTTTAATGAGAAAAAAATCAAGACACAACTTTTCTTTAAAAACTTTTTGTTCAAAAAATCGTAATAAATTTAATTTTTGAAATTATAAGTATGTGTTGATATAGTACAGTTTGAAGATAATTTATCTTCAAAATGAGCCACAGTTTATTTATTTTTGTCAACTAATGACGTTTTAATGAGAAAAAAAATCAAAACACATAACTTTTCTTTAAATACGTTCTGTTCAAAAAATCGTAATAAATTTAATTTTTGAAATAATAAGTATGTGTTGATAAAGTACAGTTTGAAGATAATTTATCTTCAAAACGAGCCATAGTTTATTTATTTTTGTCAATTAATGACGTTTTAATGAGCAAAAAATCAAGACACATAACTTTTCTTTAAATACTTTCTGTTCAAAAAATCGTAATAAATTTAATTTTTGAAATTATAAGTATGTGTTGATATAGTACAGTTTGAAGATAATTTATCTTCAAAATGAGCCATAGTTTATTTATTTTTGTCAATTAATGACGTTTTAATGAGAAAAAAATCAAGACACATAACTTTTCTTTAAATACTTTCTGTTCAAAAAATCGTAATAAATTTATTTTTTGAAATTATAAGTATGTGTTGATATAGTACAGTTTGAAGATAATTTATCTTCAAAATGAGCCATAGTTTATTTATTTTTGTCAATTAATGACGTTTTAATGAGAAAAAAATCAAGACACATAACTTTTCTTTACATACTTTCTGTTCAAAAAATCGTAATAAATTTAATTTTTGAAATTATAAGTATGTGTTGATATAGTACAGTTTGAATATAATTTATCTTCAAAATGAGCCATAGTTTATTTATTTTGGTCAACTAATGACGTTTTAATGAGAAAAAAATCAAGACACATAACTTTTCTTTAAATACTTTCTGTTCAAAAAATCGTAATAAATTTAATTTTTGAAATTATAAGTATTTGTTGATATAGTACAGTTTGAAGATAATTTATCTTCAAAATGAGCCATAGTTTATTTATTTTTGTCAACTAATGACGTTTTAATGAGAAAAAAATCAAGACACATAACTTTTCTTTAAATACTTTCTGTTAAAAAAATCGTAATAAATTTAATTTTTGAAATTATAAGTATGTGTTGATATAGTACAGTTTGAAGATAATTTATCTTCAAAATGAGCCATAGTTTATTTATTTTTGTCAATTAATGACGTTTAAATGAGAAAAAAATCAAGACACATAATTTTTCCTTAAATACTTTCTGTTCAAAAAATCGTAATAAATTTAATTTTTGAAATTATAAGTATGTGTTGATATAGTACAGTTTGTAGATAATTTATCTTCAAAATGAGCCACAGTTTATTTATTTTTGTCAACTAATGACGTTTTAATGAGAAAAAAATCAAGACACATAACTTTTCTTTAAATACTTTCTGTTCAAAAAATCGTAATAAATTTAATTTTTGAAATTATAAGTATGTGTTGATATAGTACTGTTTGAAGATAATTTATCTTCAAAACGAGCCATAGTTTATTTATTTTTGTCAATTAATGATGTTTTAATGAGAAAAAAAATCAAGACACATAACTTTTCTTTAAATACTTTCTATTCAAAAAATCGTAATAAATTTAATTTTTGAAATTATAAGTATGTGTTGATATAGTACAGTTTGAAGATAATTTATCTTCAAAATGAGCTATAGTTTATTTATTTTTGTCAATTAATAACGTTTTAATGAGAAAAAAATCAAGACACATAACTTTTCTTTAAATACTTTCTGTTCAAGAAATCGTAATAAATTTAATTTTTGAAATTATAAGTATGTGTTGATACAGTACAGTTTGAAGATAATTTATCTTCAAAATG